>OZ020180.1:22187710-22836239 GCA_963971135.1 Stenus bimaculatus
TAACAATCTTAAAATGAAGATTGATCTTCAGTTTTTAATTTTCATATAGGAAGCCAATCAGAATTAAGCTAAGCGTATTCAATACATTTTCAAATCTGCACAGAAACATGATACAGGGTGAGCTAAAATGATAGTGGTTTGATATGTAGGCAACCAAATACGCTGGTTGGTACACCTGAAATCTTAAAAAGAAAATCTCCTAATAGTCCAATGGCGTGGCAAATTTTTTTTCCAAAATCTCTAATTTCCCAGTAAATCAAATATTGAAAATATTTTTCTTCATTTTCGAGGCAGATGGTAACACAAAACAAAGATTTACGCAAATTAATTTTGATAAAAACTGACCTTTATGAAATAGAAGGCACAATAACGAAGTTCAAAAATCTGAAGTTTTGACACAACGGTAAAAATTACACCTACGCCTCTGCTTTTGTGAAGTCTACTTTGTTTTAATTTTGACATGCTTTTGTGTTGCTATGAACTTGAAACAAACAAATTCCCCAAATTTTTAGGTGGGAAATTTGAATTGACCACAATCATTTTAGCTCACCCTGTATATGTAATAGTTAGGAACGACTTTTTTTGCAATATTTTGAGAACAAAAATGGCAAATGAAATTCCTTTTAATACTCATGCATGGCTTCGAAAAACGGTTACCATGTATAATTTTTATATTTGTTCAAATAAAAAATTTGAAATTTGACTACTTTTTGTGTTTCAAGAAAAATTTACCTAAATTTTGAATTCTGTAAAAAGTTTTAAAAAATTTTAAATTAGAAAAACACTTCACTGATCTCTTCGTTTATACCTTAACTTATTGCTGCCGTTGAAAAACAAATATTATTTCAAACAGTATTAAATCTGTATTATAAACGTCGCTAAGCGAAGCCCGTTTTACTGCTGCTGTATGATTATTTGTTTTGACTTACAAAAACAAAAAATAATGAAATTGGTAGCTACTAGATTCTTCTATACAGGGTGTTTCTGAACAAATATCTTATAGAGTTTCTTTTTAAATTGAAATTGTAAATTTTTATAGTATGCAGGGTATTTCTGAACAAGTGTCGAATAATCTAGGAATGGTTTTTTGGACCAATTTTAAGACAAAAAGTAAGAATAATTTTTTGCGCTAAAATGCTCCATTTCGGAAATGCAGGGCATTGAAGTTTACTCATTTTTTTCAATTTTTTAACATAAAATCTACATTTTTAATAATAATTGGTGGCTCAAATTTTGCACATACCTTACTATTGGCACCCCCTAATTAAACTTGTATTCTTCAAAACATTCCTAATTTTATCTAATTTTGCACAGAAATAAAATAATTTAATTTTGTAGATATTTAGAAATTTGAAGTGGTTTATTTTATCCCATAGCTTCTAAACGCAACAAGTTATATAAAAGGTTAAAGACAGCAAAAAGTTATACTATGCTGTTGTACAAAAACGTTGAAGAGGGTTCAAAGGGTTAATTCACCCGAAAAACTTCACCCCAACTTTTTTTGAAAATTTGCTAATTCATCTCAAGGCGGCTGCCAATAGTAAGATAATTTGCAAAATTTGAGCCAATATTATGAGCCAATTATTAGTTTTTGAGATATTATTTTTTTTTTACTTTTTTAAGAAGTATTATTGCAAATAACTTTTTTTAATAAATTAAGATTTTGGGTTCTTTCGGTCAACGGCCCGACGAACCTTTAGTCCACAGGCCCACCGGGAAATCCCCCATTTTCCCTTATGGCCCATCTACCCCTGTATCTATACATACAAAAAACAAATTCTGTTTTTACAACTTAAACGATAATCCAAACCATTCAATCTGCATTAACAATTTGCCAAGAAATAAATTAGTTGCCTAATTTAATTTTGAAGTTTCTGAATAATTTTGTTAAATCATTGTTTTGTTATCAATTTTACAAAGCATTAAAATTATTGAAAGGTTTTAAAATTCAAAATTTTAGTTTTCTAGACACCCCATTTAAAAATTAAATTCAAAAGTAGGTTTTAAATTGAATGTGTATTTAGGAATGTAAGGTATCAATCATCGTCTTTAAAAGACCTATCGAAAAAAATTAAGGGTTTTCATTAAAGAAAAATGATGATGATGTTACTATGCCAATATTTATGACTTGATCAATAAAGTTTTGACATCAAAAGATGGTATTTTTAAAATAAAAAAAACGACCTGTTCATGGGATTTTCATATGTAATATCACGAGTGGTCAAATTTAAGTCGAATATTTTTCACTGTCATTACCACGAATGTCATTTGGGGTTAAGTTTTAATTCCACACGCAGTCGTGGAGTGGAATCTTTAACCCCAAATGACATGAGTGGTAATGTATGAAAAATATTCGACTTATAATTTGAACAAGAGTGCATATTTAAGAGACTATTTAACGAACATTTTCCACTTTTTTGTGCAAAATTTGACAGCCAACTTCAAACATTTTGAAATTTGACATTAACGTCATAAAATAATCGCTGATATTTTTGACGTTTTACTTGTCACAAAAAATAATCACTTGTGAGTTGAATAGTCTAAAAAAAATTAAAAAGGAAAAAAATAACGCTTCCAAAATTTAGCACCAGTCTGTATCTAATCTTTAAAAAGCAAGAAAAAATGTATTCTTCTCACTTCCCTTATTAAGTATAAAATAAATCTAATTTGGTAATTTTATCGAAATGTTCTAAGGTTTGCCGACTAATGAGTAAATAAATTGTGGTTTTCAATTTCTTTATGTTTGCAAGCAATACATTATTAATAAAGATTATTATAAGTATGTAATTTATGTTTTTTAGGATGAGCTAAAATTAATTTATAATTTCATAACACGTAATCAAAATTCATAATAAATAAACAAAGCACTTTATTTTGATTTCATACTACCGGATATCCATTCGTTACGGGACATCATTGCGGCATTCTTTTTCTGTAGCGCATCTTTTACAAAAAAATACTTGTAAGAATTTAAAAGTAAATTACTTTACAGCCCAAGAAGGTGTAGTATGTATATACGCCTGTCGGAATTAATTGAGTATAATTAATTAATTAAATAAATTATTTAAGATTTTAGATTGCACTACGCTAGTTTATTTGGAGATAATGTAAACTAAAACTACTTTTCCAAATCAACTTCATCCATTTTCTGTAGAAGGCATCAGCATTATGATTACTAAAGCAAAAATATTTCAAACAAATTTTTCACTCAAAACGTTTAGCAGTAAAAATTTGATTTACTTTATATACAGGAGCCCGTTCGGTTTTAGTTGATTTGGTTAGAGTAGTCAGTCAACTGACAAGTTACTCCTCAGTTGAAGAGTTTCATAATTTACATTGTTGCCACGTCTTACAAGTTGATAATTTAAAATATATATAACTTTTAATTATTTTTAATGATTTTAGTCATGATATAAGATACTTTTAACTTATAGTACAATCAGAAAAAAAAATGGACGCACATTTAAATAAATATACATTTCAAGTTTGTGAATTTGAATTGGAAAAGAAACCGAGTGAGTATTTTAAATTGATCGAACGACTGTAAACAATATCAATATTTTATTCGTTTTACCTCTAACAATAAGTTCCCTATTAAAAACTTTATTTCAAAAGTTAATATTTAGGTTAAAGAGTCATTTTTTGAGAATGCTAAATAGGATGTCACGCCCCCATAAATAACTCATTTTTTATACCAAATTTTGGTAGCTTTAAAAAAAAAATTATATTGAACAAAATCAGACAAAAGAATTAAAAAATATTAACAGTAAGTGAATTTTTTAAGGCCCTTCAAGTACTCCTACTTTACAGTAAAATTACTCAAAAACCAATCAACGCCCGATGTTAAACTTGTCTGAATTTGTTAAGCCATAAAATATGAATCGGTTGGTACCATAAACATGACAAAGAGAAATTTCTTTAATTAGTTATTAGTGGGGTACGAAACGTTGTTTTTGAACAAAAGTTATGTACAATGTGTTCAATTATTATGTTAAACTGTGTATATTGTTGTTATTATATATTTAAATTGAGTATTTAGTTTTTAAATCGGTTCGCGGCGCGAGTAACATAAATGACCCTTAAAGGGCTTTAACCAAAGCATTAACAATAAACTTGACAGATAAACGATATCAACAATCGTTCTGCGCATGTCGAGTAACTATTTCACGATCAAAATTGGCCGTGAGCTTCGTGACTCCTCCAAGGAACGAATAATGTTTCAGAACAGGTTAGAGTAAAACCCTAACTATGTTTCCGAATACTCTAGTTGAATTAGTTAGTCGTCGGGTAGGATTACATATAAAATCGTTAAAAAATATTGCCCAAAGAGCTTTCGTAATTACATACCATTTTGTAATATTCATATGTATATAAAAAATTAAATCTGTTATTGTTGAAAGTTTTAATAAAATTCGGCCTCCGCTCTGTCCACCCTGTTGACAGATCCCTTCCTTCGATTCATTAAATATACAGAGTTTATCTTGGTGCACAGGTGACTTGTGGTACCGCTAGAAAAAAGACAAAAAGTCCATATGATTTCTCCAAATCTCGAAATGACTAGGTAATCCTTTCACTAATGACCGAGTACTACCATTTCAAAAACACTTGGGGTCTATACCTCATCCTAAATAATGGTCTTGTGGACTTTCAGCAAGAATTTTCATTTATAAACAGAACATTTGCAAAAAATCGCCATACTACAGCTACCAAAACCTTATAAAAAGCTTTAGTAGCTTTCTAAAAATTTTAAAAGGAGATATTTTGCTAATCAAACGAATCCATAAGGGTTCAATTAGTTGAATAGATGGGAAAATCCTCGTCCTCGTTGCATTCTAAATAGATTTTTCCGAATGGATATTTACTTAAGAACTACTACTGGCCTCGTCATCAAGTAGCTGTAAACGGACAGGACAATGGTCAAAATATATACACAAAGCTCCTTTAACTCGAGCCGACTTTACATTTTACCGCGTAGTCTCTTGCATTTTTCTAACGAGACCTTCCCGCCAGTCTGAAGAACCACGTGACTTCGGCAAATGCCCTTCACTGATCGCCACAATGCTTTAAGAATATTAAATACCCGAGTAATAGAATTTATTTATTTTAGTTTTCCATTTTAATATGCAATTATATTTTTAATACTATCACAACATACTTCTGCTGAAGATTAGGTATTCAAATATTCCTATAATTTACCTTTCATTAACCTATTTTTTGCTTAAATATTAGCGACTACAGTTCGAAATTATACATGAGTTATTACCTTATTATGCAGGCAATATCTTGGTTAACAACCATCAACACATATTAGTATATTAATTATTAAGATATTACGTTTACGTAAAAATGCAAAAACTACTATAAATAACTAACATTCATGTACTTTAAATTGGTTCATTATACATACACATTCATTAGTATAGGATAAATTTGAGTGCAACTTTCCTTATTATAAATTTAAAAAAAATATATTTTCCCCAAAGATGGGTGCCGGTAGGAGGCACTTGCACCACCTTGCAAAACATACAAATTGTCTACCTCACTATTTTTAAATAAGTTGCAAGCTCCTCGATTTCTCAGCAAACTTTGAAAAAGCTTCTTTATTTAACAAAGATATGCATCCATTATTGTTATATCCACTTACTCCAGGGATCAACTTTCGTACCATGTTTTTACTAATAAAAATTTCCAAGCACTAAAATTGTTCAATTTTTGTTGCAATCCAAATTCCTAATAAATTCTTTCTTCTTCAAAATTCTCATTTTGCTAGGGTGAAGTTTCAAAGGTGAAAAAGAAACAGAGTGATATTCAGAAAAACCTCCATTTAGTGCACCAATAATATCTAAATATGGAATAAAAACTAATCGTCAGTAATATTCTTCGACATTTTTTGGTGATTGATGGGATATGTTAATTACCGAAATCAGTGATTATTACCCAGATTCTGGTCAAATCATTTAAGTTTAAAGGCCTTTAAATTTAAATTTGTTATATGGGTTGTAATGGACAATTTCCATGGTTACATTATTTGTGTCTAATTAAAGGCCTTTAATTTTGACCAGAATCTGCCTATATGTCAGTAAATGTCAACATACGCCAAACACTTTCGGGAAACACCAGTAATTGTTAGTATTATTTAGCGTTCAGATATTTACCTGGGCCCCTATCCTCATTTTGTGAGAGAAGTAATAATTTATCCTAGGAGAAATATATATCACATCGTTCAACTCCGGCGATCATTTTCCATCACCGCTAGGAGCAGCTAGGAGAAATAAAATCAGGATGTCATTTCTCCTAACAGTGAGAGAAATACGTCATGTATCCTATACGATATTTTATCACGTAAAAATAGGGATACGGGGCCAGAGGCGGAATTCTGTAAGTCAACAAATTGATATCGGTGGTGAATTGATTCGTTGGATATTTTCTGTCTCCTTCTTACACATCACAAAAATCATAACGTGGAAGCAAGACAACAATCGTAACGCTAGTAATGAAGTAAACAATCTACCGTTTTCGGTACGTTCGGCCATACAGAATCCCACCTCTGGTGTATGGTGTATGACATACACTGATGAGTTTTGGTTGATGTCGAAAACGTCAGATCTGACCAAGGTTTGATAAGACAATTAACTAACCTAACCTAACTAAATAATAAATTATACAGGGTGTCCCACCGCTGCGAGGATGTAACATTACTCTAGAACGAAAAACGATATCGACATGCGGTTTTCGTTAGAATGTACAATACTTTTAAGCGCACATTTTCAAAATAATTTAAAAATATACCGGGTGTCCATTTCAAGATGGCGGACCAAAAATATGTTTTTTTAAATGGAACACGCAGTATATTATGACATTTTTAGATTCCTTATCAAAAAATAATTACACTTTGTATAATCTTTTGTGGGTCTATCTTCAGTCGTTTCCTGATATTTGCCATTTAAGCCAAAAAAGATCCATACTATATTTGAAAAATCACTGCTCTAAAACAGATGAACATTTTGGGTTGAAATTTTGTCAACAATTTTTCAACATCGTCTAGTCTACAACTATCAGGTCAAATTTAAGTTAGTGATATTTTTTTATCAGGGTGCCTTATGAAACGCAACTTGAACAATTAAACGAAATTTTCAAATGGAACACCCTGTATATTTTAACATCATTCAATTGTATTTTTTACAAGCTTTCTACTGATATAATGGTTGCATGGTCGCATGTCAATGGTTTAGGAGATATTAACATCCAAACTGAGAAACAGTGAAAAATAGACAAAATAGCTCTCTTCATGAATTCGGTTGAGGAAATTTTTTTAATTTGCCTAGTATTTATTTCTGTCTTTCTCTATTTTGCTTTTTTATAATGTTGTTTACAATAGTAGTTTTTGTGGTTTTACATCAAAAATAAAATCGAAACTTGCAATTATCAATTTTGATTTTCTAAGTCTCAGTATGCTTTGAAAATTTAGCAACTGATGTTACCAAGGAAACCCCTATTTTGTTGAATTTTGTTTTAACGCCTTTTTCTATATATTTTATAATAACTAAACCAAAATAGTGAACTCTTCTAAAGAAGAAATGGTAAATATGCTGTAAGCGCTTGGTGAAGCTGAAAGAAATCCGCTTCTAGCTATCAGAAGAGACCGTAAAAACGAAATTCAACAAAATAGGGGTTTCCTTGGTAACATCAGTTGTTAAATTTTCAAAACATAGTGAGGTTTAGAAAACCAAAATTGATAATTGCAAGTTTCCATTTAATTTGTGTTGTAAAACAAGAAAAACTGATATTTTAATATAACAACATTATTAAAAAAGGAAAATAGAGAAAGACACAAATAAGTTTTAAGCAAATTAAAAAAATCGTCAAGTAAATTCATCAAGAGTGCTATTTTGTCTATTTTTCACGGGTTCTCAGTTTGAATATTAATATCCCTTAAACTATTGATAAGCGACCATACAAACATTATATCAATAGAAAGCTTGTAAAAAATGCCACCGATTGATGGTAAAATATACAGGGGGTTCCAATTGAAAATTTCGTTTAATTGTTCAATTTGCGTTTCATAAGGCACCCTAATAAAAAATAAAAAAATTATCACAAACTTAAGTTTAAAGTTGAAAATTTTTTGACAAAATGTCAACCCAAAATGTTCATCTGTTTTAGAGCAGCGATTTTTCAAAAATTGATCTTAGAGTAATGTTACTTCCTCGCAGCGCTAGGACACCCTGTATAATATAAAAATAAAAAAAAGTATCTGTTTTATTCTTTCAAGATTCACCATATGCATGTTGAAGTCGATATTCGAGGATTTTTTTGCAGATTACAGTGATACCCAAGATGTAGGTAGAATCCTTAAGTTTATACTTACTTATTTATAAACAGCTGTTGATAAATTGATAAAATACTACTTAAGGTCTATATCGAAATAGGGGGTGGCCCCACTATCGTGACATTTGAAAGAAAAAGATTTGCAAAAAAATGCATTATTAAAATTAATTTCTCAAAAACTGCCGAATGAATTTTATAATTTACAATTTATTTTATCAATTTTAATTATTTAAAAGTAGTTTTAATAAATTTCATCAAATAAAATTACCAAAAAAAGCCAAAATTCTTTTAGAAAGTTCAGAAAAAAATGTTATTTTTGTAATGTTGAAAAGCGTTTTTATGCCATATAACATACTAAAATTTCAAATTTTTATTTTCATAAATAAATTACAGTGGTGCCCATAATATCGTGGACACCCGGTAGATATAAAAAACTTTAAGTATTTTAGAAATTAGGAAAAACAAAAAGTGATCTATAATTATACACCTATTTATTTTAACAAATATTTTTTTTTAATTTTGAAAGTATTATAACTTTTTAAATTATTGAGACCATTTTGAGATAAATTGAGACTCCTCGGTTATTGTCTCTTCGAAGCACGTCAAAACTCGTCAGACCGTCTAAAAATCCGCCGTGTTTATTTCAGAAAAAATTCCTATGGGATACTACAAAAATGGTGTCATCCTGAAATATTAACACTTATTTTTTTTAAAATTCGCAATTTAACTTTATGGGGGCCTCAAAAAGAGAGGGGCCCTGGGCTGCAGCCCTATTAGATCAATGAAATTAATCGATTTTTGCACAGTTTATAAAAATGTCGGGTTTTATGTCAAATCAGTAAATTTGGTTGCCTATTTCATTTGTTTATTTTGAATTACTACGTTGAAACTATAAAAATTGTTCAATTTAATACATATTTATAAACATTTAATTGTATATTAATTTTTCACTGTATATTTATGTCGAATAAACGGATAATTTGACAAATTATTCTTTTAAATTAAACAATTATTACACAGTTTCTGCAATTTTTTAATTACTTGATAAAATTTTTTTCCGGTTTTCTAGAGTCTTAATACTTCTACTGTAAATTAAATAAATAAATTTTCAAATGACCACCAAAGGTCATATTTTTTTGGAAAAATATAATTTGATGTGAGGCTACAGAAATCGCGAATAAACCATAAACTAAATAACTTTTGTATTCAACTTTTAATAGTACCTACCTTTTTTAATTCAAAACTTATTGCCAATTATTGTAATAAAATTCCTTTCTCCCTCTGGTGGCAAAAGTATGAAACTAGAAAGCCGGTGTTTCTTTTATTACAAGCATTAATACGTATTTTACTTGAGATTTCAATATTAAATCTATTTGGGCAAGTACCGGAAGTCCTCCAATTAATTTAAAGCGCCTTCTACTGGTATTCAAAATAATTTCTAATAGCTTTTATGCGTTACTTTTGTTACCTCCTGTATGTACGTATTTTATAACTCTCTCGCATCTACTGTATTAAAAGAAGTAAATTAGAAAATAATAATTTAATTTATTTATAATAAAAACAATATTATAATATAAAAATAACTATAAATTAAGTGGTATGTTTGGCCAGTGTGGAACATTATTTTCAACTTGATGATTAAAATTTAATTGTGCAGCAGCTTCCATCCCTCTAATTTTTGAGCCCATAGATCCATATAAGCGGTTATATTTTTCTTTCTCATCTTCACCCGCAAGAACCCATGGGGGTAAATACTTATTTTTTTCTTCTTCGCTTTCTTCTTGATTCTGCTTATAACTTTTTTTTCTAATATATGCTTTCTGTTCAAACTCACTCTGAATTTCTGTTAAACCGGGTTTATTATTTGCATATTCTCTAATTTCTCTACTGTGAGTTTCTTTAATGTGTTTGTAGAGCATCCTATTTTCATATTCTAAACTTATGGCGCGCGATTTCCAATAAGCAATTTGGTGCATATTCGACCATTCACTGACATCTGTTATCGCTGGTTCGAAGTTTTTGTGGTTATTACTCCCCGCCATGTTGACTTCAACTTCCACACTTTTGCACAATTTATTTACTCTCCCGTTTCTATTTTTTAAATGATCCGGGATTAATTTGTAATATTTACGTATTTTCCGTTTTAAATATCTTCGACTATTTTTTCTTCTCAATGTTCTTTTCTTGGTTATGTTTAAATCTAACTTTACTACCGTCTCATTTTTAGCGTCCATTCTCTATTGTCTGTCAAAATCATTACCAACTTCATAAAATAAAAAAGCGTTGTTGACAGATTTCATTCTAAAAATTTATATACACAGGGTGATCAAAGTAGGCAAATATCTTTTTATATTATTTTTTCTTAAAACGTCCGTAAAATGTAACATAATGAGACATAACAAAAGAGGGTAAGTATCGACTACTCAATGTCTAATATATGAAAGTCAGTCAAAGATATTTTCTGCCGTCCGGGGCGGCATTTAAATATATTTTACGTACCGCTTCAGCTTTTGTTGTATGAAACCATGACGTTTTGTCTGTAATACGGCATTACTAATATTTACATTTTGGTTATTTGAAGAAAAAGTTACTAATGATAGTAAAATTCAGTTATGCTTCATTTTTTAACTAGGAGCAGTGATTTAAATTTCCTGCGCTAAAATGCACTGATTGGTTAAAAGTCATCAAGATTTACACCGGACAATAATTTTGGATGATATTTGACATATAACCTCAAAATATTATTCATAACGTTTGCATTACTATACTTTATTTTTTAACTAGGAGGAGTGATTTAAATTTCCCGCGCTAAAATGCCAAAACTTAACGTCCCTGATTGGTTAAAAGTCAGCAAGATTTACACCTGATAATTATTTCGAATGAATTTTGATATATAACCTCAAAATATTAATCATAAAATTTGAATTACTAATGTATTTACATGTATAAATTTGTATTTAGTGCAAAGAAATGGGGGATTTAATTATATGTTTCTGTACATATTTTATCATTAAAAAGCCAAAATAATCTAAAGTTCCTATCAAAATCTGTTTGGTTATTTTTCTAGTAACTTTTATAGTGTAAGTTGTCCTTTCCTGTCACTCCTCCTAGTTAAAAAATAAAGTATAATGTATTTACATGTATAAATTTGTTTTCAGTGTAAAAAATGGGAAATTTAATTTATGTTTCTGTGGATATTTTATCATTTAAACGCCAAAATAACCAAAAATTCCTGCCAGAAGCTAGTAACTTTTATATTGTAAGCTGTTTTTTTCTGTCACTCTTCCCAGTTAAAAAATGAAGTATAGTTGTGCAGACTTTTATACTCTTCTAGATGTCATCTAAAATATGTAATAGGAAATTCGGGTCCATTCCGAAGATTAACCGAAAAATTATTTAATATCACTAGGAAAAATAAATCAATCCCAACTGTTTCTCAAAATAGAAAAGTGAAATTTAAATAATAGTGTTTTATTTAGATGTTAATTTACTTCTTAAAAAAAAAAAATTTTATTATTTTTTTTAACATTTTATTATTACGATTTTTTTTTCGGAAATTATGTGATTCAATACCCACATAGTATCTATAAACAGAGCAAATAATAAAATTTTTGTACCTCAAAATTTTTCTATCAAAACACTTTTCATAAACTAATCAAAATTCCCTAGCCTTAAATAATTAAAATATGTTTTTGAAAAAAAATGTGATAAACTCAGTTTTCATGATTGTTAAGTAAGTAAGTAAGCTATAAATTTTTGACGGGACTTTTTTAAACAAATTATTATATTCGAGCTGTCACTTAAGGTTATTGTGTAGAATATAAGTTCAAAACATGTCAAATTGTTCATTTAGTTAGAGGAATGGTTGGCAGTTGGAAGCTCCACACTGAAAATATATAATAATATACGCTACGGAAATGATAAAACTTCACCAACTCTACCCGTACTCCGTACTCGTCGCGTCTCTCCGTAGTCATCCGTGGTACGTAATCGTAT
Source organism: Stenus bimaculatus (assembly GCA_963971135.1). Classification (NCBI taxonomy): domain Eukaryota; kingdom Metazoa; phylum Arthropoda; class Insecta; order Coleoptera; family Staphylinidae; genus Stenus; species Stenus bimaculatus. The sequence goes on from OZ020180.1 coordinate 22,200,035, forward strand.
TGTGCATGATCACATGGAATTCCATTGCATCAATTTACAACCCGTACTCGTAGCGTACTCAAAACCACTCGTATCGTCAATTGTACAGCGGCTTTAATTAAAATAAGAAAGTTAATAAACGTGTTTAACTGGTGACGATGATTTTCAAAAATAGGCAACCACTTTTACGAGATGTCAGTAAAAGTGGTTGCTTATTTTTGAAAACGATTTCCACTTTCACAAGACGTCAGTAAAAGTGGTTGCCTAGTTTTGAAAATTATTCCCACTTTCGGGTTTTTGCCTCGGTTCCTGTTAGGGTTGGGGGTGGCAGCACATTTTTTTATTCATTTGTTTAACACTCTTCATCGACTGGCACAATTGTTGAGCTATATGTTATGAAGGACAAACAGTTCTCAAAGAGGTACCGGAAGTGGTCATTTTTTAATACTTCGGTCAAGTTTCAGAACATAAAAAAGATGGCACACTCTTGACTACATAAAATACTACCGATTCAACAAAAAAACCCGCTATATTCTATGAAGGAGACTTTAGTGCGGTCGGCTCCTGGACTATGCATTGTTGTGACTGTAAGTGGGACGACTTGACGTCGTTGTGAGTCTTTAGTGGAACGCTCTGATTGTTAGTAGGTAATTTCGTTTTGACAACGTCGCATTCCGTCAGTCAAAAATTCGCGCATGCGTATAATTTGTAACCACCCACCGGTGTTTACCTTTGTGAAAATTTGTGAATTCTGAAATAAATCTTAAAACATCGGGCCCATTTTAAGATATTTTGTGTAATAAAAAATGAATTCTTTACCGGGAACCATCACTTTTGATGAATATGGGAGACCTTTTATCATATTACGTGACCAGGATAAACAAAGGAGGTTAACAGGAATCGATGCATTGAAGGTTAGGTTTTGATAATAGTGATAATGAAAAATATATATTTTGTTATAAATTTAAAGTGTTTTTCATTAAGTTATTCCCCTTTATCAATTTTATATAAATTATTAAATTTAACACTCTCCCTACACAATGGATATTATGAAAATTTCACTAATTCAGTTCGCACCTGTTTTGAAAATACTTGATTTCAACTAGCTACACCCAAAATTTTTCAACCAAACTCAATAATTATGCCTAGTTTTACTTGAAATTATGCGTATTCATGTGAATTTATTTTTAGAGTCACATTCTTGCTGCCCAACAAATATCTGGGACAGTAAGGACTTCGTTGGGACCAAAAGGTCTCGATAAAATGATGGTATCTCCAGATGGTAAGTTCTTATATTAATTTGTAAAATTTTATTATATTTTAATAACCTGTTTTGGAACTTCCATTGAGTTTATACCAACAATAACAGGGGGGTCCTATATGATGTATATGTCCTAGGCAAATGGTAATTTCATGCAAATAATATTTTGCCTAGGCTAGGCTTATATTATTTCAGTAAGCAAATGGTATTTGATGGAGCAGTTTTCGGGCAAATAGCTTTCGGTTTTCATCATTATGGTTTATAAGTAATCCACGTTTATCGTGTACCTTCATATATCATCCAAATGTGGTTTGATGACAAAACTCTCTCAAAACTCCTTTATTTCACAACAAGTTTGGGTTTAGGTTTAATACCCAGATTCTGGTCAAATCATTTAAGTTTAAAGGCCTTTAAATTTAAATTTCTTATATGGGTTGTAATGGACAGTTTCCATGGTTACGTTATTTGTCTCTAATTAAAGGGCTTTAATTTTGACCAGTCATGTTTTGTCCTCAAACCACAATCTATTTGGATGATATTATGATTTATGTTATTACTTACTCTTATTAACTCTTCTTCTATTAATATTTTATCAATTATGTCAGATGGAAGATTTGTGGGTCTTAAACCTACTTTCGGCTCATTTCCATATGGACTTTTGTAGGGTGATCTTCCATGATACGATGATACCAAAAATTTTTCTGCCACTGCACAAAGTAACAGCAACTTTGAGGTTTTATTTTCTTTTATCCAAAATTTTTACATTTTGCTCTACATCCTAATTTGACCTTTCAAAGGAACCTGGAGTTTGGGGATGTCTAGGTCGTCCGTGAATGATCTTGCATTCTGTCCATAATGCAACTAGTTCATTTATAACCTTCGCAGTGAATTCTTGTCCATTATCAATCTGCAATATTACTGGAGCACCTTGGTCAAGAAAATTTTTCAGCAATTCAAAGGCCACTTCTACAGCTATTTTGTCTTCAGGAGGAGCAGTTGCAGCAGACTGCTCCGGGCGCATGAATCAAGGGGGCACAAAATCGAAAAAATTTGCTGGTATCTTTGTTTTTGGTTTTTTGATACAAATTTTGGTTTTTCAAATATACCGGGTGTCCACGAAACTAGGATCACCGGAAATGACATCAACTTTCTTCTTTTAAATGTAACACCCTATTTTTTGTACTTATTATTAAACATTGGTAAGTTCCAAGTATGTTTGTGATAACATTTTTTTTCTTCTGAACTTTCAAATAAAATTTTTAATTTTTTTTTTGATAATTTTTTTTAATAAAATCTATTAATACTTCTCTTAAATAATTTGAATAGGTACAATAAATTGTAAATTATTAAATTCATTCGGCCGTTTTTGAGAAATTACTTCTATATAACGTTTCATCACGGGAACCTTAAAAAAATTCTTTATATAGAAAATTCGCTACATAGAAATTCGTAATTTTGATATAAAAAATTTGTTATTTACTTTATAGCTCTTTATTTTAACTAAAAATATGAAAAGGCATTGTTTTTAATGCGCATGTTTTACAAAAACTAAATTTGCTTCAAGTCGGAGGTATGGCTTATAAGTAAACCTTATAAAAAGACTCGACAAATCTCGGAATTTACGTACATTTCTAAAAATTCTAATTACCTACCTGATTTTCTATTATTCTTTACACTAATCTAATATAAAATTCTCCAAAATTTTTAAAACTAGCCACCCATTGACTAAAATTTATAAAAGATTCTAATATTTACGTAAAAAAAATTCGTTATATGGAAACTTTAATTCGTTATAAGGAGTAAAAAATACATTAAAAACGCCTTCAAGGTGAAGATTCTCAAAAAAAATTCGTTATATGGAAGTTCGTTATATGGAAGTTCGTTATAGGGAAGTTCAACTGTATCTTTATTTTTTCAAATGGCATGATAGCAGGGCCACCCCCAATTTAGGTAAAGGATTTTTTCCGATTACAGTGATACCCCTGGATGTATGTAGAAAGTTAACTTACTTATTTATAAACAGCTGTTGATAAATTAAAAAGATTTAAAAAAATTAGTAAGTTCGCTTAAGAGGATAGTCCGCCAAATGTTTGAAATGCGTACTCCTCGCTAGTAAAAATTGATTTTTTGGTGTTTGTAATAAAAAATTTAACAAAAACGCTCTTGTTTTGCCTTGAAATTGAATTTATTTATCATATAGAATTTTTTTTTTATGTATATAGTCTGTTATAAGGGAGTAATTTTGAAAAAATGATAAAAACCCATTTTTTAAAAAATTACGCACCTATAATTTATTAAACTTAAACAACAAAAATTCTATATGAAAAATAAATTCAATTTGAAGGCAATACAAGAGCGTTTTTGTTAAATTTTTTATTACAAACACCAAAAAATCAATTTTTACTAGCGAGGAGTACGCATTTCAAACATTTGGCGGACTATCCTCTTAAGGTCTATACCTACATGTTAAATATCACTGTTATCGGAAAAAAATCCTCTATCGAAATAGGGGGTGGCCCCACTATCATGCGATTTAAAAAAATAAAAATATTTGCAAAATACGCATTTTAAAAATTAGTTTCCAAAAACGGCCGAATGAATTTCATAAATTACGATTTATTTTACCTATTTAAATTATTTAAGAGTAGATTTTATTAAAAAAATTATAAAAGAAAATCAAAAAATTTTTTGAAATGTGAAAAAAAACATTTTGTTTTATCACTAACATACTTGGAACGTGCCAGTGTTTAATAATAAGTACAAAAAAATAATGTGTTACATTTAAAATAAGAAAGTTGATGTCAATCCGGTGAAACCGCAAGTGAAATTAAATTTTTTTTATAGTTTAATAAATGCTTTTTCTTATGCCATATAACATACTAAAATTTCAAATTCGTATTTTCATAAATTAAGAAATTACACGGGTGGACACCCGGTATTTTATTTTTGTGGTGGTAGGCGCACACCGATGAATTGCTCCAGGATACCAAATATGAAGCTACGCCACTGTTTAGTGAAATAGTCCTCTTAATATAAGTTTTTTTTTTTTTCACCAACGGTGCACTTTTGAAAATCAATGAGATCGACTTGTCCACTTACATTAAAATATTTAGATGTTATTGGTTTTACCATTAAGTCATCATGTTATGGTTTTTTTTTTTCAAATTGCAAGTCGTACACAATTCCATATGTATAATTCGACTGCCAGAATAGTATATTTCTTTTTATAAAGTTATGACACACTTTATTCCTACCTTCATATCTCGTTGCATTATAGTGTTCATCAATTTTATCAAAAATGTCTTCAATAGGCGTAACATAAATAAGATTGTCACCTGCAGATTTGGTTTTTACAATAACTTTTGATATTTCCAAAATTTCATATTTTTGCCATAATATTTTTCAGCAGAAGAAAGTTTGTGGAAATCATTTTACAGGATTCTAAGGTTTTTTATTCTCACTGCAAAAACAACTTATAACCGTACTTATTATTGTTATGTTGAAAACCGAATGCTATTTGCCTAAATACTGCTCCGTCAAATACTATTTGCCTGATATTACCTTTTGCCTACAACATATAAATATTACTAAAAGATTTACTAAATTTAATTCCACAAATTTTTATATAAATTAACCTCGAAATAATCACAAATTAAGTAAATTTTAATAACTAAAATTAAGGAAAGAAGGGTGTATTTTTTAGCCAAGTAAGGCCGGTCGCACACTGCAACTGACGAAACAGTTCGATACGATTCACTTGTGACAAACATTTGTGTCTTCCAACCTTTTGCCTCGAGATATTTTGTTTTTGGCTGTTTTGTCAGTTGTAGTGTGTGGCCTGCATAAGAAGCAGATAATTGTTGCCAACTTCCATAACCTAATTCCATAGTAGCTCTCACTTGAGTCAGTTGTGTTTATATCGTAAATTTCACTTTCTAATTGGTTTTATCGAAATTTACAGCCTTGAGGAATACCGATTTGAGTAAACCTCTTTAATTAACTATCCCGTGTTATCTCCAAAAAATTAAAGTGAACAATTTGTCAACTGTAGAATTAAAAAATCAATTTGCCGTTCTAAACTCAATGGTACCAGATACGCAGACATTTTCAACACATTCCGTTTTTTATATGAAGTGGAGCTACTGATAGTTGCCTATACTGTATATGTATAAAAGTACTTTTAATTTGAGCCCCTCTAATTAATTCTGCACAGAATTAAAAATCAAAGCTCTGAATGCAAGTTGCCAAATTTAGCTTACAAATCACAAAAACCTATTACAATCGTTTTAATGTAACGCATTAATTATTAGTGATTGGCTGATAATTTGCAACAAAGCTCCACAAGAATGGGATGACTTTTCTATTCTAAGATGGGATTTTGGATCTAAGGTGGATTCTAAAACTCGCCAAAACGTCATCTTTAAGGCGAAGAGAGCAATGTAAATAATGATGAATTAGTGGATAATGATGATGTTTTGGCGAGTTCATAAAACTCACCAACAAAGAAAATCGGACCTCTAGTTTTATTTACCACGAGCATCTAGAAGTTTATTTCAAACGAGTTATTTGCTTTTGTTACTTGTGCAATATTTCCCTACTTTTCTACATGAAAGTAGTATTCACTCCTTGGATTTTTGCTAATTTTATTATACATAGTGTCCATTAATAACATTCTAGAATCCGTTTATCACCTAAAATAAATATAAGTTCCTCTATCACTTTTTTGAAAATGTTTCCCTCTGAATTCTAGTTATTTTTTTTTAAACATTTTAAAAGTTTTTACTGTCTAATTTTTTGATATAATTTCTTATTTTAGGAGAGGTAACTGTAACAAATGATGGTGCCACCATTTTAAAGATGATGGATGTAGAACATGAAGTTGGAAAACTTTTGGTCCAATTGTCTCAATCGCAGGACGATGAGATAGGTGATGGTACCACTGGAGTAGTTGTATTGGCTGGGGCTCTTTTAGAGCAAGCTGCTACACTTCTTGACAAAGGAATACATCCTATAAGAATCGCTGATGGCTATGAATTAGCTTGCAAACGAGCCGTAGAATATTTGGACAAAATTGCTGAAATGTTTCCAGTTTCGGGTGATAATTTGGAACCTTTAATCAAAGTAGCTATGACCACCCTTGGTTCTAAAATTATTAACAAATGTCATAGACAAATGGCTGAAATTGCTGTTCAAGCTGTTATCTCTGTAGCTGATTTAGAAAACAAAGACGTCAATTTTGAATTAATTAAAGTTGAAGGAAAGGTATTAAATTTGTCAATCATACAATATAGATATTTATTACTTTTGCTTGCAGGTGGGTGGTAAATTAGAAGACACAATTTTGGTAAAAGGTGTAATTATTGACAAAACCATGTCTCATCCTCAAATGCCTAAAGAACTTAAAAATGTTAAATTAGCTATCCTCACCTGTCCATTTGAACCTCCAAAACCAAAAACTAAACATAAGTTAGACGTTAAGAATACTGAAGATTATAAAGAACTCAGAAAATACGAACAAGAAAAGTTTGCAGAGATGATTAAGTTGGTAAAGGATGCAGGTACTACCCTAGCCATTTGCCAGTGGGGCTTTGATGATGAAGCTAACCATTTGTTGTTACAACAAAATCTTCCAGCTATTAGATGGGTAAGTTTCAGTTTTGTGTCTAAAAGATAGCTTACTTTTTTTATAATTAAATGATATTTGGACTTTGTTTTCTATTTTAATTTTAACCTAGTTTTATATTAGTAGATTATGGATTGATTCTGTGATAAATTAAGGGAACATTTGTAATATTTTTCTAGTTTATCCATGCAGCCCTGCAGGTTTGTCCAGATACCTTATAAAGACATGAATTCTATGATTTCCTTAGGTGTTTGTTTGCTAAATTGCTAAAGTCATTGAAAGAGGATATTTTTTGTTTATAGGTTGGTGGTCCTGAAATTGAATTAATTGCAATTGCGACTGGTGGAAGAATTGTACCCAGATTCGAGGAGCTATCTGCTGATAAGTTGGGTAAAGCAGGATTAATCAGAGAGTTATCATTTGGCACAACTAAAGATAAAATGTTGGTAATTGAAGAATGTGGAAACTCAAGAGCTGTAACAATTCTTGTGAGGGGTGGAAATGCTATGTTGATTGCTGAAGCCAAAAGAAGTTTACATGATGCCTTATGTGTTGTCAGGAGCTTGGTTAAAGTAATAATTAAATTATCGAAATTATTTATATTTATAATATTATTTGATATAGGAACCTCGCGTGGTTTATGGAGGAGGTGCTGCAGAAATTGCATGTAGTTTACATGTAGCAGCTCAAGCTGATCAATTAGCCAGTTTAGAACAATATGCGTTCCGCAGCTTTGCTGAAGCCTTGGACACAATTCCGTTAGCATTGGCTGAAAATAGTGGTTTATCTGCTGTGCATGCATTGGCTGAAGTTAAGGTAAATAATCTCATTACTCATTATACAATGTGTTTAATAACATTTATTTTAAAATGTGAGAAATTGGTGGGTGATACGACTTTTTTGATATTTTTTTCGGAATCGTCACACCAAATTACATAGAAAATAGCTAAAGTTATTGAAAAAGTTTTTTCACCGTTGCCCTGTGTAATTTTCGCACTGGGTAGATTAGCATTTTTAAATTTGTTTAAAATCTGGAATTAACATTACCTTTTTATTAATTTTAGGCAAAACAAGCAAGTAGCAATGATCCAGCTTTGGGAATAGATTGTATGCAAACCGGAAACATGAACATGAGGGATCAGCATGTAATCGAATCTTTACGATCAAAACGTCAACAGTTCATTTTAGCTACACAGTTGGTTAAAATGATCCTCAAAATTGATGATGTTCGTTCTCAGTCTGAAGGTTCTCAAGGATATTAACTTATTTAAAAATATAATTTGTTTTTTTGTCCAGCTTCTACTTATTTAACAGAATAATTTTTTAGTATTGTACTATCGCACCACATTTTTAATAAATACAATATTAACGTTTTGTAATATGTATTTTACCTTTTTTTGAATTAAAATTTTTATAACTAAAATTAAAGTTTCTTTTCAACGGTGTTAAATACAATAGCCGCCCACACACGAGCGGAATTTTGAAACGGATAATGGATTTTTCGAGTAAAAATCAGTAAAATCAGCAGATTTACACCATATACGTTAGTGGGCAACGGCAGATCTCAACTCCACGGATCTCATCCGTTGCAAAAATCCGCTCAAGTGTGGCCGGGTAATATGTTCTACGGACATTTGTTAGCTAGAAATTGCAACCGACATTACAAAAATCCTCAATTAGAAATTAGCGGTAAAATTGCAGTGGCCAAAAAAAAAACATCAATCCTGACCACGAAATCTAAATCATGAAAATAATGCACTTTTTAAAGCAAAGATCAACTGCTTGAGGAAGGAAATTACAAAACTGAGCTATTTATAAGTAAAAACGATTTCCAAATAATTTGGAAACGGAAATTAGTTTCTTGTAATATACAGGGTGATGATAAAGTTTGGAACCTAATTCATAACTGCCGTATTTAATTTTTTTGAGAAAATCGCTCGGACAGGTCAATTTTAGTTTTTAAAATCCCATCTCTTGGTATAATAAAAATATTAACGACGTCACTGGTGATTTAGCAATGACGTCATCATCGATTTTTTAAATGGAAACCCCACTTTTTTCACTGGTTTTTGATAGACATAAAAAAATTATTGCATTTGTAAACAAATTTTCGTTTAAAAATTTTTTAATATAAACTTAAAATTAATTTGTACTATTAAATTTGGATGTTGTATAAGATTTATTTTGACTGATTTCAATAAATGGTAAATTTAAAATTTTATTTTTTGTAAATTTCCTTACATTTAAATGGAATCAAAAAATTAGTTTTTCAAGACTATTTATTAAATTTTATTAAATACATTTGCATTAGAATGCGCATTATTTAAATATTTACTTTCTTTTGTTATTATTGGTAACTTCAAATTCATTTTAATTTATATTTATAAAACCTTTTTCGTTAAAATAAAAATTTCCTTTTTAGAATTAAATAGTTATTTATGCACCAAGGGAGTAAAGTGAGTAATTTAATCCTGAGTGTGGAAATTGTTGCCCGAGACGTAGTCGAGGGCAACAATCACACGAAGGATTAAATGCACTTTGCTCCAGCGGTGCATATTAAATTTTTTGCACTTCCAATTAATTATTTGAACAAACGTTTTCAATTTTGGGACAATGGTTATTTCGAATGCAAATAACTCTACTGAGCCAGACATAACCGTCATCTTATTTAAAAAAATAATTGAACTAGTTGTACCTCCCTTATTTGGTATAACAAATTGTATTGATTGTAATGTTAGAGTAAACGTACATATTTATATTTACTAATTTGAAAATGTACATATCTATTAATAAATTTGTGTTGTTTTCACCAATCTTGTATAATTTTGAAGCACATCGGAAACCTAAAATCAATTGATCGGTTAATTTATGATAAATTAAATATTGTTAAAACTTTAAGTACCTATACCATGATTCAGTACGGATCATTCTGCATGAACTCCCGAGTGATGATGAAACATTTTATCATTTATCTTCTAGAAACTTAAACAATTAACAAAAATCTTTTGAATTGTATAAATATAAGCATTTAGCATACTACATTAGATAAAACCATTAGATATCTTAATAAATAATACAAGGCAATTTATAGGCTTATTCTGTACTAAAATGTTAGCGGTAACAGCGCTGTAAATTTTCAAGGTCGATAGATGTTATGAAAATGCTATTCTGTACGTTTTTACTGTAACTTACATCGCTGTAAAATAACATTTACGCTGTTAACGTAACACCGACGAAAACAGTCGACGTTAAAAGAATCTTGATAGTGTAAAGTGAAGATTTAGTGAACAATTTAGTTAAAAATGAATAATATTGTGCCATATTTAGCGTTTGCGTTATATGAGGTAGATCACCGACGGTAAGAGTTTATATTATTATTACATTATTATTAGCTAAACAAAAAATTTATCCAAATTTTTAAGGTTAGTTTTAAATTTTTTTTTTTTAGGAATTTTATGCGTTTACATAGAAGAATATTACGTGATTCACAAAATCCGTTTGATATTCCGGAAGAGATTTTTACATCCTATTATATGCTGAATAAGGAAATTGTCAGGGATTTAATTAATGACTTAGAACCTTTTGTGGAAAATCCAGGAAATGCAAATGCAATTCCATTTGTATTAAAGGTATTACCACTATTTGATGTATTAAAGTATAAATACTCAATAATGCTGTATATATTTAAGGTGTTGACTGCCCTAAGTTTTTTTGCAAATGGGTCATACCAAGTACCGATAGGTAATTCATCTTGGACTAATATTAGTCAAAGTACGGTCAGCAGATCCATAACAGAAGTCAGCGATTTGATAGTAGAACATTATATGCCTAGAGTTATAAAATTTCCAACAACTTTAGAAATGAAAAATAATGTGAAAAGAGGGTAGGTAAAAAATTGCTATCTCTCAACATAAAGTTTGTGGTATAACTTCGAACAAATCTTCCTAATGTGTTTGTTTTTGTAGATTCAATAATAAGTGGGGGTTACCAGGAATTATTGGTGCAATCGATGGCACACATGTTGAAATTGTTGCACCTCCAACTACTGATTTACAAAATCCTCCTTTTGTTTTTATTAACAGAAAAGGAAAACATTCTATAAATGTAATGCTTGTAAGTATTTGAATAATAATAAAAGACATTATTTACTTGATATTTTTTTAGATTTCAGACTCGGAATGTAGAATATTAGCAGTAAATGCTCGGTACCCTGGATCGGTACATGATTCAGCTATCTGGTCAATGTCGAACATCAGGAATTTCTTGGTGAATGAATATTCCAATGGCCACAGACATTCATTTTTAATTGGTAGGTACATATATTACTAAGTAGATTTCCTTTACAACATATATTTTATGTTTTTAAACTGAGATGGATTATATGGTAGGATAATAATTTAATAATTGCATTTTCTTAATTTTAATTAACCTCCTTAATATTACCTTTATTTATTTAGGTGATAGTGGCTATCCCTTAGAGCCATGGCTTTTAACACTACGAATGAAGGGACTCCGGAAGCGGAATTTAATGCACGATTAAAAAGTGCAAGGAATGTAATCGAAAGAACCAATGGTATTTGAAAGGCGAGATTCCGATGTCTTTTAAAAGAAAGAATTCTTCATTACAAACCTGCAAAAGCGGGAAAAATAATTAATTCATGTTGTGTTTTGCATAATATTGCGATAAACCATAGACGGCCACTTGATGATTTAATTATTAATGAAAATCATGAGGAAGAAGTAATTGGTGATAATGTCGGTAAGTATTTTATTAGTTCAATTCAGTAGTTTTTGAAAATAATTTTGCTCTGTTGCAGGAAATTTACAAAACAATTTGTTAGAAGCTGGCCGAGCAACTAGGAGGAACTACATTGAACATTATTGTAATATAATCCAGGTAAGTAAACGGCTTTCGAACTTTAAAAACGTAATTTATTTTCTTAATATTTGGGCAAATATTAAGAAAATAAATTACGTTTTTAAAGTTCGAAAGCCGTTTATTTACCTGGATTATATATATTACGAACGTACTACAATCTATTACATTATTGTAATTTTTAAATATAACTTTATTCAAAATAATATTGGATTTTTTATAATTACCATAAACTACTCCTAAGCAATACTGTTTAATAACAAAATAAATAATACTGTTTTAATAATAAAATAAATAATACTTTTTAGTAACAAAGTAAATAATATTCTTTGGTTATAACCGGTGAGTATCGAATAGGAACTGTTAACTTAAAACAAAAAAAAACTATAAAAAATTCAAAAAGATTGAAATGCACAAAAAAAGGATTAAAAGTCATTCATATTGAAGTTCGGGTGTTCACACTTATATTTTTCAATTTCAAATCTTAACTTCTCTTTTGCAATTTTTAATTTTTCAGTTTCGATAACTTTATAAGTTTCTGCTAATTTTTCTATCGAAGCTGCAATATTTTCATTCGGTTTTATGCTTCTATCAAATGCCTCCAATATATTATTGGCTACGTCATTTAAAGGAGGTGGTCGCCTATTTTTGTTTTTGTGTACTTTGGTCTTTACATTTTCATTGTTGCCAATAGAATTTTCTGTATCGTCAATCTGATCCAGTGGGCAATCATTTTCAAATAATAATACTTCAGATTCTACAATAGTTGCTTCCAAGTCTGTTGATTCTAGTTGGATCACAACAGGCATTTCACCGGAACTTATGGGAAGCCCATCTTCCTCAACACCTTCAAATCCGGTGACCGAAACCCTTCCCCAAACAGATAAGCCCCTATCTTCCAAGGGTGTTTATTTTAAGTTAGATGGTGGACCTCCACCTGTTGCATTTCTGCTTATCTGAATTTTTCTGTATTTAGAACGTGTAGTGTTCTTCCAATCCTTGAATCTCTGTAAATTATACAGTTGTAACATACATTCACACAAAGTTTTAACAAAAATACCCTCTTCCATTCTTCCACAGGCAATTGTGGTCCATTCCCGGTTGCATTAAGTTTTTCTCCGAGTGATTTCCATTTATTTTCCATATAATTTTCACCCAAAGTTGGGTTAATTGTTCCACTCCGAAATACATAGTCACTTTCCATTTCGTTCAAATATAATTCATACTGCTTATCAGATGTTTTTCTTTTCCGTTTTTTAGTTTGTCTACAAATACGTATTTTTTATGAAAAAGGCGATAATTTAACAGAAATTTTAAATCAAAAAGTTTATAACTTGTCAAAGTCACAAGTCACGAAATTTTTACTCCAGTTTTTTTATTGATCTATTAACTTTTAAAATATTTTATAAGAACAGTACCTTCTTTTTGGACATATTATACATTATTAGTATTAAAGATTTGGAAAATTTATTCAAATACTGGTCTACCAAAGATTTAAAAATATTTTTTGAACCATTGTCACTGTCACAATAATATCCATATATTTTTATATGTTTTTATATATACATGAAGAAAACTAGAAATTGCGAGCTATGTGGGAAAGAAAATTTAAGTAATTCAGGATGGTTAAAACACAAGGGAAGTAATGTTTGTTTGAAAGAACAGTTTAAATTGGAAAAAGCTAGAAATCTTAATTTAACTGATAATGTTAATAATACTTTTCAAGATGCTTCTTTTAAAGAAAATTTATTTTTAAAATTAGGTAATCTACGTCATTCAACTAAACTTTTGCGTAGAATTCCAAAAGGTGTTCGCTACCAAGTTGCTGTAGCATTTACTGATGTATTGCAATCATGTATTAGCAAAAATGATACAGAATCTTGGTTTGGTTTACTTACTTTTTCTTATGGAGCTTTTTGTTTAAATAACTTTTCGGAGAATACTTCTTTGTCCAGTAAAATTAAAAAGAATTTGACAAATTTGAAAAATTTACAACTTAATGAACCAGTTATTGATTTAAATAAGAAAACTAAAAGGAAACCTGATTTAAAATCATTAGTTGAATTTAAATTAAATGACGGAGATCTGAGTGGAGCCGTTCGACTTTTATCTTCAACTGATTCTATAGCTGGTTATTCTACTGATGTTTATGAAATTTTAAAATCCAAACATACAAATACTAATAATAGTTCAATCTGTCCCCCATTTCCAAAAAGTGAAGATAATTTATTTGACTCAATTACATCAGATGAGGTGAAAGAAGCTATTAATTCATTTCCTAATAGGTCAGCTGGTGGCCTGGATGGTTTAAGACCACAACACTTGAAAGACCTAAGTTCAAAGGCAATTGGTGATATTTCAATTAAAGTAAACACTCATTTGGCTAGCTTAATTACTTTAATGTTAAATGGAAAAATACCAGATGAAATTTGTCCTTTATTATATGGTGCTAGTTTAACAGCTTTATACAAAAAGGATGGAGGAATACGCCCTATTGCTGTTGGAAATACTATCCGCAGATTAGCTTGCAAGATAGTTAGTAGAAGAGTTTCGAATTTTATGGGTCAAATTTTAAGACCAAATCAATTGGGATATGCATCAAAAGGTGGAATGGAAGCTGCAATTCATGCTACCAGGTATTATTTAAAAAATTCCTCGGAGTTGCAGGTTCTTCTAAAACTTGATTTTTTTAATGCGTTTAATTGTGTTTGTCGTAATAAACTATTAATTACTGCTCATAAATATTTACCTCAGTATTATAGTTTTATTTGGCAAATGTATAGAAACCAATCGAAACTACTTTTTGGAAATAATTTTCTTGATTCATCATCTGGTGTTCAGCAAGGAGATCCCATTGGTCCTCTTTTATTTTGTCTTGCAATTCAGGATATTATTAGTTCTTTAAAGTCGCCTCTTAATATTTGGTATTTAGATGATGGAACTATAGCAGGACCTATAAATATGATTCAAGAGGATTTAACGAAAATTATTCATTTGGGACAGGAAATGGGTTTAAAATTAAACATGTCTAAATGTGAAGCTTATATTTTTGGTGGGAATAGTATTTTAACTAATCAAGCTATTTATGATGTTAGAAAATTTGCTCCTGATATAAGATTCACAAAGAAAGAAGATCTTTCACTTTTAGGTTCCCCCATTTTTGATGAAGCAATATCAAATATATTTGATGAAAAGATCAAAGCTATCAAACTGCTTACTAAGCGTTTGTTTATCTTAAATGCACACCATAGTCTTTTCATTTTAAAAAATTGCTTGGGAGTCTCAAAAGTTTTACATATTTTAAGATGTTGTGAGATTTGGAAAAAAAAAGAAAAATTATTGGAGTTTGATAAGATTTTACGTTCAAGTTTTGTAGGAATTACAAATTGTAATTTGAGCGAGTCTCAATGGAGTCAAACTACTCTTCCAGTAAATTTAGGTGGAATTGGTATTAGAAGTACAGTTGAACTTGCTCTCCCAGCTTTTTTAGCTTCAGTTCACTCTGTACATAATCTAGTTTTAACTATTGTTCCTAAATTTGATTTGGATAAGTTAACATCAGAAGCTATAAATGAATGGTTTTTAAAAACTGATTTGGTTGCTCCTAAAAATAAAAATTCACAAAAAGAATGGGATACTCATTTAGTTGATAGGAAATGTAAACAAATAATTTCAATTGCAAATTTAGAAGATAAAGCCCGACTACAAGCTTTAACTGTTAGAGAAGCTGGATCCTGGTTACATGCCTTTCCTATTGCTAGTGTGGGTAACTTTTTAGATGATGACAGTTTAAGAATTGCAATTGGTTTACGTCTTGGCACTAATTTATGTTGTCAATATAAATGCAAATGTGGCGTTTTAGTTGATGAGCTTGGGCATCATGGTCTTAGTTGCAATAAAACTTGTGGTAGATATAGTAGACACTCTGCATTAAATGATATAATAAAACGCGCTTTTATTTCTTGCAATATACCTGCAATATTAGAACCACCAGGATTATTACGCAATGACGGAAAAAGACCAGATGGTATGACTTTAATGCCGTGGAAAAATGGAAAGGCACTTGTTTGGGATGTTACTTGCGTTAACTCTTTAGCTGATTCTTATATAGCGTCTTCAATTACCTCTATTGGTTCTGCTGCACAAGAAGCTGAAAAACGAAAAATTTCAAAATATAAAGATTTGGAAGGCAAATTTATATTTTATCCTCTTGGTTTTGAAACGTTTGGTCCTTGGGGTTCTTCTTCAAAATCTTTAATTACTGCTATAGGAAAATTAATTTCAAAAAGAACTGGCGAAGATCGTGCCACGGAATATCTTCGTCAAAGAATCGGAATCGAAATTCAACGAGGAAATGCTTCATCTATATTAAATACTATTCCTAATTCGGGAGGTTTAGATGAAATATTTTATTCTTTAAATATAAATAAGAGTAAAGACATAAAAGAAATTAATAAACCTAATGCGAATGGTGTTATTTCAATTAAAGAAATTAAGGATCTTTTATCATCTCCAAGACTAAATTGTTCATCAATATCCCAAAATACGAGAAACACTGAAAGTTCCCAGCGAAATTCAACTGAGAAAGAAGCTTTTAATATTCTGCCAAGCAGGAGGAATTTGGACGAGGAGAAAGAACTAAATAACCGCGCTAGTCCAATGAATCAGATGGGACTAAATGGTTTAAAAAATATCGGAAATACCTGCTTCATGAATTCTGTCATTCAGTGCCTTTCCAATACGAAGCCTCTACTAGAATATCTTAAAAAAGATGTATATGTAAGTGATATTAACACCACCATCTCGGGGATGAAAGGAGCATTGATCAAAGCATTCGCGCAAGTCATAAAAGAATTGTGGTCAGAGGATTCATCGAATCATGTTGTAAATACAACATCCCTAAAATCGCAAATACAACGTTTTGCACCTCGCTTTATAGGGTACTCACAGCAGGATGCTCAAGAATTTCTCAGGAATTTATTAGAAGGTTTACACGAAGATGTCAATAGGGTCACCACCAAACTAACACCTATTCACACTGAAATTGATGAAAAATTAAATGATTCGGAGAAAGCAATAGAGTCTTGGCAAAGGTATTTACGAAGAGAAAATTCTAAGGTGGTGGATATTTTTGTTGGGCAGTTTAAGTCGACACTTATCTGCACACACTGTGGTCACTGTTCAGTTTCATTTGATCCATTCTGGGACTTGTCGCTTCCCATACCTCAAAAAAAAGAGCCTATAGGACTTTTACAGTGCCTTGATAGTTTTACCAGAGAGGAAACCTTGGATGGTGATGAAAAACCTACATGTTTGAAGTGTAAAAAGCGAAGAAAATGTACAAAATCTTTTAAGATCCACAAGTTCCCTAAAATATTAGTAATCCATTTGAAAAAATTTTCGCCAACAGAAAAGTTTAGGAGAAAATTGAATGTTACAGTTGATTTTCCTCTGGAGAGTTTGGATATGACGATTTACGCTGCTGAACCACATACACAATGCCGATACAATTTATATGCTCTGAGTAACCACAGCGGCACAACATACAGTGGCCATTACACTGCTTATTGTCGTCACTCTTATTCACAAAAATGGCATAAATATAATGATTCAAGAGTAACGACCATTTCTGCGAAAAACACAGTTAGTGGTGAGGCATACATATTATTTTATGAGCTGGAAGGGAACTACTAGATTTTTATTTATTTATAATAATTATTTGTAATTTTTACTTTTTATTTATATAATTTTTTGTTTTAAAAATTAATTGATTCATAATTTATTAACATACATATTAAATAAAGTACTTACTGTTCATTTAATGTGTTACTAAATTCATCCATTTTTTAAATAAAGTAAAAATATTAAATAAAATCACAGATAAATTATATTAAATAAAACTAAAAACAACGGTAACCTCAAAATTTGTTAAATTTCACTAGCTGTCATAATACAAGTGAAGTTAGCTGCGATGTAATATGTTGCGCTGTCAAAAATATTTTACATCGGATTGTTCAGAATACGATTTTTAACCGCGCTGTTAAATTTTACGCAACATTGCGATTTTAACTACATCGATGTTAAGTTTACAGCTGTTACGAATATTTTTACAGAATAAGCCCATTAGAGGTTAGAATTTCTTGTCAATAAAATTTTTCGAATTTAAGACAAAAAACTATAATAGATTCCTTTCCCAAATAAAAAAACCCTAAAAATCATTGTAGTAATATTAGAAATATATTGTACTTACCTATTAAATTATCAAATACAATTCAGAATTTAGAAATATTTAGTTTTAAAAACTTGCGCGCCATCTGTGTTTGTAATATCTAACTACGGAAATTTTTTAATACCTAGGGATTAAATGAACCGTTATGGGACTTTTAATCCCTAGAGATTAAATGAATACTTGGTAGTAAATGTGTTACTTTTACTTCTGCCATTAAGAGAGTAAAATGGCTCATTATTGTTTGGAAGTGCAAAAAAGATTTTTTGCACTTCCAAACAATAATGAGCCATTTTACTCTCTTAATGGCAGAAGTAAAAGTAACACATTTACTACCAAGTATTCATTTAATCTCTAGGGATTAAAAGTCCCATAACGGTTCATTTAATCCCTTGGTATTAAAAATATTTCGTAGTTAGATATTACAAACACAGATGGCGCGCAAGTTTTTAAAAATAATTGTTTCTGAATTCTGAATTATATTTGATAATTTAATACGTAAGTATATTTCTAATATTACTACAATAATTTTTAGGGTTTTTTTATTTGGGAAAGGAATTTATTATAGTTTTTTGTCTTAAATTCAAAAAATTTTATTGACAAGAAATTCTAACCTCTAAATTGTCTTGTATTATTTATTAAGATATCTAATGGTTTTATCTAATGTAGTATGCTAAATGCTTATATTTATACAATTCAAAAGATTTTTGTTAGTTGTTTAAGTTTCTAGAAGATAAACGATAGAATGTTTCATCATCACTCGGAAGTTCATGCAGACATCCGTATCGAATCATGGTATAGGTACTTAAATTTTTAATAATATTTAATTTATCATAAATTAACCGATCAATTGATTTTAGGTTTCCGATGTGCTTCAAAACTATACAAGACTGGAGAAAACAACACAAATTTATTAATAGATATGTACATTTACAAATTACTAAATATAAATATGTACGTTTACTCTAACATTACAATCAATACAATTTGTTAGACCAAATAAAGGAGGTACAACTTGTTCAATTATTTTTTTTAATAAGGTGACAGTTTTATGTCTGGCTCAGTAGTTATTTGCATTCGAAATAACCATTGTCCCAAAATTGAAAACGTTTGTTCAAATAATTAATTGGAAGTGCAAAAAATTTAATATGCACTGCTGGAGCAAAGTGCATTTAATCCTTCATGTGGTTGTTGCCCTCGACTACGTCTCGGGCAACAATTTCCACACTCAGGATTAAATTACTCACTTTGCTCCCTTGGTGCATAAATAACTATTTTATTCAAAAATTTAATTGTTTTTTATATCATTGTTTAAGGGACATGAATTTCTATCGATAATGAGTAAAAAAAGTGGGGGCTTTTAAAAACTAAAATTGACCTGTCCGAGCGATTTTCTCAAAACAATTAAGTACGGCAGTTATGAATAAGGTTCCGAACTTTATCATCACCCTGTATATACAGGGTATATAATATTATAAGAAACTAATTTCCGTTTCCAAATTATTTGGAAATCGTTTTTACTTATAAATATTTTTTAAGTTACAAGTTTGTGCAGAGAGATGGAGACACCATGCCCAAAATAGAAAAATAACCTAAAAAATTTATTAAAGTAACACCTTTCCATAAAAGATACAAAGATAAAAAACACTAAGATGTTCGCCGGTTATTTTAAACAATATATTTGTTGCCTTCATCGAACAAGTGTAATGAGCTTACATTCTAGTGCTGTACTACTCGGTGTAGGTAAAACTATGAGTAAAATAATTGGAACCTCTTCCAAAAAGAAGAATAAATATTACAACGAACCTATCTTACCAACTCCAAAACACTTTGCGAAAGGCGCTACTGAAGGTAAAAAATCTATAAATTCTCGAAGAATAACAGTTTTAAATAAACTTTTTATGAGATATATAACAGATTTAATGGCAAACGGAGAATATTCTAATACGTTGCTAAAATATAGTATTGAAATAAATAGAGTTCAAATATCACCAGATTTTAATAGAGTTAACGTATTTTGGTTGGCGAAAGGTTTGGAATCTGATGAGATAGTTGAAAAATTACTTATGAGCCACGCAGGTGGATTAAGACACGAGTTATCTCAGCTAAGAGTAATGGGTGTTGTTCCACATATACATTTCGTTAAAGATAAAAAATATGCTCAGATACATGAGGTTGATGTAAGATTATCAAAAGCAGATTTTGGTGAAGATTATGTACCAGATCAATCGTTAACAAAATTAAAAACCGAACTTCAATTGCACACAACTCTAGAACCTCATGTTAAAGAAAAGATTCAAGAGTTAGATCAAATGATTAATGAGGATCTGGAGGATGAGATTCCTGAAATGACTCATAATGTTTTTGGTGTAAATCATTATGATATTTTGGAACGAGTTAAAAAATCGATGAAAAAATCGAAAGCCAAACATAGAACGCAGGATGTTGACGAAGAAGAAGAAGCTAGTACATATAAAGCTGATGAGTTATCAAGTAATGTTCAACCTTTTTCTTATGGTAGTGCAAAAAAACAAAGGGAAGCTTTTAAAGAATTTTTAGAAAAACGCAGATTGTTAAAGTTAAAATACAATAGAGAGAAAAATTTTGGCCCTGAGTTTGAGTACATACAAGAAGAGTGGGAATCTCACAGGCAACAATTGGAAGAAACTAAATTTAGACATTATTTTAAAGATGCAGATTTTGATGATGATGTAGATTATGATGATGAAAACATAAATAAATAGTATTTTTATATATAATTGGCACCTATTTTGTGTCTTTATTTTTTTCCTTTTTTTTAACTTAAGTACAAATTACTTACTCTCACCTTTAATTAACCCTTTATTGCCCCAGGGGACTTAAAAGTGCCATACTTTTTAATAGTTTTAAGTTATAATAATGTTTGATTACTGTATAGTGTACGATAAAATCGAGGGTAAAATGCTTCGACTTGGAAGGAAATTTGACCAACTTGCGGGAAATTTTTGACAAAAAAAATTACATATCCAGAATCCGAAGGAGATAATATATAGGGTGTCCCGAAATTAAGCGGTCAAACTTTAGAAGGCGATTCTACAACTAATTTTAAGGAAAAAACTTCCTATAAACATGTGTCCGATTTCGCTTCCTAAGGGAGCTACAGCCCTTTAACTATTGTGACTAAAACTAGGTTTTTTGTAATTTTTTTGAAAGCTCTGAAATCTTTTGAAAACTTTCAAAAAATTGAGAAATTATATCTTAAACGTATTAGTCTTCACACCAAATTTCAAATCTTTATTACAAACCGTTTTCAAATAAATGACAAAAAACCTAGTTTTAGTCACAATATTTAAAGGGCTGTAGCTCTCTTAGGAAGCGAAATCGGACACATGTTTATAGGAAGTTTTTTTCTTAAAACTCGTTGTAGAATCGCTTCCTAAAGTTTGGCCGCTTAATTTCGGGACACCCTGTATATGACGTTTTTTAAAAAACTTAAAAATTCCAACTTTTATTTTTTTGGGGAAATGTATTTTTGCTGTTTTAAACAAGTGCGAATAGGGGGGTTAAATGTTGGAATTTTTAAGTTTTTTAAAAAACGTCATATACCGGGTGGAAATGAAACTAGGGCCACCCCTGGCATTTCTTTATTTATGGAAATAAAAAATTAAAATTTTAGTATATTATATGATCTAAGAAAACAAATCTTATGGATCGAATAAATTTTTAATTTTACTTCCGGTTTATCAGGAAATGGCATCCACTTTCTTATTTTAAATATAACCCCCTGATTTTTTTCTAAGTAAAATCAAACATTGGTTAATTTTAAGTATGTTTATGACAAAAAAATATTTTTTTTTCAAAACTAAGAAAAAAATTTGAATTTTTTTTTGGTAAAAAATTTGAGTAAAACCTACAAAAACTATTTTTAAATAATACAAATTCGTAAAATAAATTGTAATTTATAAAATGTATTCCGCCGTTCTTGAGATATTATTTTTTTTAATTTTCAAGAAGCGTTTTTTTGGAAATATCTTTACTTTTTTAAATGGCATGATATAGGGGCCACCCCCTAATTAAATAGAGGGTTTGTTTCCGGTTACTGTGATTTATTTTAGTTAATTTCGGTTCATAAAATAAATTGATGTTAAATTAATTCGATAAAAAATTAATTACAGGTATAAATTTGAAATTAATACATACATATGGGATATCACAGTAACCGGAAAAAAACCCTCTATTTATTTAGGGGGTGGCCCTTATATCATCCCATTTAAAAAAGTAAAGATATGTATTTCCAAAAAAAGCTTCTTGAAAATTAAAAAAAATAATATCTCAAGAACGGTGAAATAAATTTTATAAATTACAATTTATTTTACGTATTTGTATTATTTAAAAATAGTTTTTGTAGGTTTTACTCAAATTTTTTACCAAAAAAAATATTCAACATTTTTTCTTCAAGTTTTGAAAAAAAAATTATTTTTGTCTTAAACATACTTACTTAAAACTAACCAATGTTTGATTTTACGTAGAAAAAATCAGGGGGTTACATTTAAAATAAGAAAGTGGGTGCCATTTCCTGATAAACCGGAAGTAAAATGAAAGATTTATTCGATCCATAAAATTTCTTTTCTTAGATCATATAAGATACTAAAATTCTAATTTTTTATTTTCATAAATAAAGAAATGCCAGGGGTGGCCCTAGTTTCATTTTCACCCGGTAGATTATCTCCTTCGGATTCTGGATACGTAATTTTTTTTGGTAAAAATTTCCCGCAAGTTGGTCACATTTTTGAGGAACTGAAGCGGTGGGAAACGCCGCTGAGAAATTTCAACGACCAAAAAAGGGATTAAAAATGCAAATTTTTCCGTTTTTCAAAAAAACGACATACGCAGCTTCTCGTGAAGAATCTTGGAGGGTATTTAGATTTTCGAAAAATTGCATTAAGTGGGTTACATTTTTAGGGAAATGAGTTTTTGCTGTTTTAAACAAGTGCGAATAGAATGAGTAAAAGTTGGAATTTTTAAGTTTTTTGAAAAACGTCATATAGATTATCGCCTTCGGGTTCTGAAAATATAATTTCTTTTGTCAAAAATTTACCGCAAGTTGGTCAAATTTTTGGGGAACTGAAGCGGCGGGAAACGCCGCTGAGAAATTTCAACGACCAAAAAAGGGATTAAAAATGCAAATTTTTCAAAAAAACGACATACACAGCTTCTCGTGAAGAATCTTGGAGGGTATTTAGTTTTTTCGAAAAATTGCATTAAGTGGGTTAAATTTGTAGGGAAATGTATTTTGCTGTTTTAAACAATTGCGAATAGAGGGGGTAAAAGTTGGAATTTTTAATACAGCCATTTAAGTGGCCTAAAAAAATGATAGAGAAGGGTCCCCCATTTCTATAAAATTGAAAAATTTTCAAAATTTTTTTCGCCCTTTTGTTAGCGTCTTCCGATAGATTTGGGTTCGCTGATAACGAATTAGCGTTTTGAATATATGGGAAATTTTCGAAAATTTCAAAAAACCATACTTTTTTTAAATATTCGAATTTCATATAAAGAATAGGCTACAATTATAGATTTAAGCCTGCTGCTTACAGAGAAATAAAAATATTTGGGCTACGACCAGTAGTTTGGAAGTTACAGCCATTTAAGTGACCCTAAAAAATGATGTAGAAAGGTCCCCCCTTTGCTTTAAAACTGAAAAATTTTGAATTTTTTTTTCGCGATTTTTTGACCTTATGTTATAGATTTGGGTTCGTTGATAACGAATCAACCATTTTTAACGCGATCCGACGCGCACTTTTTAACTATAGCGTTTTGAAAATTGCAGAAATTTAGAAAATTTGAAAAATTCATATTTTTTTCTAAATTTTTTCGATTTTTATATAACTGATAGGTTATATTTATAGACTTCGGTCTGCTGATTACATAGATCTAAAAAAAATTTGAGCTACGACCATTAGTTTAGAAGCTACACCCGTTTTTATGGCCACCAAAAAATTATAGAGAAGGGTCCCCCCTTTGCTTTAAAACTGAAAAATTTTGAAATTTTTTCTCGCGACTTTTTGACATTATCTTATAGATTTGGGTTCGCTGATAAGGAATCAAGCATTGTTAACGTGATCCGATGCGTACTTTTTAAACTACAGCGTTTTGAATAATGCAAAAATTTAGAAAATTTTAAAAAATTCATATTTTTTCTAAATTTTTTCGATTTTTATATAACTGATAGGTATATAGATTTCGGTCTGCTGATTACGGAGAACTAAAAAATTTTGAGCTACGACCACTAGTTTAGAAGCTACATCCGTTTTTATGGCCACCAAAAAATGATAGAGAAGGGTCCACAATTTACCTACTTTAAAACTAAAAAATGTTGAAATTTTTTTTCGCGATTTTTTGACATTATCATATAGATTTCGGTCAGCTGATTAAGGAGAACTATAAAATTTTGAGCTACGACCACTACCTTAGAAGCTACACCTGTTTTTATGGCCACCAAAAAATGATAGAGAAAGGTCCCCCCTTTGCTTTAAAACTGAAAAATTTAGAAATTTTTTTTTCGCGATTTTTTGATCTTATCTTATAGATTTGGGTTCGCTGATAAAAAATCAACCATTGTTAACGCGATCCGACGCGTACTTTCTAAACTACAGCGTTTTGAAAAATGCAAAAATTTAGAATATTTGAAAAATTCATATTTTTTTCTAAATTTCTAAAGTCAAACCAAATAGTCATACGGTAGCTCTTTACAAAAAAACGTTCGCTTACCTGCGTTTATAATTTATAATACAGATAAAAACTAATTGAAATAATCTTTCTATCCTATTCATCAACATTGCAATCTTGCGGTTATGCTTTGCCCATAACTTCATCGTTAACCTTGTTTCTGACCCATAATTTTCTTCGATGTTTTGCAGAAAACTGTTAGCCATCTTAATTACAACAAATTATTACGTCCAATTAAATAATACTCAGGTACTGGGATTTACGGCTTTAAGGACAATAAAAACTACAAATACTTCAACATTCAAGCTAATTGAAATAATATTATTTTTCCAGCGCTAGCAAAAAGTTAAGGTATAAACGAAGAGTTCGGTTTTCCACTTTTCGTTTCTTAAAGTTTTATATAATTTTTGGATCGCTGTGAATAGTTTAAAAATAAACTTTTAACAAAAAACGAAAAAGTGAACTCTTCGATTATACCTTAACTTTTTGATAGCGTTGGAAAAAATATTATTTCATTTAGATTTACTCCTGCCGAATGACTAATTGATTTAACTTACAAAAACAAAAAATGAAGAAATTGGTAGCAAGAACTCTTCTGTGTACCAAAAAAAAAATTAAAAAAGCTCTACTGGAAAAAACATTATGCCCAAAACCGCAAATATCAAGCGAATTTCAAAACCAATTTGGCGACTATCGTTTAAAGACTATTTCATGATTTTTTTCATCACCTTTTGTATTTTTGATGTACGTTCATAATTTTTGGCATGGTTTTTAGAGCTTTCACATTTATTAAAGTGAACACAGTTCTATTTATTATGTTTCGGAAAAATTTTACCTAAGCATTTATTATTTAACCAATTAATTATTGTAAGCTTATCCAAAAGCAGATTTCTGTAATCAATAAGACCGCAACCAATCCTCAATCAAAGGAGGTTCGTTATCTTTAGTTAAATACGTCATTTAGAATTTGATTCTAAAATGCAATGCTAATAATATTTACATAAACGTTAATTACAAATGAGATATCCGTAATTTTGATCGTATACAAACTTTGCGTGTAGAATAATACGCATACCATATTACTACTGTGGATCCGTATTATGTACCAACAACTACAATTGATTGAGTAACCCACTGCCGATTTGTTCGATGGAAGATGGACGTAAATCTTGAATTGTTTTTACAAACGAAATCATCTAAATATAGGTGAACCTACCCCCATTATTAACCTAAAAACACGATAATTTTTCTTGAATATAAAATACACATAATATGGTGGCTTGTTGGTGTTGATATATCTGACCAAAACTGATTGTAAGAATACAAATTCTTTAATAGAATTGAAATTTATACATATAACTATTTCTATAAAAACTTTCTCTTTTAAAAATTTTTAGAGGCATTTTTATTAATATTAGATGACATAAAAATGCGTCTCAGTTCGAGGGGTTTTCATCAA
Source organism: Stenus bimaculatus (assembly GCA_963971135.1). Lineage (NCBI taxonomy): Eukaryota > Metazoa > Arthropoda > Insecta > Coleoptera > Staphylinidae > Stenus > Stenus bimaculatus. The sequence continues at coordinate 22,226,164 of OZ020180.1, forward strand.
TCACTTTGTATATTGAAAGTGTATTTACATTTCCCTTGTCTTAAATTGTATTTAGAAAATAATTTAAAGTTCCATACTTTTAAGCAATACACTTACGAGAAGAAAATAGGGGAAACATGCGTTGTCGAGTCGAGGACCCTTTTCCTGTCGTCATTTTTGATGGTTTAATTTGGGATCCGTAATTTCATTACAAACTAAACACTCTGTTACACTACATTTAGAATAAAACGTTTACATATGCAAGGGTGCACTTTGGGTGACGGGTAACCATTATATAACATTATTGTACATCCAGTTTCCTCTACCTCTAATACTCTTGTGGTAAAGTATCTGCACGAACTACTCTGTGGTGGTCCCTAAATTTTAGCTGATTTATCAATAACGGTTGTTGTCCCTAAATGAATTAATTACATTGAGTAAGTTCGGTAGTATCAAGTGATTATTTCTGGGGGAAAAATAACGCAAACAACAAATTTTTTAATCAACAACTTAAGATTTAAGAAGAAAAAAGAAACTACAGATTAAATTAATTCTATGGATCAATTTATACTTTTTATTACTGAGTATATGTTTTGTTATTGTTTTTATAGCAGAAAAGCTAACAACACATCCTTTCTGCTTCTGAAGGATTTTCTCGAGTGATTTTATTCATCTTGAACTTTGAAAGCTCTGCCGAGAGAGGCGAATGATATGATAAAAACGCATCGTCATTGTAAGGGATGGGTAGATAGGAGATAGTATCGATGGGCATGATTAAATTTTCAACAAAAAGCTGAATATTCCAAACAAAATACACATTAAAATCAATATTTACTTAAATTGGGTTTTGGCCTATAAAATAAAATAATTTTATTTTAAAATTTAAATTATTGACTTAATAAAGAATAATGACATTAATTAAATTTTAAATAGTTGTATTTTTTACTAAATTGTAACTATATTTATATTTATTTTACATAAAATTTCTTACACATATAGATTATGTATATTAATAATACCATATATGCAAATATAAAAATTAGAACAGTACAATATAAGCAGACTGCAAATAAAAAAGCGCAATTTTTTTTTTAAGTTTTTGCTACTTTTAAGTTTAATTTTGGGGCCTAGCAAACGCTATGGGTGACTCAATTTTTTCTAATATCTTAGAATTATCATTCTAATAAAATGCGCTAACTTAATTGCTTTAATCCGACGGCACCGGCGTTGCAATTTTATAATTTTGTCGCCATTCCGGACAAGATGATTTTCGTGATTTTTTTCAAAAATTTCCCGCTTTCCAAATAACATAAAATTCATACAAGTGTTAGAACGAACATCCCTCTTTATAGTGCATTTTGATTTTTTTGGATCGGATGAAAAAAACTACTCTTTTCGAGACTTCGCGCAAATTCATCACTTTTTGGATAATTGCTAATGCAAAAAGAGGTGTAATTTCACCCCTATAAGATAATTCTAAAAGTTCTACTAATTGAAATGTTGCTGGGTGCACTATATAAAGCAAGCGTAGATATTATTAGTTACTCAGTTCTCTTCCACGAGAACAAGAGAGGTGCTTATTAGCGCCTATGATGTGGCGAACGCATCAGAGCTCCTAGCATGAAGAGTCCTCCTTGAGATGTGATCCTCAGGGATGTGATCTCCTGCACGGACTCTCTTACTAGAATGCGCGCTTTGATCAAATTTAGCGATTTCTAAGGCCATATAAGGGCTTTAAACGCCCTGAAAGCCTGGGAATTGCCCATTTGATTGGACACTGCTCTGGTGTGGCTAAGTGGTGGGTGCTAGCGCCTGCGCGGTCCCGTGCCGTGCCCGTGCCGAGCCGTGCCGTGCCGTGCCGTGCCGAGCCGAGCCGTGCCGTGCCGTGCCGTGCCGTGCCGTGCCGTGCCGTGCCGTGCCGTGCCGTGCCGTGCCGTGCCGTGCCGTGCCGTGCCGTGCCGTGCCGTGCCGTGCCGTGCCGTGCCGTGCCGTGCCGTGCCGTGCCGTGCCGTGCCGTGCCGTGCCGTGCCGTGCCGTGCCGTGCCGTGCCGTGCCGTGCCGTGTTTTATCAAAAAGTTTTGATTACTCATGTAAATTATGCTTTTAGTTTAACTTTTGAAATAAAATTATGATGACTAAATAATACATTATAATTAAATCGAGTATAAAAGGTAATAACTTTTTTATAAGGTTCCTTCAAGGGCCATTCAAGAGGGCTATAACCTACACTACCACGAAACAGGTTAAGGTTTAGGAACACCTGCTTTAATTATGAAATAGAACACACCCAGATTTAATAGAGAAAAAATTGGAAAGGTAAAACGTAGAACAAGAGGATTTCTTTGTTGAGGCATAAAATAGTAGGTAACTTTTGATGTACCTACCTAATGATCTCATTTTTTATACTTATTATAAATCTACTTAAAAAACTAATATTTAGATTTAAAGTTTTTGGCATTTCTTTGCAGTAAAAAATTGGAAATTTAAAGATTAAATTACATTTCCATGTATTTTTTTGTTAAAATTCTTAACGAATTAAGTCCCAACTTAAAAATTTGTTGAATTTTATTATTTTACATAATATATCATTTATACAGGGTGTTTACGGTTCACCCGTTAATCCTTGAAGAGGTGAAAGTAAGTAGAATGACAAAAAATCATCTTAGTAAAACTTTACAGCCCTATGAAGATGCTGCCAAAAAGTGTGTTTTTACGATACTACTTCAAAATTTTCATATTTGGTGCAGATCTTTATAAACTTCAGATCTTTTTTTTATTTTTTATTTTTTTTTTATTTATTTACTAACGGGAACAGCCCAATACAACAATACAAACAATAATAAGAAATGACAAACAAGACAATAAATAATAGTGATATAACAGAAAAAAGATAACAAAACAAGAAACAGTCAGTTCACAGATCGCGCAACACACACTCACTTCAATAACCTACACAGCGATTGGAAGCTGTCGGAGAAAAAGTCGAACTCGTCAGCAACTGAATTTGCCATGCGAGCCATTCTTACCATAGCAGAATGGAAACCGTAATTTGTGGCATGTGTAGGTACAGAGAAGATCCTCTTGCTACGAAGGTCACAGAACGGCACTTGAAGGTGCACCATTTTCAGAGCAGCAGGACAGTGTAGGGAGTTGTTCAGCAATTTGGCCATGGTGAAGATATCACAGTTTCTTCTTCGAGCTTCAAGGGTTTTTAAACCAAGGTGTTCCTCCATGAGCCGGTAATCAACATCCGCCTGACTTATTTCTAGTTTGAATCCTGCATACCGCAAAAATTTATGTTGAACACGCTCGATCTTCTTAATATGTACATCATAATAAGGGGACCAGATACATGACGCATACTCCAGGTGATAGCGAACTAAGGAGACATATAAAGACTTAATGGCGGAGACATCATCAAAGTCGCTCGTATTCCTCTTGATAAAACCAAGCATCCTCATGGCAGTATTACATTTTAGGTCAATATGGCGATTGAATGAAAAGTTACTTTGGAATGTTACTCCAAGATCAACGATACTAGGACATGAAACCAGTTTAACCCCATTAATAGAATAGGAACTATCTACTTTTCTTAGCCCCCTGTAGAACGAGACTTGGAAGCATTTATTACGGTTGATTGGAAGTTTGTTACAGCGAAACCATTCAACAAAATTGTCCAGATCAGATTGAAGATCAGCAGCCGAAGTATCGTCGTGCACAATTTGAAAGAATTTGATATCGTCAGCAAATATTAATAGTTCAGAGTGCTTAAAGCAGCAAGGGACATCATTAATAAAGATATTGAACAGTAATGGACCAAGGTGAGATCCCTGCGGTACCCCAGAGGTCACCGGGAAGAGATCCGATTTGAAGTTACCGACCTTAACATACTGCTTTCTGCCATTAAGGTAGGAAGTAAGCCACTGAAGAAGAGGACCATTGAAGCCAAAAGTGCGAAGTTTACTTATTAGTAAATGGTGGTCAACTTTGTCGAAGGCCTTTGACATATCCGTATAAATAGTGTCCACCTGGTGGCCTTTCTCAATGGAGTTTGCTAGGAAGCTCTCAAAGACAATAAGGTTAGTCAAGGTTGAGCGGTTCTTTCTGAACCCACGCTGCTCATCAGCAAGCAAGTTTTTAACAGTTGCAGTCAGAAAGTCAGTGAAAATAGATTCAAAGACTTTAGGTAAGGCAGATATTATGGAGATGAGTCTATAGTTTATAACATCACTTTTATCTCCTTTTTTGTGAATAGGAATAATATGGGCTAACTTCCAAATATCAGGAAAGATACCCTCAGCAAGAGACTTGTTAAAAATCAGCCAAATGGGACGACTCAAAGAAAGAGATCATTCGCGCAGAAACAATGGTGAGATACCATCGGGTCCACTTCCTTTCCTACCATCCAAACGATTAAGTTTCTCGAGAACGGTTGAAATGTCAATTGAAAAATTATGAATGTTGATAGCTGAATTGCCATCTACAGCAGAGATATTCAGTGCATTAAGCACATCATCATTGGCACATGCATATACAGAAGAGAAATGACGGCTAAAGAGGTTAGATATCGAAGAACCATCATTCGCAGCAAATGCTCCGAGATGCATGGAGTTGGGAACTCCAGAGTCTGATCGTTTGGAGTTTATAAAGTCCCAAAAAGGTGGAGCTGGTTTTTGTTGGAGATGTTGGTCTTTAGTTCAGAGTTAAACCAGATCTATTATTATCATTTTTTTCAGATTTTTTGATAGCCTCTAATTGGTAATTTTCAATAGGGATGAAGATAAACATTGTTTAAACTTTGCAAGGGTTAAATATCAAAGCTTTATTCTTTTAAAATAATATTCTTTACTGTATTTTATACAAAAAAGATCCTCTTATTCTAATAGCTAGGATGCACCGTTTACACAAAAAACGCAGTTAAGATACATTTGCTAGCGACATTCGCGGAAGACGGAAACGCCGAGCTTAGCAACGCTGCTAGTTTGCTGCATGTTGCTAAGTAAAGTATTCTGATTAGCGTTTTGGTCGTCCGTGAGGGAAAATTTTAATGCGTTTTTTGGGCAAACGGTGCATTCTAGTGAGTTAGAATAAGAGGACCTTTTTTGTCTAAAATAAAGTAAAGAATATTATTTTGTAAGAATACAGTTTTGATATTTAACCTCTGCAAAGTTTAGACAATTAAAAATAACCCTTTAGAGGCTACCAAAAAATCTCAAAAAAAAATGATAATAATACATCTAAACTTTATAAAGATCTGTACCAAATTTGAATACTGTAATGTAAACCGTTTGAAAATAGTAGCGTAAAAATATACTTTTTCTATTTTGGTGCGTTACTAGTCGCTAGTATCACACTGACAGCAATGCGTTACTAGCTAGTACCGCACTGCTATCGGTGCGTTACTGAGTAGTAAATTTAATTTTTCGAAGTTGGTAGCACTGAAGTTTATTGATTTTAAAGTGGCAGTTGCCAAGCGATTTACAGGTTATTTGATGATTTGACAAACCTGACATTAGAGTTGCCAACTACCAGAAAAGTTACTAAAATTGAAAACTATAATATTTTATTTTAAATAGATAAAAAGGCGCAAAATAGAAAAAATAGTATAAAAAACTCGTTTCATAAGTCGATAGTAGCACTTGTTCATTAAAATACTCGTCGCTACGCGACTCGTATTTTAAAATTGAACGCGTGCTACAATATGCGACTTATGAAACTCGTTTTTTAATATACTATTTTGGCAGCATCTTCAAAGAGCTATAACTCTCTTATAAAGAAAGTTTTACTAAGATGATTTTTTGTCATTCTACTTATATTCACCTCTAGTATCACCTCTTCAAAGATTAACGGGTGATCCGTAAACACCCTGTATAAACTAAAATAAAAAAATTAAATTTTAAATCTAAACTTTTGTAAAATATTTAAATGTATAGAAAATAAATTGAAAAAAATAAATTAAGGAAATGTAAATGGCAAATAAAAGATTGGTACCAATTAATTTCATTTTCTGTTTTCTTCGTCATTGATTTTAATTAGATTTACCCAAGAGTATTGTATAAAATAAAAAGTAAACTTCCCCTTTGTTATAAAAACGCAGTGCAAATATTCTTGATTAAGGTTCAGCTTAATCAAAATTAAACACTTTTTTCTATTGTTTTTCTTGCTTTAATAAATTACACGACATTATTTAGACATGCACTATTATTTCTTAATGAAAAATAAAATAAACTCTGGAATTGCTGTTTAAAAACTGCGTATAAAAGAAAATTATGCTAAGTTTTAATTTAAATTCAGTTGGCATCTAAAATCGTTTTTCGTCATTATTTTTAACGATTCGATAAATTTATTTTGATTGACTACTTTTTACATAATTTTTATAAATATGTAGTATTATTTAAAACACATTTAAGATAAAAACCAAAAACTTAGTATGAAGCAATACAGTCAAAATTAAAACTGCCTAATCAGGCAGTAGTTTTTTAATTAATCAGTTTTTTTTAATATTTTGTCTCAACCATTATTATTTTAATAAACGTTTTATTATACTCCTATTAAAAAATAAAGCCATTTTTATAATGTTATTTGTTTCTCGGCAAATATTTTAATGATTTTATAAGCTTCAATGGGCTTCAAAACATTTAAATATCTTGTATAATAAAAATATTACGAAAAATAAAAATTGTCATTTTTTTTAATATTTAAATGCTGGGTTTGTACTTTATTGAGAAATATAAAAAAATCAAAAAAAAGAGGGATAGAGAAAAATTATTTTTTCATTTGGTATTTTGGATAATTATTCGTCAGAAAAATATTATTTGTTTTTTAAAATTTAATGCAAAATGTATTTCTTATTTAGACTGCCTTGGTGATTGATGATACAACTACGATAACAAAATATGCAAGTTTCTCGATTTTAAATACTTAGTATTCTTACTGATTGATAACTTGCTTTTCCTATCATCAGTTTTAAAGTAACATGTTATTTAAAAAAATTCGCGTTTTTTCCTTCTTAGGTTATTTACAATCAAATATTTAAAATAATTTTTAAAGCATTATAATAAGTACAATTTAAAAATAATAATTTTGTAGGTATATTTTTAAAATAGTTTTTCTCGAAATTATAAACGGAATGGTCTGTACAAGGTGTTTATTATGAATATTTTAATTTTTTATTGAATTTAAAGAAGTTATTTCAAATTAAAATATATTATACAAAGCTACAGTTTTCTTTAGTCTTATTCTCTTCCCTTTTGGTTTTACACACATTTTAATATCCCAGGATGAATTTTTGATTATATGTAGTTTGATAATAATAGGTATTCTCTGGTATCATAGCTGTGGTATGTCGTTTTGGAGGAAAAGTGAATTTTATTATTTTTAATTTACTACTTTTACTTTTATAATAGAAATATATGTATACTTTAATAATATTTTATTGTATTTTATATTATAAACAAGATTCTTTACATCCCTTTTTGGGAAAAAAGTAATTTGAGGAAGAATTCACCTCAAAAGAAAAAGATATTGCAACATCTTAGAGATTTTTGTGAAGTAAAATATCCAATAAAACTTCATTTTAAATTTACCATTATTTTTTTATTTAACATAATTACCCATAATATATTTCAGATTTAATTTGTTAGATTTGTCAATGGTAATTAAACATAATTGAGCCAGGGACCACATTCTTAAAGCACTCGACACGATATAGCATTCGACTTTTATCATTCTGTCCTTTTCATTTACATGAAAAAAAGTATCTGCCCTTGTTGTTTTGTATACGACATCTTGTCGAGTGGTTCAAGAATAAGGTCATACGCTATTAAAAGTGAAATAAACGTCTACTTATTCGATTCGTCAATTAATAACTGTAAGAAAGAAATCCCAGGATTTTTTTAAAACTAATGGTGTCATTTTAAGTTGTAATCTTTATTTTCAGTGATGGATAAAACTAATAGTTACTTAAGAGGATAGTTGGCAAATTTGAGCGCTTGATTTTGAAATTCGCTTGATATTTGCTGTTTTGGACATACTTTTTTTTCCAGTGGGGATTTTTTAAAATTTCTGTTTTGGTATATAGAAGATTTTTGTGGCTACCAATTTGTTCATTTTTTGTTTTTAAAGTCAAATCAAATAGTCATACGGCAGCAGTAAAACGGCTTCTTTATAAAAAACCTTTACACAGCGGTGTTTTTAATACAGATTTAAAACTGTTTAAAATAATATTTATTTTTCAACGGAAGCAATAAGTTAAGGTATAAACGCAGAGTTCGGTGTTTTTGTTTTTTAATTTAAGTATATTTTTACAGCGCTTCCAAAATTTCTTAAATTTTTGCCTAATTTTTGGAGCGTTGTAAAAAGTTTAAAATATACTTAAATTTAAAAAAACAAAACATCGAACTCTTCGTTTATACCTTAACTTATTGCTTCCGTTGAAAAATAAATATTATTTCATACAGTTTTTAATCTGTATTATAAAGAGCCCGTTTTACTGCTCCCGAATGACTATTTGATTTGACTTACAAAAACAAAAAATGAAGGAATTTGCAGCCACAAGATTCCTCTATACAGGGTGCATAAAACGTACCAGCAATATTTAGAGGATCAATTCTAGAACTTATTTAGAGTTGAAAAGTCCATATAAACATATGTCCTAAGTGTTACCGTTAACGAGGTATTAATTGAAGATGGATTTTGGACTAGGAGGACCCGTTGCATGGCCACCACGGTCGCCGGACCTGACTAGCTTGTTTAGGCAACTGAATACCGCACACAGTTGAAGAATTACGCTAAAGAATACTGCAGGCTGGCGATATTATTAGGAATAACCCAGCAACCATATTGGGAACCCAACAATCTCTTTTGCGTCGTGTGGCTTTGTGTATCGAACACAATGGTAATAATTTAGAACATTTCTTGTGATAAACAATAATGATGTAATCAATAAATAAATATTTAAAAAAATTCGTTGAATTAAAATTTCACCCAGATAAATTCTACAACAACGGTTACATTTAGGACATATGTTTATATGGACTTTTCAACTCCCAATAAGTTCTAGAATTCATCCTTGAAATATTGCTGGTACGTTTTGGGACACCCTGTATACGAAAAAAAAAAGAAATTTTAAATAAGCTCCACTGGAAAAAAATTATGCCCAAAACCGCAAATATCAAGCGAATTTAAAAATCTAGCGCTCTAATTTGCCGTCTATCGCCTTAAGAGCATCTTCCTAGACACCTGCGATAAATTTTCCGTTGGAGATAATAACAAGGAATAGAAAATCCATCCCACTTTTCTGGAGCTTCTTTGCAAATTATGACCAAATAACGGATAATTAATGCGAGTTTAGGAGGAAAAATTGTGAAAAATCATGAATTCGAGCATTAGTTCTGCAGTGATAACTCAAGTTTCCCTCGTTAGATTTTCAATGTTTTTTTCAGATTTATAATCTAAATTGATTAGGCTACATCCTGCCAGAGAGTTACCTTCAGTAACCTAGCAGGAAATTAATTAGATGGGTTCAAAATTAAGGTACTTTTAGATGATTATATTTTTTTTGTGCATTCTTCAAATTTTTTTCCTTCTGGCAGGAAATAAAGAAATAACTTCTAAATCATCTACAACAAAAATTATACAAAAATGTTGTATCGCTTATTTTACAAATTTACACATAAACATTGCCTTTAATTGGGCACCTAGAAAAAGAGATACACCACCTCTAAATTTTCTAGATAAGTTTATTCTGTAAGCTTCTTTTTCTTCTACTTTCTTACGCAAATTTTATTTGCGGATTTTTCGTGTGCGCTTTTTTCATGAACACCCAACAACCAATACCCATCACCACGAAGATGGGTGTTGGTTGTTGGGTGTTGAGTTTGGGTGTTGGAAAAACCTATTATACAGTTTGTTCTAAGCAATTATCCGTACTATCTCGAATTGATCCTATGACCAATTTTAGGAAGTAACCATACATTTATTCGGCAAAGAGCTCCATTTTTTTAACGAACACCTACCTATTGAATACTAATTTTCACAAGAGCTTAGTTTTGGCAGGTATTACTAAGGTATCTACATTTGGTCCTATTAGGGCATTATACTGTTAGGTTCGATCAGGCTAAACAGTTATATATGATAAGGTACTGATGAGACTCTAACTCAGTTTTTAAAATTAATCGATAACTCTATATCATTGCTCTAATATAACAATTTAGAGAATCATTGTAATGTCAATTAAAAAACTATCTAAAACCACCAAAACCTACGAATCCTAAATTAGAACAAGATATGTTGAAATAAAACTGAAATTAACATAGATATAGATTTTGTTTAATAAAAGGAAGGAACAGTTAATAATAGGTATACAATACAAAAAAAACTGGCATTAAAGTTTAATGAATAAATATTTTACCATTATAATAATTTATTTTTCTAAGAAATTTATTATTCTTTGCCCTGAAAATATTACCATAAAGAAATATTTTTTTGGTAAGATATTTTGTTTTATGAAATCATTTCGATGATTACGTTTCTAAAATAAAAATGAAAATAAAGTTATAATTAAATTTCGACGGACATGTTAACAATATATTGATAATAATTTTAGAGGTACCAACTTTTAAGATGAGTACGAATTAAAATGACCTATAGGCAGTTATTTGTGCCACACCCTTTATTGCCCATGTAAAAGTTCTAGGAAAATTCCCATATTTTTGGTATTGCTTTGTTAGTTTAAGTTTCTTTTACCGACCAAATAAATATTTGGAGCAATTTTTGATATCCGTAAACAACGATTAAATATGCCAACGACGCTCCATAAAAAACTTTCTGGATATAAATTTTAGTTTCATTATTTTTTCTTTGGTGGTTTAAAGCTAAATAATAATACTTATTTTCATTATTGTCGTAATTCTATAGATAAAATTGGTAATTAATATGTATATCTTTTTGGACCAGAATTAAGTGTTATCTGGTATCATATTTATTTTTGACTTATTTTTAATTTTTATGAAGTCATAAAGAATGCAATAATTAGAAATAATGAAAATTATAATTTAAAAAAAACATTCTAAAGGAAATGTTAACCAACAAAATTTTGAATTTGCTTTAATCATTTTATCAAAAAATGGAATATTAGTGTTGTCAAAATTAAATTAATTTAATTATATATTATAATTTGTATAAACAATAAAGTTGGACTAAAAGAAAATAATAACAAGTTTTTCTATTTAATTGAAGCAGTCCAAATAATTGTGTTGTCCTTTAATCTATTTAAATTAATTTAAGTTGATTTCCGATTTAGTCGAGTTTATTTTGTACATATTATTTACAATACTTACGAATTATAAAAGACATTGTTTTACAGTAAATTGTTCATTAAAATCAATACGTGACTGACTCCTCTTTGGGCACCAGCAAAAATAGTATATCATAGATCATCAGTAGATTAGTAAATAGGCATTATGGTGGAGAGTTGAGTTTGTAAAGGACTCCTAATGGTTATATTCCTAAAATTATTAATTAATAAAAACAATAAAAACGGATTTAAAATAAAAGCGAAAGCGCACATATGGTGACGGCGCCGGGCATTTCGCGATTTTTTCCCATTCATTCATCAACATAGACGAGAAAATTTTGATATACTATATTAGGATTAATATAGAAATAGTTTTATAGATATTAAGGATAACATTAGAGCTTTATACGAAGTTGTAGGACTGATTTTGTGTTTGCTCCAAGTGGCGAAGTGTTTAGATGAGCAACTTGGCACAATGTCTGATGCTTGCTTGACCCAAATGGCGAAGTGAAGAACATAGTTTCTTTTTAAGAAATTGTTTCAGATCTTCGAAGTCCTGTACCTCGTGCGGGTTTTTCAGTGATTGTTCGTAGATTTTGTTTGTTGCTGAATTCCATTTTACGTTGGATGATTCTGGCTACCTATGATCCCCATGCCGAGGAGTATAATAACATGGATACCCATAGAGTCCAACATCAAATGGGACACCCTGTATATACTAAAGCTACAAAGATGTTTGTAAACTAATGGTGCAATTCTGTAGGTCATTACAGAAAAAATTAATAATGTTTGTTATATGGGTTGTAATGGGCGGTTTCCATGGTTACCTTACAGATATTTTCTGTAAGGACTTACAGTTTTACACAGAATTCCATCATTCCTTAGGTCATAATACGTAAGGTTTTACATTCATTTATGTAATTAATAACTGGGGTAGCTAAATTGCGCTCCTGGGAATGTATGCGATATGCAGAACTCAATAACTACTACTGTTATTATATTATTGAGAATAGTGGTGCAATTCTGTGTAATGATGCTATTCCTTGAAAATCTGTAAGCCCTTACAGGAAATATCTGTAAGGTAACTATGGAAACTGTCTATTACAACCCATATAACAAACGTTACAGATTCTTCCTGTAAGAAAACTTACATATTTGCCCAGAATTGCACCATTACACAGAATTGCACCATAAATTTACAAAATAATAATAATTTTAATAATAATATGTTTTAATTTATTAAAATTAAAGTATTTAAGGTTATTTTGTAATGTAAAATGTATGAGTACAGAAAAGGTGATGAACAAACACCTCCTGAAAATGGTTTCCTATGGAATCAAGGTACAGATACTTCTTTTATTTCTATAGAGATTTACTCAGGAAAAAATGGAGAACTTTCTATGGAGTTGATTTGGAAATGTACCAGTTCGACAAGAACTAGTACAGCTTGGATTAGTTGCGTTAAAGTCGGCGAAAAAGATGACGAGAAAGAAAGTCAGAAAAGGAAACCATAGACCATAGAGACGACGATTGGGAAATTAATTTCCTGTTGTGCAAGAATATTAGTTTCAACTTTTAATTTGTTAAATGCATTTTGTTTAGGTGACTATGAAATTATGTTATTTTAAAGGGCAACTCTACTATGTGTTAAATACGTCACGAAAAAAGCAAATTTGATTCCTAATCAAAATTATTGTCATGAAGATGATGGGGGTTTGGTCGATCGATCACAGCATAAGGACCAGATAAAGGAGTATTAAGTTGAAACTGTGCACAACCGTTTAAGAGCTGCATCAGAACTGATAGTATCATGCATTATAATTTCCAACCACTTCCGAGATATGGGAACAGCCAAAAAATTAGACAAATAGGTGCCTCACGATTTAATCCAAAAATCAAGAAAATCGACGTTTGGAGTTGTCGACAATAAGCGAAACATTTTTCTAAGACTAAATTGCACTAAAAAAATGTGCTGATTGTTTGGGGGTATGCAATGAGTCGAGGACGAAACCATTACTGCAGGAAGGCAGGAACTGTCAGCAAATAGACGAAATGTATCGGAAACTTCAGCGGCTTTGATAATTAAAAAGGGTTGTATACTTCTATTTCTATTGTAAATATAATAATAATAATAAAAGTGGGGCTTTAACTACAGTACACCTGCTGACCAACAAAATTTTTAAACATCTTGATCAGAAACCAAGAAGGTCCAAAACATTCATTTAAAAATTCGTCGCTTCCAGCACTTTTAGTTTAATTTAATTTGTACAAAAAAATCTTTTTTGAATTCATTGTATCAATTTTGATTAATACAGTTTTTTAACCAAAATATGTGCGCATGAAGTAAATATTTTAGAGCCCCAATAATTTTCTATAGAACCTCATACAACCTTTTGAAGCGATTACCCAACCAGATGGGAAAGCAGCGGAAAATAAGATGTGACTATAAACAAACATCCTTCAGTATAAGTTGGAAAATAATAATAAATAATTAAATTAATTACCAAGGAAGAAAGAAAAAGAAATAAGAAGACTGGAGAAAGCTTATGGAGCAGGTACTAAAGAAAAAATTTACGAAGAAACTAGATTTGCGGATTGAGCAAACGAAGACCTCGAGGATCAAGCTCTTAAATATTAGCAATTGTTAATATGTAGTTGATATTAGTTACAAAATTCATGTCATTTTTAAAAAAGTCTTAAATACTATGTAAAATCGTCCAAATATTTTCAAAATCAATTATGTATCAGAAAATGTTTCTAAGAAAGATTGGCAACACAAATTATAAAAATTAAAAAGTAATATAATTACAAATTTTTGCATGTAAATAAATACTAAGAAATATGACAATATAAAGAGCTAATTATAGAAGAAAAATGTCAAGATAAATGTGCGAACAGTCATCTTGGGGGTTTTAATAAGAATTCATGTTTATGGCAAAAATATTTGAAAGTAAACATATTACACAATTCATCTTTTTTGACATCCGAGTTTTCGTTAACTCCCTTGTGAATTATGGTTATAGGCCTCCTTACTCATAAAATTTAATGTAATGTATTTAAGATTTGCTTGTAGCATTAAAATAACAATTCTTATAAAAAAGTTATACGAAGATACCAAAATTTATATCAAAAAATTATAGTTAAGTATAAAATTTTTATTTCAATGCGCATTAATTTAAACCAGCATTTATGATGTTCATATCAATAAACGAATTGAATACTTAATAAATCTGAATATATTGGAACTATTTTATTATTTAGGCTAGTACTATGTGCTTTATGAAAGTGAAAGTATATTTACATAAAATAACTTTATGCAGTTATGCAAGAACTTAATATCAATATGAACAGACCTATAATTAGCATTAGGTTTATAAAGCACTAATTTTAGTTCAGCATTACAAACGATTTCACTAATCTAAACCACAATATTTAAAATTTGTGTTACAAGATTTATTATTAAATTATAACATGGGTGTTATAAGAAAACTTGGTAATATAACTTATAAAACTCTTGAATGAATATATTATATGTTTATAGCGGAATTACAATTTAAATCAGCAAACATCTCATGCTTTGTCGAATTTGATAAAGTGTATGACATCCATCTTAATATTAAAGGCATAGATATTTCAACCACGTAGTTAACTTGAGAGGACAAGTATTCCTGTCTGCGCTTCAATATATCAGAGTTGGTATAGCGACATCTACTAGCTTTAAGCCATTTTGGTAATTTAAATAAAAGAAAACGTCTATTAGCATGCAAAGCTAAACACAGGATTTCTTAAAGTAAAATCATTATTTATTTCCTCATATGCTGCATAACGGGTTCAGGCCGTTTCCTGGAAAGTTATGTTTAATTCATTTGAGTTATAACCACTGGGAATTAAAATGGTCGAAAAGAAAAGGGAGTAAAATTGTTTTAGAAAGTATATGTTGATATATGGAAGAAGTTCGTGAAAAAAGTTTTAAAATTCACATTATTGTAATTTCATATTCAATATGTGCTTTTTAAGAGCTCGAATGGACGTTTGTAGCATAACATGCTGACAAAATCTTTAAAAATGAAAACCGCACCTCACATTTTTATTACTTGAATAAGATTTAAAGATTGTATAAATAAAAAACCTGTTTACATATTGAGTAAGCATGTTTTTTAGCCATTAGAAAGTATTGTGAAATAAATGTACTTTCTTTGTAGAATTTGTTATGTTCAATTCGTGTAGAAACTGCTAAAAGCTTAACTTGAATCGAGAGCAAGATATTGATCCTTGGTGTTTATCTATTTACAGGAGCAGACATAGGGAGGTGTTTCGGGAAAGGATACTTATTCTGCTTTTTAAATCCGGTTGTTACAATATTGCGCACTTTGTATTCACGTCAAAATCTACTTTACCATTTTAAGAATAGGATAAAATTGAAAACAAAATCACAAAAATGCAAAGAGGTGTGACTGTGAATGTTATTCTCACAAGGAAAATTATACCAGATAATAACAGGATTTCGTTCTCTCAATATACATTTAACTTTATTCGAAATTTATTGTTTATTCCAATGGTATTATTACAATAGTACAAAAACCACCGTTTTTTTACTATATGAAAGTACCTATTGTAAAATACGATAAATTTACATTTAAGATAATCTCGTCATTCCTACATTCCAACAACATGTTTTATATGTATACAGATACAGAGTGATAATAAAGTTCGCAAAAAATCATAATTGCCGTAAGCGTAAGGAAAATTGCAGGGATATGTAGATTTTTCCTAAAATACTTTCTTTTGATAAAATTTTTTTTATGACATTACTGGGGATTTCGCAATAATGATGTTTTTGATATATTTATATTATTTAAACGGTAATAGAAAAAAAGACGCAAAAATGTTTTAAAAAGGTGTTTTACCTATTTAAAAAAAATAAAGAAATTGATTTTTTTTTCATAATTGATGGTTTTAATTTTTATTGAGAAATAATCATATTTTTGAAAATAGCATCTTATACCTTAAACTATTTTTTTGATATTTTAAAATAAAATGTATCTTAAAATAATAAAAATTAACGATGTTTTAGGATTAAGTTTGAACTTGATTCAAATATAAACTATTACCGCACAACTAAAATAAAATAAAACACCAAATGTGCTACTAGTTTCAGCTTTATTTGGGCCTGATCGGGAACTATAACTATAAAGGAGTTTGATTAGGTGATATAATTAATAACATATGTGAGAGTCATACCTTAGTTATTCAGAAAAAAAAACAAGAAATCGTCATAATTGTTATTTTATAATTTTTCATAATTTTCCCTGGAACATGTCGATATTTGTATTTCAGAAAAGATCAATTGAATTTCAGAAATCACCAATTATAATTCAGAATAGTCAATTGTATCTCAGAAAGCGTCAATTGTGCTTCAGAAAAATTAATTAAGTTTAAGAAAAGACTAATTGTTAAATATTGAGGAAACCAAGAGGTTTTGCCAGTGATTGTGCACGTGAACCACAACATCACATAAATTCACCGAAATATGCTTTGGCAACATTTCAAAAGTAACAATATTAGGAATATGTCCTTACTCACAAGTCTCAGCTTTAGGAAGACTTGCCTGTTGGTGGCTAAAGTAGTATATTTAGCTGAAATACAAATACAAATAATTCTTTCTGTATTGCAATTGATTACTTCTAAAATACAAATTATTCTTTCTGAAATTAAATTGACGATAGGAGCCATAACAGAAGATTTCCGAAGTTGTTTTTTTTTACAATACTCCTTTAATCTTAGAACAGGGTTTTTCAATTGGGTTTCACATTGGTGAATAAAGAGATAATATCGTTTCTGGTGTAATGTTAAATTGCCAAAGCACATTTTTGATGAATTGTATGTACTGTTGTGGTTCACGTGCACAATCATCGCCAAAAACCATTGACATTGTGCGAAAAAAGCACGAAAAATGTGTGGTTATTTTTTTACGCCGGTGTTTCTCAGAACGAAACCCAGGCGTAAAACGATGTTTACCTGTATTTTTAAAAATAAAATCAATAAATATACGACTGATTTTTTCAAAACAAATAAAATCCGAGAATTACGAAATTAGTACTAAACTTTTTCACCATCCTGCATTTAAAATTACTCCTAAATATTTTAGTGGTGCATATATTTAATGTCTTAAAAGTAATAATATTTTCCTTTTATGGTTTATGGATGAATATGAGGTAGACTCAGGAATTTGTTATATCCTTGATAAAACTCTGGCGCTATACTAGGGGATAATAAAAACCCATTTTATAAGGACCGAAATAAAGGGGATGAAGCTCTGACGAAAATTCCACAAAAACTAATTGTATCTTAGGAGGATTGCGAAATATGTGTTTGGTAAGTCACTTCAACAGAGAATTTAAACAAATGTGTATAACGACCGCAAGGAAAATGTAAAATTTGTTTTATATATCTCAATACAGAGCAATTACATATATTGCAATATATTTTTTCATCTTAGGTATTTAAAAATCAATTTCCGAAGCATTTAAAAATGTAATTATTGTAGAAAAATTAAATGCAGCGAATTTTTTGAGACAAATAAATAAATAAATAAAAAAATCTTGTCCTAAAAGCTTTTTGGTCTATACCAAACTTTAGAAGACTCTTATTGCACTAGAATTTTTATATTATTTATTGTTTTTCCATTTATTTAAGATGATTATATCAATAAATAAAAAAGAGCTCTTATGTTAAGAGGATAAAACTGTAGTCTATAATAACACTGTGTTGGCATAAATTAAATGGTCGTATTGCTAAAATGGTCGTATTGAACAAGCAACCGTGGGTTATATGATCGTGCCAATGAAACGATAGGCAATCCCATTTGTGTTTTATGACGACCAAGAAAACAAAGGAAAAAATATATGAATTGAGAGGGCGAATCAATTGAATGATTTAGTTAAGTGTACAAGCAACTGATATAAGGCAAACGGATTTAAAGTACGATGATTTTTCTTTGGTGGACTTTAATGACATATTTCTATTTACTAGGCGTGAAAAACAAATATGGTCATTCTGAAATGTTAGCCGTAAAGGCCGGTTTACACGTAGCAAGTAAACGGGTAAGTAACTTGGCCAAGTAGCTTGTGTCGTCAAGTAACGGAGCAAGTAGCGTTTACACTTATTTCTGTTTAAGTTGCATGTGAACAGACCAAGTGGTTAACACGTACCAAGTAAACTGACAAGTAACTTGGCCAAGTGAGGCGGCAGGTTACTTGGTTTTGGTGGTGGGGGAAGGCAAGCTGCCACAAAATAAGAACTCGGGCCAAGTAACCTGCCTTGTCTAGCAGCTTGCCGGGCAAGTTGACTTCCCTGAAAAATTGTCCAAGTGAGTGTTTACACAGGACAAGTTACTTTGCCTAGCTAGTTGGCCGTAGCAAGTAAAAGGGTAAGTAACTTGGCCAAGTAGCTTGGGTCGCCAAGTATCGGAGGAAGTAGCGTTTACACGTATTTCTGTCTAAATTGCGTGTGTACAGACCAATTGGTTAATTTACTTTGATTTAAATGTTGATATCGCACTGAAACTGGATGCGAACCGGGCAAGTGAGCGTTCATACGTGGCAAGTGAAGAGGCAGGTTATATGCTTAGGAGGTGGGGGAAAGCAAGCTGCCCCAAAATTAGAACTCAGGCTAACCTGCCGACAAGGGCCTAAAAAACGTCCAAGTGAATGAACACAGGGCAAGTTACTTCGTCCAAGTTACTTGACCAAGTTACTTACCCGTTTACTTGCTACGTGTAAACCGGATTTTTAGGTCTTAAGTTAAATTTGACATCAACCTGATGTCAAAAAACCCTATTCTGTAAACTTTACTGTAACTTAACGGCGATGTAAAATAAAATTTTCGTTGTTAAAATAATATTACTGATCAAAATAATAATATTATGTACAATGTATTTAACAACGAAAATATTATTTTACATCACCGTTAAGTTTACAAAATAGCGTTTTTTTATATCATTAGGTCAAATTTAACAGCACTGTCACGGCTAATATTTTTGTTCAGAATGACCCCATGAACCTTTAAAAGCTTGACTTTATTGTACAAAAATCCACCTTTTCAAGAAATAAAATAACTTGGACTTGTCCTCTCTAGCAAGTCGAACTAGAGGTCACTGGTCGTCCAAACTTTTTCTAAATATCAAAAGCGGTTCATCAATCAAAAGATACCTTCAGGTTATACATTACGGTCATAAATTAAAGCCATCACCATAAACCCCTTAATTTTGAGTTGGAGAAAAACTAAAAAAAAAACATCAATACAAAATACACCTCTATGAAATACAGAGGTTTGCTAATAACGGCCATTTATCTATCCTCTTTAGTTGTTCTTCAAAGTCTGGGCCTACTTGCTACTTTCAGAATTTTTGAAAACTAAAAATACCAAAAGTGACTTAAAATTCTGCAATACCAGAATATCCAGTTAAACCATGAGACCTGGTGCTTACTTAATGATTAAACATCTAGATCTATAGAGTCTGCATTCTGAGTCATCCATTTGGTACACTACTACAAGAAAAAAGAAGGTTTGTTTTTAGTATAGGATTTCAATAAAAGAACCTATGAGAACCTTCCCATCTTTTACACAAACAGAAGCAAGACTGAGAAAAAAATTGGTCTATTCTTTTTGATCAATATAAAACAGAAAGTGAAGAGTCCCGAAAAATTTGGGGTAAGCTAGTATGTTGTTAAGGAAGGGAGGAGATGGAAGTATGAAAAATCATTGTTTGTGCTTTTTATCGCTGAAGGCCGATTTATAATGTTACCAATAACCCAGGACACAGAACCTGAAATTCGAGGTCATCATAATGATTATAACGTTACCTAAAACCCAATGTCAACCTAGTGTCAACTGTCATTTTCTCAATAATAAGATTGATTATTTTCTAACAAAAACATACAATAATATACCCGTTAAAATTATTATTGTTAATAAATAAACAGCCAAACATAAACGAAATAAACACAAACATAAACATAGCATAAAATTGGTTTTGACGGAATATAAAATTGTGTTAACAAAACCCCTAGAAGCTCGATTCTTCAAAATCAAACGAATATTATTATTTTAAAACCAAACAAAAACAATATGCTACAATTTTATTAATAAATTTTCAAATATTAATGCCAATTCGTTCAGATTCGGAACTATTCGGAACCACAAATGAACTACTAACCAAATTCACTCCCGTTTACTGCGCATGTGTAGAAATACCTAGGATCCAGAAATAAAATAAATTAATTTCTTATGTCGAGGATTTTATGTTTGGGTTATAAATGAAAGTATTGAAATTGTATAGTTGATATTTGCGGGTTCTAGGTTTTAGGTTATTGGTAACGTTATAAATCAGCCTTTAATCTAACAAAATCAATATCAGATTGATAAAACGATTATTTATTATTCTAATAAAAGTAAATCGTCGTGTGCAGTCGTCTCTATCAACTTTACCAGCTCTAGAGATTGGGATCGGTGATGAGATTGCAAATGTCAAATTTATTTCCTTGTTGGTTATCTTATGTAACCGTCATGTGTCAAAACAGAGATTATAGAGGTTTGCGGTGGACGAGACGATAGGGGATACCAATAACGTTGCCGGACTAGAACTTTTGAATACTATTATGTCACGGATTCATAAATTCAAATTCTTAGCTCTTACACAAAATATATCAAAAAATTGATTTTTTATTTTAACTTTATCTATAAGACTAAATAAAAATTAAAAAATCGTGGAAAGGCCCATTGTAGGAACAGGTATTATACAACAAATGAAGAAAACACATCCTTGAGTTACTTGAAACTGAAACAGTTCAGAGGGTGTGTCTCAACAAACCTAATGCCAAATGATGAAATTTAAGCAGCAGGAAAATCTACTTTCCTTCTTTTTATGGTTTAAAAAATAATAAACAAATAGTATTCTTGTGTCAAAAGAAGCTGTGAAATATAAGGAAATATTCAGCCCTTTACAAATTTTGTCAAGGAACAACTTCTTCGAACCATACATATTTATGATTAATATAAGTAATTAATTAGCACTTTTCTTAATAAAAAAATATTTATATTAATTTAATTTCCATTCAAATCAGCGACGAAAAAATGAAATAAAATATTGCCTAGTTTACACAAACACCGATTTTTCGTACTTTCCACCCCTTTACTTTCTTTAAAACATACTTGCGCACTCTAATTTTTCAAGGCTCTTTAGATTCTTGATACAGACCCGGTGGGTGTTGGAAATTTATTGCCGAAAATTCATCACGGGAAAATTCAACGCAAGAAATTTCATAGCTTGCAAAATGTATAGCAAAAAAATGCGGGAAAACTAGTCTCGAGAAAACTACGTGGTAAAATTCGTTGTACAAAAATTCATCGAAAGTTTAAAATGAATTTACAAAACTGGATTCAAAACTATACTTCATTTTTTATCTAGGAGGAGTGACAGGGAAGGATAACTTACACTGTAAAAGTTTCTAAAAAAATAACCAGACAGGTTTTGAATAGAACTTTAGGTTATTTTGGCTTTTTATTGATAAAATATGTAAGTACAGAAACATAATTAAATTCGCAATTTCTTTGTACTGAATACAAATTTATACATCTTAATATTGGGTGTCCCAAAATGATCGGGGATGAATTTGGAAACTGTGTATGACAATTTATGTAGCAGAATATACTTTTTCAGTGTCGCCACATTTAATAGGTTGGTAGGGGGCCTGAATAAAAGGGAAAAAGTGTATATTTATCTACAATAAAATTATGGATTATTGAAAAAATATTTATTGATAAATAAATAAATTAATTTTACAGTAAGTGCTCAAAATGACCACCATTTTCATTACTATACATATTCCCAACAAAGCAAGAGGTTATGGCACGCCAATGACCCGACCATAGAATGTCAAATTATCTAGGCAATTTTCATACACAGTTGCCAAATTCATCCCCAATTATTTTGGGACACCCTATATATTAGTAATTGAAATTTTATGATAAATATTTTGAGGTTATATGTTAAAAATCATCCAAAATGATTATCCGGTGTAAATCTTGCTGATTTTTAGGCAATAAGGGATGTTAATTTTTGGCATTTTAGCGCGGGGAATTTAAATCACTCCTCCTAGTTAAAAAATGAAGTATAACATCAATTTACCCTAAAACGTTAACTTTAAAACAACCTACAAACAACATATGAGGAAAGATCTTACGGTGGGGAAAAATAATGTAGTTTATTTGGTCAATAGGGTGTACTTTCATATAAATAAAAATAAGGTAGTTTATAATCAGAGTTAAACTCTAGTTTCCTAGGAACGGTATGAAATTGGACAACCCAGGAAAGAACTAAGTTTAACATTTGTCGTATGGAGTTATTCTGTCCATTGAGTTAACATCTCATAAAATGGGCAAGTTTGTAACTAAAACACGAATATTATGTAGTTTGAATGATAATATAAAGCAACACGTAATCTGCAAGTGCAATGCAATTCTAAGCAAGGACAATGTCTCTTTAGGAATTAAATAGCTTTGTAAAGCAACTATACAAATATCATAGGATATTTCTAGAAAACAATAATTTGAACACAAAATCAATTTGAAACCCACACGTAATAAATAACCCCTCATATTAAAAATAAAATGTGCTCATAGCTCTAGGTCAGTTCGAAGAAGCTAAAAATTCTGATTTTCAGATATATAATTTGACTAAATATATTTAAAAGCATCCCGTAACTATAAAAACCGATAAAAAGCATTATGTCAAGAGAGGATAAAGTGTGGGAGACAGAAAACCGGTAAAAGTACCATTCTATAGATCTTTCCTATTATACATAATTTGTAAGTGGGTATTAAAGAAAGACTACAAAATCTTCACATGGTAAAAGATACATAGAACACTAGTATTTAGTGCTTAGGAACAAAACAATCAATAATCTTTGCCCGGAATAATTTGGAAATACCTCAAGTAAGTAAAAAATCTAGGTGCGTTAGATTTTCTTGATCCTTAAAAATTACAACTATCGTGGAACTAATCCATTTTATAAATTTAGTTTTATTAATAATTATAATTTTAGGTTAAAATCGTTTAGCGATTTTATGATAATTAAAACTTTCTTTTAAAATAATTGGAATGTAAGTAATTGTTATAGATTTTAATACTGAGAACATTATGGAGAAAGAAGGTACTTTTATTATCTTTTCCCTACACTAATCCAAATTTATACGAACCATCGTCGGTTTTTTTTAATTTCCTAGTGCTTTTATAAGTAAGCTCGATGTTCGCAAAGGAAAACATCGTTAGGGCGCGAACGCGTTTATAAAATAAATTTCTTCTTAGAGATGGTTACAGCGTTTTAATTTGAAAGCTATTATGAAAAGAAGGCCTTTAAAATTTTATTTGCCTTTAATTAAAAATTGGATAATAATCGTACTAAAATATGACTTCAAGAGATTATTAATTCTAATATTCTCTTCATAATTTTTTAATATATAGAATATTTGTTTTTTATAATACGTATTGTAAATTAAAAATCAATTTCAGAATAATAAAATTATTTAATAAATTAATAAATACGTAAGACTTTATTAAAATTTAAATTCTAAAGTAGTTTTCCTTTCATCTCAGAATGGAAAGATGAATTGCTAAAATGAACTTTAATAAAATTTATTACAAAGCAAAACCCAGACATCTTGGCAAAGAAAAAGTAAGTTCTACGAGTATCAAATTAAAGTTGGAACTAAAAAATTTAATAATGTTAATATTTTTTTAACAATTTTAATATTCCCAATGTAATAAATAAAAGGAATGTACCATAATCAAATATTTCTTTAATAATTTTAAATAAATAGTTTACATTGTCCTATTAAAAGCATCTTCCTAGACGCCCGCGATAAATTTTCCGTCGGAGATAAAAACAGAAAAAAAGCCATCGACTTTTAAGAAGCTTCTTTGCAGTTTATTAGCGAGAATCACTGATAATTAATGCGAATCGAAGAAGGCGCGCGAGTTTGGCACGAAAAATTGTGAGAAATCATGATATCGAGCATTAGTTGTGCAACCCAATCTCAACTTGCCACCGTTTGATTTTCAATTGTTTTTCAGATTTATAAGCTTAATTATTAGGCTACAATCTAGCATACAGGGTGGCCCAGATTTTACTTCCCAGGCAATATCTCAGTTATTTGAAGAGATAAAAGTATAAATCAAAAAGTGCTTTGAACGGCAGCACTTATACTTCATAATTTCATTAAAAAAAAATTATTGGTATTTACCATTCTTAAAATGCCATCATCATTTTTTTTCTTTAATGGGACACCCTATTTTTTATAATTGATATTGCATCTACAATTTATTCTAGAAACAGTGATATGCTACACTTAGGCCCGATTGCACCACTGTTCCTTAAAAGTGTTCCCTTACTAAGTGAATCTTAAAATTAAGTGCACCTTAACTAATAGTTCAATTGCACCACTAGAATTAAAGTAATACTTATGTTAAGTGAAAGGAAAGCTTGACAACACTGTAAAAA
This sequence comes from Stenus bimaculatus, assembly GCA_963971135.1. NCBI lineage: Eukaryota > Metazoa > Arthropoda > Insecta > Coleoptera > Staphylinidae > Stenus > Stenus bimaculatus. The sequence continues at coordinate 22,250,998 of OZ020180.1, forward strand.
TCTAGGGAAATTTCCGTTTCTTGCATGTTTTGGGATTCTAAAGTATGTAATTCTGTGGTATTACGCCTAACCTATAATTTCGACGATGTTTCTCGGTTTTATTATTGTTTTCGTTTTTAACTTAAAGGAAATTGTGATAGTGTTTCATAGGGAAATTTTAACTCTTTTAAATTTATTTTTTACATACGGATCAACCTACAAAAAGATTCGTTCAACAAACTTTTCCCAAAAAGTAGTAACTTTTCCCAAAAAGTAGTAGTAGAAAATAAAAAGACTATTGGGTCTACTTGGAGAGTCAAAGATGAAGCTTGGTAACAAATTACAAAAGAATTCAATGCATCGTCCCCAAATGATGTCTTCAGATCTACAACATCACTTTAAAGAGGTTTACGATTATGAAAAGTGTAAAACAAGAAAAGGTGCGGCCCAGGAAAGGCAAGAAATAATAAAAACAGGTGGTGGTGTTCCTCGAGTAATTTCAAAACCCAATGATCTAGTATTAGAAATTATTAATCAAAAACTATTGTTGGTTTGAGAAATCCTTGTGACATTGACGCTATTTGTGATGCTGGAGAAACTATGGCAGTTCCAAGAACAAAATGCTAATGGTGATGAAGAGTAAGATAATTGATGTAATGTGTATTTTATAATGATTGAAATTTATTAAAATGTTGATTTTTGGGTCCTTGTCATTACCCGATAGTTAAACTTTTCAACGCAATAAATTTATTATAAAACTAAAATTTTTAATTAACTAGAATGAAGATAAAGAAAATCCAGGTTGTTTGGACCAATATCCATACATAAGTGAAACTCCAATCCATGGATTGGGGTAACTACAAGCCTCTTCATCTAAAGCAAAACCTATCAACAAAAAGTTAGAGCAATGCAGGGATAATAAATTGAAATAATAAAGGAAAAATTAAATGCCTTAAGAAACATGCCCAGTTAATATTTTATTGTGGTGCGAATAGTGTGATATTTTTCATAGGCAAGCGCCCATTTATTTTTTTCATTTACACATTACGTTTAATTTTTTCGGTTAAATTGTAAAGAATGGAATGTTATTATTTTTTAATATATCTTTTTATATAATTTTTGCATTTTGAAGAACTTTTGTTTATATTGACATCTGCAATCAAAGTTTTTTTAATTTGTTACAAATTGGCGTTTATTTATATATTGTGATAATTAATTATAATTGGTAGAATTTAAATTTTATATTGTGATTAAAAAACATTTTTTCCTAACTATTTTGTTTTTTTTTCAAATCATATCTAGAAAAGCACAGTTTCTCTTCTAAGGCGAAATATTTTAAAAAGACTCAGTTCATCCATTGATTCACTTTTAACATATATTCTTCGGGGAATTCTCACTTCTAATATCTCTAACACTTCAACATTATCTTCCAAAACTGAATGCAACTCAAATTCAACATCCATTTTATTGCAAGTTTTTTTTAATTTAGGTGAACTGAAGTGAACGTTTTGAATTTTTAGGTTAAGAAGGACTTTAAGTGGCAGAATTCTTCGACTTAAATTTAAGATAACCTTAGGCATTTAAGTGTTCCTTAAAACAATGGTGCAATGTATAAAGTAACACTTAAGATATATAAGTGTTCCTTAACGTTTAAGGAGCATTGGTGCAACCGGCCCTTAGTATTTTAAGTACATTTTGTGAATACAAAAATTAAAATATTGATCGAAGTATGTATTATGCAAAATTTTTTATTTAGTTTTTTTAACAAAAGGACCTTATCGTTTTCCTAGGTGTTTTTGGGCAAACATGAAAAATAAGTTAAACCTACAAAAATTACCTAAAATACCCCCAATATTGATTATATTTCCAATTTCTTCAATAAATATGAATTATAAATACATTTATGAGATTTTACATTATTTTAAAAAATATTTATTAACACGACAACAGCGGATTTTAAAATACAAATTTTGACAAGTACTGTCAGATAAATTTTAATTACCTTTCATTTACGTTTAAATTGAAAGCAAATGACAGTTAAAACTAATAGGGTGTTTTCCTTGTGGAACCTATGTTAATAATCGAATGCAATCGCCAAAAGGATTAACCTGATGGTAGACATAAATGACCTTTATAATGAGGTACTTTAGGACAATGGTTACTGTTACAAACAAGAAGTAATGCCCGGGCTAACAAATTCGTACGCGCTTTACAAAGGTATCTGGCGACTGACTCACTGTGACTCACACTGGATTGAAATGTTTCCCACATTGGGTGTTATTGTCATGCGCACACATTGCTTGCGTTTGTACGTTTATTTATAAAAACAGCTAAAACCGGCGCGTACACATAAAAAGAAATCCGCGCTCATGTAACATACTGGAATGAAACATTCTAGCAAAGGAGAAATAACTTGCCGAATGTCGTAAATAGTATCTTGCCTACTTGATAGGAGGTGCTTAGAAGTGCCAGAAAGTGTGTCCTACAAAAATAGAAGGAATTTACAAGCCCTTTGCCGCCACCGAGGTCCCTTTTCGGTTCTACTTTTTACTAATAATTATTCTGCATTTAATTTGGACGTTTCGTTTGAGAGGTAATAATTTCAATGTTGCCTGATTGTGCAATAAACTCTTACAATAACCTGTAAAAGATATTTTATTTTTAATTGACGCCGTAATATTACAAATCTTATTACAACTATTAAAACTATAGCCATTGAATTTACAGTAAAAGTTTCAGAGCTCCAGGGAACTGGAAAAGTCATTTTTTATCAAATATTTTAAAAATTGCAAAAAAACGACAACTGTGTAAAAGTTGTTTAATTGTAAAAAATATATTCTTAAATTATAAGTTTATTTGAATAAAATAAATACTTAAAAATTAATTTCTAATCAAGTCATAACAAATATGTACTTAATTGTATAATTTTTATACTATTAAAGTCAACAAATCATAGTAAATAAATGGCATAGGCAACCAAACTACTTTGTTTGTTAGAAACACCGAGGAAAACACTAGCATCGTTGTCTAATTGTGCAAAAATTAATTAATTTCAATTGCGTTTTTTGGCGAAAGCGGTCTCCTAATTCGCGAAATATTTTACACAATTGTATATTTATTTCTTATTTATATGTGGCATAAGTTTCATTCTTGTACAAAATGCTCCCAAAACCCGATAAGGTCCTTTGTAATTTACAGTTAGGTTTAGTTAGATTAGGTTAAGTTAAGTTAAGTTAGTTTAGATTTAAAAAAATCTATTCCTTGTTATTATCTCCAACGGAAAATTTATCGCGGGTGTCTAGAAAGATGCTCTTAACAATTTAGTAAATTGGTGTTATAGTAATATGCTTTATTTTAATATTGGTAAACGTCAATCTACTACCTCGTCGAGGAAAAAGACACAATCTAATCGTTACTATAAAATTAATAATTCTACTTTAAATAAGGTCTATGAAGTCAAAGACTTGGGTATCCTCTTTGATTCCTCTCTTACATTTCGATCTCACATTTTAAATAGCGTTAACTCGGCGTTAAAGCTTCTTGGTTTTATCACAAGAATTGCCAAAGATTTGAACCCAAATATATTTCAAATCTTATATACTACGTTTGTGAGATCAAAATTAGAATATTGCTCTTCCCTGGGGTCCCCTTACTACAAGGGACTAGCAAACTCCATTGGACGTGTTCAGCGAAAATTTTCCAAGATCATGTCTTTTAAGTTAAGACTTTGTATAGAGGATTATCATTATGATGTTATGTTGGAGCGACTAAATTTGAATGTTAGAAGATTGAACGCCGATTTAATATTTTTGTATAAATTGATTAATGGATTCATCAACTGCCCCGAATTGCTCGGAAAAGGTTATTTTTATTTAAGCCTCAAGGATGTAGAACTAGGTCAATAGATTTATTTCGTCTTAAACACCATAGAACTAACTATGGGTATAATGATTCACTCTCAAGAATGTTTAGGGAACTGAATAATGTAATTAGGAATAATTCCAATAAAGATTTGAAATTTGGTGTGAAAACTAATACGTTTAGGATATAATTTCTCAATTTCTCAATCGTATGTTTTTTAAATGCTATTCGTCTTTTGTTTCAAAGCCGCCTTTAAATGATAAAGCTAAAACCTATTTTTTATCACCATCTTTATTGGACTGTAGCTCCCTTAAGAAGCGAAATCGGGCATAGTTCATAGGAAGGTTTTTTGTCTAGAACTGAATAAGGAATATTAGTATAAAAACAAAAATGATTTTATGTTAACCATAAAAAAGTTGCCGGTGTTTATAACTCCAACCCTCCTTTAAACTACCTTTTCAAAACTTTCAAAAAATCTGAAAAAAATTGAGAAATTATATCTTAAACGTATTAGTCTTCACACCAAAATCAAATCTTTATTACAAACCGTTTTCAAATAAATGACAAAAAACCTAGTTTTAGTCACAATAGTTAAACGTCTGTAGCTCCCTTAGGAAGCTAAATCGGACACATGTTTATAGGAAGTTTTTTTTCTTAAAATTAGTTGTAGAATCGCCTCCTAAAGTTTGGCCGCTTAATTTCTGGACACCCGGTATACATGTATAGACCTTTATTGGCATAAAATTAAATACAAAAATTCTCAGCTAATTACAATAAATAACCCAAACTTAATACAAATATCACTAGTTCTGTTGTGCTTTATCCAAAATCCTCTGCATCCATTCGAGTCCCTCCCCTTTCTCATTCAGTATAAATATTCTACACTTTCTCTTTCTCGATTTCATTTCAGCTTATAGCTTTACATACATTCACTTCCCCAATGCTCCCATTCATCCCGACCTTCCTCACAAAGTCTACAGCATCTGTATCTATTGTCTTTCCAGGACTTCATTCCTTTCTCCACACTTCAACATCTGAACCTGGCAATCATTCTTTCTTCTTCACCATATTCTGTCTTTGCGCATAGGCGGATTCTCTTACATATATACAAATATCTTTAGATCTTGGGTTATATCTGCAATCCCTTATTTCCCTTTAACGTATTTGCCCTTCAACTTCTTTCAGCCTTTCCTTAAAATTATGTTTGAAGACATTTACCCTCATTTTTCTCTTAACTTCTTCCTCCGACCAGCCTACTTCTCTATACATTATACATCTAGCTTCCTCCCACTTATTCCTTACATTGCATTTTTCTCTTCCTTTTGCTATTCTAAATACTTCTTTGATGAAACTTCCCTCTTCCATTTCTAATATTTTTCTTTCAAATTCAGCTATTCTAACCTTAGCTTCTATGCTTACTTTGCTGCCATTCAGTTCCTGTAGTATTATGTACCACGGTGTTGACCATTCTACCCCTAGTATTTTTTTCATCCATCCAATCTGCAACCTTTCGATCTTTTCTTCCTCTTTAATGCCTCGCACCTCACATCCATACAAAATTATATATTTCACACATGCATTCATTATTTCCCGCTTCGCTTTTAGTGACTCCCTGAAGACCTTTCCCCAATTTTTCCACAATTTAGCTTCTGCTACCTTTGCTTTTCCCACAACAAAATCGATATGCGTTCCTGTTCCTCCATGCAACCCAGATATTTCATTTGTTTGACCACCTCAATTTTATCTCTATTCCATTCAAATATTTCCTCTTTACCCGTTCTCCCCCTTTTTTTGCACACGATCACCTTGGTCTTATCGACGTTCACTTCCAAATTCATGCATCTTCCAACTCTTTCAATTACTCTCCTCATTTCTCCTGCATCCTTCGCACAAATCACCAAATCATCCGCATAACTTAATACTCTTATTTTCAGACGCCCTATCACAACCCCTCCGTCTTGTCCTTTACGCAATACTTCTTCCAGATCTGATATGTATATGTTAAACAGCGTTGCACTTAGCGGGCAACCTTGCCTTAGGCCTCCAATAATATCGCATTGTTCTGCTACTTCAGTACCCACCCACCTTTGGACAACCTGTTGATCCTATAAACATTCTTTTGACTTGTGCTAATATCTCACTATAGACACACCTAGCTCCATCATTTTCTCTATTAGCATGCATTTGTTCACTCTATCGAATGCAGATTTCAAGTCTATGAATAGAAGGTAGACCTTTCCCCCTTTACCCTTATGCTTTCCTCTATTATATAATTTAGCGTTAATAAATGCTCGATTGTCCCTCTGCCAGCGCGAAACCCGGCTTGAAATTCCTTTAGTATACCCTGGTCATTGCAGAACGTTTCTAATCTTTCTTTTATGATACTGGCGTAGAGTTAGTAGCTAGCATCCATTATTGTAATTCCCCTATAGCTATCTACATTCATTTTATTTCCCTTTTTATAGGCGGGTACAATATTTCCCCATTTCCAGGTCTCTGGCCAGCGCATCATTCCTGCTCAGATATTATTGAAGTGCCATCTTATTTCTTCTTTCTTGTTTTCTACCAAATGGATCCAGGTCTCACCTTCTAATCCATCTGGTCCGGCGGCTTTTCATTTTTTATTTTACTCAAAGCCCTATCGAATTCTTCTTTGCTGATTTCGGTGTATTCGTATATGTCTTCATCCCTTTATCTTCCACATACCGATGGCCCTCAATACCTTTTTTCTTACACTTATCAGCCCATTCATTTATCCCAATATCACACTTTCTTCTTAAAATTCTTTTTTTGCACCCTGTTTCTTGATGAATTTCTATAGTTCACCTTCATTATTAATCTTTCTAACAGCGTCGAGTTCTTTGTCTTCGTAATCTTTTTCTTCTTCTAACATTGTCTGCTTCGCCTTACGCCTGCTTTCAGTCACTTCCTCTATAACCGCATTCCCTTCTCTATATTTTTTCCACACTTTTCTGCATTCACTTTTGATCATCTCTCCTTTTTTGCCTGGGATTTTTCCCAATCCAATTCTATACTCCTGCTGCACACTTTCGTTCACTGTCCTTTCTATTTCTTTTGACCAAACTTCCCAACTCATGCCGTTTCCAGCTACTTTCTCTTGTAGATCTTTCTATATTAGCTTCATTCCACAGATTAAACCATTTTTTTTTCGCCTTCCTGTATTACCTCCTCCTGGCTTTGTTCTTTCCCCTCAATGACAATATTAACTTCCAGTGGCATATGATCCGAACCCCATTCTTCCCCAATCTTCAAGTTAACCTCTTCCATCTGTATGCCTTCATTATTCAACACATAATCTATTACAGACTGTCCTCTGGCTCCCCAGTAAGTCAATTCTCGAATGCTCCATGCCTGTCTCCTTCCACTGCGCCATTCAGAATACGCCAACCTTCTTTTCGTGCCCACTCAACTAGCTTTTCACCTTCCGTGTTAGTCATCTTATCCTTTGGAGTATATCTATTATATATTTTTTGTACATTCCTCAATTTTTTCCATACACTAGAAATTAGTGCAAGGACTTTTAAATCATCTCCAAAAGAAATTATACAAAAATGTTTTTCGCACTAGCTTATCTGAGTGCACCCGTAAACTACGTTATACTATATTTGCCGGTTAGGAAATCCCTCCAAATAAATCTTACATTACTAAGTAATTTGAAATAAAAAAATTCTGAAAAAAACAAGGAATGATATTTTCCACACATGGCGACATCGATATTAAATTATTGAGTTTATTAATTTAAAAAAAAACTAATTTAAACATTTTTGCAAAGAGTACACTGTATTAGATTGATTTAGAATTTACATTTGATTATCTAAAATTAAAAGCTATGGGATAAGGTTGTATTTGTTGGAAGATTCTCGATAATAAATTAACCTAAAAAAGCTAAGGATAATGTTATTGGATTTATGAGCCAACAAATTTTCAATAATTATGGTAACAATAAAATAACACAATTTAGAGAAAATACATGAGAATAATTTAAAAGATTTATGTTTCCGTTGGTAACTTGATTTATAACAACAAATAAAAGAAATTCGAGAAGCTTTTTGGAAAAGAGATGTAAATATCCATTATATTTAAAACTGTGCACTCTTCGCTACACTTTTAAGTTTATTTTTGTGGACATTTTGAATCTCGCGAAAAGTGGAAGTACAAAGTGTAGATGTTTGGAAGATAAAATATGTTTATTGATTTGGATTTTTCTCTCGAGTGGAATTTAGCGTACGACCGCCACAAGGGATTGTTTTAAAAGCACATTATGTTGTGCAAACAGAATAGGATGATAATCAAATTTACAACTTTCGTTGCAAAGAGCCCCTTACTCAATACAAACTTTCCGGCTAAGTTAAAAGTGAAACCATTTTTAAACCGTACTTCACTTCCACGTGTATAATTTAATAGTATTTAGATTGTATTTTTTATTCGGGCTTTTAAGAAACCACAAAACGTGTGCAAATAATTGTAATTAATCCGAGACTGGTTATTAGAAAGGCAGTATTGGAGGAAAGCCAAGGGAGCTAAAATAATTGAGTGGAGTGCGGTGGCGCCACTAAAGAGAACACTTTAAAATTACAAACAAGCACAAACAAAATAAATGTATACATTTACCTCTTTACATTAGCCTACTTAAAATATAAGCGAAATAAATAAAACTTTAGGTTAGGGAGTATGCTCAATATTTTGTAATCAATATAAGAAAAGTAAATTACTTTATTTTATTATGCTTGCTTATTGCAAGTTAAGGTTAATACATTTCATGATTTCTAATTGAATGGTCAATTCCAATTCAATCATGTGCGTCAGCCCTGAGTTAAACTAAAAACCATTAAAAATCCAAATCAACGAAAAAGTTAAAAAATTTATTACTTTCAATTTGGAATCTTATAATAGTTATTTATGTCATAAGGTCGAGTCTGCTAGTTTATTAAACAGAACCATTACAAACCTTCAAAATCTTTTTGTAGATCGCAAAAATTAATTCACCAGATAAATTCGCTGGCTAGTGGTTTTAAAATTTTACAAAAGAAAATGTTTAGAAAATCTACAATCTAAATCATCTTGCACAATGTGGCATTTTATTTAAATTACTTAAGAAGATAGTCGGCAAAATGTTTGAAAAGCGTACTTTTCGCAAGTTAAAATTGATTTTTTGGCATCTGTAATCAAAAATTTAACAAAAGCGCTATTGATTGCCCTTCAAATTAAATTTTGTTTTCATATAAGGTTTTCATGTGTATTTTATTATAGGGGCGTACTTTTGGAAAAATGCGTTTTTATCATTTTTCCAAAAGTACAAAAGATACATTCCACTGCTATAAACGCACTTAAAACTTAAAACAGTGCTTCTTTAGCAATAAACGAACTTTTTTGAGTGCTTTTATAGCATTCTTATAGACACAAAATAGAAAAGAAATTATTTTGAAATGTACTGGGTTGGAGTGGAATTTTATATTTCTTTTCCTTGGAACTACAAAGTATACCTGATTGTACAAACAGAAAAAATACTTTTCCAAACGAAAATTCCTTAACGATTGGTGATCCATATCAATGAAGACTTTTACTTCTCCCTTCATTGAGAAAAAATACTAGTTAAAGCCTGTCAAGCTTTTCTGAACGCTGTACTATATTGACGTTTGAAGAAAATAGTATATTGTTTTATTAGGAGTAAAAGAAGTACTTTTTGTGGCGAGCCCTGCGATGCAAGAAACAAACAGTTCTTTTATTTAGAATGAAATATGCTATTCTTTCTTCAAACGTCGAAACATACATACATGCTTAGTTTAAAGTAACGCCTAAAAATCGTAACTACCTTATTTTTTTGGAATTTTCAAAAACGGTAAAAGACGACACGCTTTATTTTTAAAAAGCTGTATTTGGAACTCAACAATAGTATATTGTTTAGTTAGGAGTAAAATAAGTACTTTTTGTGGCGAGCATGTAGGTTTGCGGGACGAGCTTTGCGAGTAACGCGGATACATGCGAGCCATAAAAAGTTCTTTTACTCCGAATAAAACATGCTATTTTTTCTTCAAACGTCGTAATTTTTAAAATAGTAATATAATAAATAATTTTAAAATTTGACATTTAATTTACATACAATACAAAATACAATGTTAGTGTATATTGGGTTGCCTAAAATTCATTTCTACTTTTTTTAAGTTATAATTTAATGATAATTATAATTAACATTGTTTAATTTCAATACGACATATATATTGGGTTGCGGAATAAGCGGAGTAGAAATTTAATTTCTACTCCTAGGCAGTACAAAGTGACCATAGAATCAACTTACATAAAAAGTGATATTTTAAAGTCTGTCAAACGTCACAGAATGACGTTTGAAGAAAAAAAACTTTTTTCGATTGACACAAGGTCACCATGACATCATCAATTTTTTTAAATAAATTGATATGGTTTTTATATCATAAAACAATATATATTAACAGTGTTTTACAACGGTACCAAAAAGTTTATACAAGTGCCCTCTATATGCTATAAAAGATATTAAATTTGATCTTAAAGATAGTTTAAAATAACGCATAAAATTCATAACCAGCATATTTTTTTGGAATTTTAAAAAACGGTAAAAGTCGTGCCGCATTGTTTTTGAAAAACTTTATTTTGAACTCAACAAAAAAATTCTCGGTTGACATGACGTCACTACAATGTCATCAAATTTTTTTTAAATGGATTGATATGATTTTTATACCATAAAACTTGGAGAATGTACAAAAAAAATATAATGATCTAAAAGTACCTTAATTGTGGACCCCTCTAATTAATTTTGTGCTAGGTTTTAGAAGGTAACTCTTTGGCAGGATGTAGCCTAATCAATTTAGATTATAAATCTGAAAAAAAAATGAAAATCTAACGGGGGAAACTTGAGTTATGACAGCAGAACTAATGCTAGATTTCATGATTTTTCACAATCCTTCCTCCCAAACTGGCATTAATTATCAGTTATTTGGTCATAATTTGCAAAGAAGCTCCAGAAAAGTGGGATGGATTTTCTATTCCTTGTTATTATCTCCAACGGAAAATTTATCGCGCGTGTCTAGGAAGATGCTCTTAATGACATTTAGATAGCGCTAGTAAAAACTTTTTGATGGTGACGTCATGTCAACCGAAAGAACTTTTTTGTTGCTTTCGAAATAAAGTTAAAAAAAGCGACTCTTTTACTGTTTTTGAAAATTCCAAAAAATGAGGTAGTTCTGATTTAGATGCGTTACTTTAAACTCGCCCTGTATAAAATGATAATATACACTGCGCTGCAAAATTAACGCATAAATCTAGGTTATCTTTTTAAAGTAAGAAGAATTTGTTTTCAGGAGTTTCTTGATATATATTCTTATATGTATTTTGGATTCTTTGGTATTGCTTACTGTTAAAAATGTTATTTTGCTTTTCATCACAATTTCGAATACCATAACGTATGTTTCATCAAAATGAATCCTCAGCAGTTACAAAATCGAAATTTATTACACAGCTTCAGCTTGCACAATAACGATTTAATGTAAATCAATCTACCATGGCGTGCTACCATTTCATCGCCAGTCTATTTCATCGACATGGCCTTTCATCGACAACAGTTTTATCGACATGGCCTTTAGATCGACAAACCCCTCCTTCGAGAAGGATGTTTCATCGACACTACTTTTCGTCGACAAGGACGCTTCATCAACATTACCTTTTTATCGACAACCGTTTCTTCGACACTTCTTTTTCATCGACAAGGACGTTTCATCGACATTAATTTTTCATCGACAACCGTTTCATCGACACTACCTTTTCATCGACAAACAATTTCAACAACATTACCATTTCTTCGTCAATGTCGTTTCATCGAGTACAGTTATATGGTCCAACCTTTTTAGCGCACATATTGTTTTATCGACACAGACGTTTAAAACTGTTAGATATATATTTGTTTATCATTTTCACTGGTGTTAACGGGTGTCCACGAAACTAGAACCACCCCCGTAATTCTTGATTTATGAAAATTAAAATTGATGAAACGTCCTTGTTGAAGAAAAGGTTTGTCGATGAAATGGTAGTATCGATGGATCGGTTGTGGATAAATATATTATGTCGATGAAACGTATGTGTCGATGAAACGTCTTCGTCGAAGAAAAGGTTTGTCGATGAAAAAGTAGTGCCGATGAGTAGTTGTCGATGAAATGGTAATGTCGATGAAACGTCTGTGTCGATGAAACGGACGTGTCGATGAAACGGACTGTAGATAAAATTGCATTCGATGAAAGGTATGTTGGTGAAAGTGTACTGTCCATATCAATAGTACTAAGGCGGTTTGCAGAAACTAGACATAACAGAGGAAGACTAGAATAGGGTCATTTTTTTGGAGAATTCGCACACAATGACAAAGGTTCGTAACAAGTTATTTTTTGTAAAATTAATTTGTGCACCGTTACAACTTCAAAATAAGCCAAAATACTAAGAGAAGAAGACTTGTAGAACATAACCCAAGACTTGCAAGGGCAGCCACCGGTGCATTGCTTACCAAGCAACACCGAAAGCAAAGATTACAGTTCCCTTTTGTGAACATGTTGGTTGGTAAAATGAGGATTCGGCAAGAGTTTTGTTCTCAGATGAGTCCAGGTTTGGTCATTACTCTGATTATTGGCGGATTAGAGTGTACAAAAGACCATATGAGAGATAAGCGCAGTGTAATACCTTTGGAACTGTACTTTATGATGGCGAAGACTTAGTGATCAATGATAAAATAGAAATCTCTTTTGAATTTTTTGTCGAAGCTAAGCCCCATTAACAGTATGTTACGTGCGTGCGTGCGTAAAACTGTTATAAAATATTTGGCATTCCATCAGGTATCCCTTATAAACTATGCACACGGTACAACCTATTTGACAAACTATGATCAGAACTCCTTCTGATAGAAATAACTTCAGAAGGATTTACTAAGTGAAGGAAAAGAGCTACGCTTTCAAAATTTTCCCTGGTTTGTTAAGAATGTGAACAAATTTCAGAAAATTAAAAAAAATACAACCGAAATGGGTCTTATCTGGGAGAAAATTTATAAAAACTCAAACAAAATTTAATTTTTATTTATTTTTTTTCTCTTTTTGATTTTTTCTTCAACATTTGAACAATTTTATTTTTATTTTTATATTACTGTTATTACCTATTGAAAGAGGATGGTTTTAGCTTTTTAATGATATTTTTTATCCCTGCACATATTTGTTAGGATGTAATTAGCGATTTTGTGATTTATGATAAAAATAGGTGACCTAAAATTTAAAAGCTATTAGCTCTAAAACTAAAGCAGCTCACTCTTTTAGTTTTTTGTCAGTTAAATTTGGTCTAGTTTGTAACCACGACGTTTGGTGCACCATGAACGGAACACCCTGTATAATACCAGAAAAATAATTTGCTTTTATAATATTTTCATTAGGTTATTTGCTAACACAAGATTAATATAAAACATGATTAAATAATATAGCTTTAACGCTATTCTAAATATTTCCAGAAGTAAATTTATTAAGAATTCAAATTAATATAAATACAGTATTGGAAAAAAGTAAAGCAACATTTACATTTTCTTAATATAGGTTATAATATTCTCTAATAAATAACTTTAATATTTCAAAATAAGAATGCTTTAAATATACATTATTTCTTATTTTTTTTATTAAATAAAAATAAAAATTGGAGGTTTAGTAAAATAATTTAGTAAAAAGTCTGAAAAAAGTAGAGCAACAATTAGAAACTTATTATTTATTCATACAAAAATACAAAAATTAAAGTGTAAACTAATATTTTGTCGAATACCCGCTGTTCTTAAGTATACCAGCACATCTTCTGGGCATTGATTTTTAAAAAAATTTAATTAAAATTGGATATACTTCATCCAAAGCATTTTGAAGCGTCCAAATTATTGTAAGTTTTGTAGCGAATTTTTTTATCCAAAATACTCCAAAGGTTTTTAATTGGATTTAAATCCGGAGATTGTGATGGCCATTTCAATAAATTAATTTTTTCTTAGCAAACCATTGTTTTACAAACTCTGATGAATGCTTTGAATCATTATCCTGCTGAAATAAGTAACGTAATGGGAGAGTACTGTCAGCATAAGGGACCATAACGTTCTCTAAAATATTTTTATGCACAAAACGTTCCATTGTCCCATTTATACGATGAATGTGGCTCATTCCGAAACCAAAGAAGCACCCCCAAATCATTACAGATCCACCACCTTGTTTTACTGCATGTCGAACTTTTTTGGGATGTAATCTTTTGCCCTCAGGACGTCTCACATATTGTATTCCATCACTACTTGTCAAGCTAAACTTTGATTCGTCACTGAATATTACCCTATACCAATCTTCCAAAGTCCAATTAATGTGGTCTTGAGTAAATTTAATTCGGACACGTCTGTTTTTCTTTGAAAGTAGAGGTTTCTTTGCTACAAGATTGTTCTCACTTAGTTTATTTCTGATAGTGCGTGCTGTAATATTTGAAAACTGATTGTTACCAAATTGAGCCTTAATTTGGTTTGAAGATAACAATGGGTTTTGTTTTGAAGTATTTATAAGCGCTCTATCTTCACGTAATGTTGTTTTTCGTGGCCGTCCAGACTTCTTTTTGAAATCTACTGTTCCACTCTCATTACCTTATTATATTTCTGGATATAATGCATCTATCCAGCGAATACTTTCTAGAAATATCAGCTTGTGACACTTTTTAATTAAAATCACTAATTATCAATATTTTAATTTCTTTTGAAAGTTTTATTCCTCCCGGCATGATGAATAAGCATAAACTAAGTATTTGAGTAAAATGTGAAATAAAATTTTTCATTATTTTGTGTTTTCTAATAAAATGTTGCACATGTTTCTCTACTTTTTTTCCAACAATAAAGCGTGAATGATAAAAATTCTTTAGAAATATGTAAATTTTCAAATAAATTTATTTTAAAATCAACTTTATAAATTCGATACTAAATACTGAGTGTTAAAATTAAATATTATTTTCACTATTTTTAATAATTTTACAAATAAAAGGAAATGTTGCACTACTTTTTTCCAATACTGTAGGTAATAGGTAATAATATAGATTAGGTAAATAAAAATAAATCCATCGCTTGTACATATTTTTTTGACATAAAAATTAAATGGCAATAATTTTTAGGTAATAAGTGGTGCTTTATCATGTAAAATGCGCAATTAATAATTACAAATTGATGCATTTATTGTGTAATAAAAAATCCTATTAATTAATTTATGTTGTAAGCACAGGTTATAATACTGCGCTGGCGTGGAGACTTTGACAGACCATGGTATACTGGGCACTGTATACGGTTTACGGCAGTTACCACCGCGTCGCGACGCTTTTACGTTGTGCGCGATTTCTTGTGCGTACGTCGAACGTAAACAGAAAACTCTGTAAAAACACGTGCAGCCAAAAAAGTTTCAATAAAAATACATAATAGCTCATCAAAGTATTATGAAGATTTTTTAAAAGACTTTTCAATTATGGCTTCCTGTCCTTTTCGTCGGGCTTCATCCCACGTGGTATCAAATGGGGCCCTCAAGAGATCCCTTACCACTAGACAAAGCTCCATACAAATTACGGCTGAAGAAGTCGATGTGGAAGACAAGAATACTCTTAACCTAAAAAACTTAAGCACAGCAATTTTACTTCTAACTTCACCCCCGGTGAGTTTTGAATTGCTAATTTTTTATAAATTCATGAAAACAAAACTACAATTGAAAATAAATGGATTTCCTAAAGAAAATCTCATCCTTAAAGTATGCTTATTAATCAAATAATAATTTAATTTAAATTTTTATATTTATAATAAATAATAAATTTTACTCTTGAGAGACGATGCAAAAAACTGCGATACTTGCCTTTAATTTGGCCTGCTATCAATCACGGCATGGCATTTTGACAACGACACGCTTTTAAATTAAAAAATACATTTTTATTATACTTCTCGTGTTGAATCTAGATGTTATCATTTATTTTTGACTTAAATATTTCCTTCGAAATTATTAAAGAATATAATTGATTTAAATAAAAAATTAAATAACTTCCAAATTTTATATTTTAATTATACATATTTTAAAATTTCTCCCCAAAAATGTGGTCTTATTCACGCACACATACCTACACGACCAAAACTTTTATATTTGTACCTGACCATAAAAATTTCTTACATAAACTTTTCCACAGCAATATTTGAGCAAAAAAGTAATGTGGAAATTCTTTATAAGAAAACAATTTTATCCAGGATAAAGGGTAAGCATATAAATAAACTAATATTCTAGTCTTGTACTAGAGAAAATTCTACTGTGAAGAAAAACATTCCGCTAAACTTTGTTTAAATTCTAAAAATAGATATCTTAAATTAAATTCCTTTAATTGAAAAGATGAATGAATGAAACCTCGAATAAACATGAAAGGTATTTAAACATTTAGATTATTCATCGCTTTACTGTAATATTAATTTTTAAATCTAAATAAAATTTGGCAAATTAAACGCAGTAGTTATTCTTGGACGACTTTTAAAAAACTTTAAAAGTGTCAATAATCATTGGAATATTTAATACTGAACAATAATTTATTTTTGCCCATACTATAACATAAACTACGTATAAAATGCATAATGTGTATACAACTATTGATGCACTATATTTTATGTAACTTACGAGTTCTATAATTATTATTTATCACTTAATAAAACTGTTATTTGTCATTAAAGCTTTATTTTCTTATTTCCGTTTTATTTTGGAATGAAACATTTATTTCCATTAAGAATTATAACTAAAAGCATATTTTTACTTCCTATCATTTGTAATATTGAAAAATCTAATCAAAAAAATTCTTTCATTATAAAGAATGTACATAATACATATATTATAATATCCAAAATTCAATTATTGAAGAATACTGTTTCTTTTAAATTTAATTTATTCCGCCATTCAATTTTAAGAAAAATATAATACCAATATTATCTTTAATTTAAGTTGTATTTTTAACATACTTACCTAAATAACTTCACATTATATCTATAGAAGTTGTCGTTTTATATTAATTTTAAAAGCTTTGTAATCAATTCTCTTGCTCCATTATAATTAATTTAAACAATATAAAATTTGCATTTTCTTGCATCTACATAAGTGGGTATAAAAAACTTTACCTCTTAATAATACTTCCTGAACTTTTCTTAAGATTTCTGTATTTACGAAAGAACGTTTTTAACACGGGGTCGAACAGGAATTTGTCGCAAAAGAAATAAAGATTCAAAATATACACGGTGTCCCAGAACTTGCGCATAAGCTGTCCCTACTTTGTTGGGGAAAAACAGTTTAAAAAATACTTTTTGCCATCTAAGATAGATATCAAAAGACATGAGCCTGTATTCAGCGACCATGATGAAAAATTTAGAGACGCCTTTAACGTTAAACACGTGATTAAAAAATATATCTTCATAAGAAATATTTTTTAAAGACCTGATAATCTTTAACGACATCTCTAGAATTTTCATCACAGTCGCTGAATACAGGCTAAAGTGTCGAACACGACTTTTAAGTCTTAAGAATTCATTATTATCCTGAATTTGGAAATAGCACTTCTTGTCATGTAAAGGTTGGCTTATAAATTTTATATTTTATTTTTTAAATTAACAATTATGAAAGATGTTTATTACACGCAATTTTCAATTTAAAAAAATAAATTATAAAGTTTATAAAATAGGTTTTAACCCGTTACTGGTGTGGAGCGGTCATCATGACAAAAGTTTAAAAACCTAAATGTACATATGTAAATGTACACACTCCTTCAAGATCAAAATAATTTGATCCTTATTGAGGGTCGTCAGTTAAGTTTTATTCAATAAAAATAGATAACGAAGTCGAATTTTGTCTCTTCATATCTCAGTTAATTGGCCAAGAGGATCATTTAACTATTTTTCCAGGTATCCCCGAAGTAGCGACAGCTTATGTGCGGGTTTTGAGATACTCTGTATAAAGAAAGTTTAATTTTATTATTTTGTAATGTCTGATATAAAATTTAATATTTGTGGAATTCGTGCATTTATATCCTATAAATTTTTCTTGTCTTTTTTGTTTAAGAGCAATAACTTTTTCAGTTCAGTGAATATGGAACTAAAAATATTAATTTTTCATTACCTGTTTTAATTCTATGAAATTACTTCAAAAGTTTTATTATCAATACAGGGTGTTACTTAAATATATGAGGCGCTGAAAAGCAAAGTGGTGTAGGTCAGATTTTCGACTTGTTTTTAGTTGAGGGCAAAAATTTAATCTCCAAATTCAACAATGGTAAGGGGAACAAATTAAGCAACATTATCGCGATCCAATACAGTACTTTTTAAAATACAGCGTCTTGAAAACTGGGAAATTTTCGAAAATTTCAAAAAACTATGTTTTTTTTCCAAAAATATTCGAATTTGATATAAAGAATAGACTACGATTATAGATTTAATCTTGCTGATTACAGAGAAATAAAAATATCTGGGCTAGGGCCAGTAGTTACAGCTTTTTAATTGGCCCTTAAAAATGATCGAGACCGTTTGCTACAAAATCGAAAAATTAAAAAAAAAAATTCTTTCTTTTTTAGGGTTTTCCGATAGATTTGGGTTCGCTGATAACGAATTAACGCGATACAATGCGGCTTGAGTTTTCAAACAAGTTGAAACCTTTTGAAGTTACCTCTTCCGAACGGGAAACGGAAAACACAACTGAAACAGTCTTAAGACACGGAAGTGTGCAAATAGTTTGTAAAAAGTTACAGTTTTGTTTTTTCGACACGAGTTGCAGTTTTGTTTCTAATTTATCTGTTTGGTGGAAACCAGTCAAAAGACCAAAAAACTTTTTTAAAGCATAAAACAGAAAATAAAATAGGAAATTATTTGGATTTAGCTACGATATAAAGGGATATCTGAATAAGTCAAAATTGTACAGGCATTATACGAATTACGTCGTTATTACGTAAACTTTACGTAAATTTTAAGTAAAGGGGGAAAAATTGACTGTAGTTTCGTTGTAATATTTCCCTAATTGTCGACCTATAAGGAAGTTACCTATAAGTTAATTACGTTAAATTTACGTAATGCCGACGTAAAATTTACTACATATTTCCCAAATATTACCTAACCTCAATAATAAAGATGTTCTACAACGATTTTGGCTCACGACTACCAACTTTTATTTCTTAGAATGAAATATGTTGGGAACATGAATCCATATAACTTAAAGTATCCATGATGGTTTACTAATATTTATTATGCATTATGCATTATATTTTATGTAGTGTTCGGAGTGTTGTTGACCTATGCTTCAAATTTGGATGCGATAAAAAAAATTCTGTGAAACTTATGGATTTTACCTTGAAATAATACAATTCTCCATTAAAATATAATCATTAATCTTTGATAAATTTATACTTTATTAGTAATAAATATGGCGTCATTTCTAAAATTTACCAAATAGGAAATTTTACTTATTTTCTAGCCTAGTAACGTTTCCTTGAAACTTGGTAAAAAAATCTTATAAATTTGACTTTATAGTAATTTTGCCCTAAATTGAAACTTTTTACTTCAAAGTCAATAATACTTTGAAGTATTTTTGTCCTGAATAAGTAACTTTGACTTTGAAGGCAAGAATAGGGCACGAACGTTTGAGATCAAACGCGAAGTTCCTATAACCTAAAAATATAACCTAAAAATTTGTAGCAGTGGTCTCTTTTAAATTTAAAGGTTCATTTAAATTCTGTGAAGAATACCAAGATTATAAATGTAGATGTTGAATCAATTTGACTTCCTTTTGTGACAGAATACATTAAACTCGTTAGATTTAATAATAATCTTACAATTTTAAGGTATACATAATGTTACTACAAAAATATTATATTAAACATCAACAAGTATTTGTGGATTGTTGATAATTTTGAATTAAAAAGTGTCCTAAATTACGTAATTTTTTCTTCATCCACCACTACATAAATGCCTAGAAAGAATTATGCCTTTAAAGTCCTCCAAATTAGTA
Source organism: Stenus bimaculatus (assembly GCA_963971135.1). Classification (NCBI taxonomy): domain Eukaryota; kingdom Metazoa; phylum Arthropoda; class Insecta; order Coleoptera; family Staphylinidae; genus Stenus; species Stenus bimaculatus. The sequence continues at coordinate 22,270,908 of OZ020180.1, forward strand.
AGTTTGACCACAAAGTAATTAATTTAAATTTATTGACTATAATAACCCTATTTTTGACCAATAAGAAAATTTTACTAATATGGGAAACGTAACCAAATTTACTAAAATTTTGCTATGAAGTATTTTTTCCCTAATAGTCATTGTAAAAGTCAAATTACAGTAAGTTTTACTAAAAATTTGACTAACAGGACATTTTTACTTTAAAGGCGACGTTGGGTAAAATAATTAGGTAAATTTTACTTTAGAATTTCTCTATTTTCAACTTTGAAGAAATATGACCAATTAGTAATAAATTAGGTTAAATAATGGTAAATTTTCCCTAGTATTCGCCTTATCGGTTAAAATGTCTACCAGGTAAAAATGCCTTAACTATAGCCCAACGAAATGCCTTTAAAGTCGTTACTTTGGGCAATATTACGTAAATTTTCCTTAATTAGGTAAAATTTACTTAAGCACAGGGATATTTCCCATGATCTGTTACTTGGGATATTCTTTCGAACTTTCTTTAGAAATTTCAAGGAAGTTGAAATTTGAATTAATTTAATATATCATTTAAAAAAGTAATAATGTGTTATGTGGACAAAAGATGATAATTCATTTTTATTTTGTAAATCTACATAAATTGCGCGCATATGATGTGTCAAAAGCAAAAACTACTTATACTTGGTGTAAGTAGATTTGAAATGAAAATTATAAACGAAAATGAGCTCTATACACAGTCAGCGTCTAAGAGTAAGTCCATGACAAACAAGCAATGTTCTCATCACTCTTTATCACTGACGTAATCTTCGGTCATCACTCGTGGTTTCCGATGGTTACTCCATTGAGTAAGTGAAGATTGGTCAACATTGCTAGTTGAACATGGTCATGCCCTAACGCAATTCTTCTATTTGAACCATTAGTATTTAATTTTAAATTAAAAATATGAGGAGTTAGAGAAATGAGTAAATTTTAACAAGCCAACATTTAAAAATTTTACTGAAATATTTAATTGGTTAAGTTCAAATTTTAAGAAAGTTTTTATGCAGTAGAAAATCAATTAATTTCATTCTTTTGTGTGAATTGGTAACATAGTTCTGACGCTGACTTTAAAATTGGATTTATGAGTTAGTTATGCTAATAAGAACTGCATAGAATGTATTAGAAGTAGGTCGTGTTGTGAGATGAGATTGATTATTTCGAATTATTTCAATCTTCCTGTTTTTATTCCGTTAACAATATTTCACGATTTTCAAAACCAATTTAAAATAGTAATACATGTAAGTCTCTATTTAAAGTATAAAGTGATTCTTGCAAATTTCATATTAAAACATGTAGTTGCTGGAAAAACGGTCGAGTTTGGGTGAATTCGATATTTCTTAAATTTCAACCATAGTTTTTAAACCACGAAAGCAAGAAATTTTCCAGAGGAACTAAAAATTACAAAAAAATTTGGTATAATTTAAGTTAATTATAATTTTGCTTAGTGTTTCTGTGGAGTGGTTTAGATCTATCAAAAACTAAAACTGGGTTTTACAAAATTACGCTTTTATTGTCACGATAGATTATCTATCGTGACATTATAATTACGGATACATGCAAAACAAAAATTGTATGAAAAATATGAATTCGATTTTAATAATTAATTTTTACTAACGTAATGTACGTTTTACAAACATTTTCCCAAGTATCCTCGTATTTACAAAATATAACTTTATATTCATAAATCCTGTGAAAATGTATACTATTCTGAATACACGTTACAAGCCATATACATATGTATATTACCCAAACTATAAACAAACTAAACATTGTGTATAAACTAAGCTACTTAGAATTTATCATGTACATAATTTCCTACAACTTTAGGACCTACTAAAGTTTTCTCTAGTTCATACATTTATGCTAAGAATTTTATTTTTAATTAAATTTATCCCAACTCATATATCCCATTATTTAAACAACTTTAATAAATAAACTACCGGTGCAACCAAAAAGCAAATATACATAATATGGCTTCAGGCTGTTTAAAAGCGTGCACTAATTATCCATGTTAATTTATGGCCGTGGCTTAAAGCACTTTGCTCGAAGGTATGCTGGATATTGAGTTTATCAATTTTACTCATATAAGTAGCCAGCTATGAAAGATTATAAATTTAAAGAGATAAAGTCAATAAAGTTAAGGAAATTTATAATATAATTAAATACGTTAATCTAAAAATATAATTTCATCTGAACTATTCCAATTTTTTTATTAAATTTTAAAAATATATAAACATTTCTAATTCTTTTTTATAAAATATACACCTCAAAAAAAACCTGGTCTGTCTGAGTATTTCTTCAAAATTTAATTTTAATTTATTAAAAGCTCTATTATTTCAAAGGGATCACACAATTACTTAAATGAAATTAATTATATGTATAAAATATCTAAAACGTTAATAACTCTATTCTATCTTTAATTAAACCCAAAGTTTTTATTCTATTTAACTACTTTAAAGCAAATGGCTTAACTTTGATACTTTATTTGAGTTGCAAGTTTTTATTAAGCAAGAAAAATAAAATTACAAAAAGTTTTATTCGAATATAATAGAAAAATTGGACTACTAAAAATGCATTAATTTTCTTACAGTGTGCTGAGATTAAATTTCAATAATTTAGTTGCTCTTTTGTATTATTACTACTTACAAAGATTAACTACTATTTTATAGCAAAATTAACGTAGAGATATAAATATTATTTTATAGAATTTTAATTTGTAAATTAGTTGTGTGAACATAATGATACTAAATCTGGAGGCCAAAATAAAAATATTTTTAATATTTTTTACACATACCTATAGGGATTTCATATTCAGTATCTGCTGTTGGGTAAACGTACAATTAAAAACAGTTGTTTCTTTTTTCCAAATAAAAAATGTTTTCAAACCTCATTTTTTTTATTTTTATCATAAATCTGACCGCTTTTTTTTATTAAAAACCGAAAAAATAAATATAATAGGGCAGATAACAGGGTTTATAACCTAATTAATTCCTGGAAACCTGGAAATGGTTTTAATTTCTTCATTTACATGTGAAAAAAGTTTATTGAAGTTTGCACCAATTTTTTTATTGTTCTCTATGAGTGGTGTCCAAAAACCTAATAATTTTCGGACATTTCTCAGTTTTTCACTAACATCTAAACAATACATAAATAGAAAATTACCATATATTTAAAATTACGCCAAGGCGTTAGGATGGTTTGCGAGTTCAAAGAATAACCACTTTTCCCATTTTTCAAAAAACGTGTTTTGGATTTACCAATTTTGGTGAATCAAAGGATTTTAAACTAATATCGCACATTGTCACCTAAATATGCATTTAATGTGCAAACCCGTAAGCCCCAACATACCTTACAGACATTTCGTGTAAGGAGTTATTGTTTCGCATAGAATTACTACTTAAAGTAGAAAAAGTTTTGATGTAAGGTTTCCTGCTTTTGGAAGTAGAAGATGACTGGGGTAATTGGTCCGATTGAAAGTCTTTGTCATCCAGAAGGTTCTTGTCATCTAGAAGGTCCTCGTATCCAGACGGTCTTTTAATTCATCATCATTTTTACACCGTCGTTCAGGTTTGGTACGTCATAAACTTCATCATGAGGCTTACTCTTGGGACCGACCACATCGTGTGGTCGACTAGACTAGAAGGACAGACTCTTATTTTTACATGTAAATGAAAAGGATAGAATGATGAATGTGGTCACGATCTCGACCGGTCCAAGAATACGACTTCTGGTGTATTGGTGCGGGACGTTTCTCTGGAATTGAGTGAGTGAGTGAGGAACATTTCATCTTGTTCGGCTATTGTTACAGTGTGCGTTGAAGTGACATTTTGTGAAAAGTGATTCGTAGTGTTTCTTCCGTGGTAATAGTTTACAAGAACTGGTGACGACAGTTTAACCCTTAGCGGCCACACCGCAGCCAGGTCAAATAGCAGCCACATGGGGTAACTCGTTACCCCACGCTGAAAAACCTAGTTGTACAAGACATAAGGGTGTTCTAAGACTTCTAACCGATTGTTTCATGTTTGTGGAAGAGTTCTTCAACATTTCTTATGATTTTTATCGGTGAATTTATAGATGGCGATCTAAAAACTGGTTATAAAGGTTTATAGGTTTTTGACCTCTAATTTCACTTTATCTGAGCATGGGGTAACTAGTTACCCCGTGTGGTCGCTAAGGATGAAGGAAATGATATTCTAACTTTTACTGACAGTAGTAATATATTAAAGGATAGAAAACACGTGTTGTTGAATGAAGAAACTTCAGTAACTGTTCATGCAAATGCAGTCTTCTAGGTGTAGCACTTCCAGATGATCGAATGAACCATTCTTTCAAGAATTTACACCTATACTTTCTATCCTTTATTCAACAAATTTTTGGATCATATTGAATCACTTGGCTTGTTCCTAAGATTAACCATTGCCCGTAACAAAAGCCAAAATAAAGTCATAACCAAAATTACATCTATCGCTAAAACAATTATTGGTTCTAGAATTGATGGATTTATAGGTACATCAATAAAAGGGCAGAGCTAGATTTGTGATTTACAATCTTGAAACATTGTATACCGTCTGGATCATATGTAAATTGGTTTTCATGTGTTAGTATACTCTTTTGTTTTATTCTCTTGTAAACTATCACCACGGACTTTAAGTACTTTATAACGTTTCAATTTCAAATCCCTTGACTCACCAAAATTGGTTTTTCGTTATTAGGTTTTTGGACAACAGTCATAGAGCACAAGCAGAAAATTGGTACAAATTTCTTTGTAAATGCAAATGAAGAGAATAAAACCGTTTCCAACTTTCCAAAAATTAATTTATTAATTAATTTAGGACTTGATGACAAACAGTTTCTAACTGATCTTGCTGCTTTGGGGTTTTGTATCTATATAGAAACTTTTTATTCTTATATTAATTAGTTAATACAAATGTAACATACTGTAACTATCCTTAAACCAATAAATAATTTATAATTATTAATTAGCCTACACCTCCTTTTTGGGCTATTTTGCCTGGCCTAATTTTATTTTGTGTTTGTAGATAATAATTTTTTTTTGAAAATATATTATAATTATATCTAAGTACAATACATGGTCAATAATAAAATTATCATAAAATTTTCCTATCAAAAATATTCTACCAAACATAATTAAAATACATATTTAGCAATTAATCAAGCACTTAACATGAGTCTTCATATAACTATGTTTAAATACTTGAATACAAGTTTCAAATTTAATTATTAAATTATTTTACAGCCATAAATTTAGATAAAATTATTCCTTCGCTTAAAAATGCAAATTAAACTATAAAAACTTAAAGTAGTTAAGTCATTTACATTGCTTAACTTTTAAAAATACTATCATTATTTAAAATTGTATAAACGTAGGATAGTATATTAAATTTTTTAATATTGTTTAAAATTGCTTTTAAACTAATATTATGCCAGAATTATCTAAAGTATCCTCCTAAACATAATTAAAATATTCTGAAATCAGTCATGCACTTAATAGGATTCTTAATATAATTATGTTTTAATACTTGAAATATGACATTCCAGTTTCCAATTTAATTAGAGAATTAAACTTACTCACTAGTATAGCGTACTTCAGTAACTTTGAATGGTTTAAAATTACTGGGTTCTTGAGATGTTTATTATTTGTGGTTAAATGCGCCTTATGAAACTTTTACATACACAGTGTGATATTAAAAACTTTGAATACCGATAATTTTGAGTTTAGTATATACAAATTTTCAAACGAAATTTTAGTAGTTGCTAATATAAAGTGTAGGAATTTTAAATATTGTATAACAAAGTCAAAAACTTTTTAATCCAAACCCCCAGCCACCTCAATTTACAAAATTTAAATGTGTAATACAGGGTGTAGGTTTTTTACACAATTCCACGGTGATTTTCGAAACTAAAACTGAAACATCTAATGATAATTCTTAAAATCAAAAACAATATAACGTCATTCACCCAAGCTACATTTAATGAAAAAATTGAATATTGAATATTTATTGTTATTTTAAATATATCGAACAGGTGTGTTATAAAGGCACGCGAATAAATACATAATAAACTTTTATTTTTAAATTTATTCATATTTTTAAACTCAATTTAATCAAGTTATATATTTTTACCTTTTGGGTGGATAAAGTTTGACATCATTGTTTTAAACTTTTTGATATTATGAATTTTTATTAGGTGTTTTAGTTTTTATTTATTTTTTTCGATTAATTGGTAACGTTATATTGCAATTTTTATATCATAAACGACATTAACCCATTTAAAATTTTAAAGTTGTGGTAAATGAAGGTTGGGGAAAGAAGTATAAACTTCGTTATACAATATTTAAACTTTAAGAGTAATTTCCTAAAAGGCAAAGTCATTCTACTCAATTCTGATAACTGAAATTCATGAAAAAATATATAGTGACCTAAAAATGACCTAAAATTACCATAATTTTGGTTCCATCTACTATTTCTGTACAAAGTTTTTAAACATAAATACCTAGTTGTTGAATGGTAGCCGAATTAATTTAGCTTATAGGTCAGACATTTTTTTTGAAAACCCGACAAAGCAAACTGGAGATATCATGGACCAGTATTTTTTTTCCACACACCTTGTAATGATTGGCATTAATTATATCAGTAATTTCCAAGAAAACTCCACTGGAATTTTTAGAACCAGAATTTTTAACAAAACCATAGAATACTGGAATTTGACGATGATTTGGGATAGAGTTTAATGTAGTGTGAAGAATGATGATTCTAATCACAACAGTTGGGATTAGAATCAAAACCATAGAACTTAATGCCGAAAATTTTATTAATAAAACAGTATAAAATTTATAACAACTATTTATTTCAAATTGTAAAAAGTTATAACTCGATGAAAACGTGGTTGAAGCACATAGTTTTCTTGCACACTTTTAATATCAGTAACATCCAAATTAGAGTATACAGTATAGTAAGCATCAGTAATATAGTGGCTGTTAGAAGCTTCCTTACCATCAGGGTAAACCACAGCAAAAAATTGTTTTGTTTCTCTATTGTTTGGTGTTTGATAATAATTTAATATTAATTTTAAGATAAATTGGATATCTCAATTGCTTAATTATCTTAGTACATTTATTATATTTAAAATAAAAATATTTTAAATGCAAAATAAGTACAGCTGGTAATTTCTCGATAGATAGCTGATTTCTGACAACTAATATATTAAGTGCATCATAAATACTACTGACTTTCTCAATGTTTAGCCTTATCGTAAAAATCGGCTGTATATTGTTAGTAATTTGATCTCCTACTTTATGAAGTCTGGATCGAAAATATCTCATCTCCAGTAATTGTTCATGTTTTTTCAGGCTTAACTTCATTTTTCTCTAGTTATTTTCTATTCTTTATGATCTTTAATTTCCTCAATTGAAGCAACATAATTGGTATTAGATTTAATAATTTCTTTGATCTTATTTAAATTTAAAGAGTCAAAGATTTCATCTAATTCTTCAGAATTAGGAATTATATTTAATACAGAAGAACTACTTCCTCCTCGAATTTCGATTCTTTGGCGACAATATTCAGTAGCACATTTTTCACCTGTCCTCCTAGAAAATAATTTTAGATATTAATGATTTTGGAGAAGAACCCCAAGCATCAAAAGTTTCAAACCTAGAGGACAAAATATAAATTTGCCTTCGAAATTTTTAGCTTCATTTACAACAAAACCAATAGAGGTGATTGATGAAGCTATATAAGAAGAAACAAGTACATTTCCATTCATTCACGGTATTAAAGTCATACCACCTGGGCTTTTCCATTAATACGTAATAATCCTGGTCGTTCTATTATTGCAGGTATATTGCAAGAAATAGAAGCAGGTTTTATTATATTATTTAATGCATATTATCTACTATATCTTCCACAGGTTTTATTGTAACTACGACCATGAAGTCCAAGTTCATCAACTGTAAGGCCACATTTATATTTATATTGATAGCATAAGTTAGTACCAAGGCGTAAACTAATAGCAATTCTTAAACTTTTATCATCTAAAAAGTTACCCACACTAGCAATAGGAAAGGCATGTAACCAAGACTCTAACATTTATAGCTCGTACTCTGAATTTATCTCTTAAATTTGCAAATTTAATTAGGTTATTTATATTTCTTATCAAGTGAGTTCCATTTTTCTATGTAATTTTATTTTTCCGAATGACAAAATCAGTTTTCAAACACAATGCATTTAATGCTTCTGATGTTTAATCATCCAAATCAAATTTAGAAACAATAGTTTAATCTTTTATTATAGACAGAGTGAACTGAAGCTAAAGAAGTTGGAAGAGCAAGTCCAACTGTACTTCTAATACTAGTTCCACCTAAATTTACTGTAAGAGTAGTTTGACTCCATTGAGAAAACTTCAATGTATAATGCTACCAAATTGCAATAACTTTTCTTTTTGCCTTATCTCACAGCATAATATGTAAAACTTTCGAGAGTTTGTTTAAAGTTTTTGTCGAAGACCAAAAAATCCTTGTGATTCATAGACGGATCCAAGTCAAATGAGGGTACAAGTATAGGCATCCACGTACCTAACTATAGGATTGCTTTGGCCTTGGAAACCTCTCCATCAATTACATAGGCAAAAACTCTTGTTGTGTATTTATGTGCCCAAGAAAACCATCGTAGGAAACTCAAAGGATAAATGAAAAAAAATTTGACCGACCGACATGCAGACATGCAACGATTAGGACTTAAGCCCAATTTAACCTAGGTAAACTGCGAAGGCCGGAATACCAAAAAAATAGAAGGGAACGAAACTTCTGATAAATTGGCATAAAAACTGACATGAATTGGTACGGTACTGTTCTGTAAACTAAACAAGACAAATATACAGTCGAGAACCTACAATGAGAAAGGTATATAAGACAAACTCCGGATTCAAGCGAAAAAAATAATTGAATACTTCCCTCACAAAGCCACGAAACTTCTCGACCTAAGGAGGAACGAACTAAGGCTCATCGCAGGCCTTTTAATTGGACACTGCTCCTTGAGGTATCATCTGAACAAAATGAGCATGTCGGAAACAAAAAGTGGCATATTCTATGGTCGGAAATGAAAATTCAAAATACATGGTAAGGGTAATCGAAGCCAATTACCTAATTTAGTTATCCCATTTTATATTGGCAGCTACCAAAATTTTATTTTAAATATTATTCTGTTGAAGAGATAAAATTCGGAACGTCATCTCATTGAAAAGTATGCTGTGTGAATAACAAAAGAGAGTTGTTATGTAATTGTCATGAGTGTGATTGAAGTCATCAAGACGTGTTATTAAGATCGTATTTTGTATCGTACTGTTCTAGATTTGTTTACTTACATACTTTACGTTAAACTGTTCTGTATTCTTATCAAGAATATACTCTGTTTTTATTACATTGAGTTATTTTTACTCCTTTTAACATTAACATATTCAATAATCTCAAAAGTTTTTATTGATATGGAATACAAATTATAGAACTAATTAGAGTAAAGATTTATTACTGTTTTTCATTAGCCTCTACTTGAGCCCCAACTCAATTATCGTTTGGTAGAAAGTAAAGACATTTCGAAATTTATATTTATTATGAGGTCTGGGTGCTCAAATGCGTAAATCTAAACAGAAAATTTATTATTCCCTGGATAGATTCGAACTGTACTATACATGCGGTTGATTACAGCTTTTCCTGATCGATCCAAATTGTTGTAATTGTCTGAATGCTTCAATCTGTATATAAGTTGAAATGAGTAATCAAGTATGAAGAATTACACTAAATTAATTTGATTGTATTTTTATCATAAATATTATTATTTAATTAGATTTTAAATATTTCAAATCGAATAAGGTCCACCTTAATTTAATATTAATTAAATTAAACAGTTTATTTGTAAAGGAATTGTATTTCGAATTTATTATGCACGTGATAATATCATGAGTTTACATATTACAAATAAGCATTGGGAAACCGCAAGAGAAAATGTTTTGTGTTCCGAGTATAAAATAGTATTGTTTCCAATTTAACACAATAACTTTAATTTGAAAAATTTTAATTTATACCATTATCAAGTTTAATTGTTATACTTCTATTGCAATTTTCCAACCCGTAAACTTGCAAAAGTAGACGAGCTATAAAACAGGTATATTTTTTAGCTGGGATTTATTAAGGGAGCAGACGTGTTCTATGTAAACGTGCACTACTGTTCAAATAAAAACACACCTTTAGGTGTATGAAGTAGTAAAATTTCTTTCTTTTCTTTTATTCGTGCTATGAGTGCCTCTCAAATTGTAGTGCTCTCAAGCAAATCGGGGGGTATGTTTTATTGTAAATTGTTACAAACGCAAAATATAGAACACATTCAAAATGAAATTGATAGGATTTCATCAATTAGTTTGAAGTTTTTAACTGAAAATTTGATTAATCAAGTTTATAATTTGTTTGAAATCAACACTTCATTTAGTTTATATAAACGCTTTATCCTTAAATTCTAACTAAAACAGTTTTTATTCGAGAATTTGTAATTTAAATTAAGGAAATACAGCATTAAATCTTGTTTTATGTTAAAATATTCTATAAAATAATTTTAAAATATTTCATGGTAGTAGTAAATCATTCGTATTATTCTCGTCGTACCTCATTCTTAAATCAACGATATTTAAATATTATGTAATGTAATCCCGGCGCTTTCGCCAAAAGGTGAATATCTAAATTTCAGTTTCAACTGACAATCCCTTATTTCTTGCATTACATTACACTTTTATCTGCTGACATGATAAAAAATATAGAAAATATATCACTAGTATGAGGGTTTATGCGTTGAATGTACACTCGGCTGAATGGTTTAAAGGAAATAGCTTCACCATACCATATCCTTTCCATCTAAACTTGCCAAAAATAAACACTAAGCCATTAGTTGACCAAGGTGAGTGATATATGATGTTTCATGAAAAATTTAAAAGTACTTTTTGGGTGTTGTTTTTGACCGTTCGACCTTAAATTACGTCCGATTTTAAGAGAAATGCCTTCATGTTTCGTTCAGTTGTATGTATTGATTCTTTTCACCACTAAATTTGTCCAAAACACAATTAGAGTAATATATTTTAAACAATAATTGTTTTATCGCGATTAAAATATTTTGTGTAAATTATTAAATGTTTTTAAACATTTTATTATTATTAAATGTTTTTAAACATTTTATAATTACGTTTATTAAAAATTTGTACTTAGGTTGTAACTTATCAACCTAAATTTATATGGTATGAATATAAAGGCTTCATTCAGCGTATGTACTCGTATTACCTAGTGATCTCAATAGGAATGAACTAATTTTATCGTATTTTATTAGAATAATATAAAAAATCTCCTTTACATTTATACCAGAAATTTAAAACATATAAAATATTTAAACTCATGGTTTATTAAAATAAGTGACATTAATAATGTTTCTATAAATTATTAATTTTTAAACATATTATTCATAATAATTTTCTATAAAATAGAAACTAATTAATAATATTATATGTATGAAATAATAAATTGGAGTTTAATTATTGTAGATATTAAAAATAATTAGGTATTTTATGGTAATATAACATATTATAGTATTTAAAACTTACCATCTAAAATTAGTTTATAAACCATACTGCTAAGCATTTATTTTATTTATTCAACAAATGAATTGTCCCAGTGAGCAAATATTTAGCCACAATATTAAAAAAATCGATCTCTAGCGCTTATGTTGGAGTGCTATGGTCATTTAACTGGCACATACGATTACGAGTTTGAAAACTATATGACATAAAAAGCCAAATTCGCAGAGTTTCAATTCATCACATAATTCAAACAAAGGTTTATTATTTCTACGCAATTACTATAAGAAATAAATCCATTCACACATCCACTTTTCATCTATTTCTATACATAGTTATGTGAAAAGTTTATATATTTTCCTTTTCTTTTATATATTGAGTTTTTATGCGTTAATATTTTTTACCTCGTCAATAAGAAGGCGGGAAATCCATTAGTTATCTTTTTAATCTTTGAGATTCAATAAAATTCTTGGCAGCTCAAAAATAATTTTCGAGGACACAATGAAAACTGTCAAGTGCAGTTATTTTCAGAGCCAAACATATAAATGAGGAAGCACTCGCAAAAGACATCAACATTGAAAATTATACAAACTTTCCTTATCGATTTTAATCTCGGTTCAAAAGTTTCATTTCAAATTAAACATTTTGTACAACACAATTTATACACGGTCTTCAAAAAAGATTGATACACTTGACATTACCTGGTAGGAAACCTAAGTTTCCTACGGTTGGCTACATTGTGCTCCAGTGAAAAAAACATCGCGAATATTTTAGCTGCACTAATTTTAGTTTTGAAAAAAAACTGTTTTTTATCAAATTTGCAACACACTTAGAAATAACTTGAAAAAATACTCGAAGAAAAACTGCTCATAGACGCTTTGCTTAAAGTGACAGATCTGATTTAAATTTTAATGAAAATTAACAGGTAACCAACTTAGAAAGTCTAAAACCACTGTAGAGTATGCTTGGTTGCATAGTTGCGGTATCAATCATTTTTATATAATTATAACAAATATTTATTTTTTTTTAAATATTAAAGTATCAAATTCACAAGTAATTATTTTTTGGACAAGTAAAACGTCAAAAATATCAGCAATTATTTCGTGACGATTAATTTCAACAAGAGTGAATACGTGTCAAATTTTCCACAAAATGGAGAAAAATGTTCGTTAAATACTCTTTTTTGAACAATCGTGCTATTACATACGAATATTTTTATTTTTTTTATTGCGATAATTAGCATCGTGATATCCAGAAAAATACGCACTTTTTGAAACTTGAAAAAAAATTGGTTGCTTTTAAAATAGTTGATCTCCATAGAAAGAAAAAAACAAAAAACAATGTGAAAAAACCAAATATGTCAAAATATGCATCTGAATTAATCATATGTAATATCATGAGTGGTCATTACCACGAATGTCATAAATTTCTTAATTTTTTTTGTAACTTTAGTTACACCGTGTATAACATACTACTAGTATATGGTGTGATTAATAAAGACCTACGTTCGAACTTTTTAGTACAATAAAAAATCTTTTTACACATAGTCATAATGAAAGTTATAAATTTGCCAAAGTATTAGAACTAAGAACCTTTAAAATTATATTTTTTTACTTAGTATATAGGGTACTGGGAAAATGGGGTATAATCTTAATGGTGCTTTCTAAAGCGATAGAACCGAAGAAGTATGAAAAAAATGTTAAAAAATATTTGCCCACAAATAACAAAATCATTAGCTACTTTTATAGAGTTATACTTGGAAAGACTGTGGTTAAGGTAGATTTTTTCAATATGTAATTTACTAAGAATTTTAAATCGTTTTCAGCTTACTATAAGGCAGATAATAAAATAACAATTTTACTGACAGTGCAAGGTATCAAAATTTTAAATTCAAAAATAATTTTTGGAAAAGACTATAACAATAAGATAAAAAACGTTTTATGACGCGTCCACATCTAAGCACGTACGCGGCAAGTCGAGGCAATACTTTTTCTCCTATCTGTTTCCGAGTCTCACCAAACAGATAGCAGAAAAAGCATTGCCTCGCCTTGCCTTGCACGCATACGTTCTTAGATATGGTCGCGCCTTTAAGAAAGCTAATAATAATAATAACAAAAAACAACATAAATAATATAAATTTTATTCAAACTGGATATTCAAAATTATTTCCGTATACATCTAAGCGTGCTTAAGCTCGCGTACAAAAATTGTTTGAACATTTCCATCATTATTAGGGAAATTCATCTACCTGTATGATTAGACCAGGGAATTAGACATCCGCGACCAAGTTTAATTGAAACCACCATTATTTATTTGCGTCAAATGAATATTATCCACAATGTCTTCAAAATTTGTCTGCAGAAATTCTAAATAGTTCTTTCCCGTAAGTCTTGATTACCTAATATTCCAGCTCATACTTCATATTAAAAAGGTGTTGATTTTGAAGTTCGTATGCAACATGAGGGTTTTCAACACTCCAATAATACTTATTTTTCTTATTAAATAAAACAGCTCTACTGAAATATGCTTCATCTGTCCCCATATTACTAGATGTAAAATGAGGATCATCACCAATTTGTTGCAACAAATTACTCTATTTCGTAGTTTGTGAAACCACGTATCTTGGTGTAATGAAATGGGTAAAATATCGCAAATTAATTTTCTTTTCAAACCTCGATTTTTTCGCACCGCGCCATGTACTTATTTTTGGGTTCCGTTCAATTATATCAATGATTACCAAAGACTTCTAAAGGTAGGATTTCGCTGAAACTGCCCGCCGCGACTGCCGGCAGTCGCGGTTGGCAGTAGCGGTTGACCGCGACGGTTGAGGTATTTCGCTGAAACTGCTCACCGCCGCGGTTCCCATTTATTTGCCAGTTTATGATCAAACTTTTAATAGACTACACGCTATAAGTACCCCGTTTAAATATTGATTTAAACAGACTCATTGCTTTTTTGATTGACGATGAAGAAGAAGAAGAAGAGACACTCAAACTCTTATCATCAAGAGAAGAGTCAAATGAGATGTTTAAAAAAAGGAAAACTGAAGGTTATTTTGGAGTTTTAATTAATAACCATTTAAAAACTGATGAAGGGATGTTTAGAAAGTTTTTCAGGCTGAACTTGTCACAATTTGATTTTGTATTAAGCTTGGTAGGTGCCAGCTTGTCAAGAAAAATGACGAATGCTGTGCAAGACCCCATTGAAGCAAAGGAAAAATTAGCAGTTACATTGAGGTTAGTTTAATATTTTAAAGAAATTATAAATTAATCTTTCATTTTAAATCACAAAATTAAAATGCAACTATCCAAAATGCTTTCATTTCAGCTTTATTTTATACCTACAATATAAAAATAAATTAAATATAATACTGTCTGTACATTTCAACAAAATTTTTAACTAAATTAACTACTTCATTTTTGTGTTCTTTAAAATTTTAAAACACTTTGAACTATATCATTTTCATGTTCTTCGGGATGAGTCGAGTACTGAATATTATATAAAGCCTCAGTCTCAGAAGAACCTATAGTTACATCTGAATTTGGATTTGCATTTTGTATATTAAATTGGACAGGAAATGTCTGTGCTTCCAATTCTGAAACTGTTGATAAAATTTTAATTTTTGCTTGAGAAATTAAATGAGCTGGTAACTTCTTTACGGACAAGGCAATACTTTTCATGAACAAATCTACGTCGTCTTCCACGGTTTCTTTCTTCATAGCAATGGTCTGAAGCAGCTCCAAACGCTTCTTGCTCATTTCACCAATCTCTTCATACGCAGACCTTTTTGCTTTTCGTGACTTTTTTTGAGAAGAAGAACTCGCAGTACTTACATTGTCAATTTCTGCTGGACTAAAATTATCAGCAGCCGAAGACGGTTCTGGTGTTACGTTAGTATTCCTAACTTCCTCCTCATCGAACGTCTCGTTATGAAGGCTGCCAGAATTTTCTTCATATATATTACAAAAAGAATCTCGTTCTCGACTAATATTTTGTAAAAAGTGGAGCCTCTCAAACAGTGGCCATTGGTTTCCTGTTGAAGGTGCCGCAGAACCTGTAGGCAATTTACTTTTTCTTAGAATCTTAAAATAATTGTCACGCATGTCCTTCCATCTTTTTTTGCATAACTCAACTAAAAATAATAGAGAAAATCGTACTTTATATTATTATTTCATTACTCCACCTTTTCTTTCTCAAAAAGTTATCGTTAATTAACGTTTTATTTTAATTTTAGGTACTTAGCTACCGGAGAAAGTTTTAGATCTCTTGCGTTTGGTTTCCGAATATCTGCTAGTTATTTAAGCGTAATCGTTCGTGAAACTCTAGAAGAGCTATGCAATTGTTTGGTACCTATTTTTTTGCCACAACCGACTCATGAATCATTTAAAAAAAATGTAGAAGATTTCTATGAAATGTGGGGGTTTCCCAACTGTTGTGCAGCCATAGATGGAAAACATATAAGGATAATTTGCCCTCAAAATAGTGGTTCGCTTTTTTGGAACTACAAAGGGTATTTCTCCATAGTGCTTTTGGCAATGGTCGATGCAAAGTGTAAATTTGTAGCCGTTGATATTGGATCATATGGGAAGGAAGGTGACAGTGGAATTTTTAATAAGTCTATAATGGGTAAAAAGGTATTTACTGGAGATTGGTTTCCTTCAGATAAACAACTACCTTCGTCGGATGTGACACTACCTATTGTTGTTGTTGGCGATGAAGCCTTTCGGTTACACAAGCATCTTTTAAAGCCTTACACTCGATCAGCAGCTCAAAAAGATAAATCAAAAGCCATATTTAATTACAGGCTTTCGCGAGCTCGTAGGGTATCTGAAAACGCGTTTGGACTGCTGTCTCAAATTTTTCGTGTTTTCTATACCTCAATAGCTGTAAAACCAGAGACATGTGATAAACTTATTACAGCATGCTGTTGCTTACATAACCTTCTTAGGGATGGATATTTAGAAAATAAAGGAAACCCATTTTACGATTTTGATCAAGAGGTGGAGGTTTCAGAGAACATGACTGGTCTCGAAAGGAGTGGAGGTTTCGCGCAGGCCGAAGGTTTTCAAATAAGAGATGCTTTCAAGGAATACTTCAATAAAGAATAATAGATTAATCAAATACTCATATGTTACATGTGCCTTATGTGATGGTATGTTGATTTAATAAAGTATACAGGTTGATTTATACTGCGTGTAAAATATTTCAGGAAATTATTAGGGAGGTAATTTTGAGTAAATTTTATAAAAGTAGGATCTATTTCAATATATCAGAACTCTAAAAGATAAAGATTTGATACGGTAGAAAATATATTATTATAACAAATGAATTGTTTTGATTTTACACAATTTGACAACAACACATGTATCACGTATACTTTAAAATAAGAGCTTTGGTAAAATCAAAGAATTATGTTATAAAAAGTCTGAATTTTTTACTTCACTAATAAACCATTTGATTTGTTGTATTTCGATAAATACTTAATATAGCGCCTATATTCATGTAACATTTTTTTTACTTAAAATTATGTCCCTAATATGTTGTATGTACCCGCTCTTTATAAATCCTTCTAAATTAAAAATATTTACCATCTTTCCCTACAACATCTGCAACTTTTTTCCAGGTGGTATGTTTAATATTGATGTTGCGATAGTTGTGATCCTGGTGATCGTACAAAATTCTATATTGAATTACTTCTTCAATTAGTTTCTCATCTGCCAAATCGGTAAAATTTTTTTTCGGCATTTTAAACACAATAAAAATATTTATTTACTCCTTGGCGGTTGACTGTTTCACTGCTCTCTGAGCGGTTGAACCGCGGCAGTCGACTGCCAACCGTCGTGACGTCACAGCGGTTGACTGCCCAGCCGTTGCAGCGAAATACCTCGTATTTAATTCAATAGAAACCAGTCACCGACTGCTCACCGCGACTGCTGGCAGTCGCGGCGGGCAGTTTCAGCGAAATCCTACCTTAAGTTTTCTGTTGTTATACATAGACCGGAGCCTCTTGACATTTCGAAAAATAGGTGTTTTTTATTTACCTACTTTTACCTACTAATGAGCTAACTTTGGACGTTTAACTTTTGCCATTCAATCCAATAATAACCGAAGTTATCGTAATCCATCGGATTAGTTGTTTATTGTATCTGGTAATTTGTAAAATAAAGAAAAACGCAGCCATTTTAAAATTGTAAATATACATCATTCTAATATATTATTTTGATCGATTATACGTTAATGTAATATTATTATAATGGTCAATATTATTTTAACACCGAAAATGTTATTTTGTATTAAGTTACAGTAAAGTCTACTGAATGGGGTTTTTTGACATCAGGGTGATTGTCAAATTTAACAGCGCTGTTGCGGCTAACATTTTTGTTCAGAATCACCCCATTAAGTTTACAAACATGTTTCAACATATCGGTAACTTCAAAAGGTTGATCCGACCGGGAAATAAGAAACACCACAGAAACAGTAGCAAAACCCGTAAATCTCCAAAAAATTATAAACAGTCGGAGTTTCTGTTTGGTCTCCGCCGTTTAATGAAAAAACGGCATTATTGTAATAAATGTAGGGTAAAACTAGGGAAACCCTTAATTACAACCCATATAACAAACTTAAGGATTATTTCCGATAAGGACTTTCAGGTTTGCACAGAATTTCACCATTAGGCAATAACATTACAAAAGAAAAATAATAAAATTATCAAATTTTGGGTTCATGAAACACAGGAATAGGAATGAACGAATCTGGACAGTTGTTGCTCTGTTATGGGTTGCAAAATTTTACATATCCCTTCATCACTTTCGTCATAATTATCTCGTCACCAATTTTTTAATAGTTACGAGCTTTAAGTGTTTCGAAAGTTGGGAAGCAACCTTTAAAATTCTTGATAATTTCAGCTATTGTGGATTCTGGCATTCTGGGAGGCTTGAAGAAGACCTGTGGTATCAAGTCTCTGCCGCTACAAGTTCACTTACAAAGCAAGCGATGAAGCACCATATTGCCATTTCTTTTTTGACCCGTGTTCTTGAAAATTTCCTGACAAAAGCACTACGAGATATGTATACCATGTGGTTACTTTAACTTTCAAGTATTCGTTCATTAATGCAGCTAAATAAAAAAAATATTCTAATTCATCGTTTGCCTTGCAAATGATCTTGTCTTCCCCAAATATCAGACAATTCTGTTTGAAATCGAAAAGATCATCAAAGATTGATCCACTAGTTTTCGGTGTTCGATGTTTCATGGCCAAACCTCTTTCTGGAGTATCCTGCATAAACCTTTTAACTTGTCATAATTTTCAATTTACGTAAATAAATGGCGAAGTTAATAAAATACGGTTCAAATTTAATTTATCACTATATAACGAAAGAGAAGCCATACTTCACTAGCAGTTTTTCAAAATTTGTGCTAAAAAAGAAGTTTAATTCCCAACTTTGTCTCTTCAGATCTCTGTCAATTTGTAAAGAATCTTTTTTAAGTATTTTTTAGTACTCTAAGAATGGTCTCCAACAACATAGCGGAGAACTCTTCCTCCATTTTCAGGACACCCTGTTTATATCCTTGACGGAATTTCAAATATTAGATACTTGCTAAATGCATAATTTTATGCCCTACAACCTTTATTTTAAAACTGTTTTAATTTAGAATACGCGTTTCTCGGTTGTAGACATTTGAAAATCACTATATTAGATTTGTTGGATAAGATTTATATATTGCCGTATTCCGACCGTAGACTTTTACCATGTCACTGTAGACAATTTAAAGTATTGGGTACACATTCCATACAGCCTTTTATGCTCTTTAATTCTAGTAATAACAAAGTTTTCGTTTGGATTGGTCGGTTTGGAGTTATGACTGAAAAACACAAAGTTACATTTTTCAAATCAAATGTGTAAGTATTTTTTTTCAAAAATTTTTTATGTAAAGTACATTTTTTGATATCATTTAAGTCTTCAAAAGATCCATTGAAAACAAGAAATAAATTGAGTATTGTCATCCATAAAGTTTTGATATGAGAAGATGCCAGTTTTAAAATCAAAATCGACCTGCCCGTGTGATTTTCTAAAAAATATTAAACAAAAAAATATTAAGCTATTTCCAAATTTAAGCACCACCCTGTACATGTGTTTTTGTTTCACTTGAATAAAAATGAGAATACCTTACGTCTTTGGTAAAACAAATTCGTTATATTTTAAAAAGTTTTACACCTCTTGGGGTTAAATATAAAATTGTTAGTAATAAAGTCTCGTTGCAAAAACATGGCATTATTTTAAAATTCTTATAAGAATATTTTTGACTTTAAATCATTTTAGTACGAGGTGTATTATCCTTGACTAAATATTTTTATAAAAACTCAAACAACTCTATATTTATTAAACTTTATATTGGCTTTAAATTAATCTGTAAAATTTCGTTCTATAATAGATGTATTTTACTAAAAAGACATATTTATTTATATTAAAATTATTAATTTAAAATTTAATACAAAATTAATAAAGTAACACCAAATAATTATTTATGAACAAATGTTAATAATGATAATTAAACCGTAAACATATTTTAAATTATAAATTTAAAGTATCATAAAATAATAATTTATGTGGTTAAACCAAATAAAATTTTAACTGAACTGAAGTAAAACTTTTCTTTATTCATGAAATATGCGATTAAGATAAAACTAAAAGTAATAAAAATAAATTTATTTTAATAATTACTTCATTATATTTTTAAATTTAAACTACATGGTCTTTTATAACAAGCGTTATCATCGTCAAAAAAATTAAAAAAATCCATATTTTATCGTGGGAATGGATCATGTCGGAATCTAGTTTCACTTCACAGCATTCTCCGTTTGATAACCATAAATATGAATTTTGCCAACATTTTATCTTTGAAAAAAAAAACACTTTTTGAGCTATTAATATATTTAATATTTTGAAAATATGGGTAAACATGTTGGTTGCATCTTCAAATGGTCTTCGAATATAAAATTTCATAATTACTAGCATGTCGAAAGTGGAAATTATTGTTAATCTACGAACAAACACTATAGGTACAGCATATTTTTACTATCATTTAACAAAGATTAAAGAATTGTTTGTTTGAATGGAGTCCTCTAGACCTTGAAACGAGGGAGAAAGAGAAAAGTTCTGGCATGGTTCTTACTAAAAAAGTAAAAAGGATGGAAGGAACATTCACGACAGATCTTGAAACCGAGGTTCCATAAATCTCTGTCCACCTCTGGCCTACTAATCCTAATGTAAAAAAATAATTATCGACTTTGTTTTACATTTTATTTCATATTAGAGCACATTATTTCATAAATATGAATTTGCTGTAAAACCAAACTTTTAAATTTAAAATTTAAATAAAAGCGTTTTTAAAATGCCCACTTTGTTGGCTTTACTAAATTAACGAATGACAGCAGATATGCTCGTTCTAAGTATAACAATAACATAAAATTTAAATTGCTCCAATTATTAATAATTAATAATAATAATTATTAATAATAATTAATAATAATAATTATTAATAATAATTATTAATAATCTAATAAATAATTCGCGATTCTAGAATTCTAAATTCTGTAGTAATCTGACAGGTGTCGATTTGTGTTTTCATGTGTTACGCGCATTTTATCCTTAATTTGAACTTTGAGAGAGACATAAATTAGTTTATCAACCTTTATTTACAATGGGAAAAATTTGCAACACCAATTGTAGTATTATGGCTGTCATATCCACCTTAAAACTAATCCAAACATTCACTTACACGAATATTCAGTTCCCAATAATAATACGGTGAATATTGTAAATCGATTCGGTATTGTGGAAAAAATCGATAGGAAAACGTCCGATTTTGTGGGAAAATACAAAAGTGGTTGTATGTTGTATCTCCACCCCCTTAACAAATGTGTCCAGGCAGGAAAAAATCGCTTTCTTCAGAATATTACTAAAATTTGGCATTTCGGGGTGAAACCGAAAATAGCTTTGGGGACGAATAACTTTTTTCGGTGAAGTACATCGAAAAGTGGCCTGTACAATATTGTCTTGGAATTTTCTCGTCCATATACCTACAAAACGTGATGACTCCGAAAGACAGATTAGGACACAATTTTTAAAGATTTGTTAATGAATTTCTTTAATTCCAATTTATTAATTCAAAAATTAAAAGTGCCTACATCCTAATACATAAAGATTTTTTTAAGAAAAAGAGTAGTTACTTTTATGTTTATTTACCAGACAGAAGATATTCCTAAGTTTGAGTTCGACACAAGACACAAAAATAAAATCTGTTTGCTGTATATTCAAACACTTGAAACAACTTGAAAGATTACTACAGAATTTAGTTCAAATTTTCTCCACAGAGGGCGAACAGAGCCATGACTATAATTGCCAATATATTTGTAAAATTCGATATATTTTGTGTGAAGCAGCAAGTAAGTGTCAACGACAATCATAGAAGGTATTTTAGACAATACCAGGAAAATATTCGAACAAAATTTCATTATTTGGTGAATTTTGTTATTTGATTTTTTTGTATAAATCCAAAGACATTTGAAAATAGACTCACAATGACAAAACATTTTTGGCATGCATTTGTGTGACAAGGGGTTCCTCATTTCTGCTGATTCCTACTCACTTGCTCTCATTTATATATGACATCCTCTTTCACACACTTAGGGTTATTGTCAAACACATTGGACCTAGTTTTTGGTCCGTTTTTAAAAGCATTGATCCATATGAGCGCTGTGTTTCTAGATAAATTGTATAAAACAAAGTACTTTACAAAAATAATATTTAGGACAATTCAAAGTCCTAAAAAGTTCATGTTTTCCAATAAATATACAAGGTGTCCCGTTATTCTACCGACAACGTTTAACTGAAGATTCCTCACCTCAAAATAATTCGATATGACCCTACTTATCTATTACCAAAAGTGAACCCCTGAGGAGTTATAAGCTTTTGAAGTTGAACTAAAAAAATACATTTTTCTTTATTGCATCCAAACCAATGAAGATTTTATGACGAAATTTGGTGTACTTGAGTTTTTATAAGAAACGCGCACTTTGTAAAAAATTAGACAAAATTTAACATCTGCAAAGGGTTTAAATGGAAGAGGATGGGTATAAACTTCATTATAAGTTTTTAGTATCTTAAGATATTATCATTAAAGTTACCAATTCCCATTTAATCATTTAATCATTCAATTGTAAGATTTTTTGTCTCTTATGTCGTCCAAATAAATTATGCCGTTCTTGCAGAAAATGAGAAAAATAAAACTAGTGCAAAACAGCAAAGTTAGGCAACACAAAGTACTTTTTCCTATTGTTTCAATATTAAGTGGCCCTTTGAAATCAAAACCATAGTAAGAACATTGATGTCATAATAGATAATACAGTAACTTTCAATTTATAAAAATTACTTATAAAATGGATGCAATCTATTCATTTAATGAATATGCCGACATGCACCTAGTATTCGGTGAATGTCACAGTAATGGTAGATCTGCTGCTAAAAGATATGCTGAGAAGTATCCAAATCGTCAAACTCCTCATCATACAACATTTGCTAACTTAGATCGTCGTTTGCGTGAATATGGTAAACTGGAAACTGATCGTAGAAATGTAGGGCGCCCACGAACAATAAGAACAGTAGAGGCAGAAGAACAAATATTGGGATGTGTGGAGGAGAATCGCAGAGTAAGTGTAAGAGAGATTTCTACGCAATTACAAATTCAAAAAATTGCCGTACACAGAACACTTCAAGAACAGTTACTTCATCCATACCATTTTTGCAAAGTTCAAGAATTGCTACCGATTGATTTGAACAATAGATTGTTATTTTGCCAATGGTTCAAACGTAAATACGACCAAAATCCAAATATGGCCAGAATAATTTTGTTTACTGACGAATCTTGCTTCTCAAGAAGCGGAATGATTAATTTGCATAATTTGCATAGCTGGTCAGATGAAAATCCCCATGATAAAATTGTAGCCGATTATCGAAGGCAGTTTTCCATCAACCTGTGGGCAGGTATAATCGACAATCATATTATAGGGCCATTTGAATTACCACCAAGAGTGAATGGTGTGTCGTATTTAGATTTTCTAAGAAATAATAATCTTACTGGACTACTAGAAGAAGTACCCCTTGCCATCAGAGCACAGATGTGGTTTATGCAAGACGGAGCCCCCCCTCATTTTTCAATAAATGTGAGAACTTATTTAAAAGAAAAATTTCCTTGCCGATGGATTGGTCGGGGTGCTGATGCTCCAGTCACTTGGCCACCGCGATCACCGTATCTAAATCCTCTAGATTTTTCTTTTTGGGGTTGTTTAAAAGATACAGTTCACAGTACTCCAGTAGAAAGCAGAGAAGATCTTTGGGTACGAATCGTCAACGCAACCAATGAGATACGTGAAATCCCAAACTTCTTTGAATCTATTCGATATTCATTTTTGTGCCGTATTAATTCTTGTATTCCTTCAGAGGGCACTCACGTTGAACATGCACTTAATTTATTACAATAATTTTTTTAATAAAACTGTTAAATTAATTCTTCTTCATTTGTTTTATTTTAAATTAATACCGTTTAAACTGGTACACTTTAACAATACGTTAGATATTCTCCAAAAAATTAAAATTTAAGTTTATGCAACTTCACTTAGATAATGTGAAGTTATTAATTAAATTAGTCTTTCACCGAATTTCTTTTTTACATTTTTCGCAGGAACGGCATAATTTTTTTGGAAGACATAAGAGACAAAAAATCTTACAATTGAATGATTAAATGGGAATTGGTAATTTTAATGTTAATATCTTAAGAGACTAAAAACTTATAAGGAGGTTTATGCCCATCCTCTTCAATTTAAACCCTTTGCAGATGTTAAATTTTGTCTATTTTTTTACAAAGGGCGTGTTTCTTATAAAAACTCAAGTACGCCAAATTTCGTCATAAAATCTTCATTGGTTTGGACGCAATAAAGAAAAATGTATTTTTTTAGTTCAACTTCAAAAGCTTATAACTCCTCAGAGGTTCACTTTTGGTAACAGATAAGTAGGGTCATATCGACTTATTTTGAGGTGAGGAATCTTCAGTTAAACGTTGTCGGTCGAATAACGGGACACCTTGTATAAATTAAGTTTCAAAATTAAAATTTTATTGAAAACTGTCAAAGGAAATAATATAATTTCGAGATTTTGCCATTGCAGGATACAGATTTTCTGATGGAAAATTATTTATAACTAAAGGTTAAAGGTATACCTAAACCTTGAATAAAATCTAATTTATTTATATTAATTCAATTACAATTATAGTTCATTTATTTGTAAATTATTCAATAATAAACCTATTAAATACTACAACAGTAATTAGAATAATGATTATACTCCAAGTGGTCATTTGGCTAATAAACCTTACATACTTTAGGAGGATATAAAATGTAATTTGTTTTAGTGGTAAATAGAGTACATAATAATAATCTTCATTTTGAATTAAAGTAAGGGTTAATTTCAATTACATTACAAAAATAGATTAATCATTTGAGCATTCTTACTGAGGAAGAAATCGTTTTAATTAAGTTTATGAATTATTGAAATTGATTTCTGTTTTTTAATGGAATCCGAACTCTTCATTTCTTGTTATCGAAAAAAGTTTAAACATTTAATTATTATAGACCGAAGAAACTTCTAAAAATTATTCCACAAAATGGCTTATGGATGTTTAGATGAAACTGAAACCGACCTCTGAACGTTTTTCCAAGAACTGAAGTAAAATATCGGAAAACAAGCTTGTTATGTTCATTTACATTAATTAGTTAATTAAAACTTGATTGAAATTTTCGCAGTAATTCGTGCACCGCTTTTTAAAACAAAAACACTATTGCAAGGCTAGTTGTTTGTGATGTTTACTCTAAAAGTTTTAATTTATGGTGTAATTCTTTGCAAAAATTTAAGTACTTAGTTGCGGGAAATATCTGTAAGGTATGGAAACCGTCCATTACAATCCATATAAGAAATCTTGTACAATTTTACTGTAAGGACTAACAGATTTGCTCAGAATTGCACCATTATGTTAAAATAACAAACTTTTAATATGAATGCTATTCTTTAGTTAACATTTATATTTTTAACATAAAGTAAGCAATCTAAAAAATAAAATTTTAATATAAAAAAAAATATAAAAAATTTATTTAAAAAATCTGTAAAAAAATAACGTAGAATACGAAATCCTACACACTATTCAACTTACAAGTGATTATTTTTTGTGACAAGTAAAACGTCAAAAATATCAGCGATTATTTTATGACGTTAATGTCAAATTTGAATAAGTTTGAAGTTAGCTGTCATATTTTGCACAAAAAAGTGAAAAATGTTCGTTAAATATTCCCTTAAATATGCACTCTTGTTCAAATTATAAGTCGAATATTTTTCATACATTACCACTCTTCTCATTTGGGGTTAAAAATTAAAACTTAACCCCAAATGACATTCGTGGTAATCACAGTGAAAAATATTCGACTTAAATTTGACCACTCGTGATATTACATATGATAATATTTTTTCTCTAGATTCAGAATCGCTTAAAAATATATAGGTTTCCATTAAAAAACCGATTTAACCATGCAGAAGTTATTCAGGTTAAATGAACCACCCTGTATAATTAAAATCTCAAATATAATTTAAATGGATTTTTAATAAGAATGCTATTCTTTAGTTAACATTTATATTTTTAACTTAAGCAATCTAAAAAATAAAATTTTAATATAAAAAAAAATATAAAAAATTTATTTAAAAAATCTGTAAAAAAATAACGTAGAATATGAAATTCTACACACTATTCAACTCACAAGTGATTATGTTTTGTGACAAGTAAAACGTCAAAAATATCAGCGATTATTTTATGACGTTAATGTCAAATTTGAATAAGTTTGAAGTTAGCTGTCATATTTTGCACAAATTATAAGTCGAATATTTTTCATACATTACCACTCTTCTCATTTGGGGTTAAAAATTAAAACTTAACCCCAAATGACATTCGTAGTAATGAATCGCTTAAAAAGATATAGGTTTCCATTAAAAAACCGATTTAACCATGCAGAAGTTATTCAGGTTAAATGAACCACCCTGTATAATTAAAATCTCAAATATAATTTAAATGGATTTTTAATAAATTTTTTCAAAAAATATAGGAGTATAAATAAAAAAGTTTTTCTAACTTACATGTATTAATTTAATTTATATTTATATTTAATTTAAAGTACTTTTCTTAATACACCCTTTGTATTGGTGACGTGTTGATGTGTCACGTTAAAAATTTAGTAAAGTTTATTTAATGAAGTTACCACAAACTTTAGCTGTAGTAGTTTCTACGATGGACTTTTACTAGACTATATTCGTAATCCAATGTAACAGGTTTAATGAAATAAAAGAGAAAAACTTGGAAGGAAGTGGATGTATATTAGTTTTTTTTTAGAAAATTAACATATTACATTTATTTGTATAAATAATTTGTTACACATTTTGAATAAATAAATATTTATTTAGTTTTAGTTTTAGTTTTTAATGTTTTTTAAAAAACAAGTTACAAAAGTATTCTATTTTTACGTATTATATTATAGAATAAGCAACAGTGCATAAATATTATTTTAGCTTACTTTGGGATGTTTTAACAAATTTATATTTTTTTTGTGTAAAAAATATCATATTACAGCCCACTTTATTTAAACAATGCATAGTATTTTAGGTTGATCTTAATAAAAAACCACTTATTTACTATTTGAAAAGAAATGTTTTAAAAATAAATAATTTCTGTGGTGCAAATCAACAAAATGAAATTAGTACCATTTCAACTATTTATAAATATTATATTTTGACAGAGACGACGGAGAAAAATAAAGATGTTTTGCATTTATTTTTCAGGTCTCTTCTTACTTTATACGCTCGAAAGAGCTTATTGTAAGCGACATTGTTAAACTTGAAATGGCAAGGAAGTGATAATCGTCACCCACATAGGTGCACAAAAAGATTAGCAAGTTCAAAACAAAGAAAATTTATTTATTTTTTATTTTTAGTACAAATGTGTGTTTATACAAGTAAACTTCTTTCAGAGATTCATCCCTATTATTATTAAAAATCAATTGCTTTTTTGAACATTATTAACAAATAGCCGAGTGAGGATATTGCACGAGCACGGAATTTAGTTTCTTGCGTGTTGCGTACGCTATTTTTCCGACGACCACGGAGATTTTGCGACTATTATTATTTTTTAGTAACAACTAAAAAGTCATAACATAACCCGTGTTCAAATCAGGTGACATTGAAGTTATCGATTATTTTTAGTTAAATGTACTTAATTGTAGGTGGCGCTGACGAATAAAAAATGTTCCAATTTTATTTAAAATTTACACAAAATATATGCTCCACAATTTTTATAATAGATGTTTACATCATTGGAGCTGTAGAAACCTAGATAATCGCGAAAAACCGATTTTTGTCCATTTTGACCTTGAATAACTGACGACGCAGACACGGGATTTTATGAGACTTTTGAGACAGCTTTCAGAACACCAAAATGAAGTTGTATACGAGTTTCCAGCTATATACGATTTTCTCATATGGTCATCGGAAAAAATTAATTTTATACTTTTTAAGATTTATTTGAATCAAAATTGTCTTGTAGTAATAATATTTTCAAGAAAATGTTTAGTTTTAAATAATGGATTTTTTAAAATTTATGTAATTCTTGCTATGATTTGGATTATTAAATTCAATGCTGAAACTTCTAAGAATTCCTTAAATAAAACTTTATTTTTAGAAGTTTTACTATTGAATCGATGTTTTAATTAAACACTTTACTTCTTCGAAATTTATCAAGTGTTTATGGATTTTGGAAAAATGTTTTCATATTAAGAATTTCAAATAAGTAATATTTTTATACTAGGGAACAGAAAATATTGATTTTTTTTAAACTGTTTATTTTTATTATTAAATATTTTTAAAATTTATTTTTTATTTAGTTATAAATCTTGATGATACCAAAAATAATATAAGATATTGTAAAAAGTATTTCCTCAGATAAAATAAACCACACTCTCTTTTGGTTGGTTGTATTACTTCATTTTCTATTTTTTTGCTAAAGCCTGAAGCTTTTCTTCTTGATAAATGATGCTTACTTTAGATTGTAACTGATTCTAGTTAGGACTTTCACATATATCTTACAAGGAAACACATCCTCCTTATTTATGAAAAAAAAATCCTCAATGAACACCGACTTGACAAAATAGATACCATAAATAATAATCGCACATTTTATCGTGGAAAGTATTTATTTAAATATCTATTACAAAGATTTAATAATAATAAATTGTTTGTCACCTTTAAATGAAAAAAAGTAGTATTTTTATTTAAATCTAATTATTACAATATTTTTATTATTGGAATATTTCATGTTGTTATTAAAAAAATATTGAGTCTTGATCCAGGGTGGTGTTTTGTTTTAGATTTATGTTAACCTTAAAAAATACTTGCCTTGTAAAATATATCAATTTATTTTCCTTTCAAGAAAGAAAAGTTTATTGATTTATTTATATTTTATAAATGCCATAACTCTGCAATAATAGTTAAGAAACTTATGACAGTTGTTTTTATATTTATATTATTTGTTAATACCCAAAAGTTCATAAATATAAAAGAAAACGCTAAAAGTTGGTTTGGTACGTATTGGTGGATCAAAAAAGGAATATTCAAGTATATTACTATTTCATATACCTTTAGTTTATTTATGTACTGCCTTTACATCTCTCAGTTACCCTAATATTAAAAGCAAATTTGCCCTTTAGCAGTTGGCTTAACATCAAACAGCTATTTTCTTTCAAAATATAATTAAACCTGACAAAAAACACGTTGAACACTGGTATAAGTACTTCATAAACGTTGTAATAATTTAAAAAATAAGAATAATATAAATGATTTAGACAAAAGTTGTTTGTTATTAATAGAGTAATAAAATTCTGTGTTTGTATTAGAAAAACAAAGTAGTCAACTACTTGTTTTAATTTATCAATACAGTCCTTACTAAAATCAAACTAATTTTCAAAATTTTAATTAAATTTAATAAACAAAATTAAAATAGATGACTCTTAGTAAGATTTTAAGTTGGTGTTTGAAATAAATTAACAAGGCACTTTATTATAAATTTTATAAAAAATGAATATTGTCGGCCGTTTTGAAAATTATTCTAAAAGTTAAAATTAGGTGTATCTAACACTTTTGTTTTTTAATTTAAATTACCAACAAAATGCTATATAAAGAGTTTTTAATCTTAAATTTCCTTATTTGATTTTAATTTGTTTCAAATATTTAAAATTTATTTGATTTTGCTAAAGATATACTGATTAAAAATAAAATAAAATTAGTCAAATACCACACTATCCTATTAAAATTTATAGGCGTACTTTTTTGTGATAAATTGATTGAAAATTTTAAAAACCCAAACAAAATTCTAAAAATTTTTAGAGGCGTATCAAATAAATTCAAAAAAGGGGGGGACCTTAACCCGCTTATACGTTATTGGATTGTAAAGTTAAGATAAAAGTAATCTCGAAAGATTGCTAGCTAGGCGGAGTAATTACCGCAAAAATTTCATAAATTTTCATTGAGCGAAAATATATATAAATTAAATATCTCAACACCCTGTATTTGAGTTGAGTTTTGGAAAAACGTTTATATGGACTTTTTGTCTTATTTTTACGTTTTAAATAAGCACATGAACCGTAATCACTATTTCAAAAACACCCTGTATAGATGGTTTATATGATTGTATCAGTTTTATTTAATTTTGTAACTACAGGGTGTCTCAATATTTTCCTCCATTTTTTTAGATAGTAAATGTCATTCTAGACAAAAAATTCCTAAAAACTAATATTTTTTTGATCTCCTTAAGAAGTTACTGCAATTTTAAAATGGGCAAATTTTCATGGTTTTTGAAACACCAGGTAAAATTTTCATTCTGATTATCAATTTTTTATTTATGTAAATCATTTATGGTTTGGATTATATATGTATTTGCCAATTTGCTTTTTTGAACATTATTGGCTACTTTTCAAATAAGCCGATCATTTTTCACTTGATTCAAATAAAAACAATCAAAATAAAATGAAATTTAAACATGGTGTCACAAAAAAAATCATTAAAATTTTAAAATTGCTGTAACTTTCTAAGGAGTCGATAAATAATATTAGTTGTTAGGAAATTTTTTGTTCAGAACGACATTTTAACTTTTTCTGGAAAAAAAGTGAGACATCCTGTATAAAAACTTATAGTCAAAAATATAAATTTCTGTTATTTTTTTGCAAACGTACTTTTTTAATTTTTATCACAGCTATTATTGATTTTATGAATATTTCAGAAATTAAAAAAAAATATTTTCTACATTATCGTTTATTGTTATCAATCGGTTGTTGTTATCAATAAAGTCCCAATATGATCACATTAAACCGTGTTCACTGTATAATATGGCAGACTTTTGGCTTAAAAGGCCCATACACCATACACTATCAAACAGTGTGCGCAAATAATTGCAAATTTTACCGCCACCATACACCGTTGCGCAAACATCGGTGAGGTCGAGTGTTGCGAAAGTTCATAAATTCCTTATTTTTAGTAGAGGGTATAGGCCATTTTAATCAATAAGCAGATGTTGTTAAACTCCACTTGTTATGTTGTGATTGTTGTGAGGAGCAACAAAAGAATGAAGTAGGATGAAAATATTTACAATTTATAACCATTAAACATCAAACTCGGCGATACACTATCAAACCTGGCTTCGGACTCTGATAAGTGAAAAGCCGGTATAGAAACGCTTCGAAACGTTAAAAGAGGATGGTGAGATTTCATCGAAAAGGTGTATGAGAGAAACAGCACATTTCGTTTCGATTTAATTCTTGATTTCTATTTATTAGAGTCCGAGGGCTGTTGCGCAACAGAACGTTTCGCACATGTTTCAAACATGTTTGAATTTACACCACAGTTTGTGCAACAACTCAAACATCACCAGGCGGCGCATAAATCGTTAGAACGATAATGTAACAGACTGAAAAATCTTATAACCGGAAAGTATTCGAATCGAAAAGTGTTACAACCGAAATGTGTTAGAATCGAAAATTGTTAGAACCGTAGAGTGTTCGTATTGAAAAATGGCAGAACGAAAATTGTTAGAACATGTCCAGGGAATTAATTTTTCGATATGAATTAATATGAATTTACCGAACGAAGATTGATTGCTATGGCAATCAAAAAATACACGTTCGTCCTGATTTCTAACAGAACCCGGTTCCGTTATGAAATATTTTGCCTAAAATACGACAGGTGACGCCACAACTTCTTTGAACTTCTAAATTTGTATCAAAACTTAACTTCCGCATGTTGGATTTATCATTTTATTTTTCATACAATCAATTAAGTTTTAATTTATGTTAGTTTCATGTTTTTTCATTTGTTGCTCATTTATTTATTAATTGTTTTTATTAAAGTTTGCCTTGTAATTGGAATTTCCTAAATTAAAGATTGAAGATTAATTAACTTTTTCTGATTTTTTTTATATAACCACAAACTAAGAGTATATAGTTTTCAATTTGTATATATGCAACCATACTAATAGAAAATTTAGTTAGGTTAGGCTATAAAAATATGCGATGTAAAAATTTCAATTGATTTCTATTAGTTTTAATACAGGGAATTTAATTAAGACTGTTACCGAAACTAGGCAACCAAATATACTGGTAGTAATTTTGGTTTTAATGGGTTTGTTTACCTGTTGAAATCTAGCAAACGTTATTTTTTATTTTAATCCACGCACCTCTCAGTAGCTTTATTTTTCGGTATTGCATATATAATAAAAAGAAAAACTGACCTCACTTTGTATTTTTTCAAAACGATACTGAAGTATTTATTTTTTAATTTATTTTCCCCAGCCAAATTTAGGTTTCTTACCATGCAAATCACCAATAACATTCTTTTTTGAAGACTCGGTATTTACAACTTGTGCTTATCTCGAAAAATGCGAAATGCTCAAAGCACGATGTTTAAAATGTAATAAACCCAAAAATACGATCTATTAAACGTATGCTGAATAAAATTTACGGCAATGGCATGATCCTTTCCAACTTTACGAAAGCATTTTCTTGTTTTTGTCGTAATGCCCATAACCTGCAAAGATACCACACGAAATATACATAATTTTTTTTAAATATTGACTTTATTTCTTTTAAAAGCTCATATTGAGGAACATAAATCAACACAAAACTTTTATCTTATTCTTACAAAGTTCCGAGCATAAATTTTTAACAATATAAGCCCTCAAATATACAACGCCATTCAACAAAATGATAATAAGTAAGATGTGTATTTGCTTTCCTCTTCATTTTTAATACGCTGAAATGCAGTAAAATTTATAAAAGTATTTTTAAGACCCAAGGGAGGCTTTAGAATATGTTCGACGTCGATATATAGGGTAATATTGTAATTCATTGAGGCTTATGGGCGTTATCGGCTGGGGTTTCATATTTTAACCGACATACGACAGGCTTAGCTATTTTCACCCCGTAGAGGAAAGCAGATTTTAGGATCCTGCCAAATGACAACCTTAATCACTTACCAGATTCGCTACTATAAACCGGCAAATACTGCTACAATAACGTGTTCATGAAATTCAGAAATTACGCATTAAAATTTATGGATTTTAATAAAATAAAGTTTAACCCATTATTTAACTGTTATTTGCGTATTGATTTTGATTTATTTTTTAATGTTTATTTATAAAAAAATATATAAGTTTAACAAGTAGGTACTAATAAATTTAAATTCTAAAAATAATTACTAATGAAAATTTTTAGATTATTTTTTTGTAGAAATTTAATTTTGTGGTATAAACAGCCAACCTTCCATGTTTATTTACATCATACGATTCAAATCTGAAATCAATGGGAGAATTTCATGATGCACTGCTGTAACCTATTAATTAACTTGTAAATGAAATAGTGGTAGCAGAAAACCAAGGAAGCTTGCAAACATTTAGAGGAGTAAATAATCAATAGTTATTTAATTTAGAATTTAAAATAATATTAACACTGTATTAGACGGTGATATTTTAATTTTAACATGGATCAAGTTTAAATCTAATTTTAAATAATAAATCTAGTTCGAAACGGATGAGAATTTTAATTTCTAACAAGTCTACAAGTTTCATGCAGGATTTTGGAAATTAATTTTTAGACCAATTACAAGATAAAACGCAAGAATTGGCAATTCAAATTAATAAAAAATTGCCAACCACTTCTACGATGACGTCAGTAGTGGATCAGCTCCAAGCAGTGTCACTTCATTATCAGCTGACAGTCATATAGCAACTAATCCACATATGACGTCATTTTTATTAGGAAGATCGCTTAGCTTGAATCGCCAATATATTATATCTCAAAAATGCATCATTTTCTAAAAACTGAGTTTACATACTTTTTTAAATTTTTGAATAAAAGGAAAAAATGCACTAATTATTCAATAACTAGGCTCAAACAACTAAAACAAGGTAACTAATTTATATTTTAAATAAACATATGTACCATATATGTATATATATATATTATAATTAAGAGCGAAGTTGAGAGGGTTGAAAAAACTTAATCTTGAAATTTCTTTAGAATTTAAAATTTTATGTAAAAAACGACTGTCAAAAGTATGTTCTTATGAGAGTTTGAGAAAATATTATTAAAAATACAGAAACTATCTTAAAAAATTGAAATAAATATGTAAAAGTTAAAAACCCGTATTTCTAGAATTTAACATTTTACCGTATAAACCCAATTTTAATCAGAAATTAATGAGAAAATTAATTTCCAAAGATAGGTACACTTGTTTACAAACACCCTGTAAAGGGTGTTATTAAGAGCCATTTCCTAAACGGAGAATATAGTGGTTTAGTTCTGCAGTCATAAAAGCTAGCATAAACAACATTTTTGTATAATTTTTTTTGTAGTTGATTTAGAAGTCATTTCTTTAATTTTTGCCAGAAGAAAAAAAAATTGGAGAATGTACAAAAAAATATAATGATCTAAAAGTACCTTAACTTTGGACCCCTATAATTAATTTTGTGCTAGGTTGCAGAAGGTAACTCTCTGGTAGGATGTAGCCTAATCAATTTAGATTATAAATCTGAAAAAAAATTGAAAATCTAACGAGGGAAACTTGAGTTATGACTGCAGAACTAATGCTCGATTTCATGATTTTTTACAATTTTTCCTCCCAAACTCGCGCGCCCTCTAGGGATTCGCATTAATTATCAATTATTGGGTCATAATTTGCAAAGAAGCTCCAGAAAAGTGGGATTGATTTTCTATTCCTTGTTATTATCTCCAACGGAAAATTTATTGCGGGTCTCTAGGAAGATGCTCTTAAGTGTTTTTAAAATAAATTCAAAAATGATTTTTATTTTTTTTAATAAACGTATCATTATCACTCTTGCCTGAGAGCTTCTGTCGAAAATACATACCAAATATACTTATGCAGGGTCTTTAAAAATGAATGATACTGGTGATTTTGCATGTTAGGAAACCTAAATTTTCCACAGTTGGCTACATAAAAGTAAAAATCAATACTTCAGTGGTGTTTTTTCAGCAAAACAAAGTTTCTAATCAAATTTCTGAGATACCTGAGAAATAATTTGTAAAAAATACATGTAAAAAGATGCTGGAAACGCTTTTGTTAAAATGAGACAGATAAGATTTAAATGAATGTTAACAAGTACACAAATCCTGCAAGTCTAAAATCAACCTGTGCTGGGGCAAGTACTCAAAAAATTAAAATACTTTAAGTTCTGAGTATAGTACTTACATTTCAGTATTAAATACAGTACAATTTTATAAAGTTAATTTAAAATTTATTAAAATATGGCCATAAGAAAATTATATACAGAGTGTCCCAGCGCTACGAGGAAGTAACATTGCTCTAAAATGAAAAAAATGTATGGATATGCGGTTTACAACAGAATATATATCTTTTAGGCACCCACTCTGAAAATATGTTGATAATTTACCAGCAGTCATTTCAAGATGAAACACCCAGTATATTATGACATTTTTGGATTCCTTTTAAAAAAATAATCATATTTTACATAATGTTTTATGGGTGTATCCTCACTCGTTTTGCTGATATTTGAAACTAAGCGAAAAAAGGATCCATTTTAAAAAAATCACTGTTCTAAAAGAAATGACATTTTTGGGTTGAGATTTTGAAAATAAATTTTCAATATCGTCTAGTTTACAGCTATCATGTTAAACGCAAATTGACCAATTAAACGAAATTTTATAATGAAGCACCCTGTATATGTATTAACTTCAATCGATGGCATTTTTTACAAGCTTTTTATTGATATTATATTTTAATTTCGCCTGTTAATGATTTATAAAATTTTAATATCCAAACTATGAAAAAGTGAAAAATTGACAAAATAGTGCTTTTCATGGATTTTTTTTAGGATTTTTTTCTTCAAATTTTCCTAAAATTTGTTTGTGTATTTTTATATTTTGCTTTTTTAATAATACCTTTTTATTACAATAGAAAACAGTAGTTTTTATTCTTTTACAACAAAAATAATTTGAAAATTGAATCTAGCAATTATCAATTTTGGTTTTTTAAGTATCAGTATATTTTGAAAATTTAACAACTGATGTTACCAAGGAAAACCTTACTCTTTTGTACTTTTAATAATAGCTAAACCAAAATAATGAACTGTTTAAAAGAAGAAATGGGAAATATGGTGAATGCGCTTTGTGAAGCTGAATATGAAACCGATGTTTTTTCAAAGTACAGTTGACTGAAGATTTTGAAACATCAGTCTGGGCGGATACTTTTGTACTAATCGACGAGTTTTTTAGCCATTAATAGAACATCGAGAGAACATAATTGGAGCCCGAATTTTCAAAACACTCCATCAATTTTCTCAGTTCTTCAATTCTTGGTTTTCTGGAGCTTTATAAATTCTGACAGCCAGAAGCGGATTTCGTTCAGCTTTACCAAACGTAGATACCATATTTGCTATTTCTTCTTTAGAAAAGGTCATTATTTCGGTTGAGTTATTTTCATTGTTTATAAAGGTTAGTTTATAGACCGGGAGATAGTGACAGAAAAGTTTAATCATTATATTCGGGTGCCATACTTGTAAAAAATGACACCCATTTTTCTGTCACTATCTCCCGGTCTATTAGTGTATTAGTGCTCTTTGAAAAAAAAAACAATGGAATACCAATTTGATGCCACTAAAAAGCTTTTGTTGATTTGAGGTTTTGTCTCTACAACTAACGGCCTGTAAAGTGAATTTTGGGACACCCTGTATATTGCGCTATAGTGTTCACACGCTCTTCAATTTGCTTTGTTCCCACAAAGAGTTTCTTGGCTGTCATGAAACTGTAAACAGTTTTGCTTGGATCGAGTTTATGCTCTTGCGGCAATTTTTCACCGTTCAAAGTCTCATTTAGTCATTGCCAAATTACTAGAGGAGAAGATTTGGAACATTTGTTATAGCCTAAATTAAAATTTCTTTATTACTTGCAAAGGTATCTTTTTCTTTTGTTATTTTTTTCACTTAATAGGAAATTCAATGTAAGGTTTAAGCTGGAGATACATAATGGAAAATATAATCAATCAATTGTTTATGTTTTGAAATAAATGGTTTATAAATAACAAAAATATTCGATCGTTCCAGGACTTTTTTGTTGAAGCAAAATTAATAATAAGCATAAGTTCCAGTTTTTATTTAATCTCCATAAAATAGTGGAAATCCATTAGCTGGAATTATAATAATACGTAGTGCGAATATTTAAAGGTTTGTTGTATTTGCTTTTACAAATATAAATGGAATTATAGATTACTTTTTAGTTTTTAAAAAGTTTTAAATTAATCCATTAATGGATTAACAATATTTGTAATTGAAAAATAAATTCATTCATTCATTCATAATCCATTAATATTCTTGAAAACTCATGTAATTAGCGTGTACAATTTAAAATTCATTAATCTTTATATGAAAACGAACTATTAGTTTTTTCTTTTTAACATTCATATATTATGAAATATCAATTAGAAATGATATATGGAGTATACATTTTCTGCTGACAAAATTCAGTCAGAAAAATGAGGCTGCAACTTAATTTGGCTTGTTAGTCCACCACATAAATCATAGCTAAGTACCCCAGGTGTGAAGAATTGCACACGTTTTTCTGACATTAGTGAATATTCCAATTCCGACGAGCTTTGAATTGAATTTAAACACGAACTCAAAATACCCAATTAAAATCTTTCAATATTTAATTAGTGCTATCCTCACTAGTTGAGTTAATTAAAACTTTTTTTTTCTAAAAATAATTTAAGTAAATGAAGTGAAAAAATGGTAAAAATATTTATATACTTATCAATATTTTAATTAAGCATTTTTGTTTATATAATGAACATAACAGCTGAAATCAGCAAAACTATTAATTATTTTATGAAAATATAAAGCCTAGATAAATATAAGGTAATGATGATAACAAAGTACTTTAAAATTAACGCAAAGTTTATATTGTATCTGACTGTAATTTAAACCACCAGGTGCAAACATCAAAGCTCAGGGGATCTTCCTTTTAAGCTGTAAATAGCAGCTACTAAAACCGCTTTGTATTGCCTTAAAGCCAACGCAACAGTGTTAAAATATTTTAAGAGTAAAATTAGCGCAAGAGCTAATTGCATTTAATAAAAAAGATTTTATAATACCTTTTGATTTACTTTCGTTATTTCTCAATTATTTTAGATATTTTAAAAACCGGGTGTATGATAATTGAATTCATTTCGATTTTACCGTAAATAACATCAATCTTAAATATAACTCCCCTTGATTATACAGGGTGTTGCAAAAAAACGCTTAACTGGAGATAGTAGACCTAAAAAATGCACCCCTGAAGAGTTGTGAGCCTCTGAAGTTGATTTCTTAAAACATGAGGATGTGGAGAGGGATGGGATTGAAGGACCTAACCTAATATGAAGGTCTACGAATGTGATTTCCCAGGCTGAAGTTGTCGTCAACCCCAATAAAATCAAAATATTTTATAAAATAAAATAAACAATAAAAAAGTTCTTATACTATTTTACTTATAGATTACACATACCGCGTGGCCTAGAATACCCATACCAAACCTTTGTTACGAGAACGGTTCGTCGTACATTACTTGGATAAATTGTATCCTTTAGTACAATTTGTAATTTCTGAAAAAATATTAAATAGCAGCATATTTTGAGTTTTTTAAAAAGAAATAACTTTAATATAACATTTTTTTATATTGCTTTTTATATTTTTTTTTTTGAAAATTTCGTTTAATTGTTCAATTTGCGTCTCATAAGGCACTCTGATAAAAAATTATCACAAACTTAAAGGCTGTAGCCGGGCAAGCCAGGACAATGTGCCTATGCACCGATTTTGCTATTTTTTATCAGAGATGCCTTATTAACTAACATTAAGTTTCCTAAAATTTTGGCTTCGAAATGTACATGGTCTTCTTTAAAAAAAAAATAATATTGATTTTTTGAAAAAAAAAATTTTTCTCGGTAATGTTTGTTGGAAATTTTCCTGGAATAAAATATATTATAGAGATGCTAAATACTTATAAGTGGTATTTTTTTCCGATTTTTGGTTTACAGGAAAATCGGTGCATAGGCACATTACCCATGCTTACCCGGCTACGGCCTTTGACATAATAGTTGTAGACTAGACGATGTTAAAAAATTTTTGAGAAAATTTTAACCCAAAATATTCATCTGTTTTAGAGCAGTATCAGCAAATATCAGCAAAACAAGTGAAGATAGACTCATAAAAGTTTATACAAAGTATAATTATTTTTTGATAAGGAATCCAAAAATGTCATAATATACTGGGTGTTCCGTTTAAAAAAACATAACTTTGGTCCGCCATCTTGGAATGGACACCCGGTATATATTATTAAAATATTTTGAAAATATGCGCTTAATGGTATTGTATATTCTGTCGAAAACCGCATGTCGATATCATTTTAATTTTAGAGTAATGTTACTTCCTCTCAGCGCTGGGACACCCTGTATGTTCTCAACATAAATTAATATTTTTTGTAAGGGAATGTCAAAACAATACAATTGTTTATATTTTCTGTAGTATATTGAGAAAAAATATTTTCCCTTCTCTAACGAACGCTTCTTACCAATGTAGCCTTAAGCGTGTGTGTACGCAACTTTTTTAGCACCCTGTATTGATTGAAATTTTGCAGAATTATCTTTTAGTTGGAAATAAAAATTGGTTAAAATTTAGATTTTGTTGTTTATTATGTACCATTCCTTTTTCTTTCCTGATGGAAGGATATGACAATTAAATAATAAATAATTTGTATCTGTGGATTATCTTTGTCTTGAGGTGGTTTGTTCTTTGATATTTTGAAAAGCTTTTCAATAATTTCTTCATATGTTATATACTATGGGCATTATTAAACCTTCGTTTGTTAAGACCCGAGGTAGGTCCTTATAGTCAAAGTAGATAAAACATATTTGTATGCTTACAATTATCACCTTCTTTAATTTAGTATTTTTAAGTATACTTTTGTGCAAGAACTTGGTTATTGTTCAAATTTGCAGGAAAAT
The DNA here is from genome assembly GCA_963971135.1 of Stenus bimaculatus. Taxonomy (NCBI): domain Eukaryota; kingdom Metazoa; phylum Arthropoda; class Insecta; order Coleoptera; family Staphylinidae; genus Stenus; species Stenus bimaculatus. The sequence goes on from OZ020180.1 coordinate 22,311,257, forward strand.
ATTTTTAAGTGATTCGGTTTATTATAAAAATATATTGATACTTCAAACCTAACTAAGCAAAATCTGTAAAAAGTGTAATCATATTCTTTCTTATCATTGGCAACCTTTGAAGTTCATGGATTAGTTTAGTTTTGATACAAGTTATAAATTAGAAGAATTAATTTTTCGAATAATTCTAAAAATAGAGAGTAATACAGTAATATTTCTTTTGTTTAATAACACAAATTATTAATTAAGGAGCACTTTAATTTCCAAAATTCTTGAACTTAAATTAAATTATTGAAAATGAGGGAAGCTGTGTATTCATTAATAAAAAAGAGGGGTGCACATTAACTTACATTACATTGGAGCAAGATTACTTCATATTCAAAGACAGGTTTTATAAACAAAAGATGGCTATGGCCAACCCGTTGTCACCCTTACCTAGCGAAATCTTCATGGACAACTTCGAAACTAACTTGTTCAAAATCAACAACCCTCTTTTTAATCAAGTTGTATTTTGGAATAGATACGTCGATACGTCTTTGCCTGTGGAACGAAACAGAAGCGGAACTAAATTCGTTCCTCTCCCTCCTGAATACACAATACTAGAAAATAATATTCACAACTGAACTTGAGTCTAATAGAAAGCTTAATTTCTTGGACGTGATAGTAATCAAACTCGACGATAACATTTTCACATTCGACATCTTCCGAAAACCGACACAAACTTACAATATTATTATTAATAATATTAATTGATTGGTACATAGAGCGCTCAAAATCCCCCTATTAAAAGAAAGTAGAGATCAAGAGATCATTAATATAAAAACCTAGCGTCATTTAATGGTTATCCAATTAAGCTCATTGACAGAATACATAAGAAATTTACATACAAGGTTGCAAGAGAACTAGCTTTTCCAGAAATCAATAGCGAAGATGAATTCAATATTTTCGCATACCATATCTTGACCCAATATCTTCAAACACTTTGTAAACACTTCTTGATTAGACCAATTTGTCGTACAGGTACAGTACAGGTTCGCATCAATGAACACTTAAAAAATAAAGATATTACTCACTTTTTTATGTTTACAAATACATATACATATATATATAAAGGGTGAGGATAAAGTTCGGCAACGACTATTTATTTTTGAAATAAAGCATTTTTGAAAAACCGCATTCTTTAAGAATATTGCCATGACCTTGGCCAGTACGGTGAAGGTCAAGCGATACTCAACTTTTTTTTTTCAAATGACAACCTCAATTTTTTTTGCATAATATTATAGCTTCTTTGTAGAGGTTTACAGGCCATATTTTTTATTTTTTTTAGATAAATAGTTTACAAATTACAAGGGTTTAAATTTTCAATAAAAAGAGTTCGGCAACGTCCATTATGGACTGACCTTGGACCTGAACTTCAAGGCCATGGAAATATTACTACGTAGTGTACCCTAAAAATAGTAGAACTCTTATTTGAAAAATTTTTTTCAAAAACGCTGCATTTCGAAAATAAATGGACGTTGCCGAACTCTTTTTATTGAAAATTTAAACCCTTGTAATTTCTAAACTATTTATCTAAAATAATAAAAAAAATATGGCCTGTAAACCTCTACAAAGAAGCTATAATATTATGCAAAAATAATTGAGGTTGTCATTAAAAAAAAAAGGTTGAGTATCGCTTGACCTTTACCATACTGGCCAAGGTCATGGCAATATTCTTAGAGAATGCGTCTCTAAAGGCTGTTTTAGACGGGCACATTTCTTACAACAAATCTTACGTAAGATTTGTTGTAAGAAATTTATGTTACAAATAAAATAGAACAGGTTCTATTTTGGCCACAATTTTGACACAAATTGTGTTTATGTTAAAATTTCCTGTTTTACACGACCACAAATTTCTTATAACAAATCTTACATAAGATTTTTTGTAAGAAATGTGCCCGTCTAAAACAGCCTTAAGAATAGTAAAACTTTTATTTGAAACATTTTTTTCAAAAATGCTTTATTTCAAAAATAAATGGTCGTTGCCGAACTTTATCCTCACTGTTATTTATTATATATTGTATATAAAACATTGTAATAAAAAAAGAACATGTAACGAGAAAACATAAAAAAACATAACATTCGGTGAACACTTTTCACTCCTAACAAGGCTAAACTCTTACATAAAAACCCAAATAGAGGTTTTAAAATGGATTTGTTAGAGTATCTAGTGATACAAAGACAGGTTCGTTCCAACAACTAATTCCTTCTAAATGCACAAACCAACATTAATAAAGACTTTACACCTATTTTGAAAGACGTTAGTTGGGGATATACTAAGATAAATTTTCATTAATCTATCCCTTTATTTCCCATGGATCACACAAAAAAAAACTCATATGTAATGATATTTTATTCTTAATGTTAAGATCTTATGGACACCCTTTATAGTAGTTCTTGTACTGATCATAGAATTTTTTTTCTGTGCTATATAAGAACATGAAGATACAAAACAAAGCAAGAAAAATCACATGTACGTTTTGTAAATAGACAAAAACAAAGGAAGAATATCTATGTAATAACTGATTTTATTACTACTTTTACGTTCAAAATTATCCCCAAGCATTTGAATATCGTCAATAATTCGAGTTCTGAAAATGTGTGTAAGGTTTGTTCTAAGGGTTGAATGGGCGGTTTTTATGGTTGCCCTGCGGATATTTTTCCTTTAAGTAGTTGTAGGTTGTCACAAATTGACCTAGTAGTATTAAGTAATCTGGTTCTTAGTAAATTTATTGTAATTTTTAGGTCCCTACCTAAAGTCTGCTAAAATAATAATAATAATATGAATTTTAAGTAGGTATTTCGTTGTATAAACATATTGATTTGTGAATTTTATAATACAACATTTTAAGTCATAAAAATAAAATCAATAACCTTTATAAAGAAAGTAGTCAAATAATACATAAATAGTGACATAAAAATAAAGTATTACGTTAATATATTATGTTGTCATAAAATATATGACATTGTATTTCAAACCAGGAACTTTTCCCAAATCATTAAATTAATGATGTTAATTTCTTCAATTTTTAGTTCTAGTAGTTTTGAACTTTTATACTTTCTTTACGCTTAATTTAATAATCAAACCTTGTTTAATTCCTTTATGTGTTTAATCGTATTATATAGGGAAAAACGTTACTGTGTCGAATTTGCGTGTTCAATATAAATCTTTACTAAAACATAATTGGGTGTGAATTGCTCCAATTATAGGGGTAAAGAGTCTGTTTCAAAATCCTTTTAATTAAGAGGGATTACTTACAATGGAAAGGTGGCGAGATTTCAGGCGAAAATTAACTTAATTACACACAACAACAAACAGTAACAAACGATATTTTCGTTTATAAAGCAGAAACTGCAAATATAATTTTGGAGCTTACGAGTATAAATAAATAATATTCCAGTTTATAGTTAAATTAAAGTTTATTTTATATGCGACCTATTTTTTAATCAATACATTTAATAATCAGTTGCACCAGAATCTTCTATTTTTGCAGAAACTAACTAAAAGCTCTAAGTTACAAGAAGGAACGATGAGTAAATCTAATCCCATAGTGATGTAATAAACCATCCCTACGGCATTCGCCCTACAAACTTTTCAACGCAAAATGGTGTATGTGAGTTGATGCAGCCGCTTTTTTCTTCCAACGCCATTATTCAAGGGGTGCTTTGCGAATGTGTTAAATCCCCATTTGAATGCATTTATGTGTTTGAATACTTATTTATGTAGATAGGTACAACATTTTCCCCATGCAACATGTAAACTATGAGATAATTGGAAACAAAATTGCTTGCATGGAGAATTTGCCAACAAATTCACTAAACTGCAGTACTTAAAATATAAACCACTTTTATATCTCTGAACAAAGTATGATTTGCCCTCTTTATAAAATATTATTATTATTTTCCTCGTGTACCAAGTTAATTTTAAATAAACATACAAAACTAGAGATTTTTGTTATTTTTTATAATTAATTTAATTATTATAGAACTTGGGGAAAATTTGATCACAAGATTATAAACAATCAATATGTAAAATATATACAGGGTGTCCCACATTTCAGTTTTCAGACCATATCTCCCTTACTTGAAGAGATTGAAAATCAAATAAAAAAACAGGTTTTAATGTCATTAAATTGGCAATCCAATTTCATCTTAAAATATTATTGGCTTTGACAACCCTTAGGAATCTATCATCAACTTTTATTTTCGAAAGGCACCCCCTACTTTTTAAACAGAAATTGGATCTCAACTTTATACTGAACAGGGCATTGCTTGTTATACAGGGAATGTGAATATTTTCTTTATACATATCTGTTTGAATCGACAATTGTCAATAAAGGTATTTCTTCAAAGGTGGCTTTGTTCATATGTATAAATAAATGAATAAAATTGTTTTTGACGTTTTGAAGCTTGGGCTAATTTTGATCAATTATTATAATTTATTTTAGTACTTGTTTTATTATAAAATAGAGAATAATGTAAATTGTACACATTTTTTTAAGTCAGTAACATGTTGTCGTATTCAAAATAAAGTTGAGATCCAATTTCTGTAAATACAAGTAGGATGTGCCGTTTGAAAATCAAAAATTGATGAAGGTGGTCAAAGCTAATAATATTTTAAGGATGGAGTTGGAATATTTCTATTTTTAGTTACAATAAATTTTGTAGTTCTTTAGGATTACATAGAACAAGATTTTGAAATGTCTAAAGAAAATTCTTAAAATAATTTTCCTCTTATAAAATTAATAATAATAATACAGGGTGTATTTAAATTGATGCAACTGAATAACTTCTAAACTAAATGATTGTTTCAAAAATAAACATAATATTTCACACAAAAGTTTGTAGCGTTTTGGAATGGTAATCCATAATTTTTATTGTAGATTCGTAATCCATAAAAAATTTTCGTTTGAATTTTTTTTAGATAATATCACTTTTCGTGATATTCGCCAAAATTAACAGACATTTTGGGATTCATATTTTTTATTTAAATTTTATGGCCAAAATTTCACTTTTTAAGATTTATTTCTTTTATAATCGAAAACAAAAAATGTAAGGACGCATATTTTCTTATATTTTTTTTGTTACTGACAAAGTCCTAAGTAAAACTACATAAAAATTTATTTCAAAATCAGATAAACAGTCAAAAATAAGAAAAACTTGAAAAAAATCACTCACTTTTTAAGATTTTATTTTGTTAATCGAAAACCAAAAAATGTAAGGACGCATTTTTTTTATATTTTGTTACATATACAATCCCAAGTAAAACTACATAAAAAGTTTTTTCAAAATCAGATCAGATCATAAAAAAATGTTGAAGATTTTATTTTTTTAATCGAAAACAAAAAAATTTAAGGGCTCAATTTTCTTATATTTTGTTACAGATATCATCTTGAGTAAAGCTACATATAAAGTTTACTCAAGTTTAGACTCGGTGTAAAAAAAATCACTTTTTTAGAATTTACTTTTTTATTCGAAAATAATAAAAAATAGGGGCTCATTAAAATTACATAAAAAGTTTTTTCCAATTCAGACCAGGAGTCAAAAGTCTTGAGAAAAAATTATTCGCTATTAGGACCCAATTGAAAAATAGTTTAATATTTAAACTATATTCTTCCAGCAACTTTCGGTCATCTTTGTGACCCTATAGCTTAAAATACCGTTTAAACATTTACATAAAACTGTTTGTCATCATACAAACTAGGAATTATTAACCAGGTAAAACCAGGAAACGTCTTAAGCATCAATAATATGTGGAAAACTTCGTAAGAACAATGTATTAACATCCAATAGGAGAGGTGAATTTTATATTATAATCATCAATTTTTAACATTCAAAATGTGAGGTAAAATTTGTTGAGTTGATTATCTTTTATTTTTAACATCCAGGTGAGAGGTGAAATTAATTTGATTTATCCAAAATATTTAAATTAGCTATTCTATGTGTAGTAAAGTTACAATTTGTTATTCTATGTGTCATCACTACACATCGTGATCGTAAAATTGAGGAGGTTTCAATGAAATACAAAAGTAGGTTTTAATTATTGAATTTTTAAAACACATAGAATAAAAAAATTTTACCACACATTTTAATTTTCTATTAAACCATAATTGAAAATCTAAATATTTCTGGTAATTTTAGCGAATATCATAAAAAATTGAAATTAAAGTTGCATATTATATTTCGTAGATTATGAATCTTCAATAAAAATTATGAGTTACTATTTGAAAAACAAAGTTTTCCCATAAAACCCATAATATTATTAAATATCCTACTCCAAACGCTACAACTTTTGTTTTCAAGATTTTCAGCCGAATCAATAAAATGGATATCCTGTATATTCAATATAAACAAATACATTAAAATTATTATTATTTGAGAATGAATGGGGCGATTGGCAAATATTTGGACTATTGTTAATTGAAAGCAGGGAAAAACTTAAATAATCTTAATGCCAACTTAATTAATATAAAATTATTAATTGGTTTCAGCAATTTAACCAGCTGAGTGATTTATATTAATAAACCTTTTTCAAAATTTACGAGGATGTAAAGTTTTTAATAAAAAATTAATTCATTCTATAAAATAATTATTATAAAGTATCTTTTAGTTTTAATTACGCTTTAATTAAATTTTTGTCCGGAAGGAGCATAACAGAAAGTTTTAATATGAACTAAATGGATTTCTTTAGTACATATAGAATGAATGAGACCTTTCCAAACTTTCATTATAATTTCTTTAATTAATATCACAAAGCTCTAAAATTGTAGATAATAATGTTATAATGAGGATCATACTACATTTGAGCTTTTTACAAAAATTACTAACTGCGTTAATTCTATTTGAAATGGCTAATGTAGATGCATACAAAATAAAATGAAATTTTATGTATAGCAGATGGGGCTTTTTCTTTTAGACTCAAGGCCTTTTTTAAAAGAAACAAAAAGGCATTTTGACTCCTCCATATTCATATGCATATGATTATACGCCATATCGCTCGTATTCCAATTTTTGTTGAAATAAAAAGCAAATTTGAAATTAAAATCCACCTTTGTTTTCGTTTTAAAATAATCTAATTTTTATGATAAAAAAGTGCGCATTGCAAAAATTATAGCACGACTTTGGTACATGACATAATTTATATCAGCTATAAATATTACCTTCCATAACATTAATGTTAACTTTCGTAAAAATGTAAATTATATTATTTATTTTCATATTCTTAGAATACGACTTCTATCATTAAAATGTTTCGCCTTCAGTTTGATTCTGCCAAGTTTATTCGAAGTTAAGAGAAAAATAACCAAACAAATAACTAAAGTTCTGCCCCTTTTTACGGACCTGCCAGAAAACCCAGTGGATTGACGTAAATTATATTTTATCTGAAATAGGAATGAAAAATAATCCGCTAAGGATGTAAGGTGAAGAAAGGTGCAGCCAACCAATGTCAATACAACATCTACAACTGCTTTTACAAGAATTAGACCAATCTAATCTAATTCAGTTTACGCAACGTTCCGAGTAGAAAACTCTGATAATTAAATTGCACGGATGGTTAAAATCACTAACATATACGTATCTTGGAATTGAGAAAATCAATGATTATTTTTCTGCTCGCAGTAAACTCGTATTTATTTATAATTTATCTTTATTAACTATATTTACTCGTTAGAATTAATTTTTATAAATTAAAAACGCAAACGTAAGTATAAAAATAAAAAGAGTTTCCTTGGTTACCTTACAGATATTTCCTGTAAGAACTAATAGACTTGCATAGAATTGCACCATAAATTTAAAAGGTAAAGATCTGAAAAACTTAGAAATAGGAACTTTTCGATGGCTTATTGCAACTTATTAAAAAAGACCACAACGATTTTCATTTTTTTTGAATCAACTAACAAATTATTTACCGTTTGATCCATTTGAACTGAAAAGTTTATAATTCAAAAGTAAAAGTTTTAGAAAAATATTTCGAGAAAAAAAATGTTTAGTGTGAAAGCAACCATAGGTATAGTTATTTTTTATCTGGAGTACTCTTTCATGGTTATTCTAACCCCAATCATTTTTTTTTTTTTAAAAGAAACCCTTATTTTTTACAAGAATATAAATCCTTAATGGGTCTTACCTTGGAAAAAAATTTCAAATACTGAAAAATAAAATACTTATTTTTGCTTTGCGATTTTTTATTCAACATTATATCAAACATTAATTTCTGTATAACTGTTGTTACCAATTGAAACAGCTTTCTAGTGATAATTTGTTTTAGATCTACGTGTAATGGTTAAAAAGTAATTAACGATTTTGTGATTTTTGGAAAAAATTGATGACCTAAAATTCAAAATGCTGTAGGTCCATAACTAAAACATATGGACCTCTACTTTATTCGTTTTTTGTCGATAAAACCCTAGTTTCTAACTCTGGCGTTTGGTGAACCATGAACAGAACACCCAGTATTAATAAAATTTGCAAACCTCAGATTTAATATTTTTGCAGATGATACACTAATAATAGTTGTAGAAAATATAAATGATAATATACAGGGTGGTGATTATTTCGATGCTCACCATTGGTATCTTTTAAAGTTGAGGAGATACAAGGTTGGTTAAATTAGAGAAAAGTTGCTCATTTTTATGGCCAATAAAAATCTGAAAAATAATTTAGGATATTTAAACTCGTTGTAAAATTATGGCCAAAAAAACAAAAAATGTGATTTTGGAAAATAATTTATATTTGCCAAACCATTACTGCTACCTCAATGAAATTTGGTACCTTTAAATTGTTAACTAATCTGAGTAAAATAACGTAAAAAAATATTTTTTGCCTCCTAGATTCGAAGCCGCGATATTCAACTTTTTTATTTCTTATGGCCGCCATGTTGGATTTTTACATCATCAGATAATAAATAATAATACATTTTCAGATTGCTAATTAACTTTAAAAATTTTCCTTTTGAAAATATGTTAAACTTAAGAATTTGTATAAAAATCAAATGAAATCAATGTTTTATGGACAGATAAATATTTTTTTCAGATTTTTATTGGCCATAAAAATGCGCAACTTTTCTTTAATTGAATCGACCTCCTATCTCTTCCACTTTAAAAGATACCAATGGTGAGCATCGAAATAATCACCACCCTGTATATTTGGAATGAATAATATAATAAAAAATATTAAAGATTGGATAAGATTATTTAATTTTCTAGGGATTACAATACCGGAATCCCGGTATTTCTAATACTGGAATTGCGAAGAAAAACCCTGTTATTTCGATATTTTATATTTTAAAACAAATGAATAAAGTATGAATTCCTATCCCGTTAGAGACAGTCAATAGCATTTTTTCGAATAGTATTCCCTATGATTTAATAGGATGGTCTAACGAAAACTTTAGAAGTCAGTTTTTCGGTACTTTTTGAATTAAACACCAGGATCGGTCATTTTCAGTTTTCAGAAGAAAATCACCTGGTGAAGTGAACATCATAGGACAGGTTGAAATAAAAATGAAAATCAAAACATTAAACGTTAATACAACAGCCCACGTCATCATTGGAGAAACAAACGAGACCCATCTTACTTGGAAGTCAGATCCTGAAAGCACAAAACAAAATCATTGTACAGAATGACATGGATGAACTTTTCTTCAAAAGAAATGTATTTTGGGCGATGGACCCCAAAACACCCATACTGAATGTGGAATGGCAAACCCCTCCACAAGAGGAATGACACACGTAGTGAAAATTTAATCAAAAATTTGGGGAAATGGAAATAGAAAAGGAATCTGGAACGCAAAAACTATGGATAAAAAATGATTTTGTGCTGATGCCCCAAGTAGGTACTCACGGATGTCGACTGAAAATTGGCGGAGGTACACCCTCGGACAGAAAATCGTACCGAAGCTCCTCATAGGCAATAATCTCATCGCTACAGATGTATTAAGGTTAGTCAACACGATGGACCACAATGCACACTCAGAGGACTCCAATGAAACTTTTCTCGAGGACAACCATTTGAAAAATTGACAAACGAGGGGCGATTGAAAACCTTTAACTGTGGACCGACATGGTAACGGAGTGAAACGGAGTAGAAAAGAGCACCCAAATATTGACACAAATAAAAATTATAATTAAACGATCAGGAATGAAGTGCATTTTTTTTTATCTAACTTTATTTAAAAACTTTTTTACATAATCGCAACATGTTTCGGAGTCGGTTTTTCAAATAAAGTTCGATAGAAGGAATTCACTTCATTACTGATCTCAACAATTGTCCGAATCTACAAGTACCTACTTATTTTTGTTATGATCTCTCATAAATTTTTTCAATGATATCTCCCTATACTTTTTTAACGTTTTGAAGCGATTCGATTCCGGCTTTTCCATTTATCATAGACCTAGGGCTGGAACGTTTATAAAAGGTAATATCCCATAAAAAAATCATTTACTTGTCTCTCCAAGTGGATTATTATTATTATGACTTTATTTTAAATTTCGTAGGAACTACTTAGGTTTAAAATTCAGATATTATTTGATTTAATCTTACACTTTGGACACAACATATTTTGTATTTTTGAGTTCAGTTATAGCATATAATTCTTGTGAATAAAACGAATGAAGTAACTTTGTTTTTGTTCATATGTGATGATCCCAAAATACAAGCGATAGTTTAAGATTATCAAGAATATGGCATGATATTGAATAAGTATGGCTAGGCATATTACATGACTATAGGATGGTTTTGCTTGAGCATGTTATTGCATGGTATTGCATGAGTATTGCAGAGTATTGCATGAGGTTTGTACAAGTATGACACAGCATTACATATGTATAATTATGTCCCAATTTTTGCATATCCTGACCAACCCCTCGGCTACGATAGACAATTTTGAATAAGAGAAAGAACTTTAAAACTAGAGTAAGAGTATCTAAGAGCAATTGCATCAACTAGTGTAGAGTCTGAAAGAACCTTTTGAACTAAATCACGAAACAATAGATACTTTATGTTATTTAAGAGCAGGTAATAGTAAAATAAATTGTGCAAGACAATAAATAATAATATTCCTTTTGTATACGTAGTTCTTCTTTTTGACGATACCTTACTTGGTTAAAATGATTCCACCAGAGGGCGTATGGATTTTCAAAACTGCTAAATCACAATAATACCGGTATCCCAGTTTCAAAAACTGAAATACCCAAATACCGATATTGGTTTTTTGGTCTGTTATTATAAATCTTAAATGTGTCAACCCCTTTTTTTAAATAAAATATTATATTAAATTTACAATTACAATTTGACAATTTTTTAATTCTGCATACGGCATCCTCCTTTCTGTGCATTGGAAAAATCAAATAAATTAAAAAAAAATATAAGTAGATAAACGGAAGAACCATATTAATAATATTTTAATTTAAAAGCATCTGATTTACCCTCATGTCATTTATGTACACATTATTTACTGCCGTAAACTGTTGTGGGGTGGAATATAAATGCTTTAATAATATATTGTATTATAATAAAATAATATATTACAGCATAAGACAGTATAATACAATATTCCGTAAAGGTAACACGTTATAATTAATTTTGCTTACATATTGTATACCTAGAATTGTAATTAAATAAAACAAGACAATGAAAGTAATGACAGGATTATAGAGCGTGAACAAACCTATTATAAAGTGGAAGTTTCAACTGTAGGAGGAGTTGGCATTTTATTGAACTTGATAATGATTTCATGAATAAGCTACTAGAGCTTTCAACTGCTTTTAGCCTAATTTGCTCCTAATTATTAGGTAAAACTTTAAAGTATTATACCGGATATTAAAAAGGCTAATTTGATTTTTAAATATCATATTACCTATTATTATGTCAAAAGAACGTTGTTTGCTTTTTATGGGCAAAATATTTTTATAGCATCATTTATGGGATTTTAACCAAATTGAGTTTCGTACTGATTTTTGGCATAAAATTTATGCATATTTATTTTATTAGATACATAAAATTCAAGCTTTTAGTGAATTGAAAGTAATAATAAGGATAATAAGCTTTTATTGTAAGAACGGAACTCTAGTATTATAAACAAGAAGTATATTAAGAGTGAGTTTGTAACATCGAATAAATTCAATTTTAAATTTACTATTTTTGATTGATCATATCTTCAGAATGGGAGGATATTTAGTCAATACAATTTTGCATATGTACATAAGTTTCGACGTCTTTTTAGTGCATATCATACAATTTGGGAAATCCAAGAAGCCCGAATTAAGTTATAAAGCTAAATAAAAGGATGCATACTGGAATATAATTGTTGTTTACATGACGTTGGGCTCAATTTTCCTCTTATAATCGGTATATGGTAATACTCTTACTTGGTTACATGGGACAACGTTTATACAGGGTGGTGATAAAGTATGGAACAAAACTTGTAACTGCCGTATTTAATTTTTTTGATTTAATTTTATAATGCCATCTCTTGGTATAAAAAAAAATTTAAAATCATTGTGGGGATACAAATACATCCCATTGTACCCGATTTACGTCGGAAATGTACGAACATGACCATAGACCCAACGCACAAAAAAAGTAATTCTTAAGTACTGTCAAGCATCGCAAAAGGCTGTATTTTATTGATGTTTGAAGAAAAAATATAAATATCTTACATTCCAAGTAATTTTTTGGTAGAAAATCTGTTTTAGGTATATATTATTTTTAAATAATGTAATACAATACTCGTTATAATATCGTGCATTTATTTTTGAGAAGTATACCTAATACTCTTTTATAAAAAGCTGTTGTTATGGCTAAATTTTAATTTGTAAACTTACTTACTGAAAATTTTTTAACAAAGTATTTTTAAGGATTTAAAAACTTTACTTTGTCTTATTAAATTAATGAATATGAAGATTATAACTTATAAGTCCTTAAAATACCTCCTAAATACTCTTCACTTAATAAGAATATCCTATATGTATGTTGGAAACTAAGTAATCCTTTATAATTAATTAATTCCAAATGTTTGATGTACCTAGGTATTTAAAATTAAGCCAATAAAGTCTGGAACTTTATTTAATACATGATAAGTATAAGTAATTATGAAGAATTTTTGGCTTAATAGCGATATTTCAAATTAGTTTCAAGTTTCTGAACGATTTTCGTAAGTATGTCAAGTAAGTTTGCTTATAAAATTATAATAAATAGCTTAAAAATCAAAATACTAACAGCATAAGCCAACAGCAAAGATTATCACCTGATAAGTAAAAAAATTTCAACTTATTTATTGGTGATTGATATCATTGTATGATACTTTCAGACAAAAAAACAAATTTGTATTTAAGGAAAATTTCATATGTTATACCTGATTATTAATTTGAAAGTTCTATTTGAAAGAACTTATTTTTTTCATAAATAAACTAACAATAAAACAAGATTATTTATTTAACTCAAAAATCAAACTGCAATCAAATCAGTAACGAATAATAAAAGTTTGATATTTGTTTGTTAATAAGATAGATATAATTATTACAAATGATTTTTTAGTTCTTCTGGTAGTGAATTAAATAATTTAATAGATAAATATATGAAACTTTTATAGAAAAATTAGATTTTATGGTGAGGAATCACAAAAAGGTGTTTAATAGACAGGGTGTTCGTAACTATGACGGCAGACATAGTAGAACGTGTTTATCACCTCAAATTAAGGTAACTAGTTCGTCTAATGCTATACCCAAAAATGCTTCCCTGTAAAGTTATACCCAGTTGAAGTTTACTTTTCAAAAAACAAAAACCGACGTAACTTTTCTCCCTATGCAGCTATATCTTGATAAATACCGCCATGGGGTGTAAATTTAAAATTTTTCACTATATGGTATTGTAGTTTTGTAATTTGTCATTCTTTAATATAAAGAATAAAAAGAGTCCCAAGAATACTGCCTCGCGACACCCCATATTCCTTTGTTTTTGAGGTAGAGCAGGAACGACCCCAGCGAACCCTCTGCGCTCTATCAACAAGGAAGCTTCATACCCTGTTATATGCACATCTCAGTATTCCATATCTATCTAGCTTCGCCAGTAGTAATCTATGGTGCCTAAATCCAAACTGACACGGATTAATAACGTTATACTTGTTACTGAATGACGTTAACCTTATAAGAAAAGCATTTTTAAAAACCTGCGAGGGTTATCTTTCTTAAAAATTGGTACAATTTTTGATTCTTTCAGACTAGTGGGAAAAAAACCTACAATAAACGATCTGCTTATAAGTTCGCACAGAGGATTCGCAATTTGAGTAGCTACATCCTTCGATACATTATAGGGTACTTCATCTAGACAACTGGAAGAAGAGGTTCCTAATACGCTTAGTATTATATCATTTATTATAAGAATGGAATAGTCTGCGAGCCAATAATATTGTATTAAACCTAACCATTAGAAATCCATCCCGAAAATGTACATCGGAAAAATTGATACGCGAGGAAAATTCGCTGGCTAGTGATTATAAAATCTTTTAAAGAATTTTTTTCGAAAATATATAATTTTAAATCAACTTATACCACCTGGCATTTGGCCGCTTAATTTCTGGACACCCTGTATAGCTATTCGAATTTGGAAGTAACACATTATACAAATTTATCGATATTTTGGACTAAAACACACAATTTTTTAGCCAACTAAATTGTATGGCCATCACATTACGTCATATTTTAGACGAAAATCTTTGAAATCATCATATTGCCAGACGGCCCAATAAAAGTAGAAAAATGGTCAAAATAGCCCAAAATTACACAACGTTAAAAAACGAACTTTAGACTAAGCTGTAACGACTGTATCCACTCAAAATGTATGGCAATTAGTTTCCGTTGGAATTTTTTCTGTTTAAGTAATTTACCCCCAGATTCTGGTCAAATTATTTAAGTTTAAAGGCCTTTAAATTTAAATTTGTTATATGCGTTGTAATGGACAATTTCCATAGTTACCTTATTTGTTTCGATATAAAGGCCTTTTAATTTGACCAGAATCTGCCTATTAAATTAAATACCAGATGATGCTAGATGATTTAAAATTTTCCAAGCAGTTTCTTCGGAATTTTTGCTAAGTAGATAATCCACAAATTTAAATTTTGTGGGTTTGTAATGGTTCTGTTTAATACACTTTTTTTTCAATTATTGACTCTCCCGGACTATAAGAAAAGGGAGTTATTATTATACGGCTTATTGCTACAATTGAGAGTACTTACATTCTTTTAAGTTGCCTAAGTGAGAAATTATATCCTAGAAGTAATTATTAAATAAATTTGCATTTCGGCATGACTTTTGTACTATCTTGAAGAATAGTTTTTGAAGGAGGACGAAAATGCTTTACAGCATATTTTATAGTTTTCCAGGAGGATTTACATAAATTATTGGAGTTAATTATCAATGAGATGTCGTAATATATTTTGGTATTGTATAGTTTAAATTGTGTTGGTTTTTAAATTTTTTGTAATTCTCATCTTCAATTGTTTTATTATTACCTCTACGTAACAATTGGCTTTAACTTAAGAGTCATTTTTTGAGTATGCTAAATAGGTTGCCAAGCCCGCATAAATAACTCATAAACTACTTAATATTTTTGTACCAAATTTTGGTAGCATTAAAAAATATTTATAATGACCAATGTATCACAAAAGAATTTAAAAATATTAACAGTAAGTATATTTTTTAAGACCCTTGTACTCCTACTTTACAGTTAATTTACTCAAAAACCAATCAAAGTATGAAGTTAAGCTCGTGCTACATAGGTAAGGCATAAAATATGAATCGATTGGTACCATAAACATGCCAAAGAAAAATTTCTTTAATTAGTTATTCGTGCGGTTCGAAACGTTGTTTTTGAACAAAAGTTTCCCAATTTAAACGCAGGAAAAAAAAACTCATATACATAAATAATATGTACAATAGTTTTCAATTGTTATGTAAAACTGTGTATATTGTTGTTATTATTTATTTAAATTGAGTATTTAGTTTTTAAATCGGTGCGCGGCGCGAGTAACATAAATGACCCTTAAGTCTACATTAACATAAGTCTGTAGTATATTTTGAGCCATTTAAATTGGTGTTTCTGTTGTTAAAGTCGGATAAAAATAAAAAAAGCCGCACTTTCTGTTTTGTTGAAGACCCCTCTGTATGCAGTAATTACAACTAAACAAAGCCTAACCAAAAGTTGTTGTGAATAAAATCCAAGTACTCAAAATCACCCCAAAACTTCGCCTCCATTTAACTTCTGTAATTATTAATAAGCGCTTTTAATTGCCATTGTTTATCCCTCACATAAAACGTCCCGTGTGATGAACTCTGTAGTATGCTTTTTAAATTTTATATTCTGCTGTTGGGCATTGGTAGATTACCTTTGTTTTGGCTCTACTCATCCGGTACTCATTGTAGTCATTCTTACCATTGTTTAATGTACCGTATATTATTTATTGTCCAAAGTAATTTTAAGAAAAATAATACAATGTTTTTTCACACTAATTTCTTACATCTACTTTAGTCGTTTTAGAAAATCCTTTTATTTTAAAACTATGTCTATAAAAATAACTATAATAATAGCTATATATATTGAGTAATCCTTTGGTTTATTAGCTGTTTGAGTAAACATAAATAATAATTAATGAAAATGCATTTGATACAACGTAATATAGAGAGGATATTAAAAGCCTTTTATAGAATACCAAATATCAAACAACTGAATATTCCAGTAAATAGCTTTAAAAGCAGAAATCGATTTACAAAGAAGCAAAATAAATTGAAATTCCGATAATTAGTCAATCCATTTTATTTATTTTTCCTCGGGAAATTCTATCGCAATCACTTTACTTGAAAATACATATAAAGAGTGACAAAAGTTTTTTGTAAGTAGGTATGCGGGAGTTTTTAAACTCAACATAGCATGTTTGAGGTAGGAAGAAAATTTCTTTGTTTAGGTTCGAAATACGAATGCCCTCCTCTCTTTATTTGCACCGAATTTTTATTCGGAAAGTCCAACACAAACATTTTCGAGCTTTTAAACTCGCTCTATTTATTTATACTTTTAGAAATAGTTTTAACGAGTGAGTGAACTCTAAATAACTCTATTTTCCTTACATTTTTCTTTCGGAAAAAAGAAAATCTGTCTGATATGCCAATAAAAGTCCCTAGTAAATTCAATTTTAGAAAATGAAACGAAAGTGCGACTGGTGGTTGCGGGAGTAACTACATACTTCTTTCATTTTATCGCTTAGATTTATTTTTCCACCAAGATATAATTTTAGTTGAAGAAGCGGTACTCTGAGGGTCGCCAAAGTTATAAATGTGAATAATAAGCCAAGTTGATGACACTCATAGCTACGCTAAACTCAATTTATTTCAACTTGTTTTTATGATAGATATAAAAACTAAGTTGAGCGAGATAATCTTTTATTTTCCGAATAAATCATGTTAGTTTAGTTTTATGAACAATATGCTTAGAATAATATCACTTACAATAAATAACAGTTTAAGCTAAGTAATCGAGGTGCAGGCTTATAATTTATAGGCAGCTCTGTAGTTAATTTTCATGACATATTATAGTAGCTATTTACATTACGCTAATTACCGTTACTGATTCGCAAAGATTGGACTAAAATTTATAAGGGTTAATTATACTCTATCAATCATATCTTGGTTATTGCTTTAGATTCAATCAATAAAATACTGGAAATAAGGGCATACATATTGGCTTAATTTTTATATTTGGTTTTATTGAATGATTTCGTGTGCTAACCAGTTGAGCGTAAAGATGCTTGAGGCACCAAAACCCCAACAAATAGATCGATTGTTAATAGAGATGTTGTGTCATTGTATGTACTGCATAATTAAATCCAGTTACATCCTCTCATATCAAATTATTTTAATAGAAAATTAAACCCCGGTTTATAAACCAATAAATTCAACAACTCAATAAAAAATCAATATCATATACGTAGAATTTAAATAATAAAGCTTAATTAATTAACACAGTACCTATTTAGTGCACTCGTATTTTTTGTTTTGAATTATAAAATAATTATAATTAACTAGGCTTATAAACTAACTAGTGAATTTTATTTAATTAAAAGTCGTATAAATTGAAATTGGTACATATTTATCGAGATATTTATAGAGTACCTATTTTTTCTATAATCGGAAGGATTATATGTTTTATAAATTTTTTTAGAGAATTAATTTACTGTTTAAAGAGAATTTGAAATATTCTGCTTTTGTAAATTTAAATTTTAAATTAACGTTGTTTGTTCTATTAAATATTAAAGTACATGAGGTTTTTGAGAATCTCCTTAAAATAAAGCAGACTATATATGTATACTTGTATACATCACAAGTTCCAATTAAATACTCATCATAATTGGTACACGTACTATCATCAATATTAAAAAAATTAACAGCGTTTGATACTTTATGCTCCAAGCTCACAACATTTTTTAAATTAATTTATCAAAAGCTCCTATGTATTTCATAATTTATAATATTCCCTTATAATAAATTATACAACACTGACTGAAAGTTTGAGGCATATTGTTTATTAAACGTACATACGTACATATGTATGTTTATATTTATGAATATTATCACTATCTTTGCTTATGAATATAACATACCATCCTATAATAATATGTAGTGTTAATGATTTCTTTATATACAGGGTGTCTCAAGGAACTTTGGAGTGCATGGGTGTTTTTGTTTTTATTGGAGATAGAAAGTCCTTTAATTGGACAAAGTAGTAGAGATTTGTTCGTATATTAATAATTCGTTGACAAAATACGCTACTCAACAATTGATAGGGATCAAGGCAAATTCTCTTAATAGTTTTGGATAAAATGAAGTAAATTTTAAAATATGTCCTGATGATGTTGTTGTTGCCAAATTTACATAATTTAAAATAATGTTTCTTCATGAAAGTTTATTTTGAGTTGTTTCTTTCGACATTACAGATACTTCTTCTTCTATTTCTATAGAGATTTATTCAGGAAAAAATGGAGAACTTTCTATGGAGTTGATTTGGAAATGTCCCAGTTCGACAAGAACTAGTACAGCTTGTAATAGTTGCGTTAAAGTCGGCGAAAAAGACGACGAGAAAGTAAGTCAGAAAAGGAAACCATAGACCATAGAGACGTCGATTAGGAAATTAATATCCTGTTGTGTAAGAATATTAGTTTCAATTTTTAATTTCTTAAATGCATTTTGTTTAAGTGACTATGAAATTATGTTATTTTAAAGGGCAACTCTACTACACTGCTCAACAATTCATAGGGATCAAGGCAAATTCTCTTAAGGCGATAGTCGGCAAATGCGAGCGCTTGATTTTGAAATTCGCTTGATATTCGGGGTTTTGCTCATAATTTTTTTTCTATTGGAGCTTTTTTAAAATTTCTTTTTTTGGTACACAGAAGAGTCTTGTGGCTACCAATTTCTTCTGGTTTTGTTTTTGTAAGTCACACCAAATACTCATACGGCAGCAGTAAAATTGGCACTTTTAAAAAAACCTGGTCCTAGAAAATACCAGTTTTCTTTAACAAGGGACCTTCAAATTGAGATTTGTAAAATTTTCTCTTATCTAAATACACAACTTCACAAAAGTGTTATTCTGTTTTTCCGATTATATCGAGTATAAGGTTTAAAACAGAAAGCAAAACTTGCTCATTTTTAGGTCAGATTTGATTGTCTATAAATCTAAAAATTCAATAAAAAAGACAAAAACAAAATAATAGACATGTTATGTCAAGTATTAGTAAACTACTACTACAAAAAAAAACAGAATTTCATTTACTGGTTTGTCTAAAAAATGGTATTCCGTAGAGTCACATTTTACGCTCACAAAATTTCGCCTACTATCGTCTTAATAGTATTGGATAAAATGAAGGTGAATGATTTTCAAAGTTGGGAGTTGAATCATTCACCTTTACCTTTAGTAATTACTCTCCAAAATCATCGTCAAGTTCTCATCCTAAAATGAAGTATATTTTAAAATATGTCCAGATGAAGTTTTTGTTGCCAAATTTACATTATTTAAAATTATTCTCCATGAAAGTTTTTTTTTGAGTTGTTTCTTTCGACATTATCGAAAGCCTTAAAATTCAACAATGGGTAAAATTGTTACTATAGGTTAAGTTTTGGTTAAATTGTATTGTGATACTTTCCAGAATTAATTTTATGTCTCGAAGACGTTTGGACTCCATTCAACTGCAACATTTTAGCCAAAATTACTAGTAAGCTCCACCGTGATCCCTATCAATTGTTGAGCAGTTTATTTAAATTTTGCATCAATCCTTCGCTATCTTGAAAAAAACCAGAAAATTTAATTTTCAAAACATGCCACTAACTTCTTCATTTTGGGTCGTACCAAAAAAGTGTTTTGATATTATACATGCACTTCTTTTGTGTAAAAAGGAGTAAGAAAAATGATTTTTATTTCAATAGTAGTAGCGTTTTAGTCCTCCGGTTATACTTGCATTTTTTGTCATAATGAATTTTTTAAATATTTTTTTGGTGTATTTGTTACCGTTAAAACCGGAAATCAGTAAAAACTAGTTTTAACCAGTCAAAACTAGAAGTAACTAAAGACGTTTGTTGAAACTAGTTTTAACTAGTTAAAACGCGATCTAGCAAACTACATTTGTAAAAACCCGAATAAATTGAATCTTCAACATTATTTCGGGTTATAACTGAGACTTTCAGTCAAAACTAGTACTAGTACTAGAGAATGTACAAATAAAATATAATGATCAAAATGTACCTTAACTTTGGACCCCTCTAATTAATTTTGTGCTAAGTTGCAGAAGGTAACTCTCTGGCAGGATGTTGCCTAATCAATTTAGATTATAAATCTGAAAAAAAATTGAAAATCTAACGAGGGAAACTTGAGTTATAACTGCAGAACTAATGCTCGATTTCATGATTTTTCACAATTTTTTGTAACAAACTCGCGCGTCCTTTAGCGATTCGCATTAATTATCAGTTATTTGGTCATAATTTGCAAAGAAGCTCCAGAAAAGTGGGATGGATTTTCTCTATTCCTTCTTATTATCTCCAACGGAAAATTTATCGCGGGTGTCTAGGAAGATGCTCTTAAGGAATCAAAATAAGGAAAATCATCATTCAGTAATGAGATTCGTAAATTCTTGTTTCCAAGTTCCCATAATCTTATTATTTATCAGAGCACACAATGTTTACTACACAAATAAAATTTTAGATTATGTTTTGGCTTGAAATAATATTCCGAATGTCGGGTTTTTACTGGTTTCTTACGTCAAAACTAGTTCTTACAAATCAACGATCAGGTAAAACTAGTTTTGACTGAAACTCTCAGTTAAAACCCGAAATAAAGTTGAAGATTCAATTTATTCGGGTTTTCACAAATGTAGTTAGTTAGATCGCCTATTAACTAGTTAAAACTAGTTTGAACAAACGTCTTTAGTTACTTCTAGTTTTGACTAGTTAAAACTAGTTTTTACTGATTTCGGGTTTTAACGGTAACATATTCAACAGTACTTTAAAAAATTTGAAAAAATTAGAAAGTGATAACTTATCAGGGAATCGGACGGAAATTATCAACAGAACCGAAACCGTAAATCCATTTCACTTCTGATATTATTAAAAAACGCATTTTATTTCAGTTATGTACGATTCTCGTGATATATGTGGGACGGGTGGTCAGAATCACCCTGTATACGAATACAGGGTTATATCGTTTGTAGGGTGTAGCGTACAGTATGCAGTAAAATTTATCTTTTCAGAGTTAGTAGTATAAGTTTGTCGATTTCAAAATGGCGGATGCCAAGCAGCTTACAGGTTATTTGATGATTTGACAAACCACATCAATGTTGCCAACTACTAGAAGTATTTCTAAAATTAAAACGGTGATTTCATAAGTCGATAATAGCACATTAAAATTGAACGCCTGCTATAGCAATTATAAATTGCGGCAACAAATTAAGTAATGAAATGAATAAATAAATGACAAAAAAATAAATAAACTAATTATACAGAGTGAACAAACAGTTCGGCAACCCCCGTTTATTTTTTAAATGAAGCATTTTTGAGAAAAATGTTTAATATAAAAGTTATACCATTTTAGTGACGCACCATTTAAGAATATTGCCATGACTTTGAACGTCAAGTTGAAGGTCAGACGTTTTATCTATGGTCAGACGGTCAGACGATAACAACTTATCATTTTTTTAAACGACAACCCCCCATTTTTATTACATATAATTATTACTTGCCTTTAGAGGTTTACAGAACATATTTCTTTATTTTTCTAAAGTAAATAGTAAAAATTGGCGTTTGGTGTTTAAAAAAATATAAGTTGTTAACGCCCGATCTTCAACTTGAGGTTCAAGGTCATGGCAATATTTTCAAATGGTGCGTCACTAAGAATGGTATAAATTTTATTTGAAACATTTGTCTCAAAAATGCTTAGTTTCCAAAATAAAGCGGCGTTGCCGAACTTTACGTATTTAGTCCCTTGTAACTTTTAAACTATTCACTTTAGAAAAATATGTACCATAAACATCTCAAAAGGAAGCTAAAATTATACGCAATAAAAATGGGTTACCCCTATTTAAAAAAGTTAAGTGATTATCGCCTGATGTTCAAGGTCATGGGCAATATTTCCAGATAGTGCATCCCTAAGAATCGTACAACTTGTATTTAAAACATTTTTTTCAAAAATGCTTTGTTTCAAAAATAAACGGCCATTGCCTGATATACCATAAGAAAATTTTAAATAGTAAATGTCATTCTGGACAAAAATCTTTGAATAAACTAATATGTTTTCCGCTTTTTAAGAAGTTACAGCAATTTTAAAATTTCAAAAGTTTTAATGGTTTTTTTCGGACATGCTTTATAAATTTTGTTTTATTTGGAATTTTTTTTATTTATATGAAGTATGGTTTGAATTTTGACTTTAGCAGTAAGCCAATCATATCATAATTTTATCGATAGAAATTTTAAAAGGATCCACTTAGTTTAAAAACAGCCAATAATGTTCCAAAAGGCAAGTTGGCAAAGACAAAATCCAAACCACAATTTAAATAAAATATTTGATAATAGGAAAGAAAAGTTATACAGGATTTTCCACACAAACTATGAAAACCTACCATTTTTAAAGTGGCTATAACTTCCTAAGGAGTTGAAAAAATTATTAGTTAATTGGATTTTTTTGTTCCTAATGAGATTTACGAAAAAAGACACCCTGTACATGTGACAATTTCCCAACTATCACATAAAATAATACCTAAGCCTCACAACAAATATAACTGTACTTTTTGCACAAACTATTGTTACTCTTATAGTAATTGTATTATTACATGCAATGCCTGTGGGGTTTACTGTAAGTAGAGGAATATCCACTTTTAGGAAACTTATTGATCTTTGCACATTTTGTTTGTTTTTTGCGCTTTGAAATTTCCTCACTGGTAAAACTGTCGAGATACTGAGAAAATATTACACGCCACCCTGTTTTTTTCTAGATAATGGAATCTCATTTTACTGAGCAGTGACCATATTGGGTGCATTTAGGAGTTGACTTTATTGACCAACATATAAACTATAATGTTTATAATTTTCAGTAATCAGGTTCCTTTGCCAAAATTCTGTTGCATTCTCTTAATATTTCATTCATTTCAAAGTGAATAGTTTATGATTTGATGGTAACCTATTGATATATTCGTCTAAACCCTCCAATAAATATTTGAGAAATTCTTGAGCATCCTGCTGTTAATTACCTATAAATCGTGGTGAAAAATTTAAAGCAGCTTTCATAAAGTGGCGGTGTTGAGTAACTTACATACTTTTTTTAATATTCTAGAAGTGGTTTCGAATTACAGAGACCCAGATTCACAACCATGATTTTTGGGTGTTTCGATATTTTTTAATCTATCTATTTGATAGGACTATAACGGGTCTTGGGTAGTTTCTTCAGGTCCAAATCCTCTTCAAGATCATAA
Organism: Stenus bimaculatus; assembly: GCA_963971135.1. NCBI lineage: Eukaryota > Metazoa > Arthropoda > Insecta > Coleoptera > Staphylinidae > Stenus > Stenus bimaculatus. The sequence goes on from OZ020180.1 coordinate 22,335,276, forward strand.
TTTGAGCGATAATTAATAAAAATGGAATTTTTATTCAATTTTTTTTGATAACTTATTTTTGGGAAAATTGAATCATTTTCAATTAAGAATTTTTTATATGTTTGCAAAAATTAGAAAAAATGTAAGGTTAGGTTAAATTAATCTTTTTTCAAAAAACTTTGGAACATCATAAAAATCGCCCAATTCCAAATTTTCATCAATAATTTTGCCCTCCCCAAGATGAAATTGTAGATACTCTCTTAAGCCCCACCGACATGTTCTGATTTTTTGGTTACATGACCAATGTTCTAGTTCATCTTTTAATTATAATTATTCCTCATGATGCACCTTTATTGCGAAATACATTGAACGTCAAAAACTTATTTTAATTAAGATTGTAACATGGCTTTTGGTTTTTTGGTTGACGAAGACTTTCCCTTAATTCATCATTTACTTGATGCCTAGAAAACCTTCTAGAAATAATCAGTTCTATGGATATCCTAAAACAAATATGATCCAAAAAAGTCTGGTAATGCATTAATACAAGCACCAGAATCTTAATTTATACTTTGTTAAATTATTACTGAAGAAAAAATAAAATAATTAAACAATAATAAATTTAAAACAGGGTGATTCTGTAACATGGAATACACTCAAGAAGTCACAAATGGTTCATTTTCAAAAAATAATTTTTAAGCCAATAAATTAAAACGACATCTAATTTTGTATATCCATGCAAAATGTTACTTCCTTATATCACTCGTTCAGAAGATATGTTAAATTGAAAATTTGCAATTTTTGATTGATTACATCTTCGGATAGGAAATAAGTCAATAAAAATTTGTATGGGTACTCAAGTTTAAGCGGCATCTAAATTATTTACTAAAAATTGTGGGTTTCCATTTTAGAAAAATGTGATGACGTCAAGTGGGCATTGCAAGATGGCATTAATAAATTTTAAACTAACCCTCTCTGACTTTTTGAATTTTTTTAGAAACTTACCTTGTGAAATTAAGGTATAAAATATTTCTCCATTACACAATTGGTAACTACAGAATAATTTCACTAAAATTTCTATTAGAATCTTTTATTACTCTTAAATTTACTTACAAGTGGAATATAAAATAATCGATTCTCAATACATTTCAGGCAAAGCCATAGGTGGTGAAGAAGTTTGAACGTATTGCTGGAGAGTTATCAAAAATGTAGCTATTCATCTTGTTTCCCACTTGCAAAGCTTAAAGCTCCCCCGGTGATAAATAAGGATCCTCGTTTTTTGGCAAAATCTATATATTTCATTATCGACATTAGGGCGTGATTTAGGTACAGTCAAATGTGATGTTACAATACTCAACGGAATTGTTTTGTTGTAACCAAATTCTAATATTTACTTGTTTATAAAAGGATTTTAGGAGATATACACATATTGTTAGGTTTAAATTGGGATTTGAAATTATTATCATGTTTTCATTGCCAAATATTTATCTTTTAAAAAGCTCTTATATATTATTAATAAACTAACTAATTATTTGAGTATTTTTGTTAGCACACTAAAATCATAAAATCAATTAATAAAATAAAAACAAGACACTATTAATATGCAAGATGTAAGTTTTTAAACGCAATAGGATTTTATAATTTCTAGGTTAATCTAAAATCAATATTTAACTAGCATTTTAATACTTCTAGATAATACCAAGCCAAAAAGCCAATACTTAAAAAGTCTTTTCATCTCGAAGGTTTTTATATTATATAAGCTAGCCAGCTAGCCTCTCTAAGTAAAATTCTTACATTATTAAAACAATCGCTTATTACAGTAGGATTTTTTCTTAAACCTGACCTTAGTTACGTATTTATCTACAAAATAAATTAATAACCATAAAGATTTATAAAAATTCATACTATTTTATATTTTGGAATTTAAAAAATGGCAGATAAGGGCTAAAATATTTTTGGTCTAGGGCATATGTTTTTACACATGTGAATCACATGTAAATGGTCAAAAGTTGTTCATCGACATAAAATTTTTTAATGTTCTTAAGACGATAGTCGGAAAATTGGACCCCCTGGTTTTGAAATTCGCTTGATATGTGCGGTTTTGGGCATATTTTTTAAAATTTCTTTGTTTTGTTAAACAGAAGAGTCTTCTTGCTACCAATTTCTTCATTTTTTGTTTTTGTTAGTCAAACCAATTAGTCATAGGAGAGGAGTGAAACGGGCTGTTTATAAAAAATCTTCGCTTGGCGGCGTTTATAATACAGATAAAAAACTAATTGAAATAATATTCTTTTTCAAACGCTATCAAAAAGATGAGGTATAAACGAAGTGTTCACTATTTCGTTTTTGTCTTAAGTTTATTTTTAAAATTTTTACAGCGCAACAAAAATTATGTAAAATTTAAAAAATTTTTTAGAACGCTGTTAAAACTTTAATAAAGTCAAAATGTAATGGGATTTTGGTCTGATCGCTCAAACCAATTTTTGTAAGTAATAGAAAAATATTATAACATAAAATGTGGCGCTTTCATTGTATTTATTACTTAAATCCAAGTTTTGTTACAGAAATTAAAACTTAGGTAATAAGGTCAAGTGACAAATACATAGATTTAATCCAATCTATGATAGGAAGAAAAACAAAATTTGTATCAGACCAAATTGGCAATGTTCCCTGTGCGTTTTTTGTGGCAAACTGCTTGTCGAAAATACTTCTAGCACTTTCTCGCTTGCTAAAGCATGGAGTAATTGTTTTTGACGTTTTTATGATCGTCTGTTGGGCGAGATGCTTGACTCGCTTTTTAATTATTCCAGATCAGCAAACAAAACATAAATATAAAATCTGAATCCAGTGCTTTTAGCTTGAGAGTTCATTAGGAATAATTCTGTTACCCGAAAATAAATTATCACGAATTGCTTCATTTTTATCACGGTTGCGTGTTAAAACTGCTGCTCAGGAAGTCAACAAGTGGACGTGAGGGTAATTTCGTTAGTTAACTACTAATTGGGCCTACACTAAATTAATGTTGTTTTATGTTTTATTACGTTTTGATTATTGCTATCGATAACATTAAAAGCATATTTTAATCACACTTTATTCATTCACGCCTATTTGAAATGATCAATAAACTTAATTACTTTTAAAAGCTTTTTCATTTAATTAGTGTGTTAATACAAACATATTTTTTTCAATAATATGTTATATAAAATAAATTAATTCTAAAAGCTGCATAAAAACACAAAAACAAATTAGTTTTTATTTAGCCTTTGTAAAAAAATCTATAATAGTTATTTAACCAACGAGTTGGTTAAAAGAGGCGATTAATAATCGAGAAATTTTAAGGCACGAGCGGAACGCGAGTGCGGTAATTTTCGAGATTATTAATCGCTTTTTAACCTAAGAGTTGGTTACAATATTTTTTCGTTGATCGTGCATTTGATTAGCTAGAAAAAATCATTTTTACAAGACTTTTTCGAAATATCACCATTAAAAAATACGAACCCGATCGATCATAACCGAAGTTGAATTAAACGAACAGGGTTGTATATTATCAGAAAGTTCTATAGTCAATTATTTGAAGTTTATTTAAAATTATATGTATTTATTTTATTTATAATTTTAATAAGGTTAAAACAAATTAAATTAACTTATTATTCACAATTGTTGTATACTTCGTAGAAAATTTCGTTAGAAACGTCATCAACAGAGGGCACCTCCAAAATCATTCATTAAACAAAAATCATGCATTAATAGAGGTCATTAATAATGATTTTGTATACATTAAAAATATTCCTTAATAATCGATCAACGAAAAAATGTATTAATTAGATATTCTTTTTTCATATAAAATATTTTTATGTGCCTTCACTAATATTGAAAATAAATAATAAAAACGTATTTTTTCGAAACGTAATAAATTTTATTAAATACAATAAAGCAAATAATTTAATGAAATATGAGATAAAAGTAATGTTCTTCTATTTTGTTATGATATTGTATGCGCAAAAAGCAAACAATAATATTTAATTTATTATTTGAAGCATTTTCTTTAAATTAAATATTAATTAAGTCTCTTTTACTGACACATTTATATTACATTTATACGTGATGTAATCCTACCCTTGTACTGTTCAACTGGTACATGTTTAAAGTAAAATTGACTCTCGTGCATTCAATTATTTTAAATAAATCCAGAGAAACGTATAAATAGAAACTTCACATTGATACTCTGTTTAACATGCGAATAACACTTTTGGAAACTTATTTCAATTACAACCAACATTTCTGAAAATCATTTACTGTAAACTTAAACTCTGCAAAAGCGTATAGCTTATACGTTTCTTAGAATTCGTAACTAATTTAATATAATATTTTAGTGCCCCATAATTTATTTCAACATGTACACCAAAAGGTCTATTTTATATTTCGATTTGTAAATAGAATTATTCCGTTTAGGACTTCTCGGCCCGATTGTTTCGGTGTAACAAACTATTTGTGCCATTGTTTTATACAGGGTGCCCCAACGAAAACGAAAAGGTCTGGATTTTATGTAGTTAATATAAAATTTCGCTAAAATCCTCAAAAAGGTGAATTTTATATTCAAGGAGCGCATTCTTTGCAATAGAAACACAACCCTTAAAATTATAAATGGCATGAGGGTGTAACCCTTGTTCATATACAGGTTGTTCCAGCTCTGCGAGGAATTAATATTACTTTAAAATTTTAAAAGACATCAACATGCGGCTTTAGACATAACACTAAAAGTATTTTAATAATCTACCGGGTGTCCATTCCAAGACGTTGGATCAAATTTAAGGTTTTTTAAATGGAACACCGGGTATATTACTACATTTTTGGATTCCTTTCCCAAAATATCTTAATTTGAATAGCTTTCTATAAGTCTATCTTCACTCGCTTTGCTGATATTTGCCATTTAAGAGAAAAAATATCCTTCTTGAAAAATCCTTGCTCTAAACAAATGACAATTGTGGGTTGAAATTTTGACGAAGAATTTTCAATATCGTCTAGTTTAATGGAACACCTTATATATTTTAACATCAATCAATGACCTTAATAACATACCAAAGTGAAAACAGAAATCAGTCATTAGGTTTTTCAGAAATTCATATTAATAATTTAGTTTTTGAAAACCAAAAGAAAATTTATTTGATTTACTAAATGTTCAAATTGAGCACTACCTGTCTCACCTCAATAAAAAATTTTTAGTTAGTTACTTGTCGGCGTTATTCGGTAATGTTTTGTCGCACCTCTTCGAGACAAAAAGAAGAATAGCTTAAGAGAGACCGATTCAGTATAAGAAATTAAAAACAAGACGATATAATGAGAAATGAGAGAGAAGATCGTAAATTGGAGATGCTAACACAATGGGGGTAAACACAGTTAAACCTGAAAAGTCCCGGTGGTAATTGTCATTCTAATACATAAAATTTTGAGGCGATTGGTTCGATAATAATATATTTGTATCCGAAATTGAGATTTCTACAAATCTAAAATACAAGCGGCGTATTTATCAAATATTTTACACACAAAAGAATAATCCTAATACTCTTAAGAATTTGAAGAAAAATAAACTGGGTAAATATTTAGTATATGGCTTACCAACTACATATTTTTGAATTCTTTTCAAAAGATGGCATCACCAATATTATTCCAGTAGCACAAAAAAGTTCTCTGTTGCCATATTAGTTAAAATCTGACTCAAGCAAAGTTGATAAAAGCAAACAACATTATTTGTATAACTTTGAATCTTTGAAATTATTTTTTTAATTTTAAACCATACCAAACATAAAAAAGTAACATTATCCAATCACCTATTCGCCATAATATAAAATATACCAGTAGATTTTCTTCTCTCCAACTACCAGCCAATCGCTAAAAATATAACACCAACCAAACACAAACACTACCACCTATTCGACATCAAATACTCCCAAAAGTCTGTAAGCTATAAGCTATACGATAGTTTTCATACAACGAAAAAATCGTTTGTTGTCTAAGTTGCTTGGTGATAGATTTTCTTTATCTCTTCCTTATGCACATTTCGTATTTGTTGAAAATAGACAAAATCCGTCACAATAGCAACATATTCAACGAACGATTTATTCGTTGTACGAAAACTATCGTATAGCTTACAGACTTCCATCTCAGATACAACCCCTGTTGGTCATTTAAAAAAGCTAGTAGTAGAGTAATAAATAGAAACCTTATCTTTATGTGTGGGTGCTTATAATGTAGTACATATGTACAAGGTGATAATAAAGTTTGGAACAAAATTCGTAACTGCCGTATTTAATTTTTTTTTCAAAAAATCGCTCGGATAGGTCAATTTTATATAAAAAATATTAATGACGTCACTGGTGATTTAGCAATGACGTCATCATCGATTTTTAGCGCTATTGATGAATTTTGTCGAGGTTTTTCTTTTAATTTCTCTAATATTTATTTCTGTCTTTCTCTATTTTGCTTTTTTATAATGTTGTTTTATTGCAATAGTAGTTACTTGGTATAAAAAATATTAATGACGTCACTGGTGATTTGGCAATGACGTCATCATCGATTTTTTTAATTTTACTCGTCTTTGATTTAAAAAAATCCATTCCTATTTTTCAGTTTGGATATTAATATTCCCTAAACCATCAATAAGCGACCATAGAAACATTATAACAATAAAAAATGCCATCGATTGATATTAAAATATACAGAGTATTCCATTTAGAAATTTCGATTAATTGTTCAATTTATGTTTCATAGGGCACTCTGATAAAAAATTATCACAAACTTAAATTTGACATTGTAGTTGTAGACTAGACGATGTTGAAAAATGTCTGAGAAAATTTTTACACAAAATGTCCATCTGTTTTCGAGCAGTGATTTTTCAAAAATTGATCTTTTTTTGGCTTAAATGTCGATATATTTTTCATTTTAGGGTAATGTTACTTCCTCGCAGCGCTGGGACACCCTATATCTTTATAAATGCTTTTTCCTCATTTAGATTATGACCTTCTATAAAATAGGGACAAATAAGATGGTTGCCATAAACACCGGGCCATACGTTCAATTTCACAGGAGTTGAATATAATATGTACTCTCTAAACGTTCCTATCTTACCAATATCGACAACTTTGTCGAATTTTATAAAAATTCAACCGAAAAACATTGTCTGCTATTCATTCATTCATTCATTCATCATATCTTCACAAAATTATAGTCACCAATCACAATCATCTATAAATAACTTGTGAGCTATATGAATTTTGCAAGGATGAAACTTGTGTGTTTTCAAAATTCATTGAATAGTTGTTCTGCCAATATTTGTTACTGACACCAATTTCCTTTCCCAAAATTCCGGTTTCTACAACTTCGTTTCTCAGATCAAATAGTGTAGATAATAGATTTTATGTTTCTAAACTATTTATGGTGAGGCCACTAAGAGGAATTTATGGTTTCCCTACAAAATATTTTGGGCTAAACTTTCTGGAACCAAAAATCCACGAAATTTTTGGACTTTCTTCAGTTGTTTTTGCTATAACTTGGAAAGGAGCGATTCTTATGTTAAGAACACTTTTAAAGAGCATACCATTCTTTACACCCATTACTAAGCGCGCTATAGCTCTTTGAATATTAAGGAATTTTTTCAATGAATAAGTAACCTCGTTATCCTCATCTTGAGTCGCAGTCGAGCAGGTTGTTGTTTTTAGACTGCCTTTTCCTCTTCGAGCAACATGATCAACCTCTGTTCCATGTTCATCAAACTCATTGACGTTATCAGTTTGTTCCCGGGTGTCCCAGGCGTCAGCTTCAACGTCTTCTTTTTCGTCAATTTCACAATTGAGCCCGTTACAGTTTTTACAGATTGGAGACCACTTGAGGACAGATTTTTGGTAGCTGCCAGCCTTGGTGCAACCTATTTACAGTTGTATTTTGCCTCACTTTACTGAAGGAGACCATCAAAGCTGTGAAGCCATCCCCATTCCTCAGGAGGGATGTCGTTTCCCAGCCATGCTTGCAATTGATAGAAACATCGCAAAAAATGTTGCTGTGCAGCATCACGTTTTGCAAATATTTAGAACCAGAATGAGTTCAATATCTGTTGCTGCTAATGCATCCACTGTATAGTGCTATTATGAATTCTTCTCCAACTCTAATGATTTTGTTACGAATAGTTCATTCTAGGAAAAATTCTTTGCCTATCATAACAGATCCAGTATATAGATCGTTATAAGCATTTGCTTTCATCATTTTTAAAATACAGAATAACTAGTTCCTTTTTAAGTATCTACATAAAATACACTTGCAGATGTAAAACTTGAAAAACAATAATAATACATAGTTTAAAAAGTTGTTTTAAATAAAATTTCGTAGTGACACAGGTGGTAGTCAATTTGAACATTAATAAATAAAACTGAATTAAATAATTCGTCGGTCTAATGTAGAACTATCCTAAGTCAAATTTTATACAAAATCGGATAATACCAATCTATAACTCAAACATGACGCCTTTGATGATCAATAAAATAAATCAATCTGGACCATGACTTTAGGTAGCCTTACTTGTCACTATAACAAAATAACTAAAATAAAATATACCTCCTCCCGAATTTCTTTCAAAATTAAAATAATTTCGTTCTAAACTTTAAATATTCTCTTTTGTATATTATTTAGGTATAAAGGACCTTACCGCATCATGCGATTTAAATTTTTAGGGTTGTGTTTGTAGCGCTCAGGGATGAAGAGATTTCTACGTTAAGTCAATTGCAATGAATGCCCCCCCCTCAAATACAGAATCGAACTATTCTAGGATTTTTTTTTCGAATTTTTATTTTAACTACATAAAATCTTATCCATTTCATTTTCGTTGGGTCACCCTGTACATACATTGTGCCGGATTTTCATAGCTGAACATATTAGGTAATGTTATATGAAGTTGGTTAAATAAGGGCCAAGATTCACATTCCTGTACTTCTCAATTACATATCGCAAAAAAACTGAAAATTGCCAAATGTGGGACTCAAAAATAGACGGACTACTCGTACGTCAACGCGAGAAAGCGCCTTAAATTATTGCTGAAATGAAATTTTCTGATGGACAGAATCGCCGTGGTTTCCATCAAAACCAGAGTTCGCAGCGCCGTCTCAAATATTTTAATATCAAGTGGAAGTTGTTTACAAAAAAGTAATATCGTAAAAACACTAGGATTTTCCGCTTCTTCAAGTTGGATATTTAATTTAATTTCCTCGTTTACTTGAGTTCGACCTTGTCTAAACAAATCTTTTATACATCCAGTTTCTGTAAACTTGGAGACCAATTTGTTTACTATGGAACTTTTAATTGGTGGCTTATTAGGGTGCTCTTGATTAAATAAATCACATCCTTCCGCATGTCTTATTCGCCTGTCTACATATCTAAGCATAATTAAAATCTTTATCCAATCTCGTTTACTTATTGCAATAATTTTTAATTTAAGTTTTACTTAATTTACAACTAATTAACGTATTTATTCTTTATTTGATTTTTTTGAATTATTTTTATCAAGCAATGGTTGGTCGATTTTAAAATTGCTTTATTTAAAACAGAAAAAATGAAAACAGTTGTGGATTGACTTAATTAAGTTTTCTCTAAAATGTAACTTCACAAAGTTTTTACCTAAAACATGCTATTTTCAAGAGGCTTATTTTTTTGAATTTTTATCAAATTTACATTATTTAACAAGAATTAAAGAATGAGTATGATGTGTTGTTTTCAAACAAGTTCAAGTTTACAGTTTTAACTCCAGCTGTGTAGGACATGTAATGTAACACGTCCTAAACAATACGCCTGTGGGAAAAGTGCGTGAAGAGTCCTTTTAAAAAGTCCTTTTCATAATTTTTTTCCCATTTTGCACTTTTTATAGCCATTTTAAATTAATACATAAAAAATTCAATGTGAAGCTTTTGTAGAACAGAAATATCGTTTACACTATACAGAAATATGCATACTAAGACTTTAGCGTTTTTTATAGTTAAAAAATACTATACTACGCCTAAATTTTCTTATCACAATTATTGTCCTATTCTAAAATTTACGACTAAAATAGCTGATAATAACAAGACAGCATTTCCATGTTTAACACTCGTATCTTACCCGTTATTTCACATTACACCCACCGCAAGATTACGCTGCGGAGAGTGAAAACGCAATAGAGATTGTTGTAATTATCCAGTTGCTCTTCAAAGAAAGGGTTGCAAAGGCAAAGGTATCTCATAGTAATTGTAATTTTGAAGGAGAAAACACAAAACTGCCTTGGGGATTTAAAGTGAATTTATTTAAAATAATCGTTAGATACCATTGCATTGTTATGTAAATTTATGTATGACTAAAATTCTCTTTAATTAACGCTAAGCTTAAAAATGCAGCTTCTCTAAAATATGCATACTTTTTAAGACTCAACCTAAAGTTGCAACAGCTTTATTTTTTGTTACGTAGAATGACATTGTCGCCTAGACAATTAAACAGACCGGGTATTACTTTTTGTATAACTTCTAGAAGCTAAAAAGTCATTAATTTTGCGGAGAACTTCCTTTGTAAAAATAAATATAAATTATTGTTTTTTAAACTACTATTTTAAATTGTTGTGGTTTTTAATTCACAAGTTTAAAACGTTGTTAAATAATTTAAAACCTCATTAAAAAAGAGAAGCGTTTTATACGCAGTTCTAATTAAAAGTTTTTTTAAACTTGTGCGTTACATGAAAATAAGAACATGGTTACACGTTTTGAATTACTTAAAACTTACAAGGATTCTCATTAAAAACAACGGTGCACTACTTTTAAATATAGATTATCCTAATTTTTTGTTAAGAATATAAACTTTCCTAAGATAAAAATGACGAAAAAAAAAACAATTAAATTTTTACAATATACAGGCTATCATCAGAATGCGCTTTCCACTTCGTTATTAGGGAGCTTTATGCAGTCAAAGATATATTTAAAAAACTTATTTACAATTTTGTTTACTTTACTCAAAATAAGGAATCAGTTTATTAATATTTACTTACAACCTTCTGTTTTTAAAAAGATACAGCTATTATGCGTTTCTTTTGATACACCCTGTATAACATATACAGGGTGTGTCCCGTAAAAAAGTGACCTGATAGTGGTGGTCATTTCTAATCAATATATCTATATTTTTCTTATAAAATTGTTGATTGTTCAAGAGTTATTTCAGTTTTTGTGTTATTTAAAAAAAAAATAGTTAAGAACATTTTATGAGTTGTTTGACTATGTTTTTTTTTATTTTGCGATCTTCGAAGAGTGCAACCTTTGAATGAAATCACTTTCATGTACTTCAATGATTAAAAGAAAAGATTTTGTTGATTTTTAAATCATCCTTAAGGAAAATATTGTACTAAGAAGTTTAACCACTGTCAGAAAAAGTTGTTCATTTCATGCAGAATCTGATGTAGTATAATGCATATGGTAAACTCAACAGTTTTTTTTAAATTGTTTTTTTTAAGTTAGGTTTAAACACATTCAAATGAAAACAAATAGCATATACAATACCGTTAGCAATTGAAACAAACAATTTACAATAAGACAATTGTCCGAATAGCCTATTATGTTTTTTCTGGTAATACCATTTTTTGGTTGACAAAAACCGATAGAGTATGGTCAGTGTTTTCGTATACTATTTGTTTTGCGGTGTTGAATGTTAATTTTTTCTTAAGTATGTTATTGTATTTAGAGGCAGAAAATTTTTGTACTCTTCTCGTGAATATGCAGAAATGAATTATGTGTACGAGTTTTGCGATGGGAATGCTACTAGATATTTCAAAATGTACATCGACGGTACACAATTTAGGAATCGGTAGATTGAAAAAAGTGGAATAATTCTCTGGCCACCTCGATCATCTCACTTAAACCCTTTAGATTTCTTTTTATTGGGATATATTAAAGACCTAGTGTAGGGGACAGAAAATTAGACCAAACAAGAGCGGCGACGAAAAATCAAGCTAGCTATGTACGTTTAATATAATGAACGAGCCTTTCGTTTAAAAAAAATTAATTTTATACGACGATGCCGATTATGAATAAGAGCACATGGGGGCCATTTTGATAACTTTTATAAATTTAAGTCAATAAATATCATATTTGACATATTTTGTTTTAGTTCTGACCGTAACTTCAATATTTTTATAAAATGTATTTAAAAGAAAAACGAATTGTTTGTTAGAAAAACTTATTTAAAAAACAATCTCTTGAGTTTATCCCAAAAACGTTGGAAATATAGACTCACAATGTTTGTGTGACAAGGAGTTCCTTATTCCTGCTCATTCATTCTCACCTGCTCTCATTTATACATATACGAGATCCTCTTTGTCACACACTTGGGGTTCCTGTCAAACGCATTGGATCTAATTTTCGGACCGTTTTTAAAAGAATTGATTTTTAAGGGCGCTTTATGTCTAGATAATTCTGGGTAAAAACGTCATTGGTTTATCCATATGCATTACACTATCTCAGATTCTGCATGAAATGGATACCTTCTCCTGATACTCTTCGAGGATCGTGAAATAAAAAGAACTTTTAGACTGTTCCTAATTAATTTAGTAGTATACGCAGTACGCGATTTCAAAAGAAACACAAAAGCTGAAATAACTCTTGAAGCATCAACAATTTTGTAAGAAAAATGTGGCTACAATGATTTGGAATGGCCTCCTCTATTAGGTCACTTTATTTGATCATCCACTTAGGGGACACCCTGTGTAACAAGAAATATGTTTTAAAATGTTTAAGATATTTCTTAGATTGTGTTATATTTGTTTTATTTTCAAACGGTTAAATAATAGCTTTTGTAAATCCCAAATAATGCCAAAGTTAAATTTACTCAAACTTGAACGTCAGGCTTAAAATTTTATTAAAATTCCATCACATGGATTTAAGCTTAAATTGCTTTGCTTTTGTAGGGCTAATGGATTTTATTCTAATGGGAAATTACTTATGAACCACAATCCGTATTGAAAGCATTTATGGATATAAATGTATGAAGTTTAGATTTGTAAAATCACAAAACCGGTTTGCAGCTTCTTTATGCACAAAACTTTGAAAATTAATTTAAAATAAAATTGAAAAGAAAAATGAGGATAAAATTGTTACTGATTTAATATTATAGTTTAGTATCATTTTACTTATTGATTTTAAATCTAGCAGTGATTATACTTGATGTAACATAATTTAGTTGACACGTAGACAAATTGATTGTATATGAAATTTTAACAGTACCTTTAAAACCTGGTGATCTTATGTCAAAAAGGAGGTTATTAAAAATACCTTAGAAAGAGGATATGTAATAAATTATTATTATTACTAATAATTAATCATTTAATAAAAATAATATACAAAATTCTGGGTTTTAATTACTACATTACTTTCTGTATAATTTAAACATTAATCTACGCTATGTGAATGCTCCCTATAAAATCAATTTACAATTGAAACGATGAGTTGAAGAATATTAGGTGTCCAAAAACTTAATTTTTAGATAACCAATTTAAACTGAATAGATTTTTTTTAGATAGATACATCTTGACTTAACATATTTAGGCATAGTGTAATAAATAATTCCACCTATTCACATGTTATAGAAATTTCTAGGAGTAATTCTTGCATTGAAATATTTTCAAAGACTTCTTTATGTGATAAAAGAATTTCAGGAGCTTCTTCAATTATTTCTAGAACTATTATCATCATTCAACTGAATTTCTGAATTCCTGAGATTCTCGCGGTAAATATTCATTTCGCGACGTAATTGAAGAAATCATCATCATAGTTCAAGTAGAAGTTCTTAGATTTGAATTTAGTAAAAGACGGGATGAGTTTTTCCTGCTCAATTTTCATGTTATGGTCTTCTTATCCACATATGTATGCTCAAAAACACTATACGAAACTTTCTTCTTAAAATTTTCAGCTAAACGTCCTTGACATTTAGGAGCTTCTTCACGTTTCACAGCAGTTGATTGAGTTGATGAAGACTTATCAATTTCATTTATTGGAGTGCTCTAATTTGATTTTAAAGAAAGCTCAATCAGTTCATATTCTTCTACAGAAATTTCAGGCTCTTCTTCAGTTACTTCTAGAGCTTGGGTTAATACTTTATCTTTCTGTGGATCCAACGGTTCATCTTTATTTAATTCTTTGGCTTTCTACCCTCAGGTTTTCAAATTGCGAGGTACCCAATTGAAGTGGATGAGCTAGCGTTACTTAAAATTTGTCTAATAATCTTTGGATTAAAAAGGAAATTACCTTCGCTATCTGATGTGTTTTTAGTAGAACTCGTGTTTGATTTTAATGAAAACCGCGGAAGTGGAATATTTTTACCTTGATCAAAGGAATCACCAATTTTGAAACATAAATACGAAATACCCTGTATATAGAAAACTAATTAAACCAATTTTTTCCTGTTAGGTAACATTTAACTCGATCTATTAGTTTAGTTACTCATAATAGGTGCAATTACCTTGCTTATTTTTTTTTATCTATTTTTTGAAAAGTATTTTATTAGATGTTTGTTTAAAAATTGCAAATTCAATTTGTTTAGTGATTGGTATTTATACTGAAATTATAGGGTTTGTTATTTTAGTTTCAGCAGTTCAGTTTGTTTTTAAATCATTATTTCAGAAATATTCATATTTAGTAAAACTGAATAACGGTAATAAACTCGAAAATATCCGCAATTTTATTCGATTTTTTCATATAAATAGAGCAAATTTCCAATTAATTTCATATAAGTAAATGAGAAAATAATCTAAACATTTTTCTAATCGATGTTATTTGAATTTGTTGCAAAAGACAACAAAATTTAATTAAACGCAAAGCAAAACCATCTTGTGTTTTTAGTTTGATTAACAAAATAAACAATTCAAACGGACATTAGTTTCCCAGAATGGTTTGACTTTCAAATGCTCTGATTGAATTTTGTCAACGACAGGAGTCAGGATAAATTCGATTAATTCAATTAATTCTGGGTCCGCTTCATGTTGTAAGCAGAGATACATCACACTTGACTTGAATTGTCACTTTGCCGAAGAGCAAGATATTCAACTCCTATCTACAAAATATGTAAACCTGGATAATTGACAAAGTTACTATAATTTAATCGCATCATATTAGTGAAATATTTGAAATCAATTAAAATGAATCGATAGTTATTACTTCCTTGTAATTATATTACCATCTAAACTTCTTCAGTGCTATGATTTTGAAAGTTTAAATACGAGTAATTTGTGTTTATCTGTATTTTTTTAATATTTTATATACAGAGTGTAAGCGAAATTTCTTATGTATTACTTTTTTATTGTAACTATCCAGGAAATAACCTTTTTTTAATTTTATAAAATTATTCAAGCGGTTTAAACATTAATTTAATTTAACATTAATTTTTATATCCTCATTTTATAATGCGAAGATTACAAATTTGTTGGAAAGGAGATTTAATGAATATTTCAGTAGCTCATTTGTAGGAGCATGTTTTGATTTTTCTGGCACATTTTTAATTCTCTTGATGGTACTTATATCTCTATGAATTATTTATATGCAAATTTTGTGATTACTAGGAAATTGTGAAAACCGTGAAAAAATATTGGAGCAAGGATTGTTATATTGCTTATCGAAAAACAACACAATAGGTACAGAAAATTAACTGTAATAAACTGGATTTTAAACAAAAGGCCATATATAGTAAAATAACGGGTGCTTTAGTTAATGAAAACTTGTAAATCAAGAGTTTTTAATGAAAATTAATAGCATATATTTCCTCATGAGTCGGTTACGATGGAAATTGGATTTCACCTCCGCTTAAATTTGATTTTACATCGCCAGACCTGCGTTTCAACGTTTGACATCTGCTCCGATGAGACTCATCATAAATCTTATACACAGAATATGCATAAAATGTGTCATCTGCTTCCCAAGAGGTTGGAAAGTAAATATAAATCTGGACGATTTAGGTAACTTCTAGAATCTATTTACCAAATATAGTTATAAAAACTCATACCAGTTCATATTACATTATACAAGGTGTTCAATTTAAAACGAACCATAATTTGTTAAGTTTTGAGCACTAATCAAGTGTTCTAACTTAACAGATGCCAATTATTTATAATTATTGAAAAAAATAGTTGACATATTTTATATAAATTTTTTGTAATAATTTACTTTTCATCTTGTTTCTTTTATTGTGTCCCGTAAATCACTAAATTAAAATGTGAACTTACACTTTACTCTTATGTTAGAGGGACTGAAACGGTACTTTTACTCCCAATTACGTCATATCACTCTATTTTGATAAATACCTAATATTAAATCCTGACATTTTTAGATTAATAATGGTCATTAAAAATCAAATAAATTATATATATATTTCTTTTAACAATGAGCCTTGTCTTTAACATTTAATCAAATGACAAAAGCGTAGAACATTTTTAATTTTCTGACTTGTCCCCAAAGTATTCAAGAAGCACATTTTCTGTAATATTCTTAACGTCTTGATCTGAACACCATTTTTGCAACTTATTGTTGGTTTTCTCATAAATTGATCTTAATTTAGATTGGTGCAAGTTTACTCCATTTTCTTTTCCTTGACATTTAAAAACAGTAATTTAACCCTTAATTTTCAGTTATCAAACGTTAAAATTTTTAGGTTAAATCATAAATAGAGCTTTAGTGTTGGTATAGGAGGAAACTCTAATCCCATAGAACTAATAGATGGCGCTGTTCGCAATCTGAGCCGAAATTGTCAACCAATTTCTGTAATAAACTCTTAGTTTATTTACAGGTACAGCAAACAGATTTGCATGTTTTCTTCTATTCGTAATTGTCTTTTGCTTAATTTTTAAGGTAAATGAGTTGAACAGGTTGAAAGAGTCAATTCCAATTAAAGAGTTTCATAGCTTTTTAGTTTGTATGGTTTATGGTTGAAGTAGAACTTTCCACAATATTAGGACCAGAAACTTTTGGTCTTTCGTAAGTTAAAACCGAAGAATTATTTTCGTTGTCTTTTAAATTACTTTGAACCAAACCACACAAATCACTATTGTGGTGATCATCAATAATTTTGTGATGTTGATGGATTGTTGGATCTTCGAGTCTTAATGTAGATCCAGAGGATTGCTGCAAATTAACTGAAGGAACAGGCATTCTTTATAATTTAGGCTGCACTTTGTTAGGATCTTAGAACAATTTGTTCATTGAATTAATATGTAAAATAGATAAAACTGACCTCTTGAAATATAATCATCCAGAGTCCTACCTTTTTCAATTTTTAACTTTTCCATTCTTAACTTAATTGCCCAAGCTTTTTCCACAATTCCGAAACGATTAATATTTTCCTCACTACTGTTGGGTGTTGGATATTAGTAAAAGTGAATATTTGGTTAATTTTGAAGGAGGCAATAGCAGCCAACGTTAAAATTAGTGCAGCAAATTTTTCCCATTTTTAATAAAGACTGCTAGACTTATTCATGTCTCTCTTAAAGTACGGATTAAGGTGAGGATGCGCAAAACACAAGTAAACATAAAGGAACGTGAGTGTAATCCCTCCTAGGACTTTTATAGTTGGTATTATAACACTCGCTTTACTCCCTTAGTGCATAAATAACTTTTATTTTAAGGGTAAAAATATCTTTAAAGGGGTTATCTTGCAAAGAAGTGGGTTACAAATACAACTTTAATTTAAATTTAAAAATATGTCTCCCTGAAAATAAAAATCGACCTGTCTCTGCGTTTTTTTAATTTTATTATTTATGGTAACTCATTTTAAATTGAACACCCTGTATGTTCCTATATTTATTTAGAAACAGCAAAAGTAAAACGATTTTTTTAAATTTATTACTATTTATTACTATTAATTATTATTTATCTTTAGTTTAGTGTACGTCTATTTATGTAATTCCAAATGTTTTATTTACAATTATTAAAGTTTAATTAGGGAAATAGACCCTCCAACATTAACAACTGGTGAAATATTTGCGTGATTAAATTACACATAGGATTAATTTTGTTTGATATCCTTATGTATACTTCACAAAAGTTACTTAAATTTGCTTTGATTATTAATTCTACACCACTTTCATGTACAGACAAATATTTACCACAAAGAAAAACGCCAGGTTTGTTTCAAGTTACCTACATTGCAAATTGCGACACAATTACACATAAACATTATTAATTGTGAGTTCAAAATTGCATTTAAATAAAACCTCCACAAAGATTATAATTTTCAAAGGATGATCTGACATTATACAGACAAACTGTAAAAGATCATTATAAAACCAGTTTAGAGAAAAGAATTAGATAATCGTGTCAGATTTTGTTTTATGGGGAAGTCTTTTGAAAATGCATAGGTTTTTGTTGTTTATACAGAGTGTCTCACTTTTTTTCCAGCAAAAAATTTTTTTAGAGTAAATATCATTTTGAACAAACAAATTCCTATGAACTAATCTGTTTTTTCGACTACTTATAAAGTTGGTGATTTTTGTCGGACACCCTGTATAATATTCTTTATTATTATCTTTTCTTTTGGGTTAAATCAATTACGACTAGGATTTCTTGCTGGAAAAAAAGTAAGAGTATTACAATGTGTTACAGTAGATCTTTAAATTTTATATGACCAATGGTACGCACATATTTTTTTTCAACTTTTTCCTACTTATTAGTAATAGTTTCTTCTATTTGTAATTGTCTTCTTCTTAATTTTTAAGGTAAATGAGTTGAATAGGTTGAAAGAGTCAATTCCGATTAAAGAGTTTCATAGCTTTTCAGTTTGTATGGTTTATGGTTGAAGTAGAACTGTACACAGTATTAGGACCAGAAACTTTTGGTCTTTCGTAAGTTAAAACCGAAGAATTATTTTCGTTGTCTTGCTATTGCTATTGCAAGTGTTCAAATCGGGAGCGGCGACGAAAGAAGACCTAATGACATAAAGGCGAATTGAAGAAAAGGCCACTCTGAAATAAAACCGAAAGAAAAATATACGAATGTTTAATTGCCAGCCAATTTTGATCAAAATCCTACATGGACAATAAGGCCGAACGATAAAAACTCGACTTGGACTTAAGGCTTACATAGATAACAGCCCTTGTAATAATGGTTTGGGCTTTGTAAAAATTAGTTGCCATAAGATAATTATTATGTTAGTCAATATCAGCAGAGAATTAATTAATAATGTTTTTATTTATGATCGGCTTAATCCAATTTTATTTTTTTTATATTTTGGATAGTTTTATACCAGAAAACTTGGTCTAAACATGCTGCCATAGAAACCATGTAAACTTAAAAAAAAATTGGATCAAAACTACCTGCAGAATATTGAATTCAAACATATGTGTGTAATTTTATCAAAATTGGTCAATTCATTAATATGCTACATAGCGTAAGCTATTTAATGTTTCGAAATGATTTGTATGAGTATAAGAGAGAAATAAGTAACTGGCATGATTAGACTTAATTGTGAAAAAAATAATGACAAGCTAAATTTTAGATTCCAAAAATTCAGAATGGTTATATCTCGTCGTCTTTCTTCACCAGAGTTAAAGTAAGTACACTTTTCTGAACCATGCCAATAACTTCATCTACACAATCAATTGTATTTTCTTATATAAAACAATCCGCATTAATCGAAGACATGATATGGATATTTTGAAATTATGAACATGATGCAGGCACACATTAAACTTCTTATAAATAGCATACTACCCAACCAAAGTTCACTATGAACTGAATCACCTTACCTTTTATCACACCGTAAGCCACGACGATTTTTTGGTGGGGATGTTTCTTAGAGGGATAAACAATGAATTTGTGCTTTGGCAGATGGTGAATTTTCCGATGTTTTTTCGAATAACTAAAATTTACCTGATGATTGTTGACAAAGGAAACCTTTTATACGTATAAAGGAAACCTTGTTTATAATAAAAATTTAAGCTCTATATTTTTTATCTAAGATACTTTTATCATATAATTGAAATGACAAGAGTTATAGGCGAATAACGAACAACTTTTACTATGTTATAAATAATGATTTAATGAACATCTGTACCAAATTTCATATTGTTACTAATTTTTTCACATTTGAGGCCTTTTTTGTCTAATTTACCTGGACTAATTATTACAAGCCTAATGATAAAACTCTGAAATGGGCAGCAGTTCGATGCAGTAAGTCGAAAACGTATTAAAATAAAACAGTATAATAAAATTTTAATTCGGTCATTTGTCAGCGTCTACCTTTTGTCATTCGCCCCATTTTCTTTAGACATTTTGTCTACGTCGACCTTTTATGCCCGATTCGGCTTTTAGTTATTCTTCCACTTTTGTGGGTTTTTTGTCCTACTTCCCCTTTCTTCAATTTGGCCTTTTATTGTTCTGCACTTGATCGAATTTGGCAATTTTTTCTTTCGGCATTTTCCTTACTCGACCATTTATCGTTCGAAACTTTGTCTAGTCCATTGAATTTCAAATGTCATACAAGTAAGAAGCTGTACTGTTGTTTAGCAAAAACGGTGACCTAAAATTGTAGACACTGTAGCCCTAAAACTTTGTGATTTTTCGATGATGAAATTTGAACCAGTTTCTAACTACATAATATCCATGTCCTTCGTCCTAGACCCAACAGCGCAATGATTATTTTCTATTGATAAAATCGGATGGTTTATGATTATCGAGAAAAAGTTTTAAATTCCCAGCTAGTTAAAAATATGCATTAATTTCGCAGCAAGAGGATTAAACAAAATTTAATTTTTTTTAATATAACAAATACTTGCATTAAATTCGTACCGAAATGTAGTTAATCCAGAGTAGGTTTTTCGTTTCAAAAAATTGAACATAAACTTTTAATTATTTTTGCGTTGCGAATAGTTACGGTGCGAAATTTATTGAATGATTGATTATTTTCGGATGAAACTTGAATAATTAAATGAATATAACATGTAAAAATATAAAAAAGTAATACTAACTCGTTCAAATGAAATTAATTTAAAGTCGTAAAACATGTTTTAATAAAAAACAACCAAGTAATTAAATACAGTGAGTAATAAATTAAAAATTTATTAGTGTACCTAAATTAAATATCTTTATTTTTCTCCAAATTACATTTTTTATGTTTTAACCAGCAAATTTAAATTTTAATGTTACTTAATTAATAATAAAAACATCCCTTTTATACATATAAAGCGTGAATAATTTAACTTTTAAACTTGTAATATTTAATTTAGGGGAAGTTTATTATTTCAATTCAAATAAATATTAATTATATTTTTACCGAAGCTTCTCTTTTCAGTTACATAATAAGAAATGAATTTTGATCAAATTTACATACTTTAATTACTTACTGCAATAAATACTCTGCACCTGAATAACTTCGCCTTTTCTTAATCAGAAAATTATCTTTAAGCCAAATTAAATTTGTGCTCATTAGAATTTGCGTTCCAGTTCGAGAAAATAACTAGTAATGTGATTAAATTTTAACAAAATCATTAGAGCTTGAAAATTAAACTTTAACGATTTCATTTATTTTTTCGTAACTAAATCGGTAATTTATAAAATTTAATTGGATTTTAGTTTAGGTAACTTATTTATTTTTTAATTTATTTAAAAAAAAGGCTTTGACAAAAACACTTAAAATAAATTTTTGCGTGTAAAAATATGCAGCTGTTTGTATCGTATAAAATATTTAATAAGGCCATGCTACACATCTCAGTGTAACGTATTCTTATTTATTGAATAATGTATCTATCTTCAAGATGAATAATAAGCAGAAAATAAAAAGCTTTTCGTACAAATAACCACTTTCCATCCAGAGATATGCTTTTTCTCTAAATAGGTTTTTGAGATATAAATAAATTGCTGCAAATAATAATTTTCTTAGATTTTTAAGTTTTTAACCAGGACGAAATATCATCCAAGTTTTCAATTATTGTGAATAATACTTGGGAAAATTTTAATTTAATATAAGGAGAGAACGAATAAGGTTGTTTTCGTGAACCAGAAAATACAGGTGAATTTAAAATTATGTGAAATTGAAACAATTAAGTTTTCTTGAAATTTTCTTGCTATATTAAATATTTTAAAGTGTTCTTCGCTGCAGTTTAAATTTCATTTCGTTTAGATTAATTTTCTTATTACTTTAGTTAATAATAAATGTTTATAATAATAATTAATAAAAATAACAACAATTATTTTAACAACTTCAATTTAAAAAACAGCTGGAATTTAGCAAATACACACAATACATGACGGCAATAAAATTTTTTTTAAATGGATTGATAAGGTTTTATATCATAAAACAATACCTTATTAAGAGTGTTTTACAACAGTACCAAAAAGTTTATACTAGCGTCATCTAGATGTCATTAAATTTCATCTTAAAGGATAGTTTAAAGTAACGCCATGTCAACCGAGACTTTTTTTTGTTTATTTCTAAATAAAGTTTAAAAACAATACGATCTGTCTGTTGCAGTTTTTGAAAGTTCTAAAAAATTAGGTGATTATGATTTTTATGCCTTACTTTAAACAATCGTTTACGGGGAAATTTAATACTTTTTTTTAATTACATCTAGATTGCGCAAGTATAAACGTTTTGGAACCATTGTAAATCAGTCTTAATAAGGTATTGTTTTATGGTATAAAAACCATATCAATCCATTTAAAAAAATTGATGTGACGTCATGTCAACCGATAATTTTTTTTTGTTCAGTTCAAAATAAAGTTCTTTAAAAACAATACACATGACTGTTACCGTTTTTTAAAATTCGAAAAATAAGCTCCTTATGAATTTTATACGTTACTTTAAACTATCCTTTAGGGTGAAATTTAATAATTCTTAATGACATCTAGATGGCACTAGTATAAACTTTTTAGTACTATTGTAAAACAGTCTAAATTAGGTATTGTTTTATGGTATAAAAACCATATACAGTGAACATTCGATAGAGCCACCTTTGATAAAAGAAACTTTTGGTATAAGCAACTCCTGATATAGTAAACAATTTTAGTTTTATGTCATTTAATATAGTCACTTTTGAAAAAATATGTTTTTTCATAAGCAAGTGCAGTTATTTTTATCTGACATTCGATAAAATAATCTTTTCAACCCTAATTGACACTAATAAAGATGAAAAAACAAACAAGAGACAATTAACCATTGAACAAAATTTAATATCTTAGGTGAAATCGAAAAGGAGACGAAAAAAAAGGCACTCTGTATTGAACTTGATGTGGATAAATCAAATCTTTCAAAAATTTTGAAAATTAAAGAAACTTTAGATTTTTTTTTAATTTTGACTACTCACCTTCATATAATTAACGTTTTATAAAGGCAACTTTTTTTAAATTTTGTTGTCAGTCAAGGTGACTATATCGAATGTTCACTGTAAATTCATTTTAAAAAAATTGATGACGTCATGGCGATGTCATGTCAACCGAAAAAAGCATTTTGCTGAGTTCAACATACAGTTTTTTTAAAACAAAGCGATACGTCCTTCATCGTTTTTGAAAATTCCAAAAAATAAGGTGGTTATGATTTTTATGCGTTACTTTAAACTGTATAAAACCCTGTATAAAAAAAATGATAACCAGAAGATTTAAAATTTAAAAACTTTTTTACATTTCTTCTAATTTCTCCTTTTTTTTCAATTATACAGGGTGTTTCAAAACTATTCCGCATCCTCTTAAGGGCAGATTCCTCTCACGAAAATAAGACGAAAAGTTCAAATAAAAATGTGTCTGATCTCGCTTCATAAGGAAGCTACAGCCTCTTAAAAGTGTTGTTAATAGAAGGTTTTTCTTCGTTTATTTCAAAACGAATTGAAGTACAGCTTTGAAATTTGGTATGAATCATGATACAGTTGGGACACGTTTTCGTGAATTTTTTCAATTTTTTTGTCAACAAAAGAATCCATGGCTAATACGATTTTTTTTTAATAATTTTATTTAAATTGTGTTGACCGTCAATAAATGGAAAAATGCATTTTCTCCGAAAACGGCGCAATTTAGCGACTTTAAATAAGAGCACCTTTTTTGTTAAGAATTAAATGTGGAACAATAATTTAAAAAAAAACTCTCTTAAAAGTTAAGCAAAAAAAGTTATGACAATTTTAAACCTCAACCTTAGTTAAATTTACCCTTTTAAAACATGCAAAAAAATTGAAAAATTCACGAAAACGTGTACCAAATGTATCATAATTCATACCAAATTTCAAAGCTGTACTTCAATTCGTTTTGAAATAAACGAAGAAAAACCTTCTTATTAACAACACTTTTAAGAGGCTGTAGCTCACTTATGAAGCGAGATCGGACACCTGTTTATTTGAACTTTTCGTCTTATTTTCATGAGAGGAATCTGCCCTTAAGAGGATGCGGAATAGTTTTGAAACACCCTGTATGTAGTTTTAAATATTTTTTAAATTGTAGGTAATGACTGATTTTTGATTTTAATTTCTCTCTGGTAGTTCATTACAATTTTTCAATGTTTTGTAATTTGACAATAATTTGCCTTCGTTATTTGTTGCTGAGTTTGAATCCTGTATCCTGTATAGTGATAATAATAAAATAAATAATTATAAACATGAACATGTAAGATTTAAAAACTCTTTTTCTATTTACTTCTCCGGTAGTTCATTAAAAATTTTCATTTTTTTATAATTAGTCATTAATTTACCTTTATTATTTTTTGTTGAGTTTATTCGGATATGATTAGTGATTCTTGTACAGTGATTATCAATATTTTGATTTATGTTGTAATTAAAAAAAATTAAATATTGAGGTTATTAGTGATTCCCAAAGGTATAATTTTTATTATGATTATATTTTAGGAAGTCTGATTCAAGTTGACTAGTAGTACTGTTCATCGAACCCGAACTTTTTGATATTAGAACTTTTAGTTCGAACGATAAAACATAAAAAGTACGTACTGTTCGAAACCATTTTCTATAGTTCGACATAATAATAAAACATCGAACTTTTATAGGTTCGAATTCGATAAAGTTCTATCTCGATAAAGTACGAAGTCAGTAAAGTTTGAAATCGATATAGTTCGAACTCGATAAATGTAATTCAAATTCAAACCCAATAAAGTTTGACCTCTATGAAATTATAACTTGAGGTATGCCAATGCGAACAATATTACTTTATTGTACCTGGATAATTATAAATGGCGACTTGATTCATCAAAAGAACTTTAAAAAGTATATTTTGATTGACCATATATTTTGGGAACGACAGGAGATAAGTCAATGAAATTTTGGATAAGTATGCAAGTATAGACGATCTTTCAATTGATTTCCTTAAATTTGTGAGTTTTCATTTAAATAAAATATGTTAAAAACCCCAAACTCTTCACGAAATTTTTGTCTCATATTCACATTATGGACGATTTTGTGTGTAAGAGAGAGATAGAAAATGTCTTGCGAGTAACTCTCACCCGAGACCAACTCGTTAGGGTTACAGACTTCCACGCCCCAACTGTTTCCTATCTCAAACTTTTTCGAACTCGAACTTCTTTTGAACATGAATTTTTTTAACTTTTTATGACCCCGAACTTTTTGGAACCTGAGGTGGAAGTCTGTAAGCTATACGATTATTTTCGTACAACGAAAATATACGATTATTTTCGTACAACGAAAATATACGATTATTTTCGTACAACGAAAATATCGTATTGTTGAATATGTTGTTATGGTGACGGATTTTATCTTTTTTCAATGAATACAAAACGTGCATAAGGAAGAGATATAGAAAATCTGTCTATCTCTTTCTTACAAAAAGGTTCATAATGTGCAATTGAGACAAAAAACTATAGTAATGTAGTAAACATTCCACCGTTTTCGGTACGTTAGGAGTTACAAACTTCCATCTCTGAACTTTTTGTGGACTCGAACTTTTTTGAACATTTGGTTAATATTCGAACGGTTTGAACATTTGAATGGAAAGTTCGAACTTACAACTTACAAATTATTGAGGTTCGTACGGCACTGTTGAATAGGACTAGACTCTACTCCATTCGTCTAATGTAGAAGATTACAGTACTGTACAACATTATACCATAAATTATACAAGATATTTAATATGTATTTACCGAGGTCAAAACCTTACAGCTACTCCCATAAGTATCCAGTTTTGATCAACGCCGTAAAGCAAAAGAACAAGTACAGTAAACTATTTCTTAATAATAGGTCGCAAGTTAATAAAACAAAATTTGAGGGTGTCCGAAAAACGCTTAAACAGGATCTTAAAGTGCCACATGAGAACTTTGTCAAAAACTGTAAGCAGCAAATGTCTAATGATGCGAGTAAGTTCTGGTCTTATCGCTGAAAAAGTCCACGTAGTTGCCAGGCGTAATGAAGTATAATGAAGTTTCATTGTCTTCTCCATCAGATATACTTACTGGATTTGCTTTTCACTTTAGAAGGGGCATCTGCCGTCATCATTAAGCCCAAATAACCCTTTACGTACGAAAAAATATGTTGGACTTCCATATAACTGAGCTATATAGAATGCTCCTCAAAAAGGTTAAAAAATCAATATCTTTAAAAATATTAAAATAATTTTACAAATTTCAATTTTAGTTAGGTATTTCTATTATTTAGAATAAGTTTTGATGGTTTTAATTTTGGTTTAACTTTGGATGAAACAAATTTATCTTATTTACAAAACATAAAATTAAAAAAATACTTATCACAAAGATACAATTTTTTAAATTGTCTTAAACTATGAACAGACAAGAAGGGTATTAAATTTAAAAAAATAAAGTTGATGTTTATTACGCAAAAACCGGAAGTGCCATTAAAGAAAACATTAGTGCATAAAATATGTTTTTTGGACTATACATTATAACCAACTTCAATTTTTTATTTTAAGAAATAATGAAAAGAAAGTGAAGCATATATTTTATTTACACTCAGACAATCGTAGGTGAAATTGCATTTTCATTGGTGGGGTTTAAAAAAGATTAATAAAAAATATATTGGTATTTAATAACATTAATTTTTAAATAATGTTCCATTTTTCTATAGAATCTTCATTAGTTTAGTCATTAATAAATTTTCGTTTTGAACTTTTAATTATGCATAATATTTTTTTTTTTAATTTAAACGTTGTTTTTTTATCGTTTTATTTTGTAGATTTGCTTTTAATTTTTATACCTAGATTTTTTCATTTATTGTGTTTATAATTTCTAAAGACATCCAATTTCCATTTTATTTTTTATATATTGTCTGGCTTTTAATATTTAGTCACATTGTTGTAATAAAAAAATGAAAAAAACACATAATTTATCTTTAATATCGTTAAAAATTATTCTCGATTTTATTTTAGAAAACGAACGAGGGTACGACCCAAGGGACTTACTTGAATACTATTGGAACAGGGAATACCAAAGATGTACGTTAAGAAGAATAAAATTGGTCTTATTTATACGAAAAGCTTTGGTGAATATACACCACAAATACTAATTTTTCAAAAAACCCAAAGTAATTTATATGAAAATGTTTTTTATTACAAGTTAAAAGTATCTTACTAATTAAATTTTCTACTTCTAACAACCAATGTTTATATATAGGTAGATATAATTAAGGAAAGGAGCCTTTTGTACCAAAGACAATTTTATTGTTTAAAACCTGCTTTGAATAAGTAATGTAATTTAATTTTACTTCTAAATTGATTAAATCTATGAGTAAAATAAAACGCAGTTAATTCAATATAATTATTAATTTAATAAAGAACCACCTACTTTTATAATGGTTCATTAGGTACGTACCTCTTGAATTACCAAAATTAAATTAGATTAATGTCAGTTTTATTAAAGGTGCAAAATACCGTAAATATATTAACAATTCTTATAACGCTCATTACGCAAATTATATTCAATGAAATTAAAATGTTTTGTAGAAATGTCGATGAAATTAAAAAGTTGAGGACAGAAAAGTTCTCCTAACTTGAGGCTTCATTAATTTCCAACTTTAGAAAATTCTTCTCACCCTCGGACATTTCAATTCCGCATTTCGTTCAACCAATCAGATTTTACATAAGGAAGAACTGCTTTTAGCGTTTCCTCTTATCGCGACTCCCACACAAAATGTAAGCACCTTTAATAATTTGTCCCTTGCAATATGCTTATTGAGCCTAAATGTAAATGGAGCGGCTAAAAGCATAATTTAGTAGTATAATTTAAATATACGTAAATCAATTGAGCTCTGTGTATAAAAAAATACTAAAGCAGTAATAAATAAGTTGAAGTACGATACAACGACTTGGTTTAAATTTAAATTAATATATGCACGTTGTGAAATTTAGTTTTAGTACACTCGGGTTGAGTAATATAAAAATATAGATGGGGGACCAAACACAGCAACAATATTCTAAATGGACCTTACAAGTGAATTGTATAAGGTAATTAATGCTCTATCAATGAAGATATTAGCAGTGTAAGGCTTTATAAAACCTAATATTTGATTTATTGTAAAGATAATCTATGTATTCAAAAAACTAAAGTTTACTATCCAAAATCACTCCAAGATCTTTAATTGATTCAACCAATGCAATGGATGATACATAAACCGAAAAGCTAGCACAACGTCTATTGATCTTGTGACTAAAACAAATTCATTTAAATTTACTTAGGTTGAGGGTAATCTGGTTCAGCTTACACCAGTAACTTAGAGCGACAATATCCTCTTGTACGAGTAGAAAATCCGCCGCAGATGTTATGGATTTGTAAAGCTTTAAATCATGGCAAATAACAGAAATTTGGAATGTTTTATAATAGAGCCAATGTTATTCACAAATGGGAGAAATAAAATAGGTCCGAAATGTGATCCTTGAGGAACACCGCTTGGCACCACCAATTTAACCATTAGTTTAGGAATGTACAAAATTACCTATATTGAACAATAGTTATCAATTATTGCCTTATAAACAACTTTGTAAATAGGAATCAAGTGATCGATTAAATAGTGTAGTGATAGGTTCGCTTAAAGAGGATATCTGTTTCCTAAAAGAGTTTACGCTGGAAGTTCATCTGGTCTAGAGGTGGATGTCTGTAAGCTAAGTGCAGCATATTTAAAAATTGGTCATTTCCACTTCAATTTTATTGTGGAAAAAATCCATCTAGTTGCCAAGGTTTTGCCCATTTTATTCCCGTCAGTCGAAAAAACCGTAACCGGCAGAGACTTTTTACTAGAATAAGATTTCCTAACATGCTGCCAGAATGCACGTGAAATTACAGTGATATCATCTTCGGTACATTTTATGTTTTATGAAATACTCATGATCAGCATCAGCCAAGTATTCCTTAGATGTGGCTCCAAATTGTAAAAATATTTCATAATTGATTTTAATAAATTGTTCGTATCCATATGAACCCTATGGGGAAAGGCATCACAATTTTTTCTTATGACTACTTTAAGAATATAAACCTCAATTACTGTATTTATCAGTAATAGAAGTTATTAATGACATCTTCAAGGTTATTTTAAAGTAAGTAAGACATCCTCCCAATGAACTTGATTAAAAAGTTATTAAGGAAAATCATAAAAGATTTATATCTACAGGGTGTTCCACATTTTCCAGCAAAAATTTTTCTTACAATTTCAAATATTTAATGATTTTTGTGTGACTCTATATAAATTTTCATTTTTTTTTATGATGATCTCATTATTTTATACACTTTTTGCAAAATCCGATAAGATTAAAATGGCGAAATATGTTCTAGATCTATCCATTTTTACTGAATTATACATATATAAATGGCCTGCTTTTTCGACCATTTGACCATAAATCAGATACTAGACATTGTTAAATATATAAATTAATTGGTACTCGAGGATCAAGGGCGAATTTTTAGATCCATAGATTTTTTGGAATTTTGTGATACATAAAATTTTTAAATATTTTAAATTTTTAACTCGTAACGTCAAATACACCGAACAGCTTACTGACATCAATTTAACTACTATAGTGAAACTGTGATTTTGGGATCATAATGAAATCATTTTGATGCTAGGATCGTAATGATTTCATTAAGGGCTTCAATCCGACAAGGAATGTCAAACAAAAATTAACACACGTAATGTATGCAAACAGACATAAGCTGTAATTAGTAGATCATTTTTTAAATGCCATTTTCTAGTCAACTTTAACCAAATTTTCTGCAGATATACATATATTTATTGTAAATAATAGTATACTAAAAAACGAGTTTCATAAGTCACATATTGTAGCACGCGTTTAATTCTAAAATGCGAGCCGCGTAGAGGCGAGTATTTTAATGAACAAGTGCTACTTTCGACATATGAAACGAGTTATTTATACTATTTTTTCTATTTTGCGAATTAGTATCTATTTAAAATAAAATATTATAGTTTTCAATTTTAGTAAATTTTCTGGTAGTTGGCAACTCTAATGTCAGTATTGTCAAATCATCAAATAACCTATTAATCGCTTGACAACTGCCACTTTAAAGTCAACAGACTTCAGTGCTACCAACAAATAAATTTTACTACTCAGTAACGCACCGGCAGGGGTGCGGTACTGGCTACTAACGCACCGCTGTCAGTACTAGCCATGGTAACGAACCAAAATATAAAAACAAACATATGACACTTGAAAAAGAATTAGCGACTTACTTTTAGATTTTAAAATTTTTTTGAATTATAAAAATTACTTTTCTGTTGATATAGTCAATGTTTTATATTAATCTCTTTAATTATTAAAATTCCAGTAAAATGATAAAACTTTAACAAATACTAAATCTGACTTTGTTTAATAATAAAATGCCACGAATTATTTCATTTAGAGCAAATACTAATTAGTAATACCTTTAGGAAAAATAAATAACAAAAAATAATACATGTAACAAAAACATTTCTTTTTCCATCCACTTTTCACATATTTTACACAAGAATGAAAGCTGCAGAAATATGGTTTAATAAATTTACTGCAGTATGTACCGTATGTGTTCATATATCAAGAGAATTTATTAAATGTTGCTCTCTGTTATTTTATTTTTTAATTATTCATGATTACGAAGCTAAATCCATTTGAAATTTAAATATGTTTTATGATAATTTGATCTTTGCTTGAAGTTATGTGGATCAAGCTAACACTCATGTAATTTGCAATTTTTATAGAACGAACCTGTTTGGTATAAGAAATTTGAATAATCAATTTTCATAAATTAAAATTATGTCAACATTTGTAATTATGCGGGGTCCATCACAATATGTGGTACACAATTTACTATCGTAGAGAATATCGAAATAATGAAAGTTCTTATACATGTTCTATTTAGTTGACAACAAAATTTATTTTAGAACAGATCCTAGTAGAGCATCTAAATTTTGTGGGGTACTTTAAGGGACTTTTGATGTTACGAACAATAGAAAATGCATAAGGAATATGTTTTTATAAAAATTTTTTTCTTGAATCTTGAATCAAATTTATACAAAGAAGCTGCTCTTATCGAAATCCGATAAAATGCACTATTTAAGAAAAAATACCTTACAAGGTATGCATGCATACACAGTTGCCATGGTTACGATACTAACTTTTCTTGTAAACGCTATAATTTTAAAGAAAGATTCCTAGGTAATGTCGAAGTGGAATATTCACTTTTAATAAAATATAACTGAATTTAATTACGATGAAGTATTAACGTCCTTATTAAAATTTAAAACAACTTCCATCGGAATTTGAATGATGTGAAGGGACAAAGAAATTAAAAAAATTTCTTTGTATAAGCTTACTAGTATTGCGATACATCCTGTATAAGAAAATCTAATTTCTTGAAATACCTTCATAATTTATAAAATTCTCGCTGCCCTTCTGTTATTGAATTTTCTAATTACTTAGAAAAATCTTTTAAACTATCCGTGTTTAAAATTACTGAGAATTTAGTAATCAGTTCTAAAATAATATGTCAATATCAAGTTATTGTTATGATAAATTTAAGTCTTATTACACAGTCTGTAGGTATATTTAAATTCATGTAAACTTTGTTTATTATATCATCTCTAAGCATACAAATTTAAGAAGGAACTATGAATTTTCTATACAAATGTATTCACTCTTATTTTCAGATTTTATTTGTTTAATAGATCGAACAAAATCTACGGTAAAATTGATTTTTTTTATTTTTTCCACTATCCACATAGAACTATGTATTTTATCTTCCGTTACTTTTTAAATATTTTATGACAATATCCAATGTTTACTTTCCTTCGATTAAACTAATTTCACGCCCTAAAATATAAGCGATCTTATTAATCTTGAAAATGTAAACGATTTCCAGTTAGGTAAATCTCAATGCGTTTGATTTATGGAGGACTTACATTACAGTTCATTAAAGTTTCCCGGCGCATTCGCCTTAATATCAATAAACTTTGAATAATTCTTAATTTAAAATAATTCAATATTTTATATTTTTATCCTCATTGATTGAATTGACCAATTTTCGATTAGGTAAATTTTTTTTTTTAATTTCCAATACTTTTCAAAAATACAGTTTACAAATAGTAATAATAAAATGCGCTTCTCCAATGTATTGTAGTAGTTTTCACTAAATCAAAAATGGAAGACATTATAAATGTCATCAATAATAATATTTTTTATTCATTTTTTACTTATCTTAAAAAAACCGTTTTAAAATAACAAAAATAATGTACAATTTTTAAATTTATAGCCGACCTGGTAGGTATTTTGGTTATAAGTCAAAATTCGATTAATTGTTTGAGTGAGGATCCAATACCCAATAAAATTATTGTATATTAAGAACAGTAAAAATTACATAATTCTGAAATACGTACGAACTAACATACTGAGATATACCATTTCTGGGAGTGTATTTCTTAGGCGGGACGGGCGTTTAAGGATGGATTTTTTTTTATAAGACACTGTTCATTTGACGTTAAAAACTTCAAATATCATTATTAAATGGATTTATTCGTTACTTACATAGTCATGATGAAAATCACGCGTGTTTAAGTTTTCTCTAGGTAAAATTTATTAACGCACTCTCGATTCAATAAATTTTACCGAAGAAATTTAACCACTTGTACAGTTTAGTGTAGCTTCCGAAATTAATTTTTTTGAAATCATTTTTAAAAAGCCATTTTTGGTATAAAATATATATTAATGACGTCACTGTTGATCAATTTTACTCGGTTTTGGTAGATATTCATATCACTTAATCAAAATTTTATAAAAAAATTTACCATTTACCATTTATTGCAATCAGTCAAAATAAATCTTATACAACATTGAAGTTTTTCAAAAGCTCATCTGACGGCATTGTTAAATCATCAGTGACTCCATTAATATTTTTTTATACCAAAATATGACTTAAAAAGTACAATTGACCTGTGCCCGAGCGATAATATTCTCAAAAAAAATCACTTTAAAACTACGAAATTTGCCATTCTAATAATAGACGAATAAATACAGTCGAACTTCCATATAACGTTTCATCACGGGAACCTTAAAAAAATTCGTTATATAGAAAATTCGCTATATAGAAATTCGTAATTTTACCGGTAATTTTGATATAAAAAATTTGTTATTTACTTTATAGCTCTTTATTTTAACTAAAAATATGAAAAGGCGTTGTTTTTAATGCGCATGTTTTACAAAAAGTAAATTTGCTCCAAGTCAGAGATATAACTTATAAGTAAACCTTATAAAAAGTCTCGAAAAATCTCGGAATTTACGTTCATTTCTAAAAATTCTAATTACCTACCTGGTTTTCTATTATTCTTTACACTAATCTAAAATAAAATTCTCCGAAATTTTTAAAATTAGCCACCCATTGACTAAAATTTATAAAAGATTCTAATATTTACGTAAAAAAATTCGTTATACGGAAACAATAATTCGTTATAAGGAGTAAAAAATACATTAAATTCGCCTTCAAGGTGAAGATTCTCAAAAAAATTCGTTATATGGAAAAATTCGTTATATGGAAGTTCGTTATAGGGAAGTTCAACTGTATATTCATTCATTACCACATGATATGTTGAGAAGAACATTCTAAAGCACTAATAAATCTTTAATTCCCAATTGTGGTTGTAGACTTTACATTACAAGCATTGAAGCATTTGGAAAATTGAAATCCCGATTATTATTTTCAGAGTACATTTGAATAGTTTTTTTAAATTCTTACCTTGCGTCGTAATAAATAATTATCACTTTGATTCTTTAGACTTTCGATAAACCAACAACAAAAAAACTAAATATACAGAGTTTTTTGGATTTTACCAAGTACCTGATTTTGAACAGAGGTTTTGAAAAAAAATATTTCCTGTAAAAAATGTTGACTTTGAAACTACACACATAAAGCTTTTTTTCACCTGGAAGACTTTCTAACCCTAACTCTTCTTGTTCAAACGGAATCTCATATTTTTTCTGATTAAAAAATTATTTCGTTTATAATGTTTTTAATTTATTTTAATATCGCTTTTACCACAGCTTATTATTATGTAGATAATAGTTTCGTTAGTAAAAGAAACAACAAAATCTATACCTAACATAACAACTGAGTTTTGTCGATACTTTCCAGGTTACAAACCTTTACTTGGTATCATTTCGGCTACATTATTCTTCTAGTGTTATAATATTTGATTTGATAAGGAATAATAGTGGTGGTTTTCACTAAATGCATTGAATAATAATTTCATTTAATGGAATTTTTTGAAACAGCTAAAACGTCTCATTTTGTTCCGAAAATACCTTATTGGGAAAATTAGCCAGAGAAAATTGATTTATTTTCATCTTACTCGAGTTAAGTGTTAACGAATTTGCTGCTGCCCATTTTTGAATATTCAGTAATATTTTTCTAGAGATCATTATTTTCTACACTTTGAATAATGCACAAAATATTAATCTGCGTATTGTATGATTTTCCTTAGTGTTACTTTGCTAGCTAAGTCATTTATATAAATGATAAATAATACGTCCCAAAATACTTCCCTGAGGAACCTCCTTGAGAACGTTTAGTTTTTGAGAAACAGTTTCTTTCCAGAAAACATATTGTGACCTGCCCATTAAGAAGCTTTTTATTCAACTCAGAGGTATTCCATGTATGCCATAGCAGTATAGTTTCCTCCGAAGTATCCGATGATCCACCCTATCATAGGTCTTTTGAAAGTCGAATCAAACTCTTACGACTTTTAATATTATTTCAAAGACCGAAACCAGCAATCATGGATAGTTCCTCATGGAAACTGCGACTTAGATATAATATTTATAATTTTCCAGAAATTTTGATGATAAGCCGAAAGTAAAGGTGTACATACATAATTAGATACATGACTAGGATTTTTATTTTTAAATAAAGGTTTGTTGGGAAAATTCCTTCAGAAAACGATTTATTAATTATTTCGCACCAGGGAACAGCAACCTTCTCCGCAACAATCTGTAGTAGAGGTGATAAATACAAAGGATGTTGGTATATCAAAATCTAAAGTATTATTATTGGTCATTTGTTGATCATGAAGTTTTTAGACTTGATTTAAAAAATAGTTGCTAAAACCATTTTCTCGGCAAATGAATTATTTTCTTCATCCAATATGACTTTATTATTTTTAATTATACTCCAAGTAGTTTTGTTTTTATTCCTGGAGTTTATAATTAAAATAATATAATTAGTTTTAATAAATTTTATTTGCAAAGTGTGATGTTTCCTTAATATTATATACTAATAATACACTTATATTAGTGAGCCTGATGATGGGTTTAATACCCGAAACATGTGGCTTGCTAAAAACCAAATAAAGTTGGAAATAAGGAATCATCAATTTTACTATTAATATTTCCCGTAAAAAATGTTGACTTGGAAACTACACACATAAAGCTGTTTTTCACCTGGAAGACTTTCTAACCCTAACTCTTCTTGTTCAAACGGAATCTCATATTTTTTCTGATTAAAAAATTAATGCGTTTATAATGTTTTTAATTTATTTTAATATCGCTTTTACCACAGCTTATTATTATGTAGATAATAGTTTCGTTAGTAAAAGAAACAAGAAAATCTATACCTAATATAACAACTAAGTTTTGTAGATACTTTCCAGGTTACAAACATTTACTTGGTATCCTTTCTGCTACATTATTCTTCTAGTGTTATAATATTTGATTTGATAAGGAACAATAGTGGTGGTTTTTACTAAATGCATTGAATAATAATTTCATTTAATGGAATTTTTTGAAACACCTAAAACGTTGATTTTGTGCAACCCTGTAGAACAGAAAATATCTATAATTTATGCATGGAAACTGTCCATTAGAACCCATATAACATTGCACATTATTGCACCATAAATTAATTTATCTATGTAGAAATCAATCAAAACTATCATAAAAGTCAAGAAGTAACAAGAAAACCAAATCAAGTTGCATTTCAAGGGCGTTGTCAGAAGACAATTAATATGATTTCTTCCAAAATTGAAGACTTTGGTGCATTAACCGTTCAAGACCAAACTTTAAAAGTTGTGGGAAAACAATAAAAGCTTTCTAGAAAACAACATAAAGTTAGTTCTGGGATTTTGGATAATTTTGGACAAAAAGAATAAATAACTAGTACAAAAATGTTGACCGGTTTCGGATTATTTCTAATCCTTCCTCAGATCAAACTATTTGATTTTATGTAAACCATTAAATTATAACAACATACATATGTATATCTTAGGATAAAGTCAATTTATTTCCATGTATAATTATAAAACTAAAACACAAAATAAAAATAAAAAACACGGTTTATAAATTTTTCAAAACTTCCACTTATACGCAGATTCTGGTCAAAATTTAAGGCCTTTAGTTAGAGACAAATAAGGTAACCATGGAAACTGTCCATTATAACCCATATAACAAATTTAAATTTAAAGGCCTTTAAACTTAAATGATTTGACCAGAGTCTGGGTATTAACCCCATTTTCACCAACGATTCCTAAAATTTAACCATTGCTTATAGCGCTGGTTGCTAGGTATCTTAAATCATTTAATAAAAAATACCTAACAACTAGCGCTATAAGCAATGCCTAAGTTTTAGGAATCGTTGGTGAAAACGGGCCTATTCAGTTTATTTACATTCCTTGCTCTCTTTGTTTTTTTCATGGAGGGATTGTTTACATCCCGCTTCATCACTTTTTTGCTTTTGGTTGTTAGTTTTTTATTTCTTCCACAAACTGTGTGCATTAAACGACTAGTCGACTTCTCATCACGTGGTATATATTTATTTCTAGACGACTGAAACAGCTGATTTTCGCTAGAAACAAATGTTACACTACTAAAAACTGAAAATACATATCAAAATTATTACAAAAATATCATAACTATACAACATAATACTCTTCCCAACTCGATTAAGTCGCCCGAACCATTAGACAAAAATAATAATTCAAAATAATAAATTTTTTTGTGGTAACTCGGACAATTCCAGAACTTGTTCGATTTTTTTTTACCAAGTACTTCTTTCACTAAGTTCTCCAGGCCTATAAAACACACTACTTAAAATATTAGTTTTCCAAAACCAAAAACATTTAACCTCAATAGATATTGTCCCAAAAATTCACAAATTGACCAGGATATTGGCACACAGGACACAGAGTCCTGTGTGCCAATATCCTGGTCAATTTGCAAAAACATTTAATTTATAAAAAAATTGACTGACCGGTTATTCCACCAAGGTTCTCAATTACAGAAACACGTGCTGATGCCAAAAATAACAATGATGAAAACACCATTCACAGTGGCGTATTACCATATAGGCAAAATAGGCAATTGCCTAAGGCCTCAAACAAGTGAGGGGACTCAATTTTTTAATATATTCGAACTTGGGGTAGGTAAATAGAGTGGATGCCCCAGAAAAAGCTTCATGTTCAAATTTGTTTTAAATATTTATATTTTTTCTAAGAACCCAAAATTTGAGCAAATACCTTCTTATTTTTATTGCACTCGTCCTCGTCCTCGTACAAAACCCTGTTGACCAATCATGAGTATAATTATGGATTAATAAGCAAAATATACAGGGTGTTTCTAAAATGATGAAGTGTGCTTATACTAAAAGTAAAAATAAGACAAAAAGTACGTATAATGTTTTTTCCAAAACACATCTATTACCGAGATACAGGGTGTTGAAATTTCTTTTAATTTTCACTTTTTAATTATTTTCTCTTGATTGGCTGCATGAATGTTAATAAAAATTTTAGGACAAGTATTTCTCATCGGTAGTCATCATGGGCTTGTACTTTTGTCCTAATTTTACATTCCAGTGGCTTAGAAACAGGTTAAGGTGTCCCCTTTTTATTGATTTATTTGATACGCCACTGCAAAATTTTATAATTTTCTTTGGATTTTTTAAACCTTCATTCAATTTACCAAAAAAAGTATACCTGTACAATTTTGATAGAAGTAGTGGTATATCAGTAATTTCAAATTTTATGGTCTAGTGACCTTGCTAAAATCAAACAAATTTTAAAAATTCCAAATTAAATAAACAAAATTTAAATTGATAACTCCTAGTAATGTTTTAGTTTATGTTTTAAATAAATGAGTAAGTTAGAAATACTTTATTTAAATTTAATAAAAAATGAAATTGGGCAGCCATTTTCAAGATTTTTTTAAAATTTAAAATTAGGTGTTTCTAACATATTTTTTTATTGAATACTGGTGTATTAAAATTAAAATAAATATTGTTGGTACAAAATGTCATACCAAGAGTTTTTAATTTTAATTTTCCTAATTTGAATTTAATTTGTTTCAAATTTTGAAAATTGGTTTGATTTTAAAAGAGGAATCACCAAATTACTGGAATACCACTAACCCTATCAAAATTTAATAAGTATACTTTTTTGTGATAAATTAAATGAAGATTTTAAAAATTTAAACAAAATTGTAAAATTTTACAGTGGCGTATCAAATAAATTCAAAAAAGGGGACACCTTAATCCGTTTCTACGCCACTGGAGTGTTAAATTAAGACAAAAATTACAGCTAAAGATGACTACCTATGGGAAGTACTCACCCTATA
Source organism: Stenus bimaculatus (assembly GCA_963971135.1). Lineage (NCBI taxonomy): Eukaryota > Metazoa > Arthropoda > Insecta > Coleoptera > Staphylinidae > Stenus > Stenus bimaculatus. Next base: position 22,374,305 of record OZ020180.1, read on the forward strand.
ATTTTTATTAATTTTCATGCAGCCGATCCAGAGAAAATAAATAAAAAGTAAAAATAAAAAGAAATTTCAACACCCTGTATCTCGGTAACAGTCGAGTTTTGGAAAAAAAATAATACGTACTTTTTGTCTTATTTTTACTTGTAGTATAAAAACACGAGCCCGTGACCACGATTTTAGAAACACCCTGTATATCATTCAAAATGTATGCATGTACAGGGTCCGCCAAAAAAAATGAAAACACCTAAATATTTTTTAAACCATAATGAATTAAAAAAAAGTTTAAACAAAAAATTATTCAATTTAAACAAGCTATCATTTAAACATGTTTTTAATATACAGAGTGTTCGTTTGATTAGTAATACGACTCCTAACTAGTTTTTTATATGCAACACCCTGTATATTTTTATATTTTTGGATTCTACATTAAATTTGAGTAAACTTTTGAAGAAATCATTTTTTTATAAAACTCATTAGTATCGAGGCACAAGAAATTCTTTAATGTTAAGTTCGGCCAAAAAGATAAGGCATTATGTATTATATTATAAATATTTAGGAGTTTTAACAAAAACCAAACAGTTTTTTAAGTAACATACATTAAAAATTAATTCACTTATACTTTTGTTTAAACTATTTTGTTAATTTAAAAAAATAGGTTTTGTTAGGTTAATTTGTTAAATTCAAAAAAATGTTTAAACAAAAGTATGAGCGACTAAATTTTAAATTTATGTTACTTAAAGTTAAAAAAAGGGATTGGCTTTTTTTAGAACTCTTTAATGTTTATAAAAAGTTAATATAATACCTTATCCTTTTTGGTGAACTTAACATTAAACAACTGCTTATAACTCAAGAACAACGAGTTTTATAAAAAAATGATTTTTACAAAAGTTTACTCAAATGAAACGTAAAATCTTCTGTATGTTAAAAAATTAAAAATTATCCGTAAACATCCTGTATTTCGAAAATAGAGTTTTTTAACAAGTATACATATGTACATATTCTTGTCTTTTCTTTTGAAATTGATCAAAAATTAGAATCCAGAATTACCGATTTTAGGTTTGAAACCCCGCCCTGTATTTATAATACCAGGGAAAATCCTTTTCACGGTTATAACGAGCAAAATTCGCTTGATGCTCGTAATAACCGAATTTGACTATAATTTCTTAAAAATATCAATGTTTTAGGGCCTCAAAATTCAAAATTGCCTAAGACCTCATAAAGACATAACGCGCCACTGACCATTCATTAAGATTTAATTGCGCTTAAATAATTTTCTTTGGATAATTTATATCTATAAAAAACCTGCTGAGAAGTAAAGCCGCTAATTCTAGCAACTTTTAGTTAATAATTAATTTCAAATGCCAAACAAGTTTTTAGCTAACTTTGACATAAATTCAACTTCCCGGTTTTCGTTTTATGTATTACTTTTGTAACTTCCTGTAACTTTATTCAAAAGAAACATTATGAACACCCATGCTGTTTTATGAATTTAAAATACGTTTAACAAGTACCACTTTATTTCCTTTAGAAATAATTAATTTTAAATTAAATCACTTTTACATCAGCGATAATACTTTAATTAAAATAATTATTGTACGCTATATTCGATGATTCAATGGGATATTACCATTCGTGAAAACATTTAGTAAAAAATCAAATGCAAGATTTCATTGTGCTTATATGAGATTTTTTATTATATTTTGTTAATTTTAGTAATATAAGAATAACAGTATTTTAATTTAATCAAGAAAAATGTCATTTTCTTGCAAAAAAATCTAGTGAAACACAAAGTTTCATCAAAATTATATTTAAATACAACACGGATTGCCTATTAACTTAAGATTTTGAATTAAAAAAATATAACGCTACTAAACTTACTCTGTACAACAAAAAAGCTTTTTTATAGATTAAAATAACAGGCATTTTCATACATAAAAAAAGATAAAATATAATATTTAAAGTAATTCATGTTTTATCATAATTTATGTTAGGTAGTAAAATTTAAGTAAAAAGTCATTAAGATAAAATGTATGAAACCACCTTAAGTAGATATATATAATTAAATTATAACATTAAAATGTATAAATGCAAATATTTTAATAAAAACTTATTTTAATTTAAAACTTTTAAATATATTTTCTCTCTAGCAAACAATAATTAAAAGTTCATAAGATTTAAATTATAACTTATTGTTCTCCCTAGAATAAGCTCAACGTTATATTAAAAAAGTAGTTTTAGTTTCAAAAACTCTTTTACTTTAAATATTGGTGCTTTCATGTTTTAATTGTACCACTTTCTTCCTTTAAAAATTAATTATTACTATTGAGTCCATAAAACTAGATCGTGCACTTACAACCTGCAATATTATTTTAAAAGCACATTTAAAATTAAAACAATAGCTTAGTTGGGGGTATAAATTTTAAGCACTTTTAATTACAATTCTAAATTATTGTGTGAATTTATAAGATAAAACAGTGTACAAAATGTTGTGCAGAATATTATTATGCCTTAATTATCATTCCCTTGGTACTCTTAAATTAAATTGTTAAATTAATTATTGTTTAATGAACGTTTATGAGATTGTAGATTATGATTGCTGTATATAATTTTAAAACTTAAATTAATTTTAAAGGCTTAATTAAAACATTAAAAATTGATCCAGTATTTAAAATTTAAATAAATAATTGCGATTTTTAGTTATATTAATTACTTGTCATCCGTAAAGGGTCGATGCTTCTTTGCTATAAAACTTATCAACTTACAGTTTTCACCAATATAAATATACAGGGTGTCACATAATATGTAAGACCCACTTTTAAGGTGGGTAGTAGGTGTCAATAAAATAAAAAAAGTTCATATAAACTTATGTCCAATTTCGCCTCAGGTGTTATTAAAAAGTTGGTTTTTGCTCGATTACTTCAAAACAAATTGGAGTACAGATTTTAAATTTGGTGTGAATCATAATACACCTAGGATACATTTTTGCGAATTTTTTCAATTTTTTTGCTTGCTTTAAAAGGGTACATTCGGGGAGAGTTGAAGTTAAAAATTGTCATAACCTTTTTTTAGTTAAGTTTTATAACATTTTTTCTTCAAATCAATGTTCTCCATTTAATTCCGAACAAAAAAGGTACTCTTATTTAAAGTCGGTAGAGTGCGCCGTTTTCGAAGAAAATGTATTTTAGTATTTTATTGATGGTCAGCACAATTTAAATTTAAAAAAATCATGTTAGCCAAGGTTTATTTTATTTTATTGTATTGTATTACCCAAAACTGTTTAAAAAATTGAAATAAATAACGTAAACGTATCCTTACTGTATTAAGATTCATAGCGAATATCAAATCTCTTAATTTGTACTTCAATTTGTTTAGAAATAAACAGAAAAAAACTTACTTTTTAGCAACACCTTTGAAGAGCAGTAGCTGGGTCCCAAATATTATGGGACACATAGTATATGTATGCCCCAATATTTTCGAGATACAGGGTGAACATAAAGCTCGGCAACGCCCGTTTATTTCTGAAATGAAGAATTTTTGAAAAAAATGTTTTAACTAAAAGTTGTACGATTCTTAGTGACTCAATATCTAGAAATAGTGCTTATGATCTTGAACAGCAAGATAAAAGTCAAGCGATAATCACTTTACTTTTTTTAAATAGGGGCAACCCATTCTTATTGCATATTGTTATAGCTTGCTTTTAGAGGTTTACGGAATATATTTTTTTATTTTTCTAAAGTAAATAGTTGGAAAGTTACAAGGGTATACATTTTCAATACATAAAGTTCGGTAATGCTGCTTTATTTTGAAAATTAAGCGTGTTTTACAGAAAAATGTTTCAAATAAAAGTTATACGATTCTTAGTGATGCACTTTTTGGAAATATTTCCATGACCTTCAACAGCAAGTTGAATGTCGAGCGATAATCACTTAAGTTTTTTTAAATAGGAACCATCCATTTTTATTGCGTAATATCAAAGCTTGCTTTCAGGGGCTTATGGAGCATATTTTTGTATTTCAATAAAGTAAATATTTTAGAAGTTATATGAGTTTAAAATTTTAATAGGTAAGTTCGACGCACCGACTTATTTTGAAAGTAAGCATTCTTGAGAAAAATATTTCAAATAAAAGTTCTACGGTTTGTGGTTCTTAAAAAAATTGGTGCGGCGTTGCCAAACTTACCTATTAAAACTTTAAACTCTTGTAACTTCTAAACTATTTACTTTAGTAACATAAAAAAATATGCTCCATAAACCTTTAAAAGCAACTTTAATAATACGCAATTTAAATGGGTGGTTGCTATTTAAAAGAAGTTAAGTGATTATTGCTCCACCGTCAACTTAGTGTTCATGGTCATAGCAATATTTCTAGAAAGTGGGTCACTAAAGCCCGGTTTCACCAACGATTCCTAAAATTTAGACATTGCTTAAAGAGCTAGTTGCTAGGTATTTTTAATCATTTAATATAAAATACCTAGCAACGAGCGCTATAAGCAATGCCTAAATTTTAGGAATCGATGGTTAAAACTGGCATAAGAATCGTACAACTTTTATTTACATTTTTTTCTGTGAAATGCTTAATTTCTGAAATAAAGAAGCGTCGCCGAACATTATGTATTGAAAATTTAAAGCCTTGTAACTTTTAAACTATTTACTTTACAATAAAAAATATCTTCCTTAACCCGCTAAAAGCAAGCTATGCAAAAAAAGAAAAGTTAGGTGATAATCGCCTGACCTTCATCTTGCTGTTCAAGGTCATGGGCAGTATTTCCAGATAGTGTGTCACTAAGAATCGTACAACTTTTATTTGAAACATTTTTTCAATAATGCTTCATTTCAAAAATAAAAGGGCGTTGCCGAACTTTTTGTACACCCTGTATACAAAATTTCCCAACATGGACTACTAAACCAAACTTATATATTTTATTAAATGGAACACCCTGTATTTTGTCAATCTATTGTATACTTCAAAAAAGAATATTATTTTGTATATATCACTACGGTCCTAAATGATTTCGTTTTTGAATTATTCAAGTTTTTATGAAGAAAAGAGGTTACATTCAAGAGAGCACTACCAAAAAAGCCATGGATGCTTTTCAAAAAACTCTCTACCAAAAATTGTAGGAAAACTTGTAGTTTTAGAAACCGTAGAACTTTTATTGACAGCATATAAAGGGTGAGGGAGAACGCGAGAAGTTAAATAGTTCCGTTTTTTCAAGTTGAACATCTTATGTTTTATAGCAAAGAAGCTGTTCACCGTTTACGGATGACTGGGTCACCCTGTATACCATGACCATATAAGAAATCGTATTGTTTGTTATTTTTATGGAGATATAAGACAACTTTAATAGAGAATTTCAGAATATGACCAAAAATATGAATTAATAACTCATTTCATACTTAAAAAGGTGTTTGATTTTAACGAGATCATAATCTCACTTTACATAGCCCTAACAGTTTATATTAGGTAATTTGTATTCTGCCACTTTGTATCTATCCACACAGCACTCAGCTTCCATTATCTCCTAATTAATTAACTGTAAACATGTTTTTGTCAATCCTTTATGAATTCAATAAATTTTACCCAAGAAAAAAGGATTCCTGATATCATAAGAGTCATTTATTAAAAATTTCATATAATTTTTGGCAAATACAATTATCCTAAAATGCAATTAAAAGTTTATATCGAAATAGGTATTATTTGTTTCAAATGGGTTTAAAAAAATATAATCTACTGTAAATATTTAAAAGGAAATAAATACTTCTATGTTTTGATGACATTATTTAAAAAATAATAACAAATTTCAATACAAATTAATTAGTACTAAAACAATAAAAATAATTTATCATAACCAATAAATCTTTTTAACAAGCATAAATTATAATCAATTTGGAAGAGTATTTAATTGGATAATCAACAATTAAATGCCACGCTTCAATTAAAAACTTCCCATAAATATTAATAAAATTTCACTACAAATTTTTGATTGGATTACAGCATTGATTTTATTACAAAACCACCATAAATTCTCTATTGTTGAATATAATTGAAATAAATGTTATTTCTTTTCTTTGGTAGTTCGTTAAATTCGTAAGCTTTAAGTAATCTCATTTTTTTAAATGCTCGTCAATTGAGAATCATCCCTATATGTTTGCCTTTTTCAGAATGAAGAGCTGGAAGCTGCTCTGAATTCATTCCTCGAGGCTGAAAACGATCCCGAGCGTTACCAGTGTCTGTAAGTATATTTTTATGTTTGTTAATGGAGGAATCAATATTTGGATTCTCTAAAGATATTTCTAAAAATCTTTGCTTTATTCCATATATAACTTATTTGGGAATTAAGTTCTTTAAGATATAACGATATTTTTATTTTATCCACGTAATAGGTTCTTAAATTTCTTCAGCAAATACTTATATAACAAAGAAATAAAATAAATTGTTTTTTGGGTGGATGTTTTCATTGCTCTTATTATAAGGCTTATTTTCCTATTTTGGGCTGTTGCATTTTTATAGCAAATATTTTGAAAGAAAATCCTTTTGGACATTCCAATTTTGTCCTTTATAGCTCGCGACAAAGTTTCCTCTTTTAAGTGCTACTATAAAAATACAGAGTACAATTTTGTGTATAAGAATATAACGCATAATTTATTTACTCAATTATATTTTAAAGTTAATATTCTCTACCCTTGATTTTAAAAATATAGTTTAAATTAAAACTAATAAGAGAATATGTATAATACATATATAAATAACTAACTCTCCTAAATAATCAAAATTATTCCAGCTATAAGAACATACAAATATGTATTTCTCAATTTTTCTCTTTACCTTAATAACATAGCTAGATTTCACGTACATTATTCTTTATTATACACTCTTAGTTCACACAATATGTATGAAATTTATGAATTTTTATTTACTTTTCTTAAATCGAATAGTATCTACAAATCGCGAATATTTACTCATATTAAAATATTTAAACATAGTATAAGATTACGTTTTTTAGAGAAATACTTGCAATGTTTGTTAGTCTAAGAAAATGTTTTTTTTCTTCAAACGTCATTAAAGTACATTTCTGTGACGTTTGGCATGCTTTAAAATGTCACTTTTTATGTTCGTTGATTCTATGGTCAGTTTGTGCTGCCTAGGAGCAGAAATTACTACTTCGCACTCGCAAGAAATAAAAGGGCGGAGTAGAAATGAATTTAAGGCAACACAATATACACTAACATTGTATTGTGTGTTGTATGTAAATTAAATGTCAAATTTTAAAATTATTTATTATATTGCTATTTTAAAAATTTCGACGTTTGAAGAAAAAATAGCATGTTTTATTCGGAGTTAAAAAACTTTTTATGGCTCGCATGTAACCGGGGGACTCGCAAAGCTCGTATCGCAGTTCTACATGCTCACCACAAAAAGTACTTCTTTTACTCCCAATAAAACAATACAGGGTGAGTCAGACCACCCGTAACAGCCTTTTATCTCCAAAACAGTTTGTCGCACATAGATAGAATACAAATTTTAATTACCAAAGTGAACCCAAAGAATTCATTGGTGCACTTATTATTTTCCGGAACAATCCGAAAGTGCCCGGAATCGGAAGTTAATTTGAAATCTCAAATGGCAACATAGGTCGAGTATGGTATCGTTTGAAAGGTCTTTTAAAAAGAAACAACTTTTATTTAAATGTTTTGCATAATTAACAAATTAAACGAAAAAATAAAACCAAACAAGTGACAAATGGTTTCTTAAATTATGGAAAAATTAAAACACTGCCATGATCCTCAATGGGTAAGAGTTAAGAGTATCTAAACTTACAAAATCTTATTAGCGGATTATTAGAGTAGCAAGACCGAGTTAGTATTCTTGCAACATACTCACAATACGTATTCAAGTTTAATTTTGTGTAGAAATGAACGCTAAAAAATTTACCACCTCATCAGTCTCATTTTGTTCCGAAAATACCTTATTGGGAAAATTAGCCAGAGAAAATTGATTTATTTTCATCTTACTCGAGTTATGTGTTAATGAATTTGCTGTTGCCTATTTTTAATATTCAGTAATATTTTTCAAGAGTTCATTATGTTCTACACTTTGAATAATGCACAAAATATCATCTGCGTCTTGTATGATTTTCCCTAGTGTCACTTTGCTAGCTAAGTCATTTATATAAATGATAAATAATACGTCCCAAAATTCTTCCCTGAGGAACCCCCTTGAGAACGTTCAGTTTTTGAGAAACAGTTTATTTCCAGAAAACATATTGTGATCTGCCCATTAAGAAGCTTTTTATTCAACTCAAAGGTATAGTTTCCTCAGAAGTATCCGACGATCCACCCTATCAACGGCCTTTTGAAAGTCGAATCAAACTCTTACGACTTTTAATATTATTTCAAAGACCGAAACCAGCAATCATGGATAGTTCCTCATGGAAACTGCGACTTAGATATAATATTTATACTTTTCCAGAAATTCTGATGATAAGCCGAAAGTAAAGGTGTACATACATAATTAGATACATGACTAGGATTTTTATTTTTAAATAAAGGTTTGTTAGGAAAATTCCTTCAGAAAACGATTTATTAATTATTTCGCACCAGGGAACAGCAACCTGCTCCGCAACAATCTGTAGTAGGTGATGGAATACACATGGAATGTTGATGAGTTGGTATGTCAAAATCGAAAGTATTATTATTGGTCATTTGTTGATCATAAACTTTTTAGACTTGATTTAAAAATAGTTGCTAAAACCATTTTTTTGGTAAATGAATTATTTTCTTTATCCAAGACGACTTTATTATTTTTAATTATACTCAAAGTCAAAAAGATATTTATAGTAGTTTTGGAAACAATTAATAATAATATTTTTTAAGGTAGCTACAATTCGAGCAAAATTGCATGAACTAAACTTACAGAAATGTATAGTTTTAAATATTGTATAAGGTATTTGTGTTTTTAATGTATTCGGTTATACTACATTCTTCTACCACATTGTCAACTAGTTCAACTTTTAATTTGAATTTGTTCATTTAAGGTTTCAATAGTTTCTAGAGCATATTTTTTTCTTCGCGTCGGTGTCAAAAAGTAGTGGTTGTAGTAGTAGTTTGATGATATATTGGCATATGAAGGCATATTTCAATCCTGCTTTTTTTAAATCCACATATGTACATCCTGCTTTTTTACAGTTACTTAAAAAACATAGCATAAGAAATTCGGGACTTGCTTTTTAGATGCTTTTTGAGGATGAGGCCCAAGGGTTTACGCAACCAGCCCCATTTTAGGGTTTTTCTTTCTCTAACGTACACGTCTGTTCCTGATGGCAACTCCGCTTGACATGGAAATGTGCATTATCCCTTGTTGGCGGTATTATCGCTAAATTAAAATACGTTTTAGTAACCGCTCTCACAAACATGTAGTACCCCAACTTATTCATATTCTATTTGTCTGAATTTGTCTTATTGTAAAGATTAACGAGAAAAGTTCCCTTAGCTTCAGAATCATGTTAGCAATCTATATGTCAGCAAAAAAATTCGATAACTCTGAAAAGTTGTATTTGAAAAACTATCCACTGCACAGGAAACATTTTAGGAACAATATTTCGAAATTGTTCTATTCTTCAAAGTTTAAAATTTGTATTTATTTCGAACACAACATTTCTGATGTAATAAAGTAACATGGGAAATTTTAAAGATTTTTTAAGGTGGTCGAGCCAACAGCGGTTTGGGGAGCTAAAAAATTTGGATTTTTACTTGAGGTCCTTATCCACGTAACATATTAAAAAGTCAGAGATTTCGTCCCTTTTTTCGGTAATATGAATGTAATATTAACTCTTATAAAGTCTTTATAAATTTATAAAAAAAATACCTTGATAGAGTATTTCATTTTAGTATGAACCTTTAAAATTAATTAAAAATATTCAGACTCAATTTGTATTTAATGAAAAGTAAACAAAAGTAATTGACTTTATAACGATTTAATACATGAATTGTTGAACAAAATTGAATGATTGAAAAGTGTTATGACCTCATCAGTATTGTAGTAATGTGTACTGAAACAAAATGAACAATTTCTGAATGTTCATATTGGTAATTAACTTTTATTTACTGTCGAAAAAGGTTATATTCAATACTCAATAAAAATTCAAAAATTACATAATTATAGAATATTAATCTTTATACAATGAAAAAACTTAATATATCTAATAATAATTCTATTTTCTTTAAATTCGTGATTATATTGTATAACTTTTAATTTTATTAGGTGGATAAAACTTAAAAAATCAAATGTTATTTTAAATTAATATTTTAGACCACATTTATCCTCCAACCTCGCTGCTCGCACTTCGCCAAAGATGCTCGCTGCTCGCATTTGAAACAAACCTATTAATTTGCTGCAGTCCGCCTTCTCGCCATGCTATGCGCATCATTCTGCGCCACATCGATCATCGCCAAACGTCTTAAAATTACCACTATGATTGATTCATTGAGCAAACGTTCAATGGAGAATCGCACTGCAGCATTAAATGTATATGGCTAGTAGCCTGGCGATGTGCGAGCAGCATCTTTGGCGATTTCCAAGCAGTCATCAGCGAGACTGCTGGCTAAATGCGGCCTAACTCATTAATGATGATGATAATTAGGTAGATAATAAAAATAAAAAAAATTAAAACTATCCGCTTAGTTTTTAACTTATTAAAAGTTATGTAGAGCTTATTAGAGTTATGGATATACACACCCCATGGTTGATGAGAAAAGTGATGCTTTAAATTAAGAAAAAATATTAATAAAAAATGTTGACCATAAAGTTGGATACAAGATTAAAGAAACAATTCTTTACCAGCTTCTTCCAAAAAAATTGACTTTTTAAATTCAAAATTTCATTTTAGAAGTGTAATAATTTTATACTGAACTTTGACGCATACAGGTGGGATAAATCAGTGTCGGTCGTAAACTCTGATCTGGAATTAGAAGCACACAAAATTTCAATGAATCTCTAACTATTTAGCATCGAATTGATAGTATACTTTAGATGAATTTTTTATAAGCTCGTTTGGTCTGAGCCGTAGGGTGCAATTTACGAGCGCTCAAGGGCGGGGACACTAACTACATGTATTTCTAACTTGTTGCGTCTGATAGAATCAACATTACAAAGCTGTACTTTTGAACCTATTTCTAGCTAAAGTACACGATGCGGGTTAAATATTGATGTAAAGTGGCGTTTGTGAGGAAAGTAAGGAAAGTGGACCATGTTATTCTAATAATTGATAGTGAACATGTAATTAACTTAAAAACCGGATTAATGCGACTAATTTAACCTCAAAATTTGGAAATTTATGTAGTAAATCTTTCTGCAAATAATACTACGTATTAGGATTTGATTTCAAATGTATCATTTTCGTAGTCCGGCTACGTTTGCTAATGATTAAAATTGGAAATAACCTTATGATTTAACTAAATGTGTGATGCTATTTTTTTCTAAATCTAAAGTCTTCACTAAAAAAATCGTCTTGACCAATAATTGACCTAGGTATGAACAGATGAAGTTTTAAATTCAAGTTCTTTATTATTATAAATTTTCAAAAAATTTATAAATCTAGGAAATGATTCTGGCAGCGGTTTTAAAAAATGATTAAACAATAATAAATTAAATGTGACAAATTGATTTGCCATATTTTTAAGTATTACCAGTTATCTTTTAATATCAAAGTTACGATTAGAATATACTCTCGAATTTTGACGCACTCTTCCCGACTCAATGTGTATAAAATACAAGGAAGATAACAAAAATAAATTATATAACAAAGCAATACTGTAAAAATAAATATTAAAACAAAATTTTTAATTTGAATGAGTCCAGCGATAGCAAGAAAATATCTAATTTATAATGATTACTGCAAAAATGTAGGGCAGATATGAACCTAAGTATGGCTGAGTCTAAATCATCATTGGTTTTGTGTTGAGTGTGATTTTTTTGCGAACGTATAAGGCAACTTTGGAAAGGAGCTCATTGCAATCGACATATAGCTTTAATATTTTAAATAGAAATAGTGCATCTGCTTTATATCTTCTTGATTCCAGTGACTCAATACTAGTTAGTTCTCGACTCTCAGATATGGAGTGAGTGTGTAGAGAAATTCTACTATTAAAGAGAAGAATCGTAGAAATTTGTTTTGAATTTTTACTAGATTATAAAAATGAATTTTATAATGTGACCCAAATATGTGATGTAAATTCCAAATAACTGCGGCAGAATGAAAAGTAAAGAGTACTTATTGATTAGCGGTTTGCAAAGTCACCTGTGTTACGTTTGATGAAGCCTAGCATTTTTAATGACTTGTTCGAGATGGTGATGTCATAGTGGTCAGTAAATTATAATCTGTTATCCATTATTACTACTACTCAGCCAATAATTGATTTCCGCATTTTTGAGAGTGTAGGACCATTTTATTTGTAATGCGCTATTCACTCAATTTGTTAATATCCTCTTACAAAAGACTATAATCAAGTTGGTATGAATAGTTGAAAATACATGTCAGTAGCGAACAGAAGTAATTGTGAGCGGCCCAAGGGGGCTGCCTTGTGGCAAGTCACGACGGAACCATGTAATACAATATTTGAGAGGTAACCTTTGAGTTTCACAATTTTGATTTTGTCCACTAAATAAATTAGAGATTAAGCATATTATTGCCAAATATGCCTATTGCCTAAAGTTTTTTTATCATAATAGTACGATTGACTTTATCAAATTGCAGAGAAGTCTTTGTAGATAGAGTTTACTTGTGACCTACTCTCTAAAGCTTTTGAAATGTATTGAGTGTAAAGCATTAGATTGGTTGTGGTTGATTTACCCGATGTGAAGCCAACATGTTCGGGTACGACTATACATTTAAAGATTGATGTGATTAACTTACAGATAACATTTTCAAACATTTTAGGAATTTTATACAGAATTTCAAAGGATCCGTAGAGAGCTCCCCAAATAACGGAATGAAGAGCTCTTCTTATTTGAGAGACCTTCTTTATTTTAATATGTAATCAAAATAGCGTAAATAACATAATAAAATTTCCAAAGCATCTTAATAACTTAAGTAACTTTAAGTTTAATATGTTTTGATCATTATTATGATAGTTTACAAAATAATGGGAATAAAAACTGCAAACATTTACTGTTTCTTTCGAACTATTAGTATTATTGGGTTGATAAAGGAAATCTACTTGGGAAACCTTTGTTTTCCAATATTTTCAGGAAAAACATTTAACTCAACAAATCAGAAACTTATTAAGTATAAAACTTATTAACTTAAAATTGTATATTTAAAATTTACTTATATAAATGAGTAACTGAATGAATACCTGTATGTAGTGTACATTGACAATATTTTTGACATATTTTTCTTTTTAATATGATCACATTAATTTGAATAATCCATTTTTAACAAGAAAAACAGTCTTATCGTGAATCCCTTCGGAGCTTCGTTTTAAAGTTAAAGCAGGAAGGAAGTTTCAAGTATAAAATTTTTCGTTATCTTTTACTTACTTTACTAGTGTAAAGTCGTAGGTAAATAGTCTGGTTTAATAAATGTTTTGAACCTTAAAGTATATCCCAATTAAAGAATGAATTCCCTAAGATATGGAAACTTTTTACCAACTTACCTAAATGGGCGTAGGGTATCCAATAATTTTGTATAGTTTATGCAAACATAGAAACCATAAAAACGGATTTTTACTTTATTTTTTACTTTCTACCGCAATTTCTTATTTATGTCATAAGGGTTGTAACGTCAAACATTATGGTTCGAGTAGTGAGTATTTACAGACAGGGTGAAGGCAATAATGAATGGTTACGATCTGATTTACATACAAAACTTTATCTGCTTGCAAAAATCACGAAGAAATTGAAATAAATTAAATTTTATTGGCAGCTTATTGTAATCAATTTGAAACCCATAATAGTTATTTATGTCATAAGGATCAAAACGTCAATAATTATGGTTCAAGTCGTGAATATTTACAGGCGTCGCGAAGGCCGAACTTGCTTACACGACGCCAACGTGAGCCAAAAATTGAAATAAATTAAAACTTATCTGCTTGCATATCATAATGCCACCTTTACGAGTGTCAATTTGATTAACATAATGACGTTAATTATCGGATTGAGGCCCATAAAGGAAATCACTATGGTAACGATTTCATTATAGGCGCCAAATCATAGAAAACGCCCATAATGATAACTTTATGGGCTCCAAATTGATGACACTAAGCTGTCAATAAATTTTAATTTATTTCAATTTTTTCATGATTTATGTAAGCAAATAAAGTTTTGTATGTATTCTGTCATAAATACCTATTATTGACAGTTTACTGTCATATATTTGGAGCCCATAAAGTAATCATTATGGGAGTTTTCCATGATTTGACGCCTATAATGAAATCGTTACCATGGTGATTACCTTATGAGTCTGATACCGATAAAGAACGTCATTGTGTCAATCAAAATTGACACTCGTAAAAGTGACATTATAGTATGTAAGCAGATAAAAAATATTAAAGAATATCTTATCTCTTGGATTATAACATCTTAAATTTAAATAAAATAATATTTAAATTTATTTTAAATTCTATATTTTTATATCTACTTGATTTTATGGAAATTAAAAACAACCTCTACAACTTTGATTTTCTATACCCCTGCAGCCTTTTTGGTAGTGTTGGTTAGTTAATTAGTAGTTTTGGACTTCTTGTAATTTGTTTTAATCTAAAATTTATCGAAATGTAAAAAATATACAGAGTGTTCCATTTGATATAACAATGTTTGATGCAGTTTCGATAATTTATAAAAATATGTGCAAATGTTAGTTTACTTAATATTATGAAATTTTTATTTGAAACAATAAAAAAATGCCGTTAAATATTGAAGTGGATTACTTCACCTTTTGCAAAGTAACATGAATTTTGACTAGGCACTAGGCTATAAATGGAGATACATGAAAATGGTTGACTGTAAACTGCAAACCAAAAGTAATAAACCACCAATGCATTTTAAATGTATAAATTTATTGCTTTTGATGTGCAATTTACGTCTAACCATGAAAACAACACATTATAACCTTTTTCAAACTTTAAATTTTCGAATCATCAAGGATGCAGAATTACAGGGCAAAATACAATTGTACAAGAGTTGTTTGATATCCTCAAACATACTGAATGTATAATGCATTTTAAGTTCATTTTTAATTTCAAATAATAACTCAAGCGAAATACCTTTCATTTAATTAAAGAGGTTTAACTCATTTACGAAAAGGTGCATTTAATAAAACTTTAGACCTGCATTCATTCGTGCTTTGTTCCAATGAATAAATTCATGAGTCGTACAGATGGGTTTGAAATAAAAGTACGCCTTCTTAATTCAAATTTATAGTTTGGAAATCGATTGGGCGCATAAAATGAAGAAAGAGAAAAAACTCGGAAGTAAAAAGAAATGTGAAAACTTATTTGTGAGAAAAGAAGACTTGACGAGATTGTCAAGTCATTTACATTTCAGTACGCGTATAAGGTTGCTTTTAAGTAGTTGTGCAAAGGAGATTGGTTAATTACCATTTAAAAGGATTACTCGAGACCCAGAAGAACCGAGACTAATTTACATTATTAATATATAATTTGTTTCAAACAGAGTAAGAAATCTTAAATTTTAGGAGAGTTGGGATGAAATAGTTTTTTATCTTTTCATATTTAAAACATCCTTATAATAATTATACAGGGTGTTATCAAAATATAAAAAAATAAGTTTTTATTTAAGTCTAATTTTTAGAAAATAAAAACGGATTTTCTAAAACTAAGTTGTTTAAGTTTAAGTACTTGTACAAGTTTCTCAAACCTAAAACTTGCGGTGATACTTGAAAGCGATTTCTTTCTTAAAACTTACAAAATAAGTTTCAATCATGTTTAGAACTTCCACTTTATAACTAATGATTTAGTACGTAAGTTTTTTTTTTAAAATTGGACTAAAATCATTCGTTATAAACTGTAAAACCATGATAACTATTTCATTGGAATTCATAAAAGTTAAAGTACTCATAATAATATAAATGTCAAGTAAATAAAAAAAATATTTTAAACTCCTTTGAAGATTTGAGTTAGGAAAGTTTGACTGTAGATAATGAAAATACTTTATATGAATTTGGACGAATCTTTGAAAGGCCAGGTATTGTTTTAGACTTGGGTTTGTCATTATATAATTACTTTACTGATACACCCATAAAAAAAAAATTATTTTTATAATTTGCGACTATAATATTGCTATTAAGACACCGCTAGTGGTTTCGTAATGGGCCATAGCGTATTCATTACAGCAACCGCTTACGAAGTTGGTAGCATTGATCTGTCAAATTTGTGGTATTGATTATAGTAAATAAATTTCAAGATTTAAAGTACCTGCTATGTTTTTTATGTCTCCTAAATTTTTGGTAGGATACAGAATAATTCCTATGTCAAGATTTATCAAAAATTAAGGGCTTACTATTTTTTGCAATTTTCGAAATATCTGGTAGGGTACATAATAACTTATCCCTAATTCTAATTGATTTTTTTAATTCTGCCATCCAAAAAGTATAAAATGTGTTACAAAGAAAGTAAACTTACTGTAATATAGTAAATAATTGTTCAAACTTTGTGCTTAAATCACACTTATTCTGAATAAAAATGGTGTATTTAAGCGTCTAGGGCAGTCTAGGGTCGTCATCAAACAAACTAGTAACTGGAAGAAGGACGTATTTAAGTTGGACCATGAGCAAGTCTATTAAAAATCTACTCATTTTCACTTTTAGTAATATCACCACAATATTAATGTTTTTTGTAATATTATTATAATCAGTTAATAATAACAATAATCTAAAGAAGCATTTGGATGAAACTATTTTGCATATTTTAGTTCTAAAAACACATAAAAACTGGATAGTAGAGAACTTGTTTACAAATAAAACAAATATTAAATACTAACTTTTTATATAAATTGTTCAAAAATATCATTAAAATATTGTGCAACCATATTTTTAGGAAAATGTGTTATATTTACCCGATATCTGTTCATACCTTTACTAAAATATTGTGGATAAATCTAAATTTTATACTTACATTACATTGTGTTTACAACTTTACTTAAATATTGCGGATATATATGAATTCAATATTTACACAATATTCTAAAAAGATGTTTACAAAATATGATAAGAATCATATAGTCTAAATGTCGCTGGAATGTTGTACTCACAATTTTCTACTTGCATTATTTCTCAATGTTGTGAAAATACTGTTAATATACTGAAAAACGATATCACAATATTGCCACAACATTACGACAAGCTAAACACAGTTTTGATTTCTGCCGGGGAATTTGTTTATATTTTTTCGTTTAATTTGTTAATTAGGCAAGATATTTAAAAATATTTTATTAATTTCTTTTTAAAATACCTTTCCAAAATAACATACTCGACCTAGGTTGCCATTTAGAATTTCAAAGTTACTTCCGGTTTCGGGTACTTCCGGTTTGTTTTGGAAATTACGAATTATACCAACAGATTCCTTATGTTCACTTTGGTAATAATTTTTTTTTCTCATTAATGTTCTCCAAATAAAGAGGTGGTACGGGTGGTCTGGACAAAAAATGTTTATACAATTCTGCAGGAAATATTTTATACAGTTTGAAAATAAAATGGGTTCTTATTAGTTTTTCAATAAAAGCTTAAAACAAAATACCTTATTTCATAAAATACTTAAAATTCCTTTAAAATTAGGACTAAGTATTGCACTACACATATTTTCTTTGAGATTTTAGGGCGATAACGCTTCCTAGCAGGATGAAAATATTTTAAGAGCCCTCTCTAGCTATTGTTTGAAAAGACACACAATGTATACACTTTTGTTAAAAGTCTAAGTGGCAATGTTTACACGAGCGAACTTGCTGACTTTAACATGAATTATTTATTAAATAACATGTTGGTTACAAAAATACCGTAAAGCAAAAACGAAACATTTTTCATTAAACCAAGATAAATACTTATTACATAGGTTTCTTTGAAATTCAAATATAAAATATACACTAAGTTATTAAAAGCGTTATTTACGCCTCTAGAAAGTGTTTAATTTGCAGGGACACTTTGAATTATGAACGTAATAACTCGTTTATTAGGTTTTGCTATAAGCTCGAAAATTAGTATTACAATATCATGCCAACATTTTTATTTGCTTTTAATTAGTAATTAAAATTTAATTTGTAAAAGCTAGTGTCGGTCGTAAAAATGTATGCTACTATAAAATTTTATTAATTTTTAGCTAACAAAAAGAAAATATGGAAAGTCTACTAGTTCGTTAATTAACTAAAGAGTTTGACCTTTTCACGACCTTATTACAAATTAATTAAGTATTTTACTTTCAATCTGCATTGTTTACTGTATACTATAACATATTTGGATTTATTCCATGGCAAATATTAAAAAATTCACATTAGGTCCATCAAAGCTTTGTATTTTAAATTTACTAAAAGTCATTTCATTTTTATTTAATATATTGAAATTTAGAATTTGTTACTTCAAATAAAGGACATATAACTGAAAACTTCAAATGACGATATTTTTAAGCTTAGTGTATATTTTTTAATGAAATTTTTTTAGTTGCCAATATAAAGTGGGAGAACTTTAAATACTGTATAACGAAGTCCGAGTCTTTTTACCACTAACCCCCAGCCACACCAATTTTAAAATTTTAAATGCCTTAATACATTTTAGGATATAATGAATTAACGCTGCTAAAAATGCAATCCTTCAAGAAAAAGTAACAACTTAAATGTAATATAATGTAAAATATTGAATAATGAATTAAAAAAATACAAGAATTATTATTTATTTATTCACTACAGTTTACAACACATCTGTTTAACAAACTTAAAATAACAATAAAAATTTATTTTATTTCTCCATGACTTGGAATTGTATTTAGTATTAAGTTTTAGAATCGAATATAATTCAGTTCTAATAGTAAGTGCATGAACAGGACTGGAAATTTTGAAAAAATTTAAATTTTATCCGTATAAGAATTCTGTGAATCTATGTCAAATATTCTGATAAATACTCCAAATGAATTAAATCTCTGCTTTAGGGATGAAGCAATATTTTTTAAGAGAAGAATTAAACAGGCATAAATTTGGTGTAAAAATAATCCATATTTGATTCGAAAAGAACACGGCCAGATACCTGAAAAATTAAATGTTTGGGCTCGAATTTGTGGCAACCACATTGTAGGCCCCATATTTCTTGGTGGTAGCCTGATAGGTGAAAAATAGTTATATATGGGAGGACATGATCGACCCTATATTTAGTATATTAGGGATTAAGGATGTTTAGGAAATTATGATACGCTAGAGGAATATGTGTTAATCTTTTAGCAGGATGGAGCTCCTCCACATTATACTTTACTAGTACGTCAATTTGTAAATTTAGACTTTTCCCAGATGGATTGACCGTAGAGGTACAATAGAATCACCTGACCTGACCCCATTAGATTACATTTTGGGGTAATTTAAAATTCAAAGTTTGCGAAACACAATCTGTATTTTTCGCCAAAGTGAATGTTTACTGATGTATAACTCCAGAAATACTACAAAATGTTCCTCAAGAGTGAAAATCGTTTATATAGGGTGTCCCAGACCACCCGTACCTCGAGAACCCATTGTCGTACATTGATGAGAAAAAAATTTATTTCCAAAGTGAACTGTAAGAATCTTTTGGTGTAATTCGTAATTTCCAAAACAAACCGGAAGAACCCGAAACCGGAAGTAACTTTGAAATTCTAAATGGTAACCTAGGTCGAGTATAGTATTGTTGGAAAAGTCTTTTAAAAAGAAACAACTTTTATTAAAATATCTTTTTAACATCTTGCATAATTAACAAATTAAACAAAAAAAGTGACAAGTAGTCTCTTAATTATGGAAAAATTAGAAAGTTACCATCATCCTCAATAGGCGAGAGAGAATTTTTTTAATGGAAACTCTTGGGACCTCCAAAAACATTTAAATTTCCAAAGTAAATATTTTTTTTTATAAAATGAATTCATCAAACAAAAAACGATTCTTTTTCAAAACCTAAAAGAATTGTCCTGTCGTTTTGCTTTCACCCTGGACGAGGGCCCCATTCCCCTCTTCCTAGATCCGGCTCTGTTCTTAACCTAAAAAGAAATATTCTTACCCAATACCAAGCGTACCAAAACACAAGATCACACGAAACTTGAAAAAAATGAATACGACTTAAGATTCAAATTTCATGTTTCAGAAGGTTTGCTATTGGATCAGAATATTTCTTTGGTATCCTCGATATCTTTGCGCGTGGTTGTACAATATGCGGAAGATTCTTACTAAATCATTAAGATAATATTAATCCAAATTCTTCCTTTGATATTAATTGAAAATATACCTTAAAAAGATACTCGGCAAAATGTTTGAAAAGCGTAACTTTTAACTAGTAAAAGTTTATTTTTGAGCATGTGTAATAAAAAATCTAACAAATAAAGAAGCGACAACCTTTCAAGAATACAATTTACGTTACGCATAATTCATTGCTCATTACTCAATGGGTTGACAATACTGCTCAGTGATTAATGAAATTACCCATAATCCATTATTCAATGGGTTGACACTACTGCAGCTTTGTGATTGGTCCGCACAGATCGAGCATGTTGAATAATGTCAAAAATTTAGTAATGAATTTCATAACTTATCAAAAAGTTGAAACGTAATGAATCGTTTATTCAATAGTCGTGGAAAAAAATCTTTATTTATTTTTGATTATTTTAGTATTATTCGTACTGAAACTAAAAAAATATATTTATTTGGAACTCTTTCCTCAACTGGGCAATTATATAATTTTTAAAACTTCCTGAAATGCACATCCTGTCATCAGTTATATCTCGCTTAAAATTTCGTTCTGTTAAGGTGCTTTTATTAATTAACAATTAGTACAGGTTACAAAAACCGTTTCAGATTATAAATAGAAATACTTCTTGGGATATATAATATATAAAACTGCATTTCCAAAGGGGAGCACAAGTAAAGACAAATAAAAATCAAAATGATATCCAATTAACCATCCTACTGTCATTTTCGAACTAGAATTTTCTCTTCAAACCAGTTAGTTATTTTCTTAGTTTTTATAAATAATGTATCAATAATACATACATGTATATTATTTGTTCAAAGAAACTTGTCAAACAAAACTTGAATGTAAAAGAGATTTCATCGAGAAGCAATATAATGTTTCGTAAAAGTTTACTTATTTTCACCAGACCTTTGAATTTATTTATTTATATATAAATTATTCTTAATTTAAGTAAGAACAATAATAACAAAAAAATCTATAACTACTTTTGAAAAACTTTGATTATTTTTCATAATAATTATTTAAAAAAGAAATAAATAATCTTTAAAAACAAGCTTATTCATTTTAATTCACCGATTGTTTTAATCACAAAACTTGAATTACCGATATTTTATGTTAAAAAGGTCCAGCCGAAAAAACTACAGTGTTCAGAAACTGAAACTACGGTTTTTTATTGATAAAACCTATTGTTCTACAATTATTG
Organism: Stenus bimaculatus; assembly: GCA_963971135.1. Classification (NCBI taxonomy): domain Eukaryota; kingdom Metazoa; phylum Arthropoda; class Insecta; order Coleoptera; family Staphylinidae; genus Stenus; species Stenus bimaculatus. The sequence goes on from OZ020180.1 coordinate 22,395,924, forward strand.
CCTTAGGGGTTATTCTCGAATCACTCGACACAATATCGTATACGATATCACAAGGATAAGAAGACTCTTACTTTTGCATTTGAATGACAAAGATATAATGATGATCGTATACGACATCGTGTCGTGTTGTTCGAGAATATACCCCCGAGAACATTATTAAATAATTTGTATTTATCTATAAGTCTACAAATTAAATAATCATTAATATACATATTAGATAAATAAGCAAGATTTGTAATCTAAAGATTGTAAAAAAATTGTAAACTATTTGTAATTTTGTTTCAGGTGTACATTACCAAAGGATGTGTCGACTTGCAGTCATTATGCCTACTTAGAAGATATTTATGATTTAGTTATAAAAGATTCAGGTAAGGTGAAAAACATTTTATATTCTACGGTTTGAACTCGATGATTCAGTATCTTTCTAATATAAAGCCACTATCAATGCCAACACTTTTGATATTGAATATTATTCATATTCCTGAGGTTCTTCTTATTGACGCCTTTTCACTATGAAAAATTTCAAAACTTAAGTGATTTAGAGAACGTTTACCGAAAGTATGGAGGGAGAGTAAATTATAAAGTGAATAATGTTTTTTGTTCCATTAATATTAACTTTAGGTTTTAGTCATTTCGAAAACCACAAAAAAACCCGGACCTTAGCAGATTTTACTGTGTCTTGCAAATTTTGAAAATAAAATATTTGGGATGATAGATTAGACATGACAATAACCTGTATTCAGCAACTGTGATGAAATAGTATATTACGCAACGAGCTAGAAAGTGACGAATTCTGTGCGAGTGTGAAAATAGCCGAACGAGGCGCTAGCCGAGTGAGGATATTACACGAGCAACGAAATTCACTTTCTGCGAGTTGTGTACGCTATTTTTCCGACGACCACGGAGATTTTGCGACCATTATTAATATTTTGTAGTAACAACATAACATAACCTATGTTAACAGCAGCTGACATTGAAGTTATCGATGAGTTATCGATTATTTTTAGTTAAATTTAAATAATTGTAGGTGGCGCTGTTTTGACGGAAGCAACTTATCGAAACGAATAAAAAATGTTCCTATTTTATTTAAAATTTACAGAAAAGTGAATTATATAATGATTTTAATAATAAAATTAGTAATATTGGCGGGGTTAAATATAAATTTTTATTTGAACTATCCTTTTTTTCCAAGTTCAAAAATATCCAAGAGAGGGCTTTCGGAATTCCTTCGCAGCGCCTCTATCGAAAATTACAAGAACTATTTGACAGTTACAACATGGAAACTTAAAGTCACTAGTGTTGAAATGAACGATTTTCTAAACTACTAATATGAATGACATATACGATTTTCTCATATGGTCGTCGGAAAAATAATTTTTTCTGAAAGGTCAAAAATTGTAAACGGTTTCATAGTTACCTTACAGATATCTCCTGTAGGAGCTCACAGGTTTTCGCAGAAATATACCATTCATTTACCATCAAGTAAACTGGAATAGCTGTGAATTATCAATAGTTTTATAAAATCTTTAAAATTGCAGAAATAAAAATAAATAATACTAAATTTTGCCGTTATTATTTATTGATTATTTTGGTTAATGTATTCGTATAAATACTTGCTTTCCCTTTATTGACACTTTATGTCATCGGTTTCATTTCATTTAATTCATCTGAAAAGATGTTCAGATTAGTTGATTATTGCATGGAAAAATTATCCTTAAGAACAATATACAATAATTATAAGGTTTTAAAAAATATACGTTTCGTCATTAGAAAAGTAGAGCATAGTATTATTTTCTTCAAAAACACATTATTGTGTATATTTGATAATAATTTTATTGCATGTTTTCCAATGGGGCATACAATTTAAATTTAGTTTTATTTTCTCTTCAACAATTATCATCAATATTGCAGTGAATGCTCCACCCTAAACGTATAAGAGAAAGCATCATATTAATATTTTATAAAAATATGTGTGGTATAGACATAAAAGTTGAGCTCTCAAATTTAGGTCATTTCTATTTTAATAAATGACAAAGACGTGCAGGGTATCTTAAGATAGAAGTCAAAGATCAAAGGAAAAAGCACGCATTATTATCATTCATTTTCCCTTAGTTAATGTAAGCTAAAGGAAATTTAAAAGGAATCATTTTTGATATTTATTATACTGATACCCGCATTAAGATATATCATTTTCAATTATTATTACAAGAAGTTAAAATAACCATCTGTAAAGTTTATAGTTAAATACTAAAGTTTGTATTGTTACTAGATTTTTTGGATAACTGAATTTCAGAACTGAAAAGCTTTCATGCTTGGAAATAATAGAGAGCACATTTCTGTCGCTTCCGTATTCAAACTTTGAAATGGTTACTTTAACGAACCTTACCTGAGTTGCTAAAATTATTGTAACAGTTATTTCAGAAATGTCTACCTTTATTTAATATAAATATTCATTTGAATTATTTATTTAATAACACTTTTTTTACAAAGTGGTTTCAAATTATGAAACCAATACAAAGCGGTAAAATAATGAAAAACTGAAATTTTGAGCGTTCAAATTTCGTACAAATATTTTAAAAGAAAAAAATATCGCCCAGATTTTTAACACGGCAGCCATCTTCAATACAGAACATAATATCATCCCCTTCCTGCATTAAACCCGAAGATATATTTGCAATTGGGAATTTTAACTACGTATAGAGAGCGCTTTAAATGGAGGATATTCGGTACTTGTTAATGTTAAAAATTATCTTTAAAATGTATTCTTGTACCTTATTATAACTACATATTCAAAAATCACAAATAGATTTATTATTTTAAGCTTTAGTAAATCTCAAAAAACATTTATAGTTCATATTTTTCCCACAAGAGGGCGAGCGGAATTTTAAAATTACCAATTTATAATTCCGCATTTTACCTATTTTTTTTTCACCTATTTATTACACCTTATGTTCTTTCAGGAGTTCAAAATACTTCATAAACTAATCAAAATTCCCTAGCCTTTTATATCGACTCAATTAAAAAAAAAGTATTTTTAACCATTTTTTGATTTTATATACACAGTTAAACCCAAATGTATTGTATTTTTTATGAAAACTAGATAACGTTTTAAATATTTTAGATTGTATCAATAATTTTTCAAAATTACAAAGAAATTAAATATTTTTATTGACATATCACATGAGAAAAAATTTATTACACAAAATTAAACAAGAATAATTTTATTATTAGGAAAGATTTATTTTACAATTTTGTTAAATGCTTTAAAAGCATAAGGTAATTAATAAAAACTAAAATTTAATTGAAACTCGAACTGCAATTAAAATACATATTTTGTTTTTTTTTATTGAGCTTAAACTATGATTTAATTTAAGACTTGTCAATTTCAAGTATGTAAAACTTTTCGAAAGATATTATTACCTCCTGAATTTTTTAACCATTTAATTTTAAGATCCCTTTAAAAACTTAAACTATTGCTTTTGCAATTAAAGAGTTAATTTATGGGTATTGTAATTTATCCGTTTTAACTTCAGCTGTAAAATTTAAAAAAATCAAAAAATTAAAAAAGCGAAATTACAGCAAAAAATTAAATTATTACATAGAAAATTAATTGATTTTCTTTTAAAATAACTTTGATAGATTTTTTTTTATTAATACTTGCTGCAAATGTATAGAAAATGTTACAAGAATTGGTTCATACGACCTAACGATCTGTTTTATTTTGACTAAGATATAGATAAACAAAAAACTAATGCAAGAATTTTGACATAAAATCAAAATTCCATTTAATAAAATTGCAAAAAATGCTCAAGTTGATGTTTCAACTTTTTTTTTACAAATTTTTAGCTCTTTTTAGCCCTAAAATCGCTTTAACATAAAAAATGATAATTAACTTCTCAAAAAATTTTTTTAAAGGAAACTTAATAATTCCTCCATTTTTTAAACAATTCTTGACCCGAGCAAACAATAAAACCCTACAATTATTCTCTTTGCAGTGTGATTTTATAGACGATTTTCTTTTCTTATCAAAATTAAATACGGTAGTAAAACCATGGAAATTGTCCTTAAACCATTGCTTTCATTAGTTGTTTATAGAAATTCTTACATTTAACACATTTTCTAAAGGAACAAAGTAAAATTAATTAGTAATCTGAAAATGTATTATTATTTATTATGCGATGATGTAAAAATCCAACATGGCGGCCGTAAGAAATAAAAAAGTTGAATATCGCTGCTTCGAATCTAAGAGGCCAAAAATAAATTTTTTTACGTCATTTAACTTAGAACAGTCAATAATTTAAAGGTACCAAATTTCATTGATGTAGCAGTAATGATTTGGCAAATATAAATTATTTTCCAAAATCACATTTTTTGGTTTTTTGGCCATAACTTTACAACGAGTTTAAATATCCCAAATTTCCTTTCATATTCTTAATGAACATAAAAATGAGCAACTTTTCTCTAATTTAACCGACCTCGTATCTCCTTCACTTTAAATGATATCAATGGTGAGCATCGAAATAGTCACCAATAATCATATGATTATAATGAAGAAAGATTTCGATAAATCGTGTGAGTGTCAAATTTTACATGATGTAGTTTGTTACGCTGAAGAAAATAATGAAAATAATCTCAGTAAAAAATAAAGTTTGATTGTTAGAATTAGATATTTTCATAAGTAGCTTATGACTGTTTCGTAAAATACAGGTACATTGTTTCAGAGACCACAGAGCCAAGTCACAATTTAACTTGTTCTGGTGTTCTTGCAAAAATAGTGAAACATTTTATATGCAGTAACTTTATAAGTTAATCCAATTTTTGCGGAACTCTTGTTTAATACATACAGGGTATACAAAAAGTTGTATGATTTTTTTCATAAATACTTCGTTTCAAAAATAAACGGGCGTTACCGAACTTTTTGTACACCCTGTATAACGTAGAATCAATTCAAAAGTTTTTTATATCATAATTCTGACTAGCCATTCTGGGATAATTCTTCTATCATAATAAAAATATATCAATTCATTCTTATATCCTCTAATGACTTATTTAAACAATTTAAAAAATACAAATGTTTTTAAACTAAGTTGCTGCGACATTGGGTTTTTAGAGATTTATCATTAAAATATTGAACATATCACGTGGGACTGTGTTCCAGCATAAAAAGGAGTAAAAATTACATTAGCATATAATTAAATACAAATTTCGTGATTTTAGTACTTGTGACTCCCTTGTCGCAAATATACGACATTACAACACGACAGTTATATTCCCTAACGATTTTTTTAAATTAATAATCTTGCTCGTGTGACTTTTATGTACATTCCCGACGTAAAAATGTCATATGGAAATATAAAAACGATAAATTTCAGTGCCAAATCTTCAAAAATCATAGGTTAAAATTTTTTTAAGAAATATAATGAGTTTTTTTAGTATTCTCGAGATGGGATCAACGGAAAAATATTGTAACCAACTCGTGAGGTAGCAATTAAAAAGCTCATCAGCTCATTTTTTAATCCTTTTTATTACCTCACTTGATGGTTAAATAACTACAGGCTGGTGATAAAGTTTTGAACAAAATTCGTATCTGGCGTAGTTAATTTTTTTGAAAAAATCGCTCGGACAGGTCAATTTTATTTTTAAAAATGCTATCTCTTGGTATAAAAATACAATTATTGACGTCACTGGTGATTTAGCAATGGAGTCATCAAAAATGATTACATTTGTAAACAGATTTTTGAATAAAAAATTCTTAATGTTAACTTCTAATTAATTTGCACCATCATATTTGAAAGATTTGAATGTTGTATATTTGACTGATTTCAATAATTGGTAAATCGTTTAAATTTAAGATATTATTCTTTTTAAATTTTCTTACATTTAAACAGAATCAAAAGAACTTTTTTTTCAAGTTTATTAAAGTAAAAAGATTTGTTATTCAAAATAGTGTATTGTTTTATTAAGAGTAAAAGAAATACTTTCTGTGGCGAGCTTGTAGGTTTGCGGGACGAACTTTGCGAGTCCCGCGGATTCATGCGAGCTACAAAAATTTCTTTTACTCCGAATAAAACATGCTATTTTTTCTAGAAACGTCGAAATTTTTAAAATAGTAATATGTATAATAAATAATTTTAAAATTTGACTTTTAATTTACATACAACACACAATACAATTATAGTGTATATTGGGTTGCCTAAACTTCATTTCTACTCCGCCCTTTTATTCATTGCCGGTGCAAAGTAGTATTTTCTACTCCTAGGCAGTACAGCATGACCATAGAATTAACGAACATAAAACGTGACATTTTAAAGCCTGTCAAATGTCACAGAAGACTGTACTTTAATGACGTTTAAAGAAAATTTTTTCTATAAATGCATCATTTTTTTATACAGGGTGATCATTTGAAAACAATCCACCCTAATAACTCTAGTATGACGAAATATATAAAAATTCGAGGAAACACGTCAATTTTGATTTCGAGGGGCAACTTAATTACGTATAAAAGTAACCGCTTGTTTTGCGATAGCCACCTTGACTTCAAAATTTTCCTGTATCATAATATAGTTATCAGCTTGTTAATGACATTTTGTTATTCAACATCATTTGATGCGGACCACGATCACAAAATTGAAACCACTTATGCAACAAGGAACCAACTAGGAAATCAAAATGTGTTAATTAGAAACCAAATGCAAATACAAATATTTCAGTCGGTATTATAAGAAATACAGAAAACAAATGTTATTAAATAGTTGGCAGCAAAAGCTCTTAAAATGTCTGAATAGAATTTTAACTAATGTCTTCAATATTTCTTCGACCTGAATTTTAAATTTGTCAGTAATATTGCTAGAAACATGGAATATCAAAGATACCTTCGGAGGTTTTTATAATATTTATAAGGGTGTAGTAAGAAGCAATGCAGTCCTCTTCATTGCACCTTACGAAGAGGACTCAAGTGAGCAGTATGTGATGCTGATGAGTGCTAATAAGTACGAAACGCAGTGTCCATCACTTTGTAAACTTGTGTAATTGCTGCTTGCTACACCTTGCCACTTAAAAGGTAGATCAAAGGAATTATCCTTCAGTTGGTTATTTATTTTATTATTCTGATTTAATTATAATACTTTAAAATTATTATTAAATAAGGTATAAAATAGGTATTATTGTCAAAAGTTTGGTTTGTTGTAAAATACAAGATTATGGAGCTTTCTTTGTAGTAAGGTGTATTTTATATGTTGTTGCAGATATTGACGAAAAAGAATTTCTAGAAAAGCTGGGTCAACACCTGATATCTGCGACATGCTCTGGCTTAATCGAAAGGGCATTCGCCTGCCTGGGCGGCGACTTGAGAGAATTTTTAACGACGCTCGATGGGGTGCATGACGTTTTGCAAAACCAACAAGTATCAGAGGAAGAAGAGGGCGAGGCTGCTTTCGTCTGTACTAGTACCGATGATAATCTTTACTTAGATTTTACAACAGAACGACCAGCTGTTGCTTATTTATTAGTTGGAAGCTTGAAGAAGCTCGCCATGACTCTCTACGAAACGCAAATAGAAGTTTCCGTCGCACAAACTTTACAAGATGCAAGACATTTTAGGTAATTTAATGTTTGAATAACTGTAATTAATTTGAGTAATTTGCTGAAGTCTATCTTATTCTAGAATCGTTTTTTGACAAGTGTGCATGTATTAAGTAATAAAAATGTTGCTTATAATTAAATCGTTAATATTATAAATTGCAAAAATAATAAAAGTGCACTTACATGTTTGGGAGTTACTTGAGTTCCCACAGTGTTATATTAGCCTTATAATTATTTTCAGGAAATAAATTTAAAAAAACCATTCAACATGGTAACTTTAAATAAACGTCTTCATAGAAAATGCCATGTATAATATAGCGATTTCATCTGGTGAAAATGAAAATGAAAATAGGTCCCCAGATCTCACTTAACCTTCTTTAATATTCTAAGACAAAAATTGAAAAAAAGTTAGGTTAAATTATTTTTTCTTGCCCGTTGCTACTAAATAAATAAGTGTGTTTCTTGTTTTAGGTATACGATTACTCCAGTATCAAAAGCTAGTGTAGCAAAATCGACTCCAGTCACTTCACCGGGTGACTTAAAAATGGGTGTGCCTACATTTTGTAAGGCATTTCCATGGCATTTTGTGATAGATCGCAGCCTAGAGTTAGTGCAGTTGGGTTCTGGTTTTATGCGGCTCTTTGGATGCAACCTCACGACACACGGGACTTCTATCTCCACATACTTCAAATTCCACAGGCCAAGAAGCATAACTCTGTCGTTTAGAGAGATCGTTAAAAGAGCCAACACACCGTTTGTGTTAGCCATCCGGAAACTGCCCGGAGTGGAGCCATTACAAGGGGAAGTAAGTGGATCGTTTACTTCATTTCCTTTTTGAGAAAAATATCGACGTAACAAGCCTCGCGTTTTGGTTTCCCTGAAAATAATACTTCTCTCTGTTAAAGATAAAATTTGAAATATACCTTATTTGATTAATTTAGTTTATGACTTTATAACGAATGTCATATCAGATTATACATATGTGCGCCAACATTTTATAAGTCATATTTCATATAAACAAAATATAGCCTCGGACTTTAGCAGAAGAAGATATAAAGCGTTTACGACACGAATATTTCATTTTTATTTATAAACTACAAAAAACTTGGAAAGCAACCTATGTTTTATGTTACAAAATTTGATTTTATTATAAATAACAAAGTGTTATACCTACATTATTTATAACCCCAAATAGTCGTATTTTATTTTCTAAATTGTCCAAAGTCAACTTTTTTATTAAATAAGGTGTAATTTTAAATATTTTAAATGCTAAATAAACTGCGCTAAAAATTCTCATTTTTCAAGTATATTTTTTATACATACGTACGCATAAAAAAATTATGATGAAAAGTGGTCAGACTTATTCAGGTTTATATTCAACAATGCATGAAAACATTTCTATTCTTACATTTGAATTGAATATTTCGCTAATAGCTCTTCCAGTCAGATTTTATCTAACTCGTATAAAGACCCATTTTTCATGAAAATCAATTTCCAAAGTATTTAAGAGACATTTTTGGATGTAGTAAATCTTCCATTATTCTTGATTACAAACTTTCAAATTTATTGCGTTTCTTATTAAATAAAGGACATTCAACTTATTAATGTTTATCACTTTTTTATATGGTAATTATAAATTATAAACTATATCATGTGTGTAACTAGGGCTTTCCCAGTTAGTTCTTTATTTATGAAAATAACAATTCAATAAATATGTTTTCTTCTTAAAATTCCAAAAGTCAGGCTTCTCATCAGGAATCCGCTCAAAAAATGTCGGTATAATTGCGGCATCCATGGCTGGGTTTTATACCAAAACTTATCGATTTTTTCCGAAAATTTTAATTAACCTATCTTAACCAAATATTTTGGGTCTACCCCAAAAGACCGAATGGGAGAAAATGCTGACATGTGCAAAGGGCCGAATTGGACAAAAGGCTAAAGAGAAAAGACCGAATTTGAAAAAAGGCCGACATCGACAAAAGGTGGAAGGAGAAACGGCCGAATGACAAAAGGCCTATGTGAATAAAAGACCGAAAGAAAAAGGGTCGAATGACAAAAGACCGAAATGGACAAATGGCCGACGTGGACAAATTTTAACAGTATAATATCCTGTTTGGAAATAATTGTTTAAAAACTCACATTTTGGCAGCACTTTTAACTCCCTGCTTATAAAGAAAGTTTTACTAAGATGCTTTTTGTCAATCGGCTTATTTTCACCTCTAATATCACCTCTTAAAAATTTTACATTTTGGGGGGAGGGCGTCGGAGTCTAAAGGCAAAAAACCGTGACGTCAGGGGGGGGGGTGACCTTACTTTATAAGTAAATTTGTAAATTTTTTGTGCACGAGCTTTTTCTCAAAAAAAATAAAATTTTTCTCATTTTTATTAATTTTATTAAAAATTTCTTAATAAAATACATTCCTTTGGGGGGACCAGGGCCTCCTCGACCAATTTCATATTTAGGCCGTACCTTGTGCAGTAAATGCTTATTAACTCGATCAAATGTTGTAGATCTTCCAGGTTATCTCCTATAATAACAGTATCGTCTGCGTATCTTAAGTCTTATTACTAGTTTGTGTTTCGGTTCCAGAATTAAGTCTCCGTTATTGTTTAGCAATAGATCGGGTTGTCGTGTATTTGTTCTCTCTATCATTTCTGTTATCTTTTTATGCATGTTGAAAAAGTCAAATTTGTTCTCATAGGCTTCAATCTCTCGACATTCATCAAGTATCCATCTTTCTATCTTAGTTTATTTCTGATGTCATTTTTTATGGTCTTATAAGTTTGCACATCTTTGTTTTTATATTGGCCTCGTATCATCATTAAATCCAGTATCTCTTGTGTCATCCATGCCTTCTTCTTTCCTTTAACGGATTTTAATTCTGTATTTTCTGCAACCTTCAGTACTTATTTTATGTTTTGCCATTTTTGGTTTAAAGTGGTATCGTAATGTCTTAGTTCGTTCAGTTTGTCGTTTATGTTCTTTTTAACCTTTTCATATACTACATTGTCCTTCAGTTTTCTGATGTCCAATACTCTCCTTAGTTGTTTGCGAACAAGTTTTTTCAGTTTTATATGCATGGCAGCTACGACTGGATTATGGTCAGATGGGAAATCAGCTCCTAGAAATGTTTTTACTGACTTAATAGAGTTTCTAAATGTTCTTTGGATCATAATCTATCCGATACCAGCTTTTCCCTCTGATGGTGCTTTCCAAGTGTATAGACGGCGCGGAGGGAGTTGATAGAAAGTGTTAGTTATTATCATGTCTTCTTTTTGACAAAACTCAATTAATCTGTCACCTCGGTCATTTCGAAGACCTAGTCCATACTTGCCGATGGTTCCAGTCACTTTCCCTTGACCTACCTTCCCATTTAGATCTCCCATTATAATGAGAACTTCGTGTTTCATGATAGGTTTAATAACTTTTTCTAGGTCTTCGTAAAACCATTCTATTTCATCTTGATCTTTATCCGCTGTAGGTGCATATACTTGAATGAGATTTATTGGAACTTTATTTGAGGTTAATTTTAGTAAGACAATGCGGTCTGAGTATGGGACAAAGCTGGACACCGTAGGTCGCACTCTCTTGTCGATGGCATCATCATTTCCTGCATAGTACATTGTGCCATACTTGGTGACATGCTTCCTCGACCCTTTTCATTGAACGTCGTTTAAGCCCTGTATATTGATTTTGAGTCGATTCATTTATAAAAACACATTATCTATTTTCCCAGTTTCATGTAGCATTTAGTTGTACGTCCTGTCAAAAAAACTATCAACTCAAAAATCAGCCTGTACATGGTAAGGGTGAGTCACCCAACCTGAAAAATGAAAAAAATCCGAAACTAAGGATTTTATGAAAAAATTGTTTGAAATAAACATGTTTCCAAAGAAAAAACAGAATGATTTTTTTATTACTTTTGTGCACATCAGCTTTTATTATCGGCCTTTTATACGCTTCAATGTTTTATCTTTCGACCTTTTGTACATGTCGGGCTTTTATCCTTCGGCCTTTAGTCCGCGTCGACTTTTACCGTTAGGTTTTTTTCTTTCGGTCTTTTGTTCACGTCGACAAAAGTGCATGTCAGCCTTTTATCGTTCGGCCATTTCTTCTTCGTCCTTTGGCCTAGTCGGCCTCTTGTAAAATTCGGTATATTATAGTTCGGCCTTTTCCCCTTTGGCCATTTGTCGTAGTCGACCTTCTTCATATCGACCTTTTGTCAATCGGTCTTTATCTTCCGGTCTTTTAACCAAGTCGGCCTTTTGTCCGGCTCCCAAATATTTTATAGAATTCATCTATCAATTCGTGAAAATTTCAAGTTCCTGAGTTTTATAGATTTTTGGAGAAAAAAAAAACCAAAACCGATTTGTGAGAAAAATTTCAAGCCAATTTTCCTTAAAAATATCCTAATTCCTTTTCGAATTTATTGATTTTTTTAAGGTTCACGCCTGAATTGAAGGATAATCAAAAATTGACAAAAAATCGTTAATCAGTTACCCCCCTATTCATTAAGGAGACTACTGGGTCAAATTTGAAAACTTTAATAAGATCCACGTTTTCTAAAGAAATAAATTGAAACCCTTTTTCATCAGAACCTTTAAGGAATTTGCTATGTATTATACTTTGCTTACTGGCATTTTTTTCAACTTGCTATGATACATCCTGTATTTAATTTAATTATTGGTTTTTGTATGCAATTTTTAAATTTCATTATACGGAATTTATGTTTTAAATACAACTTTTTAAAAATTTTCTGTTATAAGTAAAAATTAAAAGTAAACCGATCGAATTTTCGAGAAAACAATCAGATAAAAGTTAAGATGAGAACTTGACAATGCTTTGGGAGAGTAATTACTAAAGATAAAGGTGAATGATTCAACTCCCAACTTTTCAATATATTTATTATCGTGCAACTAGTTTCGCCTTCATAAGGGCATCATCAGGCACATTAACAATTTATAAAGATAAAAGTAGTTTGACTTATAACGAGAATTATTACACTTATTTTTGTTTAAGTTTATTTTCAAGGTCATTTCACGGTCAATATTTTTATAGGCAATTTTATTCCTCTTTGAAAAACAAACAACTTTTGTCTAAATTTAAAATATGTTTTTTACTATTATTCATAGATTACGAATCTACAATAAAAATTATGGGTTCCCATTTGAAAAATAATATTTGCCCATAAAATTCTATAAAAATTAGAAACCCAGGGCACTATGAAATCAGACCTGGTTACACAGTGGAAGCTTACGCTTCAAATGACACTTAAACCAAAAAAAAAAAATGGTAAATTTTTCAGTTTCTTAGTTTAAGAGTCGCTTGAAGCTTAAGCTTCAACTGTGCAACCGGGGCTTAGGGTGGATTACAGGAAAAAGTTTAAGTTGAATAGATGAATGTCACACTTGTCAGATTAAGCTTGGTTTTATCGAAAACCGTGTTTAAACTGTTTCATGCAACCCACCTTAAGTTTTCAAGATATTCCGCTGAATAAATTAAAATGGGATACCCTGTATTTCTATAATCCAAGCTCCAATGACACAAATCCCCACTTCATAAAACAACAAAACATTAAAAACGTGAAAATGATAAAAAAATATGTAAAATTTTTTTTTAACCTAGCAGACTACGTTTCATTTGATATTTGTTATTTTATATGATTTTTTTTAGATTGACGAAATTTGCACTATTTGTTGAAAAGAATACATAGTTTTTGACAAACTGGGTCTGCCTGATAATTTTTATTTATTAATATACGGCATACTTCTTTTTATACGTTAATTTTTGCAACAAAAACACATCTCCTTCACCTTTTTTTGTTTCTTTTTAAAAACGAAATTTAAGATCTCCTCTATCTATTAAAATTTTACATGTTTTTTTATCATTTTTGCGATTTTAATTGTTGGTATTTTATGAGGTACGGATTTGTGTCATGGGAGGTTGGATCTTAATCTGAGAAATTTTAAGTTAAAATATTGTAGACAAAGCTTCGCTGGAAGAAAAAAGGTTTAAAAAGAAATAATAACTACTAAAAACATTAAAAGAAGTTTCAATTATATATAAGGGTATTTTTTTAAATTAGCAATTCTCAAAAAGTATTGAGGTAGCAAGAAATAGAAAATAATCCATACAAGAAACACCCACAAATATATTAAATACGTGAGATACCGGCAACCCCAGAAAACTTTATTCGATAAATTTGTAGGGTTGTAGTTCTCCCCTATTTTCAAGCATTAAAGTGAGGCTCTAAAGTATGAAGAAAAGTAAGTGCTTATTCTTTTATAACCACTTTATGTCCTTTCAAACCTGTCAGAATTTGTTTATTTGGTGTTATCAGAAAATAAAATTTCTGATATTGTCATTTTTTATTGTTTCGATCTTTTACGCTAGATTTAATTTCGATTAGCTTGTCTGCGTATTGCAGTTCCCGGTTTTCGTCTGCACAGCGATTTTTCATGCGAGGAAACAATTTTTCCGCCTTATTTGTTTTCGCAATTCCGAACGTATGTTATACATTCTGCACAGATAAATCACTTGTCTTGTTTTTATCCAGAAAGTATTAATTAAACTTTAATTTAATTGCCTCTGGTCGATAAGTTTGTTAATAGGGTTTAAATTTATCTGTAATGAGTGAGCAGTTTAGATGAGATTGAATAATTTGACGATTGGAACTACCCTTAATGGCGAACGTATTAAATTAAGACGCTTACGTGATTTGTATACCATACGAAATTTTATCTTATTGGTAGATTGCTAGATTGCTACCCTCGAACTATGAGCAGACCTAGGTAATTTGTGCCTCTGCAGATCGTCATGTCTTTTCCAGTAAAGCAAGCAATTAGTCTATTCCGGAATATAATGCTTCATTGTGTAGGAGACCGGAGGTTCAGCACGCTTGCGGCTTTATACTCTGTATAAGTTGATGACACTTAACGATACTTACGATAACCCAGATGTTCTTATCTTTACAATTCTCACACCCTTTCTCATTATACGATGTTCTACAAACTGACGAAAACCTTAATGCAAAATCAATGATGCAAAACTTCATTTTTAGGTAAACAAAATTTATTTTAATCACTTCTATCCTTTTATAAATCTTATTCCGTACATTTTTTTTGATTTCTTAAAAAGAGGTATAAAATGTTTTATTATTCTCTTTCAAATTAGTATGGTTCTGTTAACTTAATGATCCATATAAATTACATAGAAATTATATTTATTTTTGGGCTATACAGGGTGTTCCATTGGAAGTTGAACTGTATGGCTATCTTTGTTCTTATTGGAGATAGAAATTCAGTTTAATGGACAAAGTGATGGATGTTTGTTCGTATATTAATAATTCGTTAACAAAACATTTGAATATCACATCGTTCCTCCGTTATCTAAAAAATAACAAGAAAATTCGATTTTCAAAATATAGCTATAGCTTTTTATTTTCGGCGGTACTAAAAAAGTTTTTTGACATTTTTTTAATATGCGTATCAAAGGTTTATGCATTCTTTTAATAACATCTCCGTACTCAATTTTACCATCTTCAATCCCTGCCGATAAAAGGTTCTGTTAATTAAAAAATTCGGTAATCTCAATTCGCTTAAAGGTTTTCGATACTGAGAGGTCAGTTTATAATTTATTTGTATATAATAATCACTATTTATTCACCTCTCAGGAGCGAAAACCTTACAGTAATTTTAATATATTTAATAATACAATTTACTGATAACTTTTACATGTAAATAACTCCCTAGTAACACTACTGAAAAGTATACTAGAAGGTGAATAAACCGGCCTTTAGTATATTTCATAATTTTAACGATCACTGTATAGTATTGCGTCTATGCAAATACAGATCAAAAAGTGGTTTTGAAATTATAAAAATATTTCTAAAAGGTTTCTAGGGCATAAAAATGGAGGTATTGGAATGAGGTCTACATTGATGGATCATCTGCTCTCGTCATTTGGTATTTTTATTCCCGCTCAAGTATTCCGAATCGGGAAGTTTGCCCCAACATGCTTCAGTTATCCACATTGTTTTTGGCTGTCTCTAAAAATGCTCAACTTCGTGTTCCAAATGCAGTTATATTTTAGGATACTTGCAGTGTGTGTTACAAAGCGAACCATCTCAAATTTTTGATAAGGGTTGTTATTTGAGTCAATAGAGAACATGTTATGATCCACTTTTGTTGGATTTCAAGTACTTAATAAGACAGCGCAATGAAGTAATGCACTTCTTGTTTTCAGGAATTAAGCTTCATTTTTTAGAATTTATTAAAGTTTGCAATAATAATTTTATAGTTGAAGGTCAATCTGATTTTTATAAATTCATCTTTTCATCTTAATTTGTTTATGATAATAAAATTTAAAATTCTATTTAAAATACAAAATGATGTAAAAGTACTCTGTAAATGCAAATGTTAAAATAAATTGTGGTGATTGATTACTGTCAAAATTGGTTTTGAATTGAAAATCTTTAATTAATAAAAACAATTTAAACAACCTTGTTAAAGAAATTAATCAATAAAACGTTGGGAGTTTAAAATTTGTCTTTTTTACCAATACAATAGTACGAAAGGGCGACAAAGTTTTTTCTTATTTAAATTTTCTTTATTACACAATCCTAATATTAGTCTATGAAACTCCAAGTTTCTCAAAAACTCCGGAACTTACCTCTAATATTTTTCCTTTCACATACCACTAACTTCAAGGGTGTTTGTTAAATGTTTTCTCTTTATTTATATTGTCTAAACTTCCTTTGGTAATAGCATAATTAAACTTGTGAATGGGAGACACGTATACTTTTTTCTTCAAACGTCATGAAAGTACATCCTTATATGATGTTTGACAGGCGTTAACAAGTCATTTTTATGTTCCTTGATTCTATGACCATGTTCGTGCATTTCCAAGGTAAATCGGTAACAATCGGGTAAACTTTGTATTGACAAGGATTAGGAAGGTGGAGTAGAAATGTATTTTAGGCAACCCAATATACACTAACATTGTATTGTGTATTGTATGTAAATTAAATGTGAAATTTTAAAATTATTTTTTACAGGGTGAGCTAAAATGATTGTGGTTTCATATGTAGGCAACCAAATACGCAGGTTGGTACAACTGAAAATTTCCTAGTAATCCAATGGCGTAGCAAAATTTTTTTTATAAAATTTCTAGTTTAACAACAAATGTCAAATACTGAAAATGTTTTTCTTCATTTTCCAGGAAGATGCTAACACAAAACAAAGATTTACGCAAATTAATTTTGATAAAACTGACGTTTATGAAATAGAAGGCACAATAACGAAATTCAAAAATCTGAAGTTTTGACACAACGGTAAAAATTACACCTACGCCTCTGCTTTTGTGAAGTCTAGTTAGTTTGTTTTGATTTTGACATGATTTTGTGTTACTATGAACTTGAAGCATACAAATTACCCAGATTTTTAGGCGAGAAATTTCAATTAAACACAATCATTTTAGTTCACCCTGTATATTTTTAAAATTTTGACTTTTGGAGAAAATAGCATGTTTTATTCGAAGCAAAAGAACCTCGTCCCGCTAGCACACATGCTCGTCACAAAAAGTAATTCTTTTACTCCTAATAAAACATTATACTATTTTCTACTTTGGTTAGTAACTCACCGCTACGCGGCTCGTATTTTAAATTTTAACGCGTGCTATAATATGCGACTTATGAAACTCGTTTTTGAATATACTAATTTCATTAAAGTACATACAACCTTTTGTGACGTTGACAAGCTGCAACAAGTCATATTTTGTTTTGTTTGAGTCTACCGGGTGTCCACGAAACTATTTAGGGCCACCCCTGTAATTTTTTTATTTATGAAAATAAAAATTTGAAATTTTATTATAGTATGCGCATGCAAGAAACCACAATCATTGAATCAAAAAAAAAAAAAATTTGATTTCCGGTTTCATCGGATATGATTATTTTAAATGTAACGCCCTATTTTTTGTACTATTATTACTGCAATCGGAAAAAAACCTCTATGTAAATAGAGGGTGGCCCCACTATCATGCCATTTGAAAAAATACTAATATTTGCAAGAAACGCGTTTTAAAAATTATAAAAATTAATTTCTCAAAAACGGAAAATTTATTGCATAATTTACAATTTATTTTATTGATTGAAATTATTTAGTAGTTAATAAATTATATTAAAAACAAAATACCAAAAAAAATCCGACATTTTTTTTGAAAGTTAAAAAAAAAAAAAATTTTTGTGACAAGCATACTTGGAACTTACCAATGTTTAATAATACCTACAAAAACTAAGATGTTACATTTATAATAAGAAAGTTGATGTAATTTCTGGTGAAACCGGAAGTAAAATTAAAAATTATTAGTTCAAGATAAATACATCAACAGTAATAACTAATACTCCAAAAATGTTAATTGAATATCAAATACTTCAATTTTTATAAACGTACTCCTTGGAAGTACAGCGATGGTACTTCCAAGTAGCACAGAAACGAAAATCAACGCTATTCTGTATTTTATCTACAAGGTGTAGGCCTGAAAATAAGTTGATATGAATAAAATTTTTAAATACCTAAAAAGGTTTTGACTGTTTTGTGTATTCTTCTTCCATCCAACACCATTTACAAATTTATTTTAAGTATTATATGTATAATATACGAATTTCCGCTTATTTTCGTTACTGTACCATCGCTGTACTTTAAAGGAGTAGAAATGAAATGTCTACTCCACCCACTTAGGAACTTGATTATAATACTGAAATAAATATTTTTTATAAAAACTGAAATATTTGTTATTCTATTAATATTTTTGGAATATTAGTTATAACTCTTGATATATTTATCTTGAACTAATAATATAATACTTAAACTCCTAATCAATCTCAATTAATTTTCCTTATTTACCTCTCTTGTTCAGAATATAGTTACTACAAATAAAGGTAAATATGGAAATTACTGACGTGTTTTGTTACGGAATCTATTGAAAGTTAAACAGCTACAATTAATTAATTACTTACTCTCGTGTGTATCTGATTTCAATTAACAATCTATAATAACTAGGTAAACTTCTACAAATTATATTATAGTAGCTCTACACGAGTGCATGCCAACATTTCAATATTTGCAAAGGTGTTAATGATTTACATCTGAATAAATAATTCCCACCTAAATGTTTGTGGAAATGCTGTAATAATTTATGAATTCTTTTTTATGAATAATCATTAACGGCCTGAAAAATAAAGGCTGTCCAATATTTTGTTTGATTTCAAATTTATCCGAAGGTGAATAGAAACAGTGTTGCATGACTATTTAACAATGAAAAACTTTTTATGCGCTAATCTACGCAACACGACAATTAATCATTACGATAGCAATAATATAAATATAAGTTTTCATCTCAAAAGTTTATTAAATAAATGTTATTTAATTTTTCTGCTTAATATTTTTTATAAAAACACATATAAAACTTTAAAATAATAAGACGTAGGTCACTTGTGTAAAAAAGTTCTTTACTTTACTATATCGTAAATTGTAAGTAAAGTTTTAGCACTTTTTTGGCAACTCTTATTTAAAATGTGCAATTTTAAGTTTCAAATACACTTTTTATGAATATTATGAATTCCTACCTTTTTAAATCCACCTTTAGGATGTTGGTTATAGAAGCTGATAATATAATTTTATTTATTTATCCGAAGGAAAAAAAACCTTTTGGAAACTTAAACCAACTGGTAGTTTATTTGTCAAAGATTGCCGTATGTAAAACGGGCACCCCAATAGCCAGAGGATAGATTTTGGCGCGTAAAATTTAAATCAGTTCTCCTGATTTTTAAATAGGGTATAGCAATAACACTATAATACATTTGTCAATATTTGATTTTGAAGCTAATATAAGTTTAAAATAATTAAAACAAATATATTGTCAGTGGAATTCTCACCAAAAGAATTTCATGGGCGTTAAAAACTAAAATTTGGCATAATTATAAATTTAAACTTTAGTAGTAACAATTAAAAGCCTCCGGCGCTTGCACCCGTTGTTATTTGGAAAAATGTATGACCATGAATAGCTTTTGCTGATTGCTCTTGTAATTTCAATTATATGATAAAAATATTCTAGACAAAAAAAAATAACCTATAATTTTTCTATAAAAAGGTCTCTCATCATTTTATATCCCATTTCCTCGATTGTATTTCGCGCGTTAAACTAGATGAAGTTCTTCTATATACAAATTTACAAGAACAAAAAAAAATGTCTTAGAATTTAAATTTAACATTTTGAAATGGTTTATTGTAAAAAGGTTTTCAGATTCTATAAAAACTTCGGTCTATCACAAAGTTTTTAGTTCATTTTATCTAAAACGTCAAAGTGGAGTTTTTACTTTTCTTTGGAACTTTTTATATGAGCTCGTATGCGAACCAAAGGTGGAAGTTTGTAACAAGTTGATCTCGGTTCACTCGATATTGTATGTCTCTCTCTTACGCACAAAAACGTTCATAATGTGGAAACGAGACAGAAAATGTAACCATAGTAATGCAGTAAATAATCCACCGTTCTAGGCACGTTAAGAGTTATAAACTTCCACCTTAAGTTCGAATGATATACGATAATAACCCTATGTTCTGGTTTATATGGTGAATGCGCCGGGCAATGACGGCCATTACTTTACTTCCCCTAGCTAAAACTTTGAATTTTATAGTTCGCCACCGACAAATCCTAAAAAATTTCTTCTGCATATGCTTTTCTAAATTTTGCATGGTTCTTTCTAGCTCTTATATTTCTTTGCATCCTCGTGAAGCAGGTTAGATTAGGAAGCCGAACTAAGAATAAGTAGCTAGTTTCTCGATATTAATGTTGCTCTTCTCGTTTAGCCTAATTTTATTGACTGCCGTCTTAGTGTCATCTTTTATCTTAATTACATTTCCCATATTGATATTATTTAATCTTTTGCTACTCTGTGATATGTTTTATCAATAAAATCAAGCAATAAACCCTCCTTGATATTCTGCTATACTTCATTCCATCCTCAAATGTGATTTTCAGTAAAAGTATAGCTAGTTTGAAGTATCAGCACAGTTGATGACTGAGTTAAAACTCGTCCCTAATGCATAGATTCTATTGACTAAACGTTATTGTTGACTGTTTTAATTAAGATTTTACTGGAGTTAGAAGAAGATAAAATAGGAAGAAACGTCTTTTAGTTTTAGTGGAGATGTCATTCTAAAGTGACGTTCTCAACAACATTACCATTTTACACGATTATTCCAACCTTTTGATGGAATCTTTACAGCTTTATTTTCTTGCGGTTTTCTTTGTCTTCTATTACTACTATCAGTTTGCGACATATTTTTTTTCGACAAACTTTCCTTTGAGTTTAAAATAAAGTTTTAAAAAATTAAGGTGGTTATGATTTATATGCGGTTACGGGAAAATATCTATGTAAAACAATCTTAATAAGGTATTATTATATGGTATAAAAACCATATCAATCCTTTTTGATTTTTAATGACTAAATAGTGACGTCATGTCGACCGAGAATTTTTTTTTTGTTGAATTCTAACTAAAGTGTATCAAAAACAGTGCAACACGTCTTTTACCATTTCTTAAAATTCAAAAAAATAAAGTTGTTATGAATTTTATGCGTTACTTAAAACTATCCTTTAGAGTGAAGTTTAATAATTTTAATAATGATATCTAGATGGCATTAGTAAAAACTTTTTGGTACCGTTGTAAAACACTCTTAATAAGGTATTGTTTTATGATATGAAAACCATATCAATCCACTTAAAAGAAAATTGATGACATTATAGTGACGACATGCCAACCGAAAAAAAAAAATTTGTTGAGTTCAGAACAAAGTTTTTTAAAAACAATGCGACACGTCTTTGACCGTTTTAAAAAATTCCAAATTATAAAATAGATAGCGTACCTTTAAAGTTTTTATTTTTTATGTTAAAAAAGAAATCGCTGTTTTGCCCTTCACCCAAAATAACAGCAAAATATTCAAAACATTGTTTATTTTTGATGGTTAGGATCAGTTAGGTTCAGCTATTTTGGATTTGACAGAACATAATTTATTTAACACGCGCATGCCCAGTTTGGGCCAGATTTAAGATTTAAGATTTATGAATTAATAGATAAATATAACCGACTTTTAAACCTTAAGTCATAAATCATAACTCTTAAATCTGGTGTATAAATGGTTCTACTTAAAGCACATACTTTATATCTTAAATGTTAAATCTTAAATCTCAGGTCTTAAATATCTAAGCATATCGTTATAACAACGACTTCAATTTCCAAAAACTGTAGTTTGTACGTGATTAGTACTTTAAGGCATAACGAAAGTTTTCTTATAGGATACTCAGCAATTTGAATTTAACAGGTCGTTAATATGGGGTGTTCCGTTCGTCGTTCACCAAACGTCATGGTTAGAAACTACAGCAAATTTAATATAATAATAAGAAACGGAAAAAGTAGGGGTCTATCTTTTTTATTTATGGAGCTACAGGATTTTGAACTTTAGTTCACCAAATTTTGCGAAAAATCACAAAATCGTTTCAGAAAATTTAAAAAATAACGTAACCGTAATGGGTCTTATCTAGAAGCAAATTTGAAAAAACTGAAAAACAATAAGTTATTTTTATTTTTTCACTTTTTGATTTTTTTAACGATTATTTTTTATTACAGTTATTACCCAATGAAATAGTATGATTTGAGCTTTTTATTTATAATTTTTATTGATCTCTGGTTAAGATGTAATTAGCAATTTTGTGATTTCTGAAAAAAATCGGTGACGTAAAATTCAAAATGCTATAGCTCGAAAACTAAAAAAGGTAGAGCCCCACTTTTTTGGTTTTTTGTCGATTAAATTTGGTTTAGTTTCTAACCCTGATGTTTGGTGAACCATGAACGGAACACCCTGTATAAGTTACAAAATAGGGGGGTTAGTATGTCTAAGCATCTGGTCAAATAAAATGAATTCTTATGTCAGAAATAATCAGTACACATAGTTTTTTATTTTGGCATTTTACTAATTTTACAGTTGTAGATAATGGAAATGGTCATTAATTAATCAGTTATATGCTCGTCCTGACTTCAAAGTGTCTCAGACAAATTCTTGCCTGTTTCAATTTCTTTGTGTAGTTTTATAACTATCAGCTACTCCAGAATATTATCTACACCATATATAGCAGTTCCACTTATCAAGTGGACATCTAATGGCTTGTGTTTTTAGGACTTATATCAGTTTCTCTTTTATCTTACCGAAAACTTCTCAGTTGAAATAGCGTCGGTCTGCAGCTGCAAGTGGAATAGATTTGGAAGATAGGCCATTCAGACCAGGCATATCTGTTCGATTGCAGCAAAATTCGGCACCAAATTTATGCATAAAATAAATCAGCTATCCTTGTTTACTATTTTAGCCAAAGTCGGCAGTCGTTACAGGGGGGTTAAAATTATGGCATCAATTGTTGTAAATTTCGAGAAGTTTCTTCGATACTTAAAGGCGTAGGTGCTGCTTAAATATAAATGTTTTTTAGAAAATTTTAATTTTTCCAACTTAACAGAAATTATTATTATTAAATGCGTTAATCTAAAGATTAAAAATTAATATGTTAAACATTTGTGTTTATATTTTTGACTTCCAGATTTCGTCCAATCTTCCAATAAACTAAAAAATTGGTGCCGAGTTTTCCCCTTAATTTAAACAATAACATTTAGTTGGTGCCGTGAATTGTCATGAACTTAAATCCTTATTTTATCCGGTGCCGAGATTTCCGTGGTCATAAACTTCTAGTTGTAGTGCTGCAGAAAACATCCTAACTTTCTCATCATTTAACCGTACTTTTCAATATGATTTTATACGAACCGGATCAAGATTTATAATAATTTCACGAAGCGGAATGATATTTTTCAAAATTTCAAAAACCGGAACGACGTTTCGGTTAGCTCCTGTACATTTTGAGCTCTGCTTGTATGTATTTTTATCTGAGTCGTTTTTTTAAGATATGAGAAAATATCTGTATTGCTATTTTGCATTTATTTTTACCAAATAGCACGGATAAATAACAATTTGTCAGAGTTCCATGGGCACAAAATCGACCTTAAATAATTGATTATTGCTTCGAATTATGGAATTCAGGGATCCCTAGAAAAATAATCTAAAAAATCCTCTTGACCAATTGCTCGAGATATGAAGGGTCCAAGTTTAAAACTTCTTTATTTTTGTGAATATTGAAAACTACTAACTGTCATGTAATGTTTGGTTTCTTTTTCATTGTGTTAAGTAATAAATTAAATTTAAATCCAATTTTAATAACTTCACTATTTTTTTAAATTGAAAATTACCTGTAATAATTACCATCATTTTCATAATTTTCAATTTAAAAATTAAACTTGTTTTTTTTGTGTTTTCCTATTTTAATGTTTTAGCATTCATTCCATTAATGTTCAATTGTAAAAAAAACTTCTTCTAGCCATTTTGTGGTCTTTAACATTTGATATTGACCTTTAAGTTTATCTTTGGTGCAGTATTAACACATTTGACAACGCTCATTTCTTGTGCACTCTTAAATTTTGTAGTCCTGAAATTAATATTTTTTACAAATATTTAGTAGTATACATAATAATGTATACTAATAAATATCCTTTTTCCCAAAGTACATAAAGCAAATCCTACTCTTCTGTCGTCCGTTTCATGTCTTAGCGGTTTCGAATGCTCTTTGATCTTACTCTATTTCAAAGTTGTTTCCCTTTTTATGCACTTTTGGTGCATCTTATACTTTAGCTGGCAGCTTGGCTGGTTGATTTTGCCTTCTTTGCTTTATGCAAAGTTGTTTTGTGGAAACATTTTTTATTACTATAATAGCTTATCTTTCTGTTGAATAAGCTACTTTTAGTCATATTTCTTTATTTATTTGATATGACCATTATTGCTGTTTTTTGGCTAGTATATTTTTTATTACTTTCTTCCTTCCTAACTTATTTGAATTATAAGAATTTTTTATTGTTTTTTTAAAGTGTGACAATATTTTTATAAAGTATCCATCACCTAAAGTAAGAAATTACTCGTGACTGTAAAGTGAAACCTGCTTACTGCTTAGCCAGTCTTTTAGAACGAGAGTACATTCTAACAAAATTGAATATAATATTTAATATTTCATACCCATTCAAAAATCAAAACTTCAGGTTTCAATTAATTAAGGAAAATAGAAATAAGATACAAAAGAATCATAAATAATAAATTTATGTTTCAAAATAATAAAAGTTTACAACCGCTCGTTTTTTAAAGTTCATCTTCAAGAATAATAGGTGACATTATAGCCTTGTCGTATAAAATGCACTATAAGTATTTTTTATTAAATTTTTAACCTTATTAATGTTTTAAAGCACTCGTGTATAAAATATACATTTTTACAAACCACGAAGCATAAATTAAAAAGAATTTGTTTATTTTCAGCATTTTAATGCACACGCATAACATGGTCATCATTTGTTTGGAGATAATAATTTTCTAGCATCACTGCTCAAAAATGAAAGATAAGCATTCCCATATATTATAATTAACGCGTGAAAAAGGGACTTTATATTCAAATCAGCTTTACCATTTTTAATAAAATCACCACGCATTAATTTAGCTGAAATAAAATAAATTTAGCTGCAAAATCTTTTCCCGACCCAATTAATTTACTTGTTTCATTTGAATTTCTTTCTTGGAATTGATTTATTTAAATTTTTCGTTTTATTTGCAGGGTCTACAACTGAAAGGGCAAATGGTTTACTGTCCCGAATCCGATTCATTGCTTTTTATTGGATCTCCATTTCTTGATGGACTCGACGGACTCACAGGAAGTGGCCTCTTTATATCAGACATACCCCTTCACGATGCCACAAGAGATGTCATTCTCGTGGGGGAACAAGCTAGAGCACAGGTAAAGTTCGTAATAGTTCAGTTACAACTTTTGTCATAAAAAAATACAATAATTTTGTTTCTTTCCACCCAGGAAATAGAACAGCAAAATAAACTGCTTGCAATCTTTTCATTCAATTAGAACTTTAGGAACAAATCCGATATTCTTAAAATAAATTAATCTTACCTAATTGGGTGCTCTAAAATATTTCATTCTCTATTATTCCTTCAAGTTAAATTGATTATTTCGTTTATTAAACATGAGACTTGTTTATGTACACTGACAGACTATAAATTCTAAGTAAATGCAATTTGCTTATTAATTTTGACATGCAAAATAACGTGAATTAAAGTACGGAGTTTGAAAAATATATTTTTATATCGAGATTAATGTATGTATTTTATTTTTTAAATAAAACGGATTAAAAATGACAGATGGTTTTATTTATTTCAAACTAATTTGCACTCGAAATTAAAACGAACATGTATACATTGCTTGTTGAGCCTCGCAATTTTAAAAATGTCGCTTTTAAATATTAACTTTTTAAAATTGCACGGAAAGAGCAAATACGCTATAGCTGGAAACTGTATTATGTACTTGTTGAGATACCTAGATGAGAGTTAAAATATTTTCCTAAAAAATATTAAATGAGATAATTACCTTGAGTTTCGTTTAATAAAGAAATTAAATGAAAAAGTGGCTCTTTATAAGATATATTTTTTAAAATATATCTTAAAATATCTAATAGAAATTTATAAACGCTACACATTTTGTCATATTGTAAAAAATGAATTAAAGTAAACATACTAGAAGCAATTAACGAAGAAAAGTATCTTTAGCTTGTCGGAGTAAAGCCTTTCCTAATTGTTGCCACTTCTGTAATTTTTAAACCTTCTAAATCCAGTTCGATTTTACATTTTTATTATCTGTTTAATAGCTACTACCAGTCTTCATTTTCTCCTATAATCTTTGGTCTTTGTCGTTAGATTATTATTTTAGTCCACCTTCTAATTAAGATTCTTGTAACATGATTCCAATTACATTTAATAGGTAAAATACTTTCAATAGATGTCTCCATATTTGGATGAGAATACTAATTCCACTTGCGAACAAAATTCGAATCATCTTATATTTTTTAAGCAAGGATGCTCTTGTAAAGCTAATTTTGTAATCTATAAAATAAATTCTAAGTAAAGTACATTTTAATTAGAGTATGTATGTAAAGTACATCATTCAAATTAAAAATTACATTCTTGTGATGGTATACGAAAATCGGATACTCACACTTGAGGAGCTATAAAAAATGGTATGTGCTGAAAACAACCCTTAACAATAAACATGAGCTTGTGAACGAGTGTATCAAAGATATCGACAGACTGGTACTTAAAGGAACCCATCAGCTCATCGCCGAGTAGAACTCTGTTTTGCTTAAGATCATATAAACTGTGCATTCGCAAAGAAGTACGATTCTCTTTTCTTATAATAGAAGGGTGTGCCTTTTTAGAATGAGCGGAAGAAGAAGGGTTTACAGAAGAATAGGAGTGCGTTTTGCATCCTGCTGTATAGAAGAGCGGGTCAGTTCGGTGGTGGTTCCGGTATTTCCGTGAAACGTCAACTGAACTCGTCTTTATCAAAGCCGATACATAACGGGGATTCTTGTTGGACACGTAGTGACGTACTCCGGATGCATTGAGGATAACTTCGCGATTATTCAAAATAATACTAGACCTCACGCGGCAGCCAACGTCTACCAGTACCTCACAGAGGTTAAAGTAACGGTCATGGATTGGCCTTCGGTCTAAAGAGCTGTGAGTGTTGCTAGTTGGGTATAGCCGTTCCGTTAAGAAACTATCGATGTTTCCAACTTTCGTAGCCATTTTCATAAATTGCCCATTTATGGAATGAGTTAAAACGATGAATAAAATCAGGAGTGCCGTTTTCAGAGTCAATCCTGGAGCTGAAAACTGTCTTAAGAGTATTGTCTCAAGATAGAATTGCGACGATCATCAGATCCATGCAGAGAAGGATGCATGTCTTAACATTTCTTTTTCTTTATTGCGCACAATTTTAAGAAAATGTAATATATCGATTTCTATACTCTTGTTCAAAAGGACTTAAATTTCCATTAAAAGTATTAACGTTGGAGATAGTTTTCTAGGCACTGTTCTATTCGATCATTACTTAACACTTTTTGATTATTAATCAAAAATTGAATCTCTTATATTTTGTTGTAATATTTTCTACTAAATTCAGTGATTCGGATAATAACTGAGCGACTAAGAAAGAAGGGTCATTTATTTGGTATGGTCATGCATTATTAAATAGCGCTGAGTGCAGATTATCTCAATGTGTAAGTCCGGGAACAAACTGCATTTTATTCATTTAAAAAAATCATATTAGAAAAAATATTATAAATTATGTTAAAGACGCAGAATTTTTGGCGGCGTTTCGAACGCCACTTTGCCTAAAGAGTAAAGAGAGGTGAGCGTTGCTAGTTGGGCATAGTCATAATTTTACTTTCGTTGCCATAATCTTCATAAATTTAACGAATTTTACTTAGTCAATTCTAAAGTTTCTTACTTTACGTAATTAAAAATATCTGTACAATACTATTTATTAAAATATTTTAAACCCAATTACACATATTTAAATTGTGGATATGCATATATTCAAGTGGTATTACGTATTACTATAGTATGAGAACTATACAGGATCTCTCACTTTTCTTTGTTAGACAGGCAATATTAGAAATAGTTTCCTATGAAATAATGTTTTTTCTAATGCTTAATAAGTTATACCATTTTTAAGTTATTCCAAATTTTTCATAATTTATAAATATGATTTGTCCCCTGTGGCAAAAATGTGAACTAACCTGATGTTTAATACTGAGAGGCTTATCTTAAAATTTGCAATGTAATAAGACAAGCAAACAACTACATATATGATAAATATATATTAAAATCGAGTCCAAAAGATTTCTGGTAGTTTGTCAATGACAAATAGAAAATTTAATAGTATGTATTAGGATGCAGAAACTGCTGTAAATCTAGACGATTCTGTTAAATTCTCAAAATTCTTTTCTCAACTATACTCTGATCATAAAATTGTTGCTCCTCATGTCAAGTATGTTAAAACTGGGGATACAAGTTTTAAATTTTACATTAAATCTCAAACTGTTTTTTAAAAGATTATGGAATGTACTACATCACATGGTCCCAACCTTCTACCTAGTATATTTCTGAAGAGTTATGTATCTATACTAGCAGAACCGCGAACTATATTATTCAATCGATGTTTGGATGAGAATGTGTTTCCAAGTATTTGGAAGTCAAGTTATTTAACACTCTTTTATAAGAAGGGGGATAGGTCCGATGAAAAAAATTAGAGTGGAATTTGTATCCAGTTAACAATCCACAATTGCAAAACCTTTTGATTTTCTTATAGCAGAGCAGATTAATTATTTATCCAGGAATATACTCATTGATGAGCAGTCTGATTTTCATTCTGGTAGGTCAACTACTACCAACTTGTTAATTTTTGAATCTTACTGGTGGGAAGATTTCTCTAAGACTTTTGATCGTGATGTTTTGGTATCCAAGTTGGATGAGTTTGGCTTGGGTATTGGTATAGTGGCGTGGATACAAAGTTTCTTACCGAAAAAAGCAGTATGTAAAAAAATGGTTTTGTATCTAATGTAATTATGCTGGTTTCCTCTGGTATCCTCTGGTATCCCTCAAGGCTTTCACCTTGGGCCTATCTTTTTTCTTTG
Organism: Stenus bimaculatus; assembly: GCA_963971135.1. Classification (NCBI taxonomy): domain Eukaryota; kingdom Metazoa; phylum Arthropoda; class Insecta; order Coleoptera; family Staphylinidae; genus Stenus; species Stenus bimaculatus. Next base: position 22,425,178 of record OZ020180.1, read on the forward strand.
TTCATTAATGGCTGATACAATATCATATTATGCAGAGTACCTTTGATGATGCTTCCAAACTACAGAAACATATTGATAATATTTTTAGATCATTTTGACTTAATGATTTACATTTGAACATACAGAAGTGCAAATCTATTTCTTTTCACCTTAACATAAATTGTCTTAATAATATTTCATTAATCAATAAAGTTCTATTTACATCATAATTTTTTGGGAAAACGTAATTAAAGTAAACTGTTTTTTGTCCACTTTTTTTGCAATGGACTATATAATTCAGATCTCGGTGTAATTTTTGATTCATCATTTGCGTTCAGTCATCATATTTTTATTCTTGTCAATTAGGCTAATAAATTATGAGCGTTTATCTTAAGAATTTACGTGAATTCAATATTTACACTCTTAAATCACCATCTTGTTCATTAGTTCGTTCTATTACATTATATTATACATAGAATATGCATCACTTATTTGGTGTCCCTATCAAAAATACTTAATTCTAGAGGGTATTCAGCATAAGTTTCTTCGTACTGTACAGCACAGGAATGAAATGAATTACGAGAATTTAATGTTGGAACTTAGTATATATCCAATATTATCTAGTTGTATTTGTATTTATATTGTTGTTTTTTGTTTTTCTTTCTAGTTTGTACCCTGCCTAAATATCAGGTATTATTTATTATGTATAAAAGGTTTTTTCATGTTTACTGTTAAATAGACGGTTATTGAAAAAAACGATTTAAGACTTTAATAAAATAAATAGCTTTACTGTCAAGCATAATAAAAAATATTTTTTTTATTCGAATAAACTGTAAATACTATTGACGATAATCAATTAAATTTATAATTGTGATAGAAATCTTTTATTTAAAACACATATATTTTTTTGGTTTATATAAAATATCGATAAACGGTAACAATGTGTACATACAGATGTAATCCGTAATAAATTTTCCGATAAGCATCGCAAACTCAAATCAAATCTCTCCATATTTTAATTTTAAATCATTCCCAATGCAATCCCATTTGCATTTCCAGTGACAGCTAACCCCTAAATCGTCCCTAAATTATTAAACTTACTTAAGGCATCATGTTTCGAAAAGTTTAAAAATTTAAATTTCCTATTTAAATTTTCTGACGCAGTATTTGACTAAAAGTATTGAATTCGTTTAAAGTTTAGGTGAAAAGTGTAATTCTTAATACATATTCGCGTTTTTAACATTGATGAAAAATTTATAAACCTTTGTCGATCGTTCAAACTTATCCATAATTTTTGTATTTTTTATTAAATTCATTTAAATAAAGTTTTTAGAACTTCGATATATTTAATATGTGTGCTTATCTTACAAATATTGCATAAAATATTATGTTGTTGTATTTTATTACACAACAATTTTAATGCATTTTCAAGTTTACAATATTTCGTGTACTTAGCTTAAGGTAAGAAATTTAATATTTAATATGAATTTCATAATAATAAACTGTTATTAGTAGCAAAATTATATTCTTCCGCAAAAATAATAGTGTGATATACATACAAGCTCAAGGAGTAACCAAAAATTAAAACAAGAACACCCCTAAGCAACTTACTACCTAATTTCCCTAATCCAATTTGCTTGCGGTATGTGGTCGACTTAGTATTGTTATTAAATAATATTACATTTGCATTTAGGATGTAGGTCATATTTTAAAAAATATTTTTTATTAACAAGTATTGATTATTTATTTACAAATAAAAATTATAATACATAACTAGTATTTTAATAGAACAAGTAAATATACCTACTAAAGTTCCATATTTTTTAACCTAAAATTAATTTTTAGGTGTGAAAAAAATGATGACGGATACAACAAAGCTATGATTTAAAAAAAATATGCATGTACATTTTTAAGTTATAAAACGTTTATTTGCAATTTGGTGCAGTTTAAACACAATACATAATTTCGAGCCTATAACAACTTGTCAAACCCGGTTCATTTCAGTTTACAAACTATCGATATGTATGGTAATTTTGGCTTCCTTGTATATTTGAATAACCAACTCATTCAGTAAGTAAACAAAGATATATTATACATGCAAGGATAATTACTACTCCACTTCATTAAAAATTAAATCATTAATGAAGAAAATAACCAATTTGGAAATAATTAAAATATTTACAATTTAAGAAAACTTTAGAAAAAGGGAGAAGTTAAAATCCCATTACTAAGTTTTAAAATTGTTATTAAAATTGATTTTCAATTTAAGAAGATAAAAAAATCAAATGCAAAGCGAAATTTATTAATGATTGTAAATGCCTAATCTAGTTTACAAAAAATTTTAAAAATACTCAACCTTATGTATTACTTTCCTAAAGATCAGTCGTAATTTTATTTCGTTAACACGTTCACGCCGGCGCGTACCACCGGTGGCCCGCACAAGACTGTCTCATCGGGCGGCGCGTACCATCGGTGGCCCGCACTAGACTGTCTCATCGGGCGGCGTGTACCATCGGTGGACCGCACTAGACTGTCTCATCGGGCGGCGCGTACCATCGGTGGCCCGCACTAGACTGTCTCATCGGGCGGTGCGTACCATCGGTGGTACGTATTTTATTGTGTTAAAAGAATGAAAATTTTACGCAAATTCATCAAAAACATTTATTTTTAAGCATAATTAATAACGTATAATATACATAACTTTTGTTCAATAACATAAACATAATAATTCGGTATTATAAATACATATAACTCAAATTCCATAAAAAATAACATAAAAATTCAATATTATTTATTTTATAACTTCATTATTCATTATTTATTGTTTTTTGTGTAATTTGTTAAAACATTTCAAGCAAAGTGCTGGTTGACCTTTGCACTGCCCACAATACGTCTTAACTTTTCTAGTTTTGTTAGTGGCATACTCTCTGCCCTTTTTCTTGGACAAATTTTTATAGCATTTTTTGCATTGTTAGCAAACAAATACGACGCGTATACAGGTGTGAGCAAGCAACAATCGTGCGCCGCCAGATGACGCGCAACACGAACATGTGCACCGCCAGTTGCCGCGCAGCATGAATTATAGCGCCGCCTCACAGCGAAAAACATGAACATCGGCGCCGGCGTGAACGTGTTAAATAAGGTGGGCTTTAAACCGAAATTTATAGTTTTACAAACACCAATTTTACTATTTAAGTAAAGATGACGACGTAAAGGAAGTGCTTCAAAAAGTGTCAACAAGGTACAATTTAATTAAATACAGACTACACGGCAAGTGAAATTTTGCATGAAATTTTAAGAAAGATTTAACAATTTATAATTTTTCTCTCTACTATACTTAAATATTTCTAAATCCTTAAAAACGTAAATCTTCATATGTAATTATAAGTAATTATTTCACCCAATTTATACCAAACACCTATTAGTCTTAAAAAATGTTTCTAAAAGTTCAATGCAGATAGTTATTCTAATTTTTGTACATACAGGGTGTCCCAGACCACCCACCGGTTTCGAGAACCCTTTGTCGTACATTGATGAGAAAAAAAATTATGACCAAATTAAATCTAAAAAATCTTTTGGAGTAATTCGTAATTTCCAAAACAAACCGGAAGTACCCGAAATCAGAAGTAACTTTGGAATTTTAAATGGCAACCTAGGTCGAGTATGGTATTGTTCTCCCAATGAATTTTGTTAATCTAGTAAACCACGAAACCTGAGAAATATCGCTTTGAATGAATAGATAAAAACCAGATGGAATGACAGAATCCCACATATTCCTCCAAAATTTATTACAAGCAGTTTCCGATTAAATCACAAAATCAGTCCAAAAGGTCCTTAATAGTGAGAAATTCAAAACTTACCCAAAATACCAATGTTATTTGGAACAAAACACAAATTAAATGAAACCCATCATTCTCCTCGATAAATTTACCCAAAGTTCCAAACGATTAATCAAATCCAGATTTCTATAAGACTTATTTATTTATTCCTAGCTAAAAACAACCTCCTAAACTCAAGGAAAGGGTCTCCACACTCCTCTTGTAACTGGAATTGACTTCAAAACCAGTAACAAGCCTCAATGCCGAAGATTGGACTCCGACCTAAGAGATTTAGAACAAGGAGATAGCAAAATAGTTCTATACCCTAACTTAGAGCTCATAAAAGACTATGTAGAATTTTAAGATCTGCGTCCCACAAAGTTTATCGACTTTAGGCAAGAAAACTTCAAATAATTTCAAGATAAGTTCTGATAAAAAATACCCACATAACTATGATTTTCAACCCGAGAGTAATGACCATATTAATAAAATCAGCTTTAGAATTCAATAGATTTCTATAGCGTTGGAAAATATATTGTAAACCCTTCTTGTAAAAATTTAGCTACCTACACCAAACCAATCGTCCTGGCATAGTCCACCTTATAATATTAATTCATTTGGAAGGAGCAACAGCATCATACGCGTCTTTGAGGTCCAAGAAAATTCCTAGAAAAACCTAACTAAACATCAGTAGATGAGGATACCATATATTTTATTTCACAAAAGTTTTTAAAGCAGAGAACACCATGATCTAGAAGTTTTGAGCTATTATTTCTGTTTACACTGATTTGCAGCTGTATGAAGATCTTGTTCAATTATCGAGGAAGTTCTTGACTCGTGACCTGGTGTTCGATAATTATAATCTTCTAAATACAAGTGCCAAGTTTACAACCCTACTCTTTTGTTGATAATTGTTAACAATTTTTAATTTTCAGAGATTTTAACGGGCAGAAGTCCACCTTATTTATTGCGGAATTGTTCCTCTTCCCTATTTTTAGTTATTTTGTTTAATAATTCCTTGAACATTGGCGTATTTCGTTTACTTTAGAAGAGCAGTTTTGTAACATTTACTAAAAATTGGTAACTCAGCCGAAGTATTGAACTGCAGACCCTTTAGTATAGGCACCAATCCAAAAATCTAAATCTACGAGAATATTATTTTTGGTACTGATTTAATACAATTCGTGCAATATATCTTATACATGGTGTCTCAAAATTCTACCAACAACGATTAACTGGAGATAGTAGACCTAAAAATAAGTTTATATGACCCTATTTATTTATATCCAGTTCTAAGCCTCCAAAGTTGAATTTTTAAAATAGTTTTTTTTATTACAGCCAAAGCAGTAAAGAGTTTTTAATGAAATTTTTTACACGTGCATTTGAATACTGGACGATCAATTGGAAAAAAAATTACTTTGATGTGTAGAAATACATACCCCTCTTATCCTCTATTTCTTTATACCACGCCCCTGCCCACTTTAAACAAAAATCAAAGCAATCAACTTTTTTAATACGTCCTGTTTTGATACCTAATATTTAATTAGTATTATTTAAATTTTCAATAATGAACTAAAATCTTAATATTAATCAAATTTGATAGGTTAAAATTAGATGATGTTATATTAATTAAATAATAGCTCTATAAACTATGTTAATTAATGCTGATATTCAATATTTCGAATTAAAAATTAAATTACTAATTAACACTTGTGAATAGAGGTTTAATAATTTATTGGCGATTGTTCAAGCAATAATTGTTGACGCCCAATATTTAATTAAAACAAAATTGTACAAATTAAATGCTGATTAATTGTGGGGGAATTATATAATTAAATTTTATGATGGCTAGCCGTCTACATTACTTATGACAAATAATAAAAGCGTGCGGATGACATTGGCAGCAATTAAGGATTACGGATTATACCCGGGATTTGGGATGATCTCTTAATAGTTTCATCAGTTTTTTATAATTAAAAATATTTCATTATTAAAGGACGAAGATGTAATTAAAATGGTTTAATTTATTAAAAGCACGAAATAACTAAAATATAAAAAAGCTATAATCGTACCTTTTCATTCTTAATAAAGACCGGCATTAAAATTTCAAGGTTACTTTTAAAGTTAATTGTTACCGTTTATTTCGAAAAGGAAGCATTAAAAGTTCTAGCGCATTAAATTTATTTTTATTTTCAGGACGGTTTACGTCGTAGGATGGATAAATTGAAAAGCTCAATTGAAGAAGGTAACCAGGCTGTGGACAAGGAACGCGAGAAAAATGTTAGTTTGTTACATCTTATATTTCCGCCGGACATTGCGAAACGTCTCTGGCTTGGTGAGTGCTATAACTAAGAATTACTTTCTGTTTTATTACCTCCGTGGTGCGAAAAACTAATGCAATTTGGCACTTCATGTTGATAGAAGTTTTATAACTTGATATTTTAAACATTTTCTACTTTTATGATGAATTTTAGAACTGTTTATGTCTTTTTTATTTTTATTGTAAATTATATACAGGGTGTCCTAGCGCTGCGAGGACGTAGTATTACTCTAAAATAAAAAAAATATCGACATGCGGTTTTCAGCAGGCGCATACTATAATGTAATATAGCTTGTGAACATTCCAAGATAGGTGTTGTATAGGGTCTTCAAAAATGAATGATACTGGTGATTTTACATGGTAGGAAACACTTAAGATTCCCACAGTTGGCTACACTGAAAACTGATAGTAACAATCAATATTTCAGTAGAGTTTTTAATAAAATTTCCATGACACTTGAGAAATAATTTGTTAACAATACCCGTAAAAAACTGCTGCAAAACACTTTGCTTAAAATGACAGATCAGATTTAAATTTGAAAGAATGTTCAGATGTACGCCAACCTAGCAAGTCTTAAATCACTGCAGAGTATGTTTAATTGCTCACTTGCGGTATCAATCCTAATTAAATTCCCTGTACAATAATTTACAATATTTGGTATTAGCAAGCCATGTTAGAGTTGTCATTAATTAAAAAGTTGTCAATCGTAAATTATTTTATTATAGTATTCACATACAGACAGTTCGAAAATTTCGTTTAATTGGTCAATTTACGTTTCATGAGGCACCCTGATAAAAGCTTATTATCACAAATTTAAATTTGACATGCTGTAAACTATACTTGATTTTTTAACTAGGAGGAGTGATTTAAATTTCCCGCGCTAAAATGCCAATAATTAACGTCCCTGATTAGTTAAAAGTCAGCAAGATTTACACCGGATAATTATTTTGAATGAATTTTGACATACATATAATCTCAAAATATTAATCATAAAATTTGAATTACTAATGTATTTACATGTATAAATTTGTATTCAGTGCAAAGAAATTTAAAGAAACATAACTTTGGTCCGCCATCTTGGAATGGACACACTCTATATTATTAAAATATTTTTCATAATGCGTCCCCCTGAAAATCAAAAAACGACCTATCCGAGCGTTTCTCCAAAAATTTAAGTAATTTACCAAAACCTGACTGGTGAACTTTTCGGTGGGCCACTGGCGCAGTCAGTATTTCTTTAATAATAATTTGGAAATTATAATCAATAGTAAGATTGGATTATCTACTTAAAAAAATAATAACAGAACAATAGCTGATGATCGTGCTATTACACCAATACCTATATAAGGAAGGAGATTTGTCAAATGTCAAATAATTAGAAAATATGGAGAAAATTATTTACCAGCAACCGAAATTAAAAAAAAAATGTAGAAAAAATGTGCACCATTGTTAGATATTATAATGGAGAAGAAAGTTTTAATAATATTTATTCTACTTTCCAATTCAAATAGGAAGAAAAAAATAAATTGAAAATATTATTGGAAAATTTCGAGAATTGAAGACCATCCAGCAAAAATACTTTTACTTAAGTTGAAAAACAATCTGATTTATTTGTTGCAAGAAATAAATACACTCCTGTATTCCTATATTCCTGGTTTATTATCGCATCTGTTTATTTCTTGCAAATTAGTCATATTACTTTTTAATTTAACTAAAAGTATTAGCATTATTAGCTTGAAAATTATCGAAAAAGGATCTGCCTCCTTTTTGCTGCAAGGTCCTCAATTATTTTATACATATGTATACAAAACTAATGTTTCGTTTGAAAGATACAAATTTTTAATGTCAAGACAAACTGAAGATCAATCAATTGATAATTTTTAAATAGAATTAAAAAATTAAGCTTTGAATTTTCGATTTGATCTTTTGGAAGATAGTTTAATTAAAAAGATGATAATTGTGGGTATTATACCGGGTGGAAATGAAAACCGGGTCACCTCGATAACTTTTTTATTTATGAATAAAAAAATTTGAAATTTGGCTATGTTCTATGGTTCAAAAAAACAAATTTTATGTGCATTTTTTATTTTCGAAATCACTTCCGGTTTCACCGGAAACACCATGAACTTTGTTTTTTTAAATGTAACATCCCATATTTTTATTCATGGCTTAAAATACTTTTAAAAACGAAGTATTATTGAGATATTAGTTTTTATTTTTTTTGTAAAAAAAATTTTTTTCAAAAAAAAAAAAAAGGTTTTCGAAGTCGGTGAAAGGTACCAAAACTAATTCTAAATAATTCAAATACCTAAATAAAATTGTAATTTGAAAAAAAATTTAAGTGGTTTTTGAACTATTAATTTTTAAACTTAGTTAATGAAGATTTTATCAAATATCTCACTTTTTTTAAATGCAATGATGCCGGGTCATTCGACTTTTTAAAAAGAGGATTTTATAACGATTATTTATTTTATGTATTTGAATTATTTAGAATTAGTTTTGGTAATTTTCACCGACTTTTTTTTTTGAAAAAATTTTTTTTTTCGCAAAAAATAAATACTAATATCTTAAAAATACTTCTTTTTTAAAAGTATTTTAAGCCATGAATAAAAATATGGGATGTCACATGTGAAACCGGAAGTGATTTCGAAAATAAAAAATGCACATAAAATTTGTTTTTTTGAACCATAGGACATAGCCACATTTCAAATTTTTCTATTCATAAATAAAAAAGTTATAGAGGTGACCCGGTTTTCATTTCCACCCGGTAGATGATTATATACGAGAGAAACTATTACAAGAAGAATAATTAGATTTAAATAAAACTATAAAAATTTGTGGTACAATTGAATTAGCAAGAAATCAAGTTAAATTTCAAATACTATTAAAGAAGATGTAATTTATGCTGATGAAGAAAATAAATCAAAGAATAATTCATATAACATAAAAACTCATACAAAATAATAAAATAATAAATTTTAATAAGTGTGGTGGAGATCATACAATAAGGAACTGTCCAGCTTTTGGAAAAGTTTGCAATAGAGTTTCTGTTATTTCAAATAATGAAGAATTATTAGAAAACCTAATGGAAGTTTGAGAATTTGTTTAGATCCTATAGATTAAAATAATCCATTTAAAAGACAGATATTTCAATTACCAACAATTGAACAGTTATCTTGTAAATTGGCTGGTTCAAAATATTTTAGTATTTTTGATTCTGCTAGTGGTTTTTGTCAAATTTCGTTGTAAGAAGAAAGTTCAAAATTATGCACATTTGCTACAACTTTTGGTAGATTTAAGTTTACAAGAATGCATTTTGATATCAAGTTACCCCAGAAGCGTTTCAAGAAGTTTTTAAAAATAATTTTATATTTTATCGGAAAAAGTGTAATTTTTGTCGTAAGAGGTAAAATATACGGTAAACATTTTTAATGAGAAACGTGTAGGTATTTCCAAATGATGAAAAATTAAAAGCAATTTTATATATGCCTACACCTACACCAAATGATAAAAAAAGTCTTTGTAAAAAGTATCAGTACTGCAATACTTTAAAATATGAGAAAAGAAACTGATATTTCGGTTGATGCATCTAAAAATGGTATAGGAGTAGTATTACGAAATAAATATTGAAGATAATATTGAAGAACAGTATATTACAAAATCAGGAAGAGAACTTGTTAAACCTAATAGAATCAGTTTATGATTAAAGATATGTTTTCTTCAAACGACATTAAAGTAAAGCTTTATGTGACGTTTGACAGGTTTTAGTCATTTTTAAGTTCCTTGACTCTATGGTCATATTCGTGTCACAGTATAAAAAACTACCAGTAGCGACACTCTACCGTGTCTATCCTAGTACCATTTCTATGATGCGTATCTGGTACCATTGAGTTTAGAACTGCAAATTACAAATGGTGATATTTCTCTATGATCAAAATAATTTTAAAGGCGTCGCCATTTGAATTTAAATACCGTAATTAATGTAATAATTGATGAAAACTGTATATTATTACATTTAAGCTTGTCAAAATCATTAAAAACTTCAATTTTAATCAAAACTTTGCAAATGTATGTTACATTTTTATGGTTAGAAAAAGTGACGTAAATTTAAATTTGCCGCGTGCGTATCTGAGTATACATATATATATCGTCAAGGTCACCAAAAATTGTCCCTTCAAATAACATGTAATTTGCATGAAGTGTCGCTACTGGTAGTTGCCTATACTGTGTTCGTGTATTTCCAAAGTAAATCGGTTACAATCGGGTATACTTTGCATTGACAAAGATTAGAAAAGTGGAGTAGAAATGCATTTTATGCAAAATTATTTTTTATATTACTATTTAATAACTTTCGACGATTGAAGAAAAAATATTTGCGGGACTCGTAGAGCTCGTCCCGCAAACCTACATGCTCGCCACAAAAAGTACTTCTTTTACTCCTAATAAAACAATATACTATTATATCATTATTTTTCCAACGACCATATGAGAAAATCGTATATGTATGTCATTCATATTAGTAGTTTAGAAAATCTTTCATTTCAACACTAGTGACTTTGACTTTCCATTTCGTAACTGTCAAATAGTTCTTGTAATTTTCGGTAGAGGCGCTGCGAAGGAATTCCGAAAGCCCTCTCTCCGATTTTTTGAACTTGCAAAAAAAGGATAGTTCAAATAAAAATTAATATTTAACCCCGCCAATATTACTAATTTTATTATTAAAATCATTATATAATTCACTTTTCTGGAAATTTTAAATAAAATAGGATCATTTTTTATCCGTTTCGATAAGTTGCTTCCGTCAAAACAGCGCCACCTACAATTATTTACATTTAACTAAAAATAATCGATAACTTCAATGTCAGCTGCTGTTAACATAGGTTTTGTTATGTAGTAACAACTACAAAATATTAATAATGGTCGCAAAATCTCCGTGGTTATCGGAAAAATAGCGTACACAACTCGCAGAAAGTAAATTTCGTTGCTCGTGTAATATCCTCACTCGGCTAGCGCCTCGTTCGACTATTTTCACACTCGCACAAAATTCGTCACTTTCTAGCTCGTTGCGTAATATACTATTATGGTACTTGTCATTTACAAAAACACAAAAGATGTTGTGTAATCATTTATAATAATTGGTATTAGCAAGCCATGTTAGAGTTGTCAATAATTAACAAGTTCTCAAACGATTTTTTTTTATTCTATTATTAGTATTGACTAATATTACAATGGGGGAACAAAGGACCTTATCGTTTTCCTATGTGTTTTTGGGCAAACATGAAAAATAAGTTAAACCTACAAAAATTAACTAAAATACCCCCAATATTAATTATATTTCCAATTTCTTCAATAAATATGAATTATAAATACATTTATGAGATTTTACATTATTTAAAAAAATAATTATTAACACGATAACAGCGGATTTTAAAATTCAAATTTTGACAAGTACTGTCAGATAAATTTTAATTACCTTTCATTTACGTTTAAATTGAAAGCAAATGACACTTAAAACTAATAGGGTGTTTTCCTTGTGGAACCTATGTTAATAATCAAATACAATCGCCAAAAGGATTAACCTGATGACCTTTATTATAAGGCACATTAGGACAATGGTTACTGTTACAAACAAGAAGTAATGCCCGGGCTAACAAATTCGTACGCGCTTTACAAAGGTATCTGGCGACTGACTCACTGTGACTCACACTGGATTGTAATGTTTCCCACTTTGGGTGTTATTGTCATGCGCACACATTGCTTGCGATTGTACGTTTATTTGTAAAAACAGCTAAAACCGGCGCGTACACATAAAAAGAAATCCGGTAGGCGCTCATGTAACATACTGGAATGAAACATTCTAGCAAAGGAGAAATAACTTGCCGAATGTCGTAAATAGTATCTTGCCTACTTGACAGGAGGTGCTTAGAAGTGCCAGAGGGTGTGTCCTACAAAAATAGAAGGAATTTGCAAGCCCTTTGCCGCCACCGAGGTCCCTTATCGGTTCTACTTTTTACTAATAATTATTGTTCATTTAATTTGGACGTTTCGTTTGAGAGGTAATAATTTCAATGTTGCCTGATTGTGCAATAAAGTCTTACGATAACCTGTAAAAGGTATTGTATTTTTAATTGACGCCGTAATATTACAAATCTTATTACAACTATAAAAACTATAGCCATTGAATTTACATTAAAAGTTTCAGAGCTCCAGGGAACTGGAAAAGTCATTTTTTATCAAATATTTTAAAAGTTGCAAAAAAACGACAACTGTGTAAAAATTTTTTAATTGTAAAAAATATATTCTTAAATTATAAGTTTATTTGAATAAAATAAATACTTAAAAATTAATTTCTAGTCAAGTCATAACAAATATGTACTTAATTGTATAATTTTTATACTATTAAAGTCAATAAATCCTAGTAAATAAATGGCATAGACAACCAAACTACTTTGTTTGTTAGAAACACCGAGGAAAACACCAGCATCGTTGTCTAATTGTGCAAAAATTAATTAATTTCAATTGCGTTTTTTGGCGAAAGCGGTCTCCTAAAGAGCGAAATATTTTACACTATTGTATATTTATTTCTTATTTATATGTGGCATAAGTTTCATTCTTGTACAAAATGCTCCCAAAACCCGATAAGGTCCTTTACGTTTCTTAAATGGAACAGCCAATATACATATTATGAAATTTTTATATTCATTATCAAAAAATAATATTATAATTTGTATAACCTGTTATGGATCTATCTTTACTCGTTTTGCTGATATTTGCTAAAAAAGATCAATTTTTGAAAAATTACTGCTCTATAACAATTTTGGGTTGAAGTAGTATATTAAAAAACGAGTTTCATTAGTCGCATATTGTAGCACGCGTTCAATTTTAAAATACTAGCCCCCTAGCGGCGAGTATTTTAACCCTTTGCTCGCCGAATATGCAACATTGAAAATATGAATTTTAAATCCGATGTCGCCATAGTGGCGACACGCATGTTTTGCTTATTTTAGCGTTTTTGTATAAAAAAATGATTCGTATAACGTTTGTATAATCGCATGTTAATGATTTAGAAGATATTAATAGCCAAACAGGGAAAAAGTGAAAAATAGACAAAATAGCGCTTTTGATGACATATGTTGAGGATTTTTTTCAGATTTCTCTAATATTTGTTTATGTTTTTCTCTACTTTCTCACAATTATCAATGTCGGTTTTCTAAGTCTCAGTATGCTTTGAAAATTTAATAAGTGATGTTATCAAGGAAACCCTTTATTTTGTTGAATTTTGTTTTAACGCTGTATTCTGCACGTTTGATAATTAATAGCTAAATCAAAATAATAAACTTTTTAAAGAAGAAATGGTAAATATGGTGTATGAGCTATCTATCATCATCTACCAGTTTCTACCAAAGTAATTGTACAGTTATTCTTTTATTTACCTTATTAGTTTAATTAATTATTAATTAAAAGCTGTTCTGTTTTAATTTATATTTGTTCAAAATAAAAATACTTTAATAAATAAAAATAACTCATATAGATTAATTTATACTGCAACCTACAACGTTTTTTAAATCTGCTTCAATATTTCATTTTATACTTTTCAAATGAGGGAAAATCGTAAATTGATGATCACACAATGAAGTCTTTTGTCAACAACGTGGACATTTCATGAGATTGGATTAAATTAAATTTGGAACCTTTCCCCTGGAATTTAAAATTACATTTGTTTGGTGGAGGTTTAGAGTTTATGAAAATAAAAGCATTGGAAGATAAATTTTTATATTAGTATTGATTGGTTATAAGTACAAATCGTAGAAAAATTCAGCAAACAATTAAATATATATATGTTTCATTGCCATTAATGGTGAATTATTATTTTAAGTTTTTAAAGTGTTAAAAGTATCTAATTACATGATAAATTTTAAAAAATCCCATGAATATATGAATATATTTTTTTTCAATTTATAAAGGTTTCGAATATTAACCATCCAATGCAATGCAAAATGCACTTTATACTACATAAAAAATCAAGTCTGTGTATGATATGTGTTTAGTGCTATTCACCGAACCTAAACGTTCAAACATTAACTCTTTCAGCTTATTTTAGTTCAGTGTACAAATAAAAGTTCGATTTTTTTTCGTACTCGAACTTTTAAGGAACTCCTACTTTCTTGGAACTTGTACTTTCGAACATTTCTTTGATATTCGAACGGTTCCAACTATTTTGAAGTTCAATGTTGTTAATAGAAAATTCTAACTTGGAATACTTTAAGGTTTTTTCAGCACTAATTTTAGATAAAAATGGGAACCTCCTAGTTTGATAGATCTTTCCATTGGACAATTCCATATTATCGATGCAGCGTTTTTAACAACTACAGTTTCATCAAAACTACATTAAAAACCATACATGGAGAACTAAACACTTCATCAACATGGCCTTTTTTTCGAAATCACCCGATTCATACACATTCATGTTTTGTATTTATATTAAATTTTCTTCCTCGCCGATTAAAAAGTATTTTCGATAAAACTGTTCTAAAAATGGCGTCAACGATAATATCAATAAAACATTCTTGATGAAAAGATGTTTATTATTAAAGATTTTTATCACAAAATGTAGGTAGTATTCATAAAACGGAAGTTAAAGAAAAGCTAATGTCAATAAATGTTGGGGTCGAGCAATCGAGTACGTCAATCAAGAGTCTGTGTCGGTGAAACATTTATGTTTTAGGTATACCGACGAATTGGTAGTGTTGATGAAAAAGTTATATCAATGGGAAAAGTTGTGGATAGAACTGTATACATATAAATAGTTCAATTTAGTGACACTCGCCTGAGTCATTCTCACTTTATGGATATAATATATTGCTTATTGGAAGACTGTTTCAATATTCAACATGCTTTGTATTTTCTACAGAAAGTAAATAGATACATATTTAAAGTTATAATAAGATGTACTGGGTAAGAGCCGAGAGCCTTTTGCTAAGTTAGGGTTTGAACCTATACTTATACATATATTTAACCTGGTGTATAAATATTTAAAATTTTTGGGATCAAACGATGATTAATTTTAATTAAATAGAATGCCATTTTATTTTGTAAATTTTCAGTTTTATAAGCATTTGTAAAATATGTCAACTTCGCACTTACCCCAAAAATTGAGAAAAGTGCATTAAATAGTTAAAAATGATCTGAAACATTGTTTCATTGCTATGAACAGAACTTGACTTCATGTAGTTTATATTAATTAATTGCGCATTGTCAATGTTATAAGCATTCGTGCTTACATGTTATCCAGGGGTAGTATTATAAAAGTTAAGCCTGCTGCACAATTGACGGAACGGATACGATACGATTACAAAATGAGAGATAGAACATGCTCACTCACTCACGGGGAACTCTGATATGAAAATTTATTTTTTTTTTTAAGTTTTAAAAACTTTTAGAACTCATTTAGAGACAACAAATATATTTAATTTTTTATATTTTAACCCCTGATCAAAAATGCAAACGAGTATTCCAACTTTATTTTTT
Source organism: Stenus bimaculatus (assembly GCA_963971135.1). Taxonomy (NCBI): domain Eukaryota; kingdom Metazoa; phylum Arthropoda; class Insecta; order Coleoptera; family Staphylinidae; genus Stenus; species Stenus bimaculatus. The sequence goes on from OZ020180.1 coordinate 22,440,823, forward strand.
AAAAGATAAATACAAACATTTGTAATGGTACGTAAATATTGCGTTTAAAAAAATAAACAAAGAAGGTGTAAATTAACGAGGACCCTTTATTGGTATACATGTGTCCCAGCTGCTCATACCTCTTTACTTTGATTACTGACATCAAACATTAACCATCGATTGAAGCATGTACATCAAATAAAGGATTAGCCCAACAATACCTTTAATGTTCAAATGTTTGATTGCTATATTTGGCATTCAATCTGAAGGGTTAGGAGTTATACTCATCATCTCTTCATTCAATTAATGTCGGGAGACAAGCGCATCCTGCATAGTTCATCTGAATGAACATGCAATAAATTACCATGTTTAATTATTTAATATGAAACTTCGTGATAAATTATTTGCAATGAAATAATTTGAAAACTTAAAGTGAGGTTCAAATTTATAAATAGCACAATTTTTGTTGAGCTTTTAATGCAATGAACAGTTATACCATTGTTTATACCTATATTTAATAACTGAAGTATTGTGGCCCATTTTTTACGAGTTGAGTAACTAAATTACTTTAAAGTAGAGTTACCATATTTCAGAAGGATCAAAGCGGACTATACCTTACTTCAAAATATAATAATAACAATAATATTTTTTAATGTTGGTGTTTCACTTTTCAAAAAGTTTTAAAAATCTTCGAATGTAAAGATTGTAAAATTTACTTGCACCATAATTTCGCCTTTTGTTGATTTTATATTGAATATTGAGCCTGTTCCGGAAATCCATCCACTGTGAATTTATGAAAGAAAAAATTATTTCAACGTTAGCATTATGTTCAGGAATAAAAAATATAAATTGCCACAATTTTAATAAATCACCTTGCTGTTCGTCAATATGATATTAATTAAAATATTGAATACACGTTTCATCTGACAACGACTCTGATTTGTGTGTTTCAAGAGTTTTCGAAAAACTTTTTAAATTGCAAAATTGATCAAATTGTTTTACATCATCAATTTTGTCTCCTGTTTCCTCAAATAACTACAAAGATTTTTCAATATCCTCCGACTCAGGAATATTTTTTAGATTAATCCGTACTAAATTCTGAAGATCATCGAATATCTTCGTGTAATAATTTTCAAAATTAAATTGTTACCTGTTTCAATATATTTCATTTCTTTTGATATAATGCAAAAACCAAATGGGACTCCAATTCATCATTAAAACGGAGGACTTTTCCGGTTAAAAGAGGACATTTAGTAAATAAATGGAGTGGAAAACAAACTCTACCGTTTTAATGCTAAGCAAATTTATTTAAAATAATAAATTACTGGGGAAGGTGATAAAAAAGCTTATTTGAAATATGAAATATGTTAATATTATACCTAATATGTATCTACAAATATAAATAGCTACACCCCAATTTTTAAAATAATATATTTCTTTCAGAAGAAAAATATAATATAAATAAATTAATATTCTTTAATAATTGTCACCAAAAAACTACTTAATTTTATAATAAATTATTTGATTCTAGGTCAAACAATTGAAGCGAAAAGTCACGAGGATGTAACAATGTTATTCAGCGACATCGTTGGATTTACTTCGATTTGTTCGACTGCTACTCCAATGATGGTCATCAATATGCTGCAAAATTTGTACAATCAATTTGACATCTATTGCGGGCAATTGGACGTTTACAAGGTAGTTTTTCAGACCGACTTCATATATTAAAAACTTTTAACAAAGATTTAATATTATGCACTTTGCCAACTTTATAGATTAATCTCATGCTCCTACTATACTATCGAACAAAAATTGTAACTTCGTCATTATATTATACTAAAAGTTTTTGCTTCACTTCCAATATCAGCATTATTGATTTAAGTTTGAGCATTATTTTTTTAAATATGTTTACCAGGCACTACCTCAACAACACAATCCATCAAGTTTTGACGATGAAAAATGTTTTGCTCGCGGTCATTTAAGAAAAAATTAGATTCATTATACATTCCATGAAAGCTTCACTTTGCATAAACATAATTAAAAGTGCATTGGAAAATTTGTTATGAAAGGAGGTATAATACCCTATTAATACAAATTTTAAACATTATTATTCAATTATCAATTTTATAATTAATAAAACATAACTAAAATTATTATATTATACAATATACATTCTGTTTAATTATAATAATTTTTAAAAATTAATTATTGTTATTAAATAATTAATTGATCTGTCACTTACCAACAGTTTCCATTACAACCAGATAATTACCTTCTGCATATTCAATTTTTTATAAAATTAAACAAATAATCAAAAATTACTATTATAAAAGCAGACTAAATATAAATACCTACAATAATTATTGTATTTGTATTGTTATTGTATTTATAACAAAAAGGATTTAATTATATTTTTATATTTTTCAATATTATTACAAATACGGTGCCCAACAATCTTGGCAACTTCTATTTAATTTCAAAATAAAGAATATTTGAAAAAAGTGTTTCAAATAAAAGTTGCATATTTCTTAGCATGACCTTGAATAACAGGTTAAAGGTCACGAAATAATCACTTATCTTTCAAATAGGTACCTTCCACTTTTATTGGTTACAATTGATGTGACTTACTAGCACATATTTTCTTAGGTTTATTGATTGATTGATTGATTGAAAGTTACAAAGGTTTAAATTTTGAATATAGAAAGTATTTGCTTGTTTAAAAATTTAAGTGAATATCGCACTACTTTCAACCTTTAATTGAAGGTCATAAGTATCACCAAAAATCGTTAAACTTTTAATAACTTTTTTTTAAATGCTACATTTTGAAGAATTATGGCCATTAAAGGGTTTTTGTATTACAAAGACTTAAAAACTATTTAAGTATTTATTCAAAAACAGGATGAAAACCTTTTCTGAAATCTTTATAAGTAAGGTACAATAATATGCAATAAAAATAGGTGGTTGTTATTTAAAAAAGTTAAGTGATATTATGTATGTGACTCTCAACTCGCTTTCAAAAATCATGGTAATATAACTAAAAAAATCTTTTCGTTTCAAAAATAAATGGACGTTGCCGAACTTTTTCTCCGCCCCATGTATTTACTTAATACTGTTATACAGAAGAAAACTCACTTATTAAACTAAAAAAAAAATCAATTCTTCTTCCGGATTCACCGGCAATGACATCAATTTTCTTGATTTAAATAATAACACCCTATTTTTTGTACTTATTATTAATGTTAGTGACAAAAAAAATATTTTTTTCTGAATTCTCAATCTAAACTCAAATATTTTGTTGGTAATTTTTTTTTAATAAAATCTATTAAAACTACTCTTAAGTAATTTAGATAGGTAAAATAAATTGTATATTATTGAAATATTAATTTTTATAATTTCTAAATTTTTTTGAAAATATGTTGATTTTTTCAAATGGCATGATAGTGGGGCTGCCCCAATTTAGATAGAGGATTTTTTTCCGATTACAGTGATACCCAAAATGTAGGTAGAATCGGTAGTCCGCAAATGCGAGCGCTTGATTTTGAAATTCGCTTGATATTTGTGGTTTTGCTCATAATTTTTTTTCTATTGAAGCTTTTTTAAAATTTCTTTTTTCGGTACACAGAAGAGTCTTGTGGCTACCAATTTCTTCTGGTTTTGTTTTTGTAAGTCACACCAAATACTCATACGGCAGCAGTAAAATTGGCACTTTTAAAAAAACCTGGTCCTAGAAAATACCATTTTTTCTTTAACAAGGGAGCTTCAAATTGAGATTTGTAAAATTTTCTCTTATCTAAATACACAACTTCACAAAAGTGTTATTCTGTTTTTCCGATTATATCGAGTATAAGGTTTAAAACAGCAAGAAAAACTTGCTCATTTTTAGGTCAGATTTGATTGTCTATAAATCTAAAAATTCAATAAAAAATACAAAAACAAAATAATAGACATGTTATGCCAAGTATTAATGAACTACTACTACAAAAAAAACAGAATTTCATTTACTGGTTTGTCTAAAAAATGGTATTCTGTAGAGTCACATTTTACGCTCACAAAATTTCGCCGACTATCGTCTTAAGTTTACTTACTTATTTATAAACAGCTGCTGCTAAATTGATGAAATAAAAAGATTTAAAAAAAATGAGAAAGTACACTTTAGTTTATACCTATACATGTGTTAGGTATCAGTGTAATCGAAAAAAAAATCATCTATCGACATAGGGGGTGCCCCCACTATCAAGCCATTTGGAAAAATAAAGATATTTGCAAAAAACGTATTTTAAAAATTATATAATTTTTTAAAAACACGCGAGTGATTTTCATAATTTACAATTTATTTTACGAATTTAAATTATTTCAGAGTAGTTGCAAGGGATTTTATTAAAAAAAAATTTTTAGTTCAATAAATGCGTTTTCTTATGTCATATAACGTAATAAAATTTCAAATTTGTATTTTGATAAATAAAAAAATTATAGCCCTAGTTTCATGGACACCAGGTATATGGTATACGGGATTTAGTAAACACTATTGAAGTTTCAAGAAACTGCGTTTTTAAAAAAAAGATACACTAAAACAGTGCCTATAAAAAAATCTAGAGGTTCTATCTATTCGTAATTGGTAGTATGCGTCTTTTCATAGAAGAGACCCAGAGTTCTAAGTTTACGAGATAGCACATTAAATTTAAGCAATTGCAACATTTCTGGACTGGTAGTATGTCCATTGATAACTTTAAAAAGAAAACAAGAATCGAGCAAAATCTTTCTATCACTCAATATTTACAAGTTTCCAATGTCCAAAGGTGTGAACTCCGTTACAGTTTTTGGCAAATTTAACTACTAATAGATGGCGCTTTTCATCATCAGTGGAGAAAATGTGAACAAAACTCTGTAGTAACCTCGTAATAGTGCTTATTATTTATTTACATGTACAGCCAACAAATTCATGCGTTTTCTTCTATTTGAAATTGTTTTTTATCTGGGAGATACTTCTAAATTTTTAAAGTAAATCAGTTGAGCAGGTCAAAATAGTCAATACTAGTTAAAGAGTTTCAGTTTGTATAATTGAAGTAGAAACTTGTGTGTTCTTTTCGTAAGTTAAAACTGAAGAATTGTTTTCTTTTTCCTCAACATTGTCCTTTAAATTACGTTGAATCAAACCCAACAAATCACAATTGTGGTGATACAATCATTTTGTGGTGTTGATAGGTTGTTGTCATGCAATTCTAACACTAAAGATGTTGATTTATCATGCTTTGCACCATTGTTTATTAAAGTATTTTATACCGTAACTCTTCCCTCTTTGCAAGCCGAACCTTCCGTATTGGATCTTCAGGTCTTGATTCTTCATATAGGAACACACCAATTTGGCATATTATTTGAAGGAATAGCTCTTCTTTAATCTAGGCTGTATGTTGATAGGACCTTAAAAAGATTAACATTTTGATCATCGAATATGTATAAAACTGACCTCTTGTCTTGAAACATAATCATCTAGAGTCTAGAGTGAAATGCTTTAAAGACACACGTACTCCTTTTCCTATTTTTATGTTACCCATTCTTAACTTAATTGCCCAAGATTTTCTTCTCTCAATTTTTTCTACAGTCCCGAAACGATTTACAAATACTTATCTTATTACTGTTGAGTGCTGGATATTCGTGAACGTGAATGTTTGGTTCATTTTAAGGAGCGTGTGGCAGCCTGCAATTGATATTGCAAACGTTTTCCCCTAGCAAATAAAATTGCTAAACTTATTTATATCTCTCTCAAAGTACTTAAGGATGCGCGAAACACAAGTAAACACAAATTACCGTTTGCCAAAGTACTTTTAAGTTTATTCTGTGCAAATTTATAAGGTCCTATAGCAAATATCTGTAAAGCAACTACGGAAACCGTTTATTACAATCCGTTCAACAAACCTTACATATTTTTACTGAAAGGACTTAAAGATTTGCACAGAATTGCAGCATTAGTTAATATTTTGCCGTACAGAGGGCGTGTAGAATTCAAAAATCGTGAATAAGTACACCATCAGCTTGTAAAAAATATCTAAAATATCTCAAAATAGGTACGATAAACCTACAATTCTATAGATTTCTTTAATTTTTACAAGTAACATTTTTCTACAAAGTTTTTAGAGAAAAATATTCTGGCAGTTTTTATAATTAATCCAATCATTTTTATTTCCTGTCCTTTTATTAGCGAACTTGAGAAATAATTATAAAATCAATTCATGAAAACGGATTTAATGTTCAACAATCCCAATGCTATGTTTACATATTATTAGAAACCATTTTCAAAGAAATATGCTAAAACTTACAGTTGCATTTCTTATAATTCTAGAGCTTCACGAAGAAAAGAACTAACTTATTATGTTTGTACAAACTTTTTTATTATCTCGATATTTCTTATCCATTTTCTATATGGCTACCACAGTTGAGGTATTTCTTATTGAAAATAAAATTACCAATATTTTATCAATAGTTAGCAATTTTTTAAAATCAAAAATCACCACATACATAATCTATTATCTATATAGGTAAAATTTCATTTCGCCAGATGTGCAAACTTATTCATATTTGCATGCAATCAACAAACTTCTGCCTGTGTTATATGCAGATTACTTTGTGAGCTTCTCTTATGCTTCATTATATTAATTCAATACTATATACTTGTCTCTTACATGGCATATAGGCGTTTTTATGTGCAAGGCTGCATGGCGATGATAACAATGCTTAAGTTTAATAAAGTGATTTAGGCCTAAATGGAGGATTAGATACGAAGCTGGTAATGATAATACGTCACAAGTATTCCTTTATTTAATCGAATAGGGTGGTTATTTGAGTCGAATAATGGAGCAGTTGCGGTCACAGTTTGATAAACAAAGAACTGAAAATTGCTTTTTACAGCACTGATTATAATTCAATTATTGTGAACATTAATAAATAAATGTTGAACAAAGTGTTTCATATTTTATTTATTGTAATGAAATTTATGAACTGATTTTATTTATGCATTGAATTTTCATTAATATTTTACTATGTATCGTAACTAGTATGATGTATTTATTAAACAAAAGCAATTACTTTAGATTATTTGAATATGTTTTTGAAAATATACACACAGGGTGTGCCAGCGCTGTGTCCTCAGTACACTTACTTCATTTACTCTTCAAAAATATTTTAAAAATATACTAGGTGTCCATTCCAAGATGGCGAACCAAAGCTACGTTTTACTAAATGGAACACCCTGTATATTACGACATTTTTGGATTCCTTGTCAAAAAATAATCATACTTTGTATAAGCTTTTATGGGTCGATATATTTTTGAAAAATCATTGCTCTAAAACAAATGACAATATTACAGCTATCAATGTCAAATTTTATTAGGGCGCCTCATGAACGCAAGTTTACCAATGAAACGAAATTTTCAAATGGAAGATCCTATATATTTTAGCATCAATCGATGGCATTTTTTTACAAGATTTTCATTGAAATAATGTTTGTATGGTTGCATTTTAACGATTTAGGAGAAATTTAACAGTTGACGCTTACTTTGTTGAATTCCATATTTACACTCTTTTCTGTACTTTTGATAATAACTAAACCGAAATAATGAACTTTTTCTACAATCGTTCAAAAAGTAAAAATTCCATTAAAACCATGAAAGTAATGACAGATAATGACATTTATATATTTGTCATTCATAATCAGGCGTCAGTGCACAAAAGCATTACTTAAGTAATGTATTTCTGGACTAGTCATTAATAACAAATTATAAATGACAAATATATAAACTTCATTATCTGTCATTAATTTCATGTTATTAATAGAATTTTATTAGTTTTAATGGTCATCATCCATCATAGAAAAAATCGTCTCGTTGTACAAATTTTACGTCGCGTGAAAATATTATCCAAATGGTGAACTTGTTGCATAAATAAATATTTCTTAGGAATAAATGATAAATATGGTGTATCCTCTTGGTGCAGCTGAAAGAAATTCTTTTCTGGCTATCAGAATTTATAAAGCACGGTATCCAAATGACAGGCAACGAAGAATAGGGTATTTGACATTTTTTTTACCAAGTACTTTTAGAGGATATGGAGTCTACAAATTTATATGCGTTTTTTCCCTGTTTTTATATTTCAAACTAAGCGAATATTTATTGAGCTATATACAAAATAAGAATATCATATGAAAGTGGAACCTCTGCTTAAGACTTGTGTGCGGCAGTTTTTTAATATTTTTAATCCAAAATGGCCAAAAAAATATCAATAAAAATACGTAAAATTTGGCCTATTTTAAACTTATTTTTTGGACTTAATAATTTAATTTTTCAAAAAGTCGTCATATAGAAGTCTAGCCATGAATGTTATTTAAACTATGCAATCTTAATGTTATTTACAAAATATGGTTGTAGTTTGAAATAATTGCTAGGCATATTTCGTAAATTTTGAACGCGCATTTTAACTGTAAAAGCAGCAAATACCTTCGTAGTATAGGAGATATAAATTTTAAAATATAACAGAAATGGATATTTTTATTGGTACTTTCATCCTAATTATGTGGGATGTACTTTGGGTCAAAATTTCTTCCCCAAATTCAAGAAGAAGCTCAAAATATACGTTTACTATCGGAGCGAGGACTCCCAATCCTCTTAAATGCTACAGATAAACCTTCTAGTAACTGATAAAATGCCAAAACATTTTATTCTCTATGATTAGCTTAAAATCTGAGCTTAAATTAAAATTTTCATGTCAAAACGCTCCTGACCGATACGCCCGCTCAATGACGTCACATACTACTAGGGTTAAGAAAAGTCAAGCTATTTTTGGAGTTTGTACATGTTTTTATTGGTTTCTATCCCCAAAAATGAATTTTCAGTCAATTGCATTTTCAAAAATACATTTGGTTCATCCACATCAATTTTCTGTTATGTTACAAAATATGATGATCATTACATAACATTTAAAATTATGTTTCGTAAAAAAATCAACAAGTGAAAACATAATTTAATATAATTTTTCATTTAAAACATAAAAGGTAGTAAGTAAAAATTTACTTAAAGTGCTATACAAATTGAATTAAAATTCCCAGAAGTAGTTGACTCTTGTTGAATAAATAAATAATTGCTTCATCTTATTTTCTTCTAGCACAATCTCTACTTCTATTTAAAAATGAAATTACTTCATAAAAGTACGCAAGTGGTATAAAAGTAATTATAATCTATTTCTACCTTTTTTCCATAGCTGGAACCCGTTTCAGTGATAACAATTAACCTTATCAACAGATTGACGAAATGTCAATTTGTATTCACTCTCCAGCAATTAAAACTTTCTCAAAGGCAATAAATGGCGAAAAAGTAAAGTTATTAAAGCTGATTGATGTTTGTGCAATCAGGCATGTAGGCTTTTCCTAAAATAACCAATAATTGAATTAAAATTTATTAATAACAAGGAAATTAAATTTCCTATTAAATGTAAAACCTTATTTTAAAATAATAATTTACCAAAAACAGAGATATAGTAAATTGATACGTTAAGTTTACTAAAAATTAATATAAAGTTAGTAAATTATATAGTCCCTTTAGAAAATTTCTTTCACCTTCATTACATAAAAAAGTTTTTACCTATTAAATAATTTTTAATTAAATTGAGTGCTTTAAAAAAACAACTACTTTTATAGAGACTATAATATAGCACTTTTTATAAAAATACATTGTTTATAATACTGTTTAATATTAAATTGTAGAACTAAAATATGCAATAATTATAGCAATTTGTGAACCAATTATGATAATTTAAGTAAATATTTGGATTTTCTTGCTAATTAACAAGTGTTCGTCATGCATATTATATAAATGGGGTCAAGAGGTCAATCTCAGTAAGATTCCGGTCTTAATTTAACGCTTGTAAAACAAAAAAAATATGGTTTTTGACTATTCACAAAAAGTAACTTTTTATAGCCTTTTTTATATTAGGATTAAAACTGCATGTTGGGGAAATCGTGAATAAATTGAGGTTTCCTTCTGCGAGTACAAAAACTCGAGAGAAGCCTTTTCGAGTGAAAGCAGGAAAAGGGCGAACATTTAAATTGTGAATAAAGAAAGTTTCTAATCCTGCATAAGTCTGCTTTATAAATTGCCATTGGAACATATTCTTTGTTTGTATTGAAGTGCGAAACCATAAGTTATTAAGTTTTAATGTGTTCTTAATGAATATATTTTTAGTTTGGAAACGTTTTTTATTGAAGCTTTAGAAAATAGGTTGAAATTTAAGGGATAAAAAGAATTATTTGGACTTTTATTACGTGGAACTTAAATAAATACGATCTAAAATCGTGTCCACATGGGACAAAGGAGATCTATTATCACACGTAATTTATGCCTTCTATCAAGAGACTTTAGGTGGCATTAAATCCAGTGATCTTTAACGCCTAATTTTTTTCCTGTCGATTTACATTAGTTTTTATACGAAGTAAATTCCACCACTTTACGAGGTGTTTTAAATTGTCAACAATAGAAAAGTTATTAATATTGCCAGTTTTTATACTTTCATAATAAAATAATTTTATATCAATGACATTAAAATGTTATTGATTCATTACAAGGTACTTATCATTTAATTACTATATTGATCTATCCACTAATTTTTGTACGCGGAGACTCTGGCAAAATAATTAATAATAAACACATTAATTTACCCACTAGAGTTTTTCTATTAAGTTTATTTTTATTTTCCATCAAAAATTTTAATGAATATTTAATACAGGTAGGTATAATATAATTCATTTACATAATATTTTAAATTTTTGCTCTGCATTTTTTTCATTTGTGTACACATTTATTAAAAGGATAGGAAGACAATTTTCTTGCCTCGGTGAAAATCTAAGGGCCTTTTTAGACGGGCTCATTTGTTACCAAATCGACTTAGATGCAACTGCACATTGCGTAGTTGCATTTGAGTCGGTTTGGGAACAAAATTTTGGTAACAAATTGTTTCTGTATTTTTTTCGATAATTTTAGTTTTCTTACTCGTATGTCGTATATACAAAATATCTTTAAAATAAAACTAAACCAAATTAGACATTTTAATTGCAAAAGAATAATTCGTAGTTCACCAAAGTTAGAGTAAGAAACTGGAGCAAATTTCATCGATAAAAAAACGAAAAAAGTAGCAGATGTCTATCCTTTTCCCTTAAATGTGGCTTCAGTCTGAGAAATTGTCATAAAACTGAAAAACAAAAATTATTTTTCAATTTTTTTTATTGTGATTTTTTTATTCAACGATTTCTATTTATTTGTTATTACTAACTGAAAAAGGATGGTTTTGGATTCTATGATTTTTAAACTTTTTTGGTTTTTTAACAATCAAATTTGTTCTACTTTCTAATACTGATGTTTTATCTACCATGCACGGGACACCCTGTATGTATTATATTTTTTAATAATAATATTATTTTGTATTTAAAAGACGACATGTAATTACTCTTTGAGAATTTGAAAATAATTTTAATTAAATAAATTGAAGTATTGACCTTTTACCATGTTTACAAACATTTTTACTTATAAGCTTAAATAAAACAACCTACTTTAAAATAAATGAAAAATTTACTCCACAGTCGAATTTTCCCCTGTATTTAAAATTTATTTGTTGGAAAATTTTTGTGTAAATATCAGTTGTAATTGCTTCCAGGTAGAGCTATGTACATATATATCATGTAACTTATTCCCAGACACGCAATTGTTAAGTAAATATTTAATTTCTAATTTCAATTACATACACCGATAAATCAATGTATTTATTTCTGTAAACAATACTTACATTCGTTCAAACCAAAGCTATTTAAGCCTTGCGGCTTCTATTGACATTATTAAAAAATTATTTGCAAAAAATAAAATTAAGTAATGGAAATATATTGTAAAGTAAATAAAATATAATGAATCGCCAAAAGAGATTTTAAATTATATTTTACAAGAAACTTTACTTAAAAGTCATAAAATGACAACTTATTTTAATTTTGGAATCGAATACAATAATCTAACTTTCATATAAAGCATCAGTGTTAAGACCCTCTGGTTTTAAAATAACCCATATTCTATATTGTTTTATGTGAGAGAATATGATATATTTTGGTGTTATCATTTGAGTGTGAGATTGTTTAATTAAAACAAAAGTAATAGCCAACGATGACTAACAATGAGAAGTACTCACCCTAAAAATTTTATTAATTTTCATTTAGCCGATCCAGAAAAAACAAATAAAAAGTAAAAATAAAAAGAAATTTCAAAAACATACATCTCGGTAACAGTTGAGTTTTGGACAAATGTTTATATTGACTTTTTTTCTTATATTTCCTTCTAGTATAAGCACATGAAGCCATGACCACCATTTTAGAAACACCATGTATAAACCGGAGCAATATTTTTAATAATTTTGTGAGAAGGTTATATCAAAAGTTCGAATGAATTCCATTTTCGTGCATTCGAAGTTACTACGTATACGAACTTTTTTGATTGAACTACTACTAATTTAGTTTTACAATAAAATGAACTAAAAACTTTGCGATAAACTGGAGTTTTTAAAGCATTTTATGTTAAAAATGGTTGTAGTAATTACTTTTAGCAGAACACGATCCTGTCCTCAATGAACATATCAAGGGTTTCGTGGAAGAAGACCTTTTTTTATAGAAAAATTAAAGATTTTTATTTTTGGTCTAAGATATTTTTATCATTTGTATGAATGTATAAGAGCTACAGGCAAAAAAAAACTATTCAAGGTCATACATTTTTCGTAATACCGAACGACGCAAGCGCCGAAGGCTTGTGAAATTTTAATTGTTACTAATAACGTTTAAATGAACAACTGTACCAAATTTTAGCTTATTACTATTTTTTTCATAATTAAGGCTTCTTTTGTCTAATTTGCCTTGGACTTGCTGCTTTTTAATTTCGCATCTAGTTTTCCTTTGGGGTGCTCCATAATACACAATAATTCGTACTTCCTAAAGATATTTAGGAAACGCATTTTAACATCATTCATCATTCGGCCACTTTAATGTATCTGCACTTGATATAATTTCGTATTTACCATAAGAAAAAACTATTTTTCCGACGACCATATGAGAAAATCGTAAATGTCATTCATATTAGTGGTTTAGAAAATCTATCATTGCTACACTAGTGACTTTGGTTTTCTGTATTGAAACTCTGAAATACTTCTTATAATTTTCGATAGAGGCGCTGCGAAGGAATTCCGAAAGCCCTCTCTCTTGGATTTTGTGAACTTGCAAAAAAGGACAGTTCAAATAAAAATATATATTTAATATTTAAAAAAATTGAAAGGGTGGCTCCGTAGGGATGAGGGTTGCAATTACCATTCCTATTTTGTCGTAAAGAGTTGTCCCCCTGAAGGTAAAAATCCACCTGTCACGGCATTTTTACAATTACTTATTTTTTTAAAGTTATTTAGGGTGGCTTCTTTTAAAAGGAACACCATGTAGTTATTTATGTGAGAAAAAATAATGTAGTAGGCATGAGTTCGAATTTTTCGAACTAATAGCTAATACATTTTTCGCAAATGTTGCATACAAAATTGTACCTACATTTACAAAACTATTATAAATTATTGAAATAATTCTTAATTATTCTAAATGCTAATATATCACATATGTATCGATTGTGCAGAGCACGAACTGACATTTACTTAAACTAGGTTGGCAGAACTTTGATATATAAACAAAAAAATCATGCAAAGTATTATACAAGGTGTACAAAGTTCGGCACGCTCGTTTATTAGTTAAATGAAGCATTTTTGGAAATATTGCCCATTGCCAATTTTGGAAATTAAGCATTTTACAGAAAAATTTGTTAAATAAAAGTTGTACGATTCTTAGTGACTCACTTTTGAGAAATATTTCTATGACCTTGAACAGCAAGTTAAAGGTCAACTGATATTCATTTATCTTTTTTAAATTGCCGAACTTACCTATTAAAACTTTAAACTCTTGTAAATTATTTACTTTAGTAAAATAAAAGAATATGCTCTATAAATCTATGAAAGCAAGCTTTAATAATACGCTATTAAAACGGGTGGTTGCTATTTAAAAAAAGTTAATAAATTATCGCCTGGCCATCAACTTGTTACTCAATATCATGCCAGTATTTCTAAAAACGACGTTGCTAATAAGAATCGTACAACTTTTATCTGAAACATATTTCTGTAAAATGCTAAATTTCCATAATAAAGCAGCGTTGCCGAACTTTATGTATTGATTTTAAGCTTTGTAACTTTCAAACTATTTCCTTTTGAAAAATAAAAAGATATGTTCCTTTAACCTTTGAAAACGAGCTATTTTAATCCAAAAAAATGGGTTGCTCCTAAATAAAAAAAGTTAAGTGATTATCGCCTGACCTTCATCTTGCTATTCAAGGTCATGGGCAATATTTCCGTCACTAAGAATCGTACAACTTTTATTTAAAACATTTTTTTCAAAAATGCCTAATTTCAAATATAAACGGGCGTTGCCGAACTGTATGCCTCACTATGAATCACTTTCTTTTCTTATATAGGGAGTCCCTGAATAACTGATAATTTTTTTTCGGTGATAGAGGAAGTGAACTGTGCATTTTTTGACTTATAAAGTATTGTAAGGAAATGCTCCCTCAAAAAGTTATACCTCTTCAAAAATTTAAAAAAAATATATTTGTTTTTAAATAAAATAAACATTACAGGAGATATTACTTTGAAATTTTGGCGATAGTTTTTTCTTTTCAATGGACTAAAACATTCGTTTATAATAAAAATTTTAAAAACCAAAATGGAGATTGAAATTTTCTTTATCCATGTTTCAAAAAAATCGTTAATTGATAAGGCTGCTGCATCGATTTTATAAATGAATGTTTTGCATACGTGGGAAATACATAGCGACAATAGGGACAACTCACGTGATGTCACGAGCGGAAAAATTGGTCTTAAGTTTTTAATAATTTTAAATGTACTTACTAAAATAATAAAAATTAAATACTTTTTTAAAATTTTTGAAGTGATAACTTTTTAAGGAAGCATTTCCAGACAATACTTTATAAGTCAAAAATGCTTAGTTTACAGACCATATCTCCGTTATTTGAAAAGATACAAAATCCAACCAACATAATCTTTTAATGGCATCAAATTGGCCTTCCATTTTTATTCTTAAAATTTTAATGGCTTTGACCACCCTTAAAAAGCCATCATCAACTTTTTTTTTCAAATGGCAGCTCCTACTTTTTTTAACAAAAATTGAATCTCAACTTTATACTGAATACGACTAACATACTGTCACTTAAAAAAATTGTACAAAATTAATTTTATTTTTTATTTTATTTTATAGTAAGAGAAGAACTAAAATTAATTATAATAAATGTTCAAAATTGGCTCCTGCACATTGTACACAAGCTTCAAAACGTCGCAAAACAAATAAATATGCCATTAAAAGATTATGTTGGTTGGATTTTGTATCTTTTCAAATAACAGAGATATGGCCTGTAAACTAAATCGTGGGACACCCTGTATTTCACTCAATCATAACCATCAACTTTTGACATGATAGCCATTATTCAGGAAGCCTACCGGCTCGTGTTGCAATTTCGGTCTTCCTGAATAATGGCTATTTTCTTGCGAGTAGAATACTATAATTTTTCCATGACTTTTTTTTTATTTTAAGAGCATCTTCCTAGACACCCGCGATAAATTTTCCGTTGGAGATAATAACAAGGAATAGAAAATCCATCCCACTTTTCTGGAGCTTCGTTGCAAATTATGACTAAAAAACTAATAATTAATGCGAATTCCTAGGTGGCGCGCGAGTTAGGGAGGAAAAATTGTGAAAAACCATGAAATCGAGCATTAGTTCTGCAGTTATAACTCCAGTTTCCCTCGTTAGATTTTAAATATTTTTTCAGATTTATAATCTAAATTGATTAGGCTACATCCTGCCAGAGAGCTACCTTCTGCAACCTACCACAAAATTAATTAGAGGGGTCCAAAGTTAAGGTACTCTTAGATCATTATATTTTTTTGTACATTCTCCAATTTTGCTCTTAAAGCGCTTATATGCAAATTTGTTGTTATTTTTCTAATTTCGGACATTTCTTGATTTCTTCCATATAAATTTTATTCTGTGGTTAAAATTACCCATAATCCGTTGCTTATTACCTAATAGGTTGCCCATTGTTTAATGCAATTGCCCATAATCCATTGTTCATTACCCAATAAGTTTGCCATCGCAGCTTTGTGATTGGTCTCCACATCGTCCGAGCATGTTCAAAAATGTCAAAAATTTACTAATGAATTTCATTACTTGTCAAAAAATTCAAAGATAATGAATAGTTTATTCAATAGTCGCGGAAAAAATTATTAGTACACTAAGGTAGAAAATAGAAAATTTTTAAAAAGTGTAAAAGCCTGTTAGTTAAATTAGGGTTTATACAAAAACATACTTTTTGAAAAACCGGTTTTCAAATTCAAATTTTCCAAAAAAATCGGTTTTAACCGGTTTTCGAATTTAAAAGTAGCTAAAAAGGTAATTTTTATCAGTGAATCGAACCGAAAACCATAAAAAATAGTATTCTAAAACAGTAACTGAAACCGGAAAAAAATACTAATTTCGATTGGAACAATAGTAATGAATTACGATTAATTAATTTAAAATATACTTTTCGTAATAATTTTTTATAAGTTTGTTTTATAAATTTTCTCCAAATTCATATTTTTTTGAAAAAGAATTTTCAGTTTCTACAGTTTAAAATGACATTCCAAAGATAGTCCAAATCGTAGAACTGTGCGTAGAACTAACTAAATTTTCGTTCGACTCCCTCATTTTGTACATATTATTTGATTTTTTTTAAACCGGTTTTTTTAATTTTAAAACTGGTTTTCGAATGTGACAAATCTATTTAAAAAACCGGTTTTTAAAAACCGTCAAACCCTAGTTAAAATGGAGGTAATTGTAAAATCAATGAGGCTAAATTTCGCAAACTGTGTGTACAGAAATATTTTTATTCTTTTATGTTTAACTATTACCCTTAAAATCGCGGATTTTCTTGGATTTAAGATTTCAATGTTAAGAAAGCTATTAAATTTAAATGTAAATTCTACGACGTGTTTATTACATATTTATTATTATGATAACTATTTTATGTATTCCACTGTAAAATTTTATCTCCATGTTTTAGTTTTAGTACGGTTTTATATAATTTGTGTTTAGTTTAACTTTGATAATAACGTTATAATAATATCGTTATATAAAATCAGTTGCTTTGATTTAAATAATTTATTTTACTGGTTACTGGATATTTTGCAATTATGCATTTTAAAGAGAAAAGGTTAACAAACTCAACTTCATATCTATTTCCAGAAAACTTATATTTAAAATATTATATTATTATGTGAGCTTGAAAACCACCTTCATACATTCACTAGCATTATTAATTACGAAAAGAGCTGATTAAAATATTTTTATGCATGTGGAATAGTAAACTAAAATGTTGTATATTCGGAGAGATCCATTTGCCCTATATCAATAAACTTAATTCCTATTCGGATTATCATATGTTTTTTTTATAATTCTTTAGTTAATTTTTTAATTAAAACTGGTTTCTCATATTATCACTTCTAAGTATACATGGTGTATACGAAAAATACCTCACCTTCATGATTTGTTTACAAAACTTTTCTTTAAAATCATATCTGATTTTGTTGAGGTTATTTTTCGTATTTTTGACATTTCTTGATTTCTTCTATGTAAATTTTATTCTCTGGTTAAAATGACCCAAAATTCTTTGCTCATAATCCAATAGGTTGCCCAGTGATGAATGAAATTACCCATAATCTATTGCTCATTACCCAATAAGTTGGCCGTTGCCGCTTTGTGATTGGTCCGCACACGATCCAAGCATGTTGAATAATGTCAAAAATTTAGTAATGAATTTCATTAATTATGAAAAAATCGAAAGTAAAAAAAATCTAATGTTCTTCTTCTCCACTTGACAAAATCTCCAAAAAATTCAAGGATTGATTTGTCTATTGTAAATACAAAATCTTCAAATAGCAGAAATTCGCCGAAATGAAAAGGTGGCGTCCTAAACTATGTCCCAAACAATTGACAAACAATTCCTTTTATCCCGAGGAGAATATCAGCAATTATTATTTTTTAAGATTGTGATTATACTTTCATAATTATTTTAAATAAATGATAAAAATGAATAGCCAGACTATTCAACTAAACACAACAAAAACAAAGCATCTTGACATTATGAATTTTAACGAATTATTTTTTTTTTTTTGAAAAAAAATTTTTTTTCGCAAAAAATAAAAACTAATATCTCAAAAATACTTCTTTTTTAAAAGTATTTTAAGCCATGAATAAAAATATGGGATGTTACATTTAAAAAAACAAAGTTCATGGTGTTTCCGGTGAAACCGGAAGTGATTTCGTAAATAAAAAATGCTCATAAAATTTGTTTTTTTGAACCATAGAACATAGCCAAATTTCAAATTTTTCTATTCATAAATAAAAAAGTTATAGAGGTGACCCGGTTTTCATTTCCACCCGGTATTTTAACATTTCTTTATTTCTACTTATTATGATCCTAATATAACATCAAAAATAATAAAATAAATTTTCTTGTATTATTTCTTCTTTAAAAATAAATTTTGCCACTTTTGCTTTTCTTTTTAATATTGTGTACAGTACCTCGTAGGCAGAATAAGGTTTTTTATACAGCTTGTTTGAATTTCGTGTAATGTCGTTTGTAATGTTTCCAGGTGGAAACAATTGGGGATGCTTATTGCGTTGCGGGAGGCCTTCACAAAGAAACTAACACCCATGCTCAACAAATTTCGTGGATGGCTTTGAAAATGATAGACACATGTCGTCTGCACCAAACACATAAAGGAGAACCAATTAAGGTAAAAATACAATTTACATACGAAAATTTAATATTTGTATAAAAACTAAAACGACATGTTTTTGAAATGGGTACGTTATACTCCTAAATTATACAGGATGTTATTTAGAATTAGAGCAACCCTAAAGAACACTGGCAAAAAATAATTTAATAATAAATTTTTATTTTTTAAGCGACTTGCTTGTATAAAAAAATTAATGTTTTTTCCTCAAATACCTAAAAACTAAAATTAAAAATAATATAATATTAAAATAAATATATTTTTATAAATATAAATATGCTTCCAATAAATATAATAGTCAAATCAAGTAAATATATTTTATATAACCATATACTTACTCTTTCATTTCAATGCGCAAAGATAAAAGGGCCTTTCTATTCACCTTTAAGATGAGAAAGAAAAGAAAAAAAACTTATCTTGGCAGGAGCATATCAGAACTAATATCAAGGCTTTTATATAGCAGACTGCTTTCTTTCCACTTCTTGAGAAAAATATTTGATATAACGAAAACAATATAGGTTGTACTTTTATTTTTTTCATGGTCGATTAAATTTAGACATATAAGTTTTTTTTCATATTTTATATTTTAATTAAATTTCCAAAATCATTTATAATTACCTCATGATTTATAAAACTGCATTTTTAAATTATTTGAAATAAACAAGCAATTTTACTGGAAAAAAGAATTCATATAAATTTTTAAAGCAAATTTTGTGTAACAAATGCGATTTAATTATTTTTACTAAAAGCCTTTGTCTGTTGGAATGTCCATCATTTACAAATTGAAGCTGTAATTTGGTTCTAGATGCGCATTGGCCTTCATACTGGGTCGGTTTTGGCAGGAGTCGTCGGTGTAAAAATGCCAAGATACTGCTTGTTTGGACACAATGTAACCATTGCTAACAAGTTTGAGTCTGGCAGCGAACCCCTAAAAATCAACGTAAGCCCCACGACCTACATGTAAGTTTTTATCTATTAAACGATTTCTTTAAACTCTTTAAATTTATTACCATTGCTATGAAGGACACCGAAGTAGTAAATTCAGGCAAACATTTTATTGATGGTCTGTCAAATGTGTTAAATTATATGATTTGTACATTTGCGCTACAATAAAAATCAAAGTAAGGATTAAAATAAGTACTTAAATTTTGATATTGAAGTCATATTAATTTAATACTGAAGAGTATTTAAATATAGTTTTTGTATATGGTCTTGAGACGCGATTTCTATTTTTTTGCTCCATTTTCATTTAAAATAAGCAAAGAGAAACAGTTTACGTATTTATACTAATGTGCTGCCACCTGGTGACGATATGTTTATCTTATTGTTTTACAGATTTCTGTAATTGAAACAAATATTTCTTACCTCTTAAAACGCTGCAAACAATTGTCTTGTTTATGTTTCATGCTTCATGCATGATGTGCATGATATAAGCGGTTATTATTTTAAATTGAGACCATTGATCTAATTAATCTAAACTAATTTTTAAATAAATTAAAGCGCCACCTCCACGGCTACCATAAAAACCCTGGTGACTGACTCTATTTTTCGATAAGCAAACTCTTATGGAAACTGTCTTTCTTATTGTATCCATACTCCTTTTACATACTGTTTCATTAGCCCTAATTTAATCTGCAAAGGAGGCAATATTATACAGTCTCTTTACACTAGTCGAGCATTTATCACATTCAGTTTCCCCAGGACCAAACCTCCCTTAAAGGGCAATCTTTTCTTATCCAGTGCTCAACTTTAGCTCTGCTGTCCCATAAGCATATAAAACTAGGATATTTTGTATACCCACCTTGCTGATCCAAGAGGAACTTTACTATGTTCAGAATTACACATATAAGCCAATTATGTCCTATGTACTTTATTTTCTCCATAACTAAAGATATCATAGGCTATTCTTCTTTATATCAAGTCAGGAAAGGAGCTTTAATTACTAGTTTTCGTTTGGTAATTAAGGCTCCTTTCCTTTCCTGACTTAAAATTTCCGATTTGAAATATTCTTCTTTAACTTTAGTTGAATGTACACTAGGTATAGAATCCAGTTTAGTGTCATTATGCAAGAGTCCACATTTAAGACTGTTTTGTAATCCCATTGCAGTCATTAAACCAGAACCAGAACAAAATACAAAATCGTCCTCTTCAGAAAAGAAAGGGACCAAATTATTTTCCCTTATGCGATAAACTAATATACAGGGTGTTTCTGAACAAGTGTCGAATAATCTAGGAATTGGTTTTTGGACCAATTTTAAGACAAAAAGTAAGAATAATTTTTTGTGCCAAAATGCTTCATTGATGTTTACTCATTTTTTTCAATTTTTTAACATAAAATCTACATTTTTAATAATAATTGGCTTAAATTTTGCACATACATTACTATTGGCAGCCGCCTTGAGATGAATTAGCAAATTTTCAAAAAACAGTTGAAGTGAAGTATTTCGGGTGAATTTTGAACGCTTTTTAATTTTTTTGTACAACATCATAGTAATGAAAAAAATTAAGTCTTCACTTTTTTACACGTTTTTTTTTTACTTTGTGTTCTCTTTAACCTTTTTGATTACTTGTTGCGTTTGGAAGTTATGGAATAAAATAAACCACTTCAAATTTCTAAATGTCTACAAAATTAAATTAAATTATTTTATTTCTGTTCAAAATTAGATAAAATTAGGAATGTTTTAAAGAATACAAGTTTATTTAAGAGTCCAAAAATAAAATAATGTATGTAAATATCCTCCATTTTAGAACTACCGGGTGTTGAAATTACTTACTTGCATGTACACCCGGTATTTCTAAAATGGATCAATATATTTATTATATGTAGAGTTGTTTGCTTGTCTTTTGGGTTTTAAATATTTCAATAAATTTTATTGTCCAGATATTTTTAATTAAGGGAAAGTAAGAAACTTTAAAATCGACTAAGTCAATTTTTTTTAATTTTATTGAGATAATGGCCTTAAAACTAACATTTTTGTAAAGGTATGGCTATGCACTACCAGCAACGCTCACCTTTCTTAACTCTTTAGGCAAACTGACGTTCGAAAAAGTCTCGAATCGATAAGAAGATTCATTTTTATCATTTAATTCTACATACTTCTAACTATAATTATAATTGGTAAGTATTTTTTAGGATTTCTATAAAATCGTGAAAATATGTACCAAATTTCATCAACATAGTTCACCGCAAAGCTCTTTAAAAAGGAATCTTATAAAATTAAGTATATCACCCCCATATTTTTGTTGTTTTACATAAAAAAAACTTACCAAGTATACAGGGTGTTTCATAAGTTGGTACTTTTTTTTCAGAGGATGTAAAACTCAATAAAATAAGTTGTTTGACAAAAAATCTTTCTTATAAAAGTTTTCAAATAAGAAATTTATTGTGATTTAAATAATAATGTGGTTCATAACGATTTTTTCGTTTGGCGACCAGAAATTCGTAAAGAAATCAAGTTATTATTTATGCAGAGTCCGTAGTTGTGTGTACAGTGTAGATCAGAAAATGGCACATGTTTATGCAAACAATGAGTTGGTGGGATATTTTATTGTTATACGGGGAGTGCAATCAAAGTGCAGCTGCTGCTTCGCGGTTATACGCACAACGTTTTGGACAACGGGTTTACCCAACACCAAGAACAATACTTAATGTTGTTCGAAGACTTCGGGAAACAGGAGTGATAGCACAAAACCGAGGAGGGCATGCTGGAAGACCTAGGCGACGTAATATGATAGAGGTGGAAGAGCAAATACTAAATGCAGTTGAAAATGAGCCCAGGAGTACCCGAGAAATTGCAAATGAATTTCATGTTTCACATGTTTATGTCTGGCATACATTGCTAGAAAATCAATTGTACCCTTATCATGTACAACGAGTACAAGCCTTAATGCCTCAAGATCACCCTCTGAGAGTCCAATTTTGCCAATGGCTCCTACGACAACATGAAAATAATCCTGATTTTACTAGCCATGTGTTAGTGACGGATGAAGCGACATTCACTCGAAATGGAGTAATTAATTTTCGAAACACGCACGTATGGCCGGTTGAAAATCCTCATGCCGTGAGGCGAACGAATTTTCAACAAAGATTTTCACTGAATGTTTGGGCTGGAATTATAAACAGCATGCTTATCGGACCATTTTTTTGCCAAACCGATTGACCCGACAAAATTATTTACAGCTTTTAGAAAACACTTTACCAGTTCTACTTGAGGATGTAACTTTGAGCGTACGACAGATAATGTGGTTTTTACAAGATGGGGCTCCAGCTCATTTTTATCGTGCAGTCCGACAACATTTAAATAATACCTTTCCCGAAAGATGGGTGGGACGTAGTGGACCTATTTCATGGCCTCCCCTTTCACCAGATCTCAATCCCTGTGATTTCTTTTTATGGGGGTACATGAAAGATCTAGTGTACAGAAATAATAAAGTTGCCACCATACAAGAACTACGTTATCGTATTGAAATACCTTGTAATGTAATTCGTGGGCAAGGCGATGGTCTTCTGAGGTCAAGTACTGAATCATGGATTCGGCGTGCGAGAGTGTGCATAAATCAAGCTGATGGTGGCAATTTCGAACATTTTTTGTAAAATTTCTTTAAGATATTAGGTATTTTTGAAATAGTCTCCAAAAAATTAGTAGTTCTGGGAACAAAAATAAAACATTTAAATTGTTTATAAATTTTATTCAATAGTACTACCTACCTACCTGGAGGGGAATACCTCCAAATATCTTTCTTATTTGAAAACTTTTATAGGAAAGATTTTTTGCCAAACGACTTATTTTATTAAGTTTTACATCCTCTGAAAAAAAAAGTACCAACTTATGAAACACGATATAAAAATTAAATTTATATAATGAATAGTTTTGTTGTAAATAATCTTGGAAAACTATTTTCCGGCTGCTCCATGAGTACGTATAACCCCTTAATAATTTTCTTTCAGATTTTTAATGGTCATAAAAATGCGCAACTTTTATTTAATTCAACCAACCTCGTAGCTCTTCCACTTTAAATGATACCAATGAAGAGCATCGAAATAATCACCACTGCTTTGAGTAGATCTATGTACATATTTAAAGATATGATTTTCCTGCTAAGTTCAATCTAAAAAAGCACCAAGTAATTAACGACGTGGCTAACTCACAATACCCGTATTAGATTAAATTACAATCAATGTTTGTTTAAAGGTATTGTATTTACAGAAGTATACAATTGATAAAATAAAATATAAAGAGAAAAACACATTTTCCTGAAAGCATTTTATATTTACTTAGGATGAGAAGTATTTAAATAAATGTGTTTACATTCATATTTCAGAAGTTTAAAAATAAAATCTTAAAGTTTTTGTGTTACATTGAAGTAAATTTAGAATATTCTGATATTTTGAAACTTCGATTTTTCATGTAAATATTAAACTAAATTTTTAATTTTAATACTTTATAAATTAAAACGCTATTTTTTTAATTATTGTAAGATAATTTCCTATGGTTATTCCAGGCAAATGCAATATTCTACAGCATATTTACTTACTGCGAAACCTAAATTAGATTGGATTCTTCGATGAGATACATATCATAAATCAATCAAGCACAAGAAATTTTATCAAGAGTTTTATTGGCGTGGAAAATATTTACTTAGTTAGCCTATAATACACCAAGCTGAAACTAATTTTAGCTTAATATTTTTATAACATCATTTAAATTTAATGGTGATTTTTATTGAGTTCTAGCTATGACGTTGTTTTCTTGTTTCCTTGTCTTTTAATATCTACCTTCATCCTATCGAATTACTGAATTTTATTTTCATACATTTTAAAATAATATTATTTTTAATATTGGTAATAAGAAACAATAAATAAAACCGACATAATATTAAAAAATCTTGGACAAATATTCCAGATAAAAGAGGGGTAGTTGAAATTTTAATTACTTTATTATGGTTTTTAGAAAACCTACATGTTTCTACTGGGCGTCCCTGAATAACTATGCCAAATTTTCTGGGGTGGTAGAGGGAGTCATAATAAGCATTTTTAACATATATTATTAGTATTAGTGAGTCGGTAGGAGTGCGTCAAATTCGGGGAGTGTAATCCACACATTAATGCAAGGTAAAAAAACTTTTATTACATTTCGAGTTACAGCGTTATATAACTTAAAGTTGGGAATACTTGCATATGTGTAATTCGACGTATTTTGAATGGTGCAGCTATAATAAAGAAACCTATAAGACCTTAGAAGAGCAAGAGTTCATAGAAGAGCACAATAATGTTGATAGAAATATCTTTAAAAACATTCTATGAATTAAAAATAAGCTAATTGTGCTGCTATACCTAAGCCTACTTAAATTTTTAAAACGCCATAACTTGAAAACAAATAAAAACTAATATAATTACATTTTGGCTTTTTTTTACCTTGACGTGCAGAATGTACTCTCAAAGTTTGACGCACTCCTCCCAACTGGGACCCAACTCAACCTGTATATGATGTAGTATGGAGACCGTTTATGTCATCTTCTGATACCCTGTATATTATTAGAGAGATTAGTTTTGTAAAACTAAATAGTACGTTATCTAAACAAGTTAATATGCGATAACATTATACAGGGTGTTTATAAATACGTGTCCACAAATTATAGGACGCATTCTTGGTAAAATTTGAAAGTTAAAATCCTAATACACAAATGTTGTATTCATCGCCGTTTGCCTGCAAGAGGTCTTCAAAGTTGCAAATATCGACTATTAAAATTGCCTTATAATTTAAAGATTATTACATCAAATGCATGCTTTATGCCTTCAAGAATTAAATGACAATGTTTTATTACTACTACAGTGTTTTTAACGCCTAATAATGAATTTTCTTTGAAAAAAAATCAATTTATTTTAAATAAATTAAACATGGCAACAGTGTTAAAAATTAAAAAAAAACGTCAGTGTCAATATTAATTTAAATAGTATTTTGTGTTTTCGATATTTATTAAAATGGATTACTCTTTCAATGAATACGCTGCCATGTAACTTATTTATGGTCGCTGTGAAGGAAATGCTCAATTGGCAAAAGAGGAGTACCAAATAACTTATCCCAATCGGCGACATCCCTGCGATAAGACGTTTCAGAGGTTTGACCAGCGGATTCGAGAAACGGGTCAGGTTGTTCCCCAACACCAGAATGGTGGAAGGCCGAGACATCGACGCACTGTACAATTAGAAAAAAATATTTTCGAGGCTGTTAATGAGGATCCTAATCGGGTACTAGGGAAATTTCTAGAGAACTTAACATTCGTAGCCATACAACTGTTCAGCAAAATCTTACAGAAAATAATTTATATCCTTACCATTATACAAAGGTACAACCCCTATATGAAGGAGATAAACCAAAAAGACTAACATTTTGCCACCAAATTCGCCGTCGTATACGAAACGACATTAACTTTTTACGACATATTTTCTGGAGCGACGAATGTACATTCACAAGGGATGGTGTTTTTAACAGTCACAATTTGCACACTTGGGCTGAAGAAAATCCAAAGTTAAGTCGTGAATTTGGACACCAGCGGAGGTTTTCCATTAACGTATGGCTGGGTATTGTTAATAACTCTGTTGTTGGACCAGTATTTCTTCCAAATAGATTAAAAGCGGAAGCATATTTGGATGTTTTGGAAATAGTTTTTGATAACTTAGATTTGCTAACTAGAAGAAATGTTATTTTTATGCATGACGGAGCCCCAGTGGTAATAAGGTGGTTAAATACCAATTTCCAATTTGGGTAATAACTGGATTGGGAGGAATGGTCCGATTCCATGGCTTCCAAGATCGCCTGATTTTAACCCACTAGAGTTTTTTGTTTGGGGAAAGAATAGAAACTGCTGTCCTTTCAATAACTCCGAAACAATTGGAAAAAGTATTAACTTGTTTACCAACTCGCTTGCAGCATTGCTTAGATGCCGACGCGACGGTGGACAATTTGAACATTTTTGATAAATTTTAATTTTCGCCAGTTTTTTAGGTATTCTGCTAAACTTAAACGAATGTATTTTTATACTTGTATTTATTAAATAAATTTGATTTATTCTATCATTATTATTGGTAAGAATTCCAAGAATTTAAAAAATCACATCTCGTTTTCGCTGTTGATATGTTTCTTTTATTGGCTCATATAAAATGAAGTAAATCTAGTCTTCTTATTATTTTACAATGTTGCAATTTATAAATTTCTTTTAAACAGCTCCTGAAGATTTTTGGAGCCCAATACAATATTTTTGTATTAAGATTTTAACTTTCAAATTTTACCAAGAATACGTCCTATAATTTGTGGACACGTATTTATAAACACCCTGTATTTTGTATTCCAAATCTAATATAGCTAATTCATACTAGGTTCTTAACCTTTTTTAAAGTACCTATTTATGGAAGCTATTAAATTTTTATATCACAAATGAATTAAACAACCTTTAGATTATAAGACCTTTAAAAATTAATTACTCCTTTGCATATAAAACGCATTAATATTTATGTCTGAAGCTTTGGTTTCATAATTAAATTTTCTGGTTTATTGGATAAGTGTCCCTTCAGTCAGAATCCATTATTAATGCTTTATAATTTCAGGCGTTTGGCAAATTCAAGTGGCTTCAGTTTTGAGGCTAGACCAAGAGAATGTCTCCCTAAGGATTTCCCCGCTAATATCCCAGGAACCTGCCATTTTCTAACGGACTATCATCACTCTGGATGTGAACAAGGCTCATCACTTTCTGATCACATCGAGGCCGGGCGTAAGGATATTGGACTTCTTGCGGATCAATCATAAAAAGGCTGTCGGTTTGTTACTTTTTAATCAATAATTTTAAGCAATAATTTATTTATTTTCGTTACTTTGTTTTGTAAAATAGTTAATATTCGATATTTACGTCCAAAAATAACTTTCAGCTCTATTTATGCGTTTAAGTAGGTTGTTTTGGATTTTTTTTTAAATTATTGAATTATAAAAATATTCGCGCAATATAAATTAATTATTCTTGTACCTAAATCGCTACATCATCATCATTGATATGTAAGGTATTGTATTGTCATTGCATTACTATAGGCGTAGATTCTCAATAACATGTTTAAACAATAATTAAATTATTGTAACGTACCTGGCTAAATAATCTTTATTTTTTTGACTTCAAATAATAATTTTATAAAAAAATCTATAATATTTTCATGATCCTAATATATCTATTAGTTCTGATACAAAAATTATACATATATGTTTATAAATACGCATGGACATGTGAATGACTATCTGCGCTGTGGTATTTTCATAAACTGTAAAATTGTAAATAAAAATCTTTTTCATTAGTATGTAACAAAATATACACCTACGTATAGAAAAAAAAAATAATAAACTGATCGTTTCATATTATTAACCCTAAATAATTTATAATATTCAAGAACCAATAAAACTTTAAAAACGGTTTAAAAAAATAGTTTTTCAATATATTTATGAATATTCTATAAATGTGTGCAATGTAGCTTCCGATTTTAAATTTTTCAATTTCCTCTAAATTTTAAAATTTCGGAGCTATCTTGAAATCATATCTTTATTATGATAACATGACACATAAACTAAATTCAAAGGAAAGTGAGTATGTAACAAAAAAATGAGTTGGTTACCTTATAATAAGCAGTTTTGTATTCATAACTGTTTGTTACTGAAACTAACACTAAAAAATATCTGATTAAAAATTCTTTTTTAAACTACATGATATTGTAGTCCTAATTATAAATTATAAGCACCCATCTAAATGCATGACCTAAAAACTGTTGAAAATTTATTTTTCATTATGCTAGTTTTAAAAAAAGGCTAGAATAATTAGCAGAGATGGACTAAAAGGCAATGAGTACTATTAAAGAATCCATGAGCTGTGTAGACCGGAAATGCATTTAAAATTTGGCCCAGAAATAAGAAGGCGACATTGCAAACCGCAATTTTAGTATCTGACGCGTTTATGGAATTACTTTAGCAGGCATTCATACCGTCACGCCTGCCATCGCCGCTTCCAGGATTAACTCAAGCCGCCCTTAGGGCCGATGTTTATTCATGAGCGAATTTCAGTTACAAGCCGGATGACCAATTTCTGCAGCTTCTTCGATGATGAGAAGAATAAGTTTTCGGCCGACTTCATCACAATTGAAATGATTTGACAGACATAAGACAGGCTTGATGAGAAAGAGGGTAAGTGCAGATCTGCGTCAATTTAGGCCAATATGCACTTTCGCGTTTCAAAGGATATTTTGAAAAGGATTACAAGATTACGTGGAAGTATCTTTTTCGATGAAGTTTCACAACTTTAAGAGACGAGCGGGATTTATTGCTTTATCTTTCCTCGTGGCGTAAAATATGGGAAAACAAGTGTTATTTAAGGAAGCTTATGCTTTGAAATTAATTTTCCTAAAAGTTTTCTTTAACTTTAATAAAGTTGCTTTTCAATTTCTCTAATTTAACGTTTATAGTTAAATTATTTTGTAAAGCGCCAATTGATTAAAGTTCTTGTTACCAATAAATTTTCTGATAATTAAATTTTCCACAATACATTCCTATAGTTTGTAAAACTTTTGTAATTTTAAATTGGATTCTGTTTTTTCGATAAATTTGATTTTTAAACAACACAAACAAAATTAGCAAGTATAAAAAATAAATAAATTAACAGGTTTTTATTTGTTTTTTAGTAAAAAATAAACACAATAAGCGTTGAGTATTTAATATTCATATCACTCAACCCAAAATTGGATAGGTTAGTATGAAAATTCAAACAATGTTTATAGACATTTAAAAAATATATACAGGGTGAGTTTAAAATATAAAGCATAAAAGTCATAACTACCTTATTTTTTTGGAGAAACGGTAAAAGACGTCTTCTATCGTCTTGAATATTCCAAAAATAAGATATTTTTAAGGTGAAATTTAATAATTTTTTTAAATTACATCTAGATAGCGCTAGTATAAACTTTTTGATACCATTGTAAAACAAGGTATAGTTTTATGATGTAAAAAATTGATGACGTCACACTGACGTCATGTCAACCAAGAAAACTTTGAAATCTTTAAATTTCCAAAATAATTATTTATTATTTTTTTTTTAATTTTTTAATAATTCAAAATTTAAAAGTTTATGTAATCATAATAAATATTCCAATTCTTAAAAATTAAATGTATGATGTCAAAAGAAAGTAACACATTAAGAATTACAAACTTACCCAAGCGTAAAATTTCAACTTACAATTTAATGTACTTTAAGAGAATGTCTTTGATATACTTTCTTTACTGGGTCATTTCACTTTCCTAAATTGTCTACGCAAAGTACAAATCCAATTCAAATATTTACAGTTCAACAAGTTTTCCACTGCTTACTCTGTGTACAGTCGATTTCTATAATTTTAATTGAACCAAATAGACTTTTTCTAATAAACATTAATGGCTATACATACTATTTTAAAAGTAAACAATTATAGAAACTGTTTAAAAATGAACTTTTTCTAGTTTGCGTCTATAAGAAGGTTATAAACGAACTGTTTTAAGTGCGTATATAGCAGGGGAATGTATCTTTTCAAAGTTTGTACCACTTAAGTTTGCTCATTTTAAAGTGGCAGTTGCCAAGCGATTTATAGGTTATTTGATGCGTTGACAAACCTGACATTAGAGTTGCCAACTACCAGAAAATTTACTAATATTGAAAACTACAATATTTTACTTTAAATACAGGGTGAGTTATAATGAATGTGGTTTGGTATGTAGGCAACCAAATACGCACGTTGGTGCAACTAAAAATTTTAAAATAAAATCCCATAGTAATCTAATGGCGTAGCAAATATTTTTTTCCAAACTGAATACATACAATAATCATATGAAGTCAAGAATTCTAAACAAATATACAAATTTAAGTTATTTATTAGGGTTTTGTGTTTTTGAATATAAAAAACGACTAATTTTACAACAAATGCCAAATGTTGAAATTGATGACCTTCATTTGCGAGGCAGATATTTATGCAAAATAGTCTTGAATAAAACTAATCTTTATGAATCAGATGGCACAAGAAAGGAGTATATCAAAAGTAGCGCATAATAGATGTAACTTTTTAATTTAAAGAGTGCATATTTTGACATTTTTAGTTTATGTATACCATTCTCAATTTTGTTGCTAGAGCAACCAAGTATTATTTTTTAAGTAGTATGCTCTTGCTTTTGCTCTTTTGTTTCTAAAAAATGCCTACTCTAATTTTTGAATATTTAGATCTTATGTGGCTTTGTTTTTAAAGATGATTAATAATTTTAAAGTTATATGTATAACTTAAGAAACTTTAAAATTTGAAGGCAACTTGGTTTAAATCGAATATAAATTAAAAAAAAGAGGGTCTTACGTGAAACGCACTGTATATAAAATATCAGTAGTTATTCACGTAAATAATTTACATTGTAATTTATTTACTATTGAGCTTATTTATAACTGATATCGTTATGTTAAAGGGAATAACTTTCTTGAAAGAGCGTTTAAATGGATATAAAACTACATCAGATCCACATGTTGAAGTTTAAATTGTGAATATTTATATTGAGTAACATTACCATACCCTTTTATTTTCATTATAACTTATTTTCATTTCAAAATAAATCAGTTGCAGGCATTTAAAGTTGTAAAATTAGAAAATTAAAGAAAGTTAGGCTGGGGTATCGTTACCCTAACCCAACATTTTTTTTTCGCTACAACTTTTTTCTGCTATAACATAGAAGCATTTAACATTCATTACATACAAAGTTTGTTTAAAAAAGTGAACATTCGATGGAGTCACCTTTGATATAAGAAACTTTTGATATAAGCAACCCCTGATATAGTAAACAATTTTAGTTTTGTGTTATTCAATACAGTCACTTTTAAAAAAATAAGTTTTTCATAAGCCATGGTTATTTTTATCTGACATTCGATAAAATAATCTTTTCAACCCTAATTGACCCTAATAAAGATGATAAAAAAAACAAGAGACATTTATTAGTAATTGAACAAAAATTTAATATTTTACGTGAAATCGAAAAGGGGACGAAAATAAAAACGCTGTGTATTGAATTTTATGTGGATAAATCAACAATTTCAAAAATTGTGAAAATTTGTTTATTTTCATTATAAAATTCGAAAATTAAAGAAAGTTAGGCTGGGGTATCGTTAGCCTAACCCAAAATTTTTTTTCGCTATAACTTTTTTCTGCTAAAGTGCAAAACTTTATTGCAGTAGTACGTTTGACTACATTGCAAAATACATCAGATGCATATTTTAAACTTTTAAAATTCGAAAATTTAAGTTAGGTTGGTGTAATATTTCTCTAATCAAACTTTTATTTTTAGCTATAACTTTTTTCATGTTTCTGTGTATCATTTGAGTGCATAATGAATAAAACTCTTATTTGTACACGTACCATTAGTTAGGCTAAAAGTACTAAGGTATAACACACATTCATCTCAAACATAAAATAATGTGTAGTTTTTAAACTCTCTAAAATTTTATATTATGTCACTCACTTCTATAGGTAGTGGTAACTATTTATATTTAAGATAGTATTACAAATTATATTTCTGGTTTTATTTCACATTTCACTCCCATTTCGCTCGACATTTAGTCGAGAAATGGTGAATGCGCCGGGCAGTGTCGACTAGTGTTAGGCTTTTGCCTTCAGAAACCTCTATTATTTTTTACCTGTTTATTTACTTAAAGAGTGTCAGTAGTGTTTATAATTTTTTACCTGCCACAATTTTTAATATAATATATATATATAATTAATAAAATAATAACAGTAAATTGATTCTGTAGTTCAAGGACACCAAGGTATATTCCTCGAAGGATTGTAATACTCTTTTTGTAAACATTTTTCTTACTGTTTAATACTTTAGAGCATTTTTCCACGAAATTTTCTTTTCTTCATCTTTTGTATTCTATTTTCTTTCAGCTTACTTTAATTGCCACGTAGCTCCCTGGTTTATTTATTTTTATATAATTTCCGCCTCTAGCAACGAGAATGCAGCTAAGAGCGTATTATTCCTTAAAAATAGTCGTTTGGCAAAATATTTTGTTTATAAAACTATTTAAATAAATCTTAAATTAACGCTTTTGTTTACGTTTAGCACAAAATATGAAGTAAAAAGAAAATGACAAAAATAAAAAACTACTACTTTTTATATGAAAACAGGGTAGGTACATAAAAAGTAACGCTTAATAGCTGTAACTGTAAGACCAAAGTTTTACAGTTAAATTCAGTGCATATTTTAATATTTTTAGTTTCTGTATACCTTTCTCTATTTTGTTGCTAGAGCAACCAACTATTATTTTAAAAATATCGGGATTCTACGAAACTAGGGCAACCCCTGTAATTTCTTTAGTTATAAAAATTAAAATTTTAGTTATATGGCATAAGAAAACGCATTCATTGAACTAAAAATTTTCAATTTCATTTCTGGTGAAACCGGAAACATCAACTTTCTTATTTTAAATGTAATACTCTATTTTTTTTGTTCTTATTATTAAACATTATAACTTCCTAATATATTTTGATAAAAAAAAAATTCGAAACTTTCAAAAAAAATTTTGGAATTTTTTGGTTTTTTTTTAAATAAAATCTATTAAAACTACTCTTAAATAATTTACATAGGTAAAATATATTGTAAATTATGAAATTCGTTAGGCCGTTTTTGAGAAATTAATATTTATAATTTATACAATTTTTTGCAAATGCATGGTAGTGGGGCCACCCCCAATTTAGATAGAGGATTTTTTTTCAGATTATAGTAATATCCAATATGTAGGTAGAATCCTTAAGTTTACTTACTTATTTATAAACAGGTGTTGATAAAATGATAAAATAAAAAAATTAAAGAAAAATGAGTAAGTACACTTAAGGTTTATGTCTACCTACATGCTAGGTATCACTGTAATCGAAAAAATATCCTCTACCGAAATAGGGGGTGGCCCTACTATCATGCTATTTGAAAAAATAAAAATATTTGCAAAAAATGTATTTTAAAGATTATAAAATTTAATTTCTCAAAAACTGCCGAATAAATTTCATAATTTCATAATTTACAATTTATTTTACCATGTAAATTATTTAAGAGTAGTATTAATAGCTTTTATTAAAAAATTACCAAAATAAGGGGTATACGATTTCTTTAATTTTTTTAAAAGAGCATATATTTCTGTAGTCGGAAATACTATTTTAAAATAAAATTTTTGGAGAACAATTAAGCATATCCCTTTTATTAATGCGCAAAAATTTATTTGGATCATTCTGGACAAATAATTTCTTATGGGTAGTCTTTTTTGACTCTTCAAGAAGTTATACAGTGAGCGCCAAAAGTAAGTTTTAATTTTTTATTCTGAAAATTTGGTGACAGGGGTAGTTGATTGCGTGGTTTCTAAAAAACGTATTTTTGTTTATATGAACCTTCCGGTTATACCGAAAGTTGACAATAACTTTCTTATTTTAAACGGAACACCCTGTATATTTTTGGATGTTTTAAATCTCCGTGAAAAGCTGATTCAAAAAACCTACCATAGCATGGGTAGAAGGTTAATAGTTTTGGAATTACGGCAATTTGAAAATTGTATGTTTTGTCCTTAACCTAACCATAATAATCTGGAAAACAAATTCATCTTGTATTACAATTTTCAGTCCGTTAATCAGAAAGTTCTTGAAAATCAGAGACATAAAAAATCTTTTGGGTAGCAAAAACAGTTTTCACAGAATTTCAAAACATACAATTTTCAAATTGCTGTAATTCCAAAACTATCAAACTTCTACCTTTACTATGGTAGGTTTTTTTAATCAGCTTTTCACGGAGATTTAAAGCATCCAAAAATATACAGGGCATTCCATTTAAAATAAGAAAGTTATTGTCAACTTCCGGTATAACCGGAAGGTTCATATGAATAAAAACACGTTTTTTAGAAACCACGCAATCAACTACCCCTGTCACCAAATTTTCAGAATCAAAAATAAGGCTGGTCAAAAGTTAGCAGGGGGGGGACTTACTTTTGGCGCGCACTGTATAGCAATATAATATAAATAAAATTTTCAAATTGTAACTTCTTAAATGGAATCAAAAAAGAGGTCCATCGGAAACTTCTTAATCAGAATGATATTTACCTTCCAAAAAATGTTTAACTGTTAATAAAAGGAACATCCTTATTCTTTTTTCAAATTTTTTATTTTTTTTATTTTATTTTTTATTAAAAATAATATCACTGCTAAATACACAGAAAAATGAGCTCTTTTCAAAAGTATCAAAAAACCTACTAATGCTATTTAAACAACAGTGGCTGGCTGCTCTAGCAATAAAAGATGAACATATGCAGAAAGTAAACATGTCAAAATATGCCCTAAAATTAACCGAAAAACTTTTGTGGGTATTTAATTATGACTCTTGAAATTAAAAACGTACGGTTATTGTGCGTTAATTTTGTTACACCTTGTACACAAAATATTTTGCCAAACGACTTATTTTATTTAGTTATACATACTGTCCAAAAAAGTACCAATTAAAAATCACCCTGTAGAAGGTTTTTGTGCTTATCAGCACTCATAATCACGACTTATACCTGACTTGTTTAACTCCAAGTATCTCCGGCGGTTGACTTATAAAACAGAAAACACAAAAAAATAACTAAGCAAGGCACTCATAAGGCGATAGAGAGTCAAATGTGTCTAGAAATATTAGTTTCTAATTCCCGCAAGTTAACAGAGTGTATTTACTCCTAAAATGATATCTCAAACAATGGAAACAAGATTTATTATTAATAAACCACTCCCCTAAACTATGAGGTGAAAAAATCAGCAATTTTTATATTAAAAATTACTAAAATCCGTCTTTCAAATAACCATCTCTTGGCCATATCTTTAAATATATTTATAAATTTCAAAATAAATTGTTTAAATAATACATAAATCTAGGCACATATAGAAACAGAAATTACAAAGAAACAATATTAACACCGAAAATAAGTTCTTAAGTGAAGCGTATTTTTGAATACCTTGGGAATTTATTTTTAATAGTTTGGGACTAAATATAGAAAAAGGGCTGAGGTACAAGCCTCGTATACAATCTGCTCTTTCATGTGCAATTAAAAATTTTGATTTTACTCCATTAATAACGTAATAGGAAGGTTATTGAAAACACCTATATTTTATACCATTTATTTTGACTCTGTATCGCCTTGAGACCAAAATCTCTTTAATCAAACATTTTAGAGTAGTTTTTAAATGCTGTATCAAAATAATTATCTGATTAAAAATAACCAATCATAATTTTTATTATCTTTCATTTTCGGTGCCAATCTTTTAAAAATGAAAAAATGACATGTTTTTAAGACTAGGCTTGAAAAAAGAGAATTTGTTTTATTTTATTTTCATTTTTTAGAAATAGCTGGTTTGTTTTTAATTATCATTTTTCATACAAATAGTAGATATTTATATTTTATTAAATTTATATTTCATCGAATAAAGCATGGTGGGCATAAACAAAACTTCCTAATTCTTCTGGAGAAATTGCATAATAAAATGAGTCAGATAAATATAAAAGAACCACACTTCTTAGGCAAATAAATGATACAATTATCAATTAATGCTATTTCTGCCCTTATAATGCTTAATTGTCCCTGAAATAAGCTTCAAACAAATTTCCACTGTTAAAGAAAATACGTACATAATTTACAAAGAGTGAGTATAATGAAACGTCCCATTGTTAATAAAATTATTGTAGAATTACTCGCATTAATTTTAATGAGGGCAAAAATACACGACCCTGTTTCTTAGCTCATACGCGGTTTATATATTTTTCTTTCAGGGTTAACTTCCGGGATTTACCAAGTCCAATAACAGGAAAATGTAGCATTTACGGGGACGATAAATGACAATCGCTTAAATGACTTGGCTAGTAAAAAGAATAATGTAATCTACAATACGTACATTCCATGTTTTGTGTTTTAACAAAGAAATATAACTTAATATTGATTAAAGTAAAAAATAGCATAACACGGATGTTCGAAAATTTATTAATATTACGACTACAAATAAATTTTACAACAAACATTATTAATTTTATAACTAAGCATAAAATATTTTAAAATAAATTATAGTTATCGTAAAAGGTATTATGGAAATATTTTATGGTTAGATATGTAATTTCATTGATAAATTATCTTGCATTAGTTTTCATATTGTCGTAAACTTAACGAAATTACTATGCCATTTAAAACCTACTAATCCAATTTTAATTTTAATGAAAGCGAACGAATCGTGACGCTTTATTAATTTTACATATTACCAACTTTTTCCATCGATCACTCGTGCATCACCGCTCACAAATAGAACACTGTTGGAATTTTAATTTGATGCTTGTACTTGTAAATGCGATACTCGTAGGTATTCCTAATTATTTTGGGTGTACAATAAAATGAAACGATTAAAAATATATTACTAAACCAAAATGTACGACTGTTAATTTACTTTACAATTTAAGTCAAATCAATATAATCAAAACTACATTTTGTGTAATTGAGTTTCAAATTAAGAAAAAACAGAGATAATGCCCTACCAAAATTAGGAAAATATTTCAGATTAAAATTTTTAGTAATCAGTAAAGTTTTCGAATCAGAAAGTAGCAAAACGTCTATTTAGATGTGATAACTGACGACAGCGCTTGTTTAATTCAGCGGCGAAATTAATTAAAGCTCTGGGATTAAGTCTTTTATTTTCTTAATTTCACTTGAGATTTAAATCTCCATTTTTGATTAACGTTTTTATTTGATATAACGACCTTATCAGTTTTGTTTGCCCTTTTCTGATGGAGATGGAATACATTTTATTGCCAATTAATGAAAAATAATATTATTCTTTTTTGATAAGCTAAATATAATTTAATATTTAACTTTATTTTTTTGCTAATTATTTAATAAAATATAACGAAATGAACCTAACCATCTTTACTAACAAACTTTCATTTATATTTAGTCTTTTGTCTGTTGCTGCCGTATATTAAATAATACGACTTCTGAGCACGTAATATAATACGCATACAATATCAAAACACGAGTCACGTATTGGCAAGTCTTTTAATGGATAAGTGACATAATTGACTTATTTTTTCTATTTTATAATACTTTCAGCAATTTCTAAGAAGTAGAGTGCCACAACACGCGCTTGCGCATTTATACAGTTTCATAATCCTCGTAAAATAATATTATTGGACCTTTTTTGTAGAATTACATCTCTTATCAAACAATAATAATGAGGTCTTTGGAAAATATATTATCTAGATGAAACTAAGAATATTATTTTTTTCAACATCCTTAACACAAAAATATAAATTCAGTATCGCAAAGGTTTTTTCGA
This sequence comes from Stenus bimaculatus, assembly GCA_963971135.1. Taxonomy (NCBI): domain Eukaryota; kingdom Metazoa; phylum Arthropoda; class Insecta; order Coleoptera; family Staphylinidae; genus Stenus; species Stenus bimaculatus. The sequence continues at coordinate 22,479,155 of OZ020180.1, forward strand.
GGTTCTGGAGAAATAAATATACCTTCTTACTTTTTTTAAAATGAATTTTTAAATACAACGCTTTCATATTATAATTAACTAATCTTCTTTTGTTCACTAATCTACAAAAAGCTTTTAAGTAATAATTAAGGATTTTTAATATGACATTTTCGAAAATAAACCCTCCATTAAAACAAAAGTTCACCATTATTAGCTTTTAGAAATGGCCATATTTATAAAAACTACCGTTTTATTATTAAAATTAAAAATCACACTTGTGAATGCCTGTTGCAGTTTTCTATTGTTTAAAAAAATAATTAACAAAATCTGCATCAGGATAATATTTTTACAATTTTACAATTTTTAAAAATAATATGGGTATTATGAAATATTTATAATATTTTGGTAGGGCATTGAATGTAAAATGTTTTGACAAAACCACGCTTTCTTACTAAACATTCTTCACTTTTTGTAAGAAAAGTAGGCTTCAATTACGTAAAACTATTTTGTATTAAAATTTAATATAACGAAAAAGCGTTTGTTCTAAATAATTGAGCTAGCATTAACTTTAGAACATAAGATAATAATTTATATTTATATTATGTTTAATAAGCTATAAATTATATAAGCACAGAGAAAAACAATTTTCTATTAAACCTTAAAAAAATTTAAAATAAATATTTTAGTATTATAATTATTAATTGTACATTTTCCTTTTAGGTTTTTCTTGTAATAAGAATATTTTTCTCTGTGTAGTTGTTAAAAATGATTTGTAATTTTTCTGTAAATAGTTGATTTAAATTCTGATTTATTAGGCATAAATTGTATTGCAAGGAAAAGGCTTACACTTTGTGATATTTGTTACATGTTACACGATCGTTTTTCCAATTGTAACGTCTTAATGATTAACCGCTTCTGAATCTATACAGTAACATGTAATTTATAATAAAAAATATGAAATACAACTATTGGTTTGATTTATTTGACCACTTAAATGCTCTAAATTATATTTAAACAATTTGTATGTCAACAGTTTTTAAAATGTTGACATTGGGTAAGTTTTTTAATTATTTTTTCATTTATAAGATAATATAAAGCAATTATTTTCACACACCTTGGGTTTTCAGCACCTCCATTACCATATTTTCGAAACGTGGCAAATTAGAATTTTGTCCGTATACATAATAGATTATTGCAAATATAGGAAAGATTTATAGCGTTTTCGGATTACTTGCACAAGCATGCACTGGTGCAATTTTAAGTATCAAATTCAAACCTGCATTTTCTCGGTGTATAAATCTTATTTGCTTAAACTGCTCTAATTTTCGCCTTTGTCAGCAATGGTTAATTTCAAGGACTGAAAATGTCCAAATAATGAACTGGAAATGAACTGTCAGTGCACTAAACTAAACTAATTTTTATTAAAGGACAAACAGCGAGTTAATCGAAAAGTAATATAAAAAGAAACAACGCAAATCGTTTTGCTTTATGCAATTTTAGGCAATCCAACATTTATTCGTCATTTACACGACATTTATGAACAAATGTATTGAAATCCGGTTTTTGCATAAGAAACTCATTACATTAAATAAATTTTTAACACAACCTTGCACTATATATATTATTTATCTTTTGTGTCCCCTCTAATATTTCAACTCATCCTTCTTCAAATAAGACATAAAATTAAGCTTGAAAAAGCTTACGACGCACCCTTAAAAATAAATGTGTTAGCACTGTTCGTTCACCTCTACATAAAAAACACCTGTGTTAATTAGAATTATTAGATACTACCCCTGTCCCAAATGATGATATACATTTCTTCAAAATCATTTGATTATTGAAATTTAAAGAATTTCAAACACTTCATGTTCATGTTGAAACTAATAGATTCTTAATCCTCTAATTTTTTAAAATCATAAAACTTAAGTCTTAAATCTAAAGCATAAATTGACCTTTATGAACCTGGTTTTAAGAAATGGTAAACCTTAAATTCTAAATCTTATACCTTAGACCTTATGAGCCTATTTATGCTCAGAAATTTAATTCTAAAATCAAAAAGAGCAGAAAATCAAAATCAAACTTGTTTAGAAGAAAATATGGAAGGTATAATCAATGAAAATGGTGGTGTTTGTGGTGTGCGTATCAAAGGAGACCGAAATCTAAAAATTTGCAGTTCTTACTGCAACATAAAGTAGAGAAATTTTTTGGTGCCCTGTAAAGTAGCCGAACGTAGAATAGCCGAACAGTGAAATACCCGAAAGTGAAATGGCCGAACCGTAAATATTATTAATTAAAATTATTATTAAATTATAGGCACAGTATAGGCAACTACCAGTAGCGACATTTCATATAAAAAACGGGATGTTTTTTGCTGACCTTAAAAATGTCTACGTATCTGGTACCATTGAGTTTAGAACTACAATGGAGACTAAAATAAATTTCATGTTTTAATTTAAATACTGTTTAAATACCTATGTTTCAAGTATTAGTTGTTTATTTTTGCATTTTTCGCTTAGATTGTTAAAAATAATCAACTTTTTTAGGTTATGTATTTTCCTTTATTCAAAAAATAAAAAAAGTTGATTATTTTTAACGAATAAAGCGAATAATGCAAAAAAGGGTTTCCATTTAAAAAATTATCTCTCGCCTATTTGCGGATGATGATAACATTTTAATTTTTCCATAATTTAAGATACGAATAGTCACATGTTTGTATTTTTTTTTCGTTTAATTTGGCAATTATGCAAGATATTACAAAAATATTTGAATAAAAGTTGTTTTTATTTAAAAGACCTTTCCAACAATACCATACTCGCCTTAGGTTGCTATTTAAAATTCCAAAGTTACTTCCTGTTTCGGTTACTTCCGGTTTGTTTTGGAAATTACGAATTACACCATAAGATTCACTTTTATGGTAATTTTTTTTCTCATCAATGTGCGACAAAGGGTTCTCGAAATAAAGAGGTGCATCGGGTGGTCTGGGACACCCTGTATGTATACTATAATTTGGGACAAAGTAAAAACAGAAATGCATACTATAATTTGGGAATGAGGGAATAGTTTTCTTTTTAGATTAACCAAAAAAGCTTCTAAATTTAATGGATAAAACAGCTTGAATAAACTTATTTCGAAAAAAAATTTCATTTCTTAAAAAATGGATTGAGTAATCCCATTTCTAAAAAAACGGGTTAACAATTTGAATTCTAAAAGAAACTGCTTGGGTAATCTAATTTCCTAAAAAGACGGCATATTTGAGTGCTTGATTTTGAAATTCGCTAGAAAAGTTTCTTAAAATTTTACTTAATTTTTGGAGCGTCGTAAAAGGCTTAGAAATATAAAAAATATAAATAAATAAAACGAATTTATAAACTCTGTGTTTTAAAATATTATTTCAATTATTTTTTTATAAATTTTTAAACGTTAAAAGTGCTGAATGACTATTTGGTTTTTAAAGCTCCACTGGAAAAAAGAATTTTAGAAATCAGCTCAACTAATTGAAATAAATTTTCGTGTAATGAGCTACGGCATAAAGGCTTCCAATTTTTGGAAAACTGCTTAAGTAATCTGATTTCTAAAAAAACGCCTCAAGCAACCTATTTTCCTAACCTTCGAACTACCGAGTGGGGTCTAAATGGACCCTACTGTTTGTTTTTTGTGTTTATTTTTCATAGACTTAATATTCAGATTAAGAGCAATTTCCTAAACGGAAAATATATAGCTCTGCAGTCATAATTCAAATTAATTTTTCTCGCCATAAATGACGTCAGAAGTAGGTCATTGCAAAGAGGCGTGACCTCGGTGACAACAGAAAGTTATGTAGCAACCTTGACAATTTGATGGCTACTAACCTACTTTTGATGTCATCCCATTAGTTCCTCCTGATTCTGCCGCAAGAAGGAAATCGTTTAGCTTCAAAACCCAATAGTTTTCAATGAAACCACAAAGATTTTCCAATGCCGTTGGTATGCATTTATGGTTCTAGGACTTTTATACATATTCTCTCATATTTTTTCATAATGTTAATAATACATAAAAGTACATATTTTAAGTGTTTGTATTTTTTAAATAATAATAATTTTTTGTTTCAAAAGTGGAATTATAGATTGTCTTAAAAACTTTTTAACGGGGGTAAAATCATCAAAATTATAAACGAAGCTACTTACTTGAAAATGTTCGCGGTGGTAATATTCCTTTCTTTTGTGCACCTTTTTTGCTAATCCTGCAACTTTTCCAACCATCACACAAATCTCTACAATATTTAAACGCAATCAGGCTGTTTATTAAAATTTAATTTTAACGAATTCTAGTATAATAATAATATACAATGAGCAGCATAATTATGGAATAAATTCATTAAAACCAAAAAGTAATTCTCCCTTTAGATCAAACAATATTTATCCGGAATTTGTTTTTTTTGAAAAATTAATGGTTTCAATATTAATGAATTTATTCCATAATTTTGGCGCTCACTGTATAGTTTTTTAGTATTTTATTATTTTTTGTAATGAAAAGAGTAAAATAAATGTTAACTTCAGTGTTTTTAAATTTTTATAATTAAATCCTTTTTGTATTGTATCATTCAATTATTAAAACCTATTTCATTTCAAGTCTTCTTCTAAAGTCTATAAATCTGAAAGAATATATATTATATTGCAATCATGGAGGATTTCTGGGCAATTGAACCAGTTCCATTTAAATGTCTAATTTTTTTAAATGGCAGATTTTCCACTATAGTACATTTATCAATTTAAGAATCATCTAAAGAATTGTTAATCTGCCCTTACTTATTTTGGGTTTATTTAGGAACTAGTTATTTCTGTTAAAATGTTTATTTGCAGTTCTGATACAAGGAAGTAAATTATCACCAATCATATACGAGTATACAGGGTGATTGCGACCACCTGTGCCATCCATTTATCTCGAGAACGCGTTATCGTACATGGCCGAAATAAAAAATTGTATTACCAAAGTGAACCTAAAGAATCCATTGGTGAACTTATATTTTTCCGGAACAACCCGGAACTATCTGGAACAGGAGGTAACTTCGATTTTTTAAATGGCAACATAGGTCGAGTATGGTATGGTTTGATAGGTCTTTCAAAAACAAATAACTTTTATTAAAATATTTTTTTAATATTTTCCATAGTTTAGATTTTATTCGAAGAACAAAAAAAAATTGTTAAAAAAAGTAAATAAAAATTATTGCATATTTTGAAGAATTTTGTTTTAATATGGAGTTTATAAATTTATAAAATTCAAAATATACAATAATTTTTATTTACCTTTATTAACAATTTTTTTGTTTTTCGAATAAATTCTACACTATGGAAAATATTTAAAAAATATTTTTATAAAAGTTGTTTGTTCTTAAAAGACCTATCAAACCATACTTATATTTTTCCGGAACAACCCGGAACTATCCGGAACTGGATATCAGTTTGATTTTTTAAATTGCAACATAGGTCGAGTATGGTGTGGTTTGATAGGTCTTTTCAAAATAAACAACTTTTATTAAAATATTTTTTTAATATTTTCCTTACTTTAGAATTTATTAGAAAAACAAAAAAAATGTTAAAAAAAAGTAAATAATAATTATTGTATATTTTGAAGAATTTTGTTGAAATATGGACAAGTATGATATTTAAAGTTGGTAAAACATTAGAATTTGTAGAAAGAGTTTATAAATTTATAAAATTCTTCAAAATATGCAATAATTTTTATTTACTTTTTTAACAATTTTTTTTGTTTTTCGAATAAATTCTAAACTATGGAAAATATTAAAAAAATATTTAAATAGAAGTTATTTGTTTTGGAATCAAACCATATAGACCGGGAGCTCGCGACATCTTTCGTCTCTGATTTCATACAGCATGCCTTTTGGAGGAGAGAATATTTACCCTATAAGAACAAAGAAAAGCGGGTACTAAACCCCCGCACGCTGTTCGATCATATGGAAAATTGCATTTCCATTTTCACAAAAAAATGGTGTTTTTCTCTCATTTAATATTGCATGCGTCGGAAAAGTTGCAAAAAAAATTGTAAATTTTGGTTATATTATTTTTCATGCCTTTTTGTGTTTTGCAAAATAATGTTGCTTTAAGCTCGAATACAAAATGGCATGCATACTGCTGGAACGTAACATTGAAAAAAAATCAAAATAAGTTGAAAAAAATGTATGCAACCACTTTTACGAGAAGTCAGTAAAAGTGGTTGCCAGTTTGTGAAAATGATTCCCACTTTGAGGGTTGCTGCCTCGGTTCCGGTCAGGTTTGGGGGTGGCAGCACATTTTTTTTATGAATTTGCTTAACACTCTTCATCGACTCTCACAAATGTTGAGCTATATTTTATGAGGGACAAACAGTTCAAAAAGAGGTACCGGAAGTGGTAATTTTTTAATACTTCGGTTATGTTTCAGCACATAAAAAAGATGGCACACTCTTAAGTACATAAAAAGCTACTGATTCAACAAAAAACCTACCTATGTTATATGAGGAAAACATACCCATGAGGTTAAATTTTTATTATTAAAAACGTAACAAAATTAAACAATAATTCAAAAAATATGAAATTAAAATATTTCCGCATCATCCAATACCTCTGTCAGAAATCAAGAAGAAAACACAAGAGCTTAAATTGTATCGGTAAAATTTATTGAATAGAGAATTAAGAGTGCGTTGCTGTCAAATTCATGAGTAAATTGATTTTTGAACAATTTACGAATCTGATTGTTTTACAAATTTTGCACTTATTTTTTATTTTTTTTGCAATGTTATTAGGATATAGCACATAGCGATATTTTATTTATTGAACCCATAAACCTATTTGATTGTTAAATACGAAATGGCATGCTAAATGATATCACGGAACATATATTATAAATTTTTAACCGACTTAATTAGTTTTTGCACAATTTTTTCAATTTTTTTAAATGTTGGGATCTAACAATCTGCATGCCATTCTTTATTTTAGCTTAAAACGACATTCTTTTGCGAAATACAAAAAGGCATGCAAATTAATATGACCGAAATTTCTAATTTTTTTTGCAACTTTTCTTATTATTTATAATGTGATGGGATTCCTCGGCATGCATGCCATTTAAATTTAGGACATTTTACACTATAAAATTCACACTTACTTAATTTGGTGTTGTTTAAGATCACGTCAAATCGCTTAAAATTTTCACAAAACTTTTGATAATTTTTCGACCGTTGAGCCAACGGGGGCCGCATGCCAATTTTTTTATGGGGGTTTTATGACACAAACTTTAATTCTTTTCATTGGCATGCAGTATGAAAACACGAAAAATCATATCTTTTTACTACAAGATCACATGACCGTTTGAGCCCTTTGAACCGTGCGAATCGCATGCCTACGATTTTCAAGACTCAAATTTATTTTAACTATCTTTTACTAAAAGGGCATGCAATATTAAATCAGAGAAAAACACCAATTTTTTGTGAAAATGGAAATGCAATTTTCCATATGATCGAACAGCGTGCAGGGGTTTAGTACCCGCTTTTCTTTGTTCTCATAGGGTAAATATTCTCTCCTCCAAAAGGCATGTATGAAATCGGAGACCAAAAATGTCGCGAGCTCCCGGTCTAATACCAAACTCGACCTATGTTGCCATTTAAAAAATCAAAGTTACCTCCGGTTCCGGAAAGTTCCGGGTTGTTCCGGAAAATAATAAGTTCACCAATGGATTCTTTAGGTTCACTTTGGTAATTAAGTTTTTTATTTTAGTGATGTGCGAGAACCCGTTCTCGATGTAAATGGGTGGCACCGGTGGTCTGATTCACCCTGTATACTTTTTTTCTATTTTGAAAATGTCAATTTTTTATTTAATTAAAATTAATATTATAGAAAATAATGATGCACGCAAAGGATAAAACAATGACTGCTCCTCGTTCTCTTTAAAGAGAAAAGGTTCAAATTCATTATCTTACTTCGTAAATCGTAATAACATTTATCTTCCTTTCAGGAACGTATTGATTAAATAAGTTGTCACGGTGACAATTAAACACGTTCTTTATACCTTCAATTCTTTACAGGTTTGTTTAAGGTTTTCTTGTAAACACGAGCTTTTTTGCAAACAAAATATTAGTAAAATGTTAAATTTTGGATTTATCACCGAAAAGGATAGACGAGAGGCTGCAGCTATTGATCGCCGCCGAGCGTTAGAAGAAGAAAGAAAAAAGAGAATTTTTAACCCAAAAGCACGTATTTCGGTATGAATATTTAATAAACACCGCATATTTTAATATCAATACTTAGATAGATGATAAATTTGAATACTTTTATTTCTTGATTAAAGCTTGATTACGAAGCGCTCGACGAGCAAATAAAGCAGAAACATAAACTTATTTTAGAAGAAAAACAGCGAGATTTACAATTCGAGGAGCTCCGGCGACAATATGGAGAAATAAGTGAATCTTTGGCAAAAAAGGAAAAAGAGGTTAAATATTTGAAGTAAGTTTTAAAATTCAAACAGTTTAAAGGAAGTTTTAGGAACGGAAAAAACTCGCGCAAGAAATTAATGAATTTCGATCGAATTTTCAAAAAGCGGAAGATAGGAGGGAATTTGATTTAAATGATCCAAAAGCTTACAAATCAATACCTGCCAGGCTATACGATGATGATCCCAGGTGTGGACCTTCCTCGGTACAAAGGTAAATTAATTTTATATTTTAAAATTTTAAGATAAATGATGGGTATTACCACTATCGTAACACTGAATTGCCATTTAAGTCACGCTTTATAACACAAAACTTGTGTAATACGAATCCCCAAACCTTGTTGAAACTTTTCTCACCAAAATTTATTTCCATGTCCTCCGAAAATTTTCTTAATATAAAATAACTTATTATATTATAAATTGGCTTAATCTCATTAACAATACCTAGTCACTTTTAGTATTGGAAATTCAATAAAATGTTTATTTTGCAAAAATACGATTTTAATGTTATAAAATTAAATTTATTTAGGTAGGTACTTCTTTTTTCTATTTACTATATTGAATTTGTAAGTTATTATGCAGCTTTTTATCTAAAAATAAATGATTTAAAGTTGGTTTCGCCTGAATTTTTAGATCTAACCTAACAAATATTTTCTAAGATATACTTTTTGTTCCTAAAAATCCGTTTATAAGATTTTTGTCTTACAAAAAAGTAATTGTTCTCGTAATAACCACCGATTATAAGTATTTAAGTGATCAGATCGATTTGTTTTAAGATTTCAAGGTGAAGACTTGTACAGCAAAGAGCGGAGCGCCATACAAAAGGAGCAGTTTAAAGCCTGGTTAGATCAACAAATGGAGGAAAAGGAAGCTGCAGAAAAAGAAAGAATTGACGCTGAAAATGCTTATAAAGCAGCTTTAATGGCGAGAGATGAACGTGCTCTTCAACTAGAATGTTTAGAAAAAGAGTGTCGAAAGCGACTTGATAGATCATGTAGTACTTACAACAAAGCATTGGTATTATGTGTTATTCTAGTGATAAATCAAAGTAATTCCTAGAATTTTTAGGCAGATGAACGTAAAATGATAGAAACAGAAAAGAAAAGGCGAGAAGAGGAGGATAGACTTGCACATACATATAATGTTCTGATGAGTGACATTATGACTGAGAACGTTGATACCACGAGTAATTTAGGGCCCAATAGGAAACAAACTACTGCTTTTAAGGGAATGTCAAATGAGAAAAGAGCTGAAATTATGGCTGCCCAACTCGTACAAATTGAGCAAGCTAAAGTACGTACCTATTCCTAAACATTTACAACCTTAATAAAAATGAAGCATTTTATACATACTTTATGTAATAGTGCAAGAAGTTTTTTAACCGCCACCGGTATTGTGTACTGAAACCAAAAATTCCGCCGCATGACGGCATTATTATCATTACAATGAAATAACCGCCGGAAAACCAAAAATAATTGGCATGCGCCGCGGTATTAGCAACATAGTTTTCTTTTGAGTACCGCCGGGTTGCGGTATTCTTGCCACATCCGGAGGAAAAATAACCTCAATAAGAGTTATTCTTTCCTCACCGCGGGGGATTAAACGGGGTGGTGGGGGTGAATTTGATAATGGAAAATCAGCAAACTTTATTTATAATAATCCGCAGTTTTTTCCATCTTCTTTATTTTTAAAACTATTCATCGTAGAGAAAAAATCAATATTACCTTTTTTGTCGGGAATTTTATGTAGTTTAATTTTGCACAAAGACACTTTTTTGCTAAATACAGCGGCTTCCAATCGTTTAGGGAAAACCTAAGCAAATTACCTTAAAACAACCCCCACCCTCACGCTCATCACCTCGTTTTGCGTTGCAACGGCGCATTTGACTATTGTAGGAGGAGTAGCCTAGTACGCATGATCGGCTGCAGTTGACTTAAGTCTCGTTTCGCGTTACCGGCTATTTGAATTCTGTAGTAGTCCTGCCAAAGAGAGAAAAATAGGGGAAATAGATAGTGTAGTCGAGTGCCATAAACAATATACTAGAAGTCTTGACGATTGGGGGTTGAGCAGAGAAGTGATGGGTCGCTTAAAGGTCACTTTTTCACGTTTTTCTTAAATAACTGGTAATTTTTTACATAAAATTCACTAAAAAAAGGTTATATTCACTTGCTTGCGAACTTATTTATACTAATCCACGGTTTTTTCCATTCCCTTTATTTCTTAAACTATTCATCTAAGAGAAAAAATGAATATGAGCTTTTTTGTAGGGAGTTTAATGCAGTTTCATTTTCTACAAGTACACAGTTTTGCTGGAGGACGCGGTTTGCTATTTATATAGATAGGAAATACGTAAAAAAGTGACCATCCCGCTTATCCACCAGCGATCTCCTAAACAACACACTAAAAATCCTTTTTTAGTATTTTGTTTATGGCACACCACCCTACCACTGTATACAAATTTGCGACTATAGTCCATTTCATTAATAGATCACCTTTTCAGCAGGAATTGAAACTCAAATATAGACAGTTCTTTCAATGATGTCTTCGTCTAAAAACAACAGAAGTATGTAGTTATATTATAACTAAAAGTGTTTTTTGAAAACGCGATGATCAATTTTCACGATTTTCACGATTTTTTCTATTCTCTTCTACTAATCTATCCGCATCTTTTATTCTTTACTTTCTTTCCACCGGGGCACCCAATATTTACAGAAGCGGATCAAAAATTTTCTTTAAAAAACGGACTTGCAAATTTTCAATTTTTCAAATATCACCTAAATTTTGAACGAAAATGAAAAATATGTGCCCTCGGCTATGGACGGCTGATACCGGCGTCTTCAGCGGAAAAATCTCTTTCGAACCTATACGGCACCATCAGCGGCCCACAAGGAATCTGAGGTCAAACGGGGCCCCGAGTCCGATCCTGCAACTTTTTTTTTCGTTTTTCGTCAATTAAAAAAAAGTCTCTCAAAATATTTAAATTTTCTCTTCGAATTCTTAAAGAGGATGACGAGCCGCACCGAATAGAATATTTTTTCGTTCAAAAATTTCATCAGGGTCAAAACAAAAAAAAATTATTTTTTTTTCGGACAAGTCGCGCACATAAATTAAAGAACTCCTTCGAAGCCGCTCATATTCTAGAAAATCACTACACGCCACGACAAGTGTGCAAGTTTCGAGACGAACAATAACTATATACGAGGACGATACCTTAAAAATTGACCGAATAGGAGCCGAATCAAAATTTTCGGTTTTTTTCGAGCTTTTTCCGGAATATTTTAGTTATTTTTCATTTTAGAAAAATTAAAATGGACGGAAAATATTCAGGAGAACTTTCTTGATCCGACGCTATCAATATTTTTCAAAAATTCGCGCCTATCACTCAAAAATTGAAAATTTAAATTTCTTCAAAATTTCACTAAAATGACGCGCTTGCCAAAACCTTCACCCATAAATTAAAGAACTCCTCTGAAGCCGCTCAAAATTTTACGCGTGTTGGCAAGGAGCCGACTTTAGCGATGCGGAATAACTATTTTTTATGACGATGACTTAAAATTTAACTTGACACGAGTCACATCAAAATGGTGAAGTTTTGCCTTATTTTTTTAAATTTTTGGGGTGTGAACATTTTTTGTTGGGTTGTGGGAGGCAACCGACCCCCCAAACATCATTCATTGTTTATTATCTTTCATTGGCGAGGTCGATCTTGAAAATATTCCAAATAAATTTTTTCACATATTTTCAATGCTATGGGAATCGGTTTATATTTTTTTACTCCGAAACTATGAAGTTTAGCGATTTGAAATATTTACCGATGGTGAGCATCGTACACGGGCTCATTTTAAAAAATATTCTGTTAAAATCGGTTCATTACTTTTTTCGTAAAAAAGTTTTGGTTAAAATTTGCTACAAATTTACACAATTTTCATAACTTTCAGAATTTTCACAATTCTGAAAATAAAAGTAGATGTGCAATGCCGCCCTTTTCCACTTACATAGAGGGTTCCTGGGACTCGACCAATGTAAAGTAAGCTTTACGACCGTTTTCACCAACGATTCCTATAATTTAGGCATTGCTTATAGAGCTAGTTGCTAGGTATTTTTTATTAAATTATTAAAAATACCTAGCAAACTTTTAGGAATCGTTGGTGAAAACAGGCATTAGAGTTTTTAATTTCATAACGATGTTTGCCACAACTATTATAAAACCGCCGGACGGCGGTAAATTACAATTTATTCCTTGCGTACAGCTGCACTTGCTCAAAATCCTAGATCTTTCGGCGTAATTCTGATTATAATCATAATAGTAGCCATCCGTCGGATATTTTGGCTTGAGGACATGATATTGATAATTTAATACTTTTTCAATTTTCAATAATTAAAACGTGATTTCGAATGTACTTTAATATTCAATGTTCTCCAAAAAAAATTGTTTTGGGAAAAATGTTCCAGCATTACTAAATATCGGTAAAAGATAATTTTCCAAATTCTAACCAAAACAAAATAGTTTTTATAATTGATTTGATTTTTCAGCAACGTAAGATTCAAGAAAAGCGCTTTAATAAGGAATGGGATGAATACTTCAATGGTGTTCAAAAAACTATGGCAGCTTTGGATCAGGAAATGAATCGCAAACAAAGGTAGTAGTAAAAGATTTTTTTATAAAATCCTTATTTTAAATATTTCGTTTTTTATTAGGGAAATTCAAAAACAAGTTGCTGAAGAAAATCAACGTTTACAAATCCAACAAAAAAATAACCAAAATTATCTAAACAAGATTGTTTACTCGAATAGGCCAACAGACGATTTTTACGATCAGTTTAATAAATCGGCAAGGTAATTCTTTGGGGTATAAAAAGATTGTTAAGAGTTTATTGGGAATTTTATATTCTAATAAAATATTATTACATAAAAATCTAATATCTTCTGGAAGGTCCTTGAATTAGTCCTTGTTTGGCTAAGTTGATGATGGAGTCTGCAATAATTTTGGCAGTTTTCTTTAAGTATCCGCCGCTAGTAAGCATCACAATGGGAATATTCTTTATACGCACTTTTTTAAAAACGATTTCGTCACGTTTTATGATTCCCTCGGCGCTCACGGCTAAACAACCTAAGGGATCCCCTTGAAGAATATCCGTACCAGCGTTGTAAACTACAAGTTGGGGGTTGAAATTGTCTAACGCATTGTCGAGACTTCTGTGAAAATAGGAAATATAAAAATATAAACCTCAAAGGGTCATATAAAATTTTATTCATACATAAAGCATAAAATATTAAATTTAATATTTCAATTACAGCTATAAATCTATTAAATTATTACAAATGATTTTACAAAGCGAAATATTACAAGCTTTTATTAGTTTTACATTAATAAATAAAAAATAACTTTATTTTAACATGCAGAAACGATTTAATTTATAGAACCATTTATACCTAACTGCCTCAATTAAATTAATGGATAAAACTTTAAAATTTATTATACGAATTAAGTTAATTTTACAGAAATTTCTGTCAAATCGTTTTTAAGCTTTTAAAGTGTGTTTATTGAGGTAACCTTAAAGAAACCTTACAAAAAGCTTAGTTAGAGTTTTCACCAGAAACGACGCTTAAGGGTAAAAGTAATGCAAACTCCTGCTTGTTGTATAAATATTTTCTAGATTTACGATTTTTTTTTCGTTGTTAATATTTTATAAGAATGCTCAAAATGTGAAACGCGTCGTGGAATTTATTAAATTGTCCATAAAAATGAGGAAGGAAGAACTTAAAGCATTGTGAATCTTATAAATCCAGGAAAATTTTTTGGATTTACAACGTCTCTTTTTTGCGCCTATCTATATGCAAAGAATAAAGAGAGGTTTTATAATGCCAAGTCATTATTTAACAAAAAAGGACGAGAGAAAAATGGCTAACGTCCTGGTAAAACCGCAACTTGGTAGGCTAATTTAAATCTTGCGATAGGAAATTAGTACATGTGTCAATAATTGCGGATAAAAATAATCACCAAGAATTTAATATTTATTATTAAAAAATTAATAAATACGGTATTTTTAACGTTTTTATGATGCCCATACTAAAGAAAAAAAACGAGATTGATTAAAATCAACCACACAGTTTTATTCCAATATTCTTACCTTGTATGGACAAAAATATTGAAATCCCAAGAATATAAAAATATATGTCGCTTAAAAGCTCTTATGAATTATGGGCCTTTCATAACTCACAAAAATTATGGTTAAAAAAGTATAAACATTTTAACACGTTTTTTGCAAAGATTTTGTCTGAAATATGGTCTGAAACTTCAAAAATAATTCATTTTCAATAAACAACTTGGTGAATCTACATAAAAGCTGGTTTAAAATATTAAAGCTAATTTTGGACAGACATGTAAAAGTGCGTAGTTAGGTAAATGTACACATTTTTACCGGTAAATGTGAACATATACCAGCTTAATTGGTAAATTAGTTGGTTCAACTTATATTTACGCAGCATTTTCGGAAAATTGGTACTATTAACTAATGATATTGGTAAATGTGCATAAGTTTGCTTTAATAGACGATGGCATGTGCTGATAAACCTGCATATTCAGATGTTAGGTAAGGTTAGGTGCAACTGCAAAACAAAAAAATGCAAAATGTAATTCATTGGAAAAAGAAAAATTTCGTAGCCTTAATCAAATAATATTTTTTATTTTAAATCAAAAACACACGTACACAGCCTTTAAAACGGAAAACTAACCAGTCCCGAAACGTTGTTATTAATTTGCTTTTGAAAATAAAAAATATTGTTCAATTAAGGCTACGAAATTTTTTCTTTCTCCAATCAAAACACACGAACACGAACCATCCTCGAACTAAGGTTTTAGTTAAATAATTCAAAGTGCCAGAGCATCAACTAAAAATGTAACATAATTAAGTTGGAAAATGTGTACATTTATCGGTAAATGTAGGTATTTTTATGTCACATATACCTACCAAATTGGTAAATGTGTACATTTACCGATTTTGCACTTTTACCGTAACATATCCACTGGGGCCTGCTTCAAAGTCATAACTTTTGATTATTTTCCAGAAATACTTGTTTCAATGAAAATAGGAGTATTTAAGAACTTTACTTTCTCCAAAAATGTTATTAAAATACCAGTATTTTTTAAAACAAATTGGCAAAAAAATTCATCAAACGATAAGAACATTGAAAACAAATAAATAGGTATACAGAGTGTTCAAATCAAAAGATATCCTCTTTGAAATTTCTATATTGTAGATAATTTAAAAAAAAAATGATAAAACCGGTAATTTTTTTTCCTAAGGTAAAGTGGGGTAAGTATAAATTTGGGGCAAGTGGTTATAAATAAAAAACAAATAAATTTCATCATGGCGGTATCTATTATATTTTTTTTCTATTATAACACCTAACATGATATTCTCGCGTCTAAACCACTAAATGGCCATTTGAATTATTTATGATTCCTAAATTACCAGGCAGTCGTAACTGGTCTTGATGTATAACTTAACCACTCTAATTTTGTTTATTCTGCCAAATAAAAGTATCAAGTGGGATTTATTAGTTTTTTATACTCAAAGGTAAGTTACAATAGTTTTAAGAGCATCTTCCTAGACGTACGAGATAAATTTTCCATCGGATATAATAACAGGGAATAAAAAATCCATCCCACTTTTCTGGAGCTTCTTTGTAAATTATCAGCGAATCACTGATAATTAATGCAAATCTCTAGAGGGCGTGCGAGTTTGGCAGGAAAAATTGTGAAAAATCATGAAATCGAGTCAAATCTCAAGTTATCACCGTTAGATTTTCAATTTTTTTTCAGATTTATAATCTAAATTGATTAGGCAAGATCCTAGCACAAAATTAATTAGAGGGTCCAAATTTAAGGTACTTTTAAGTCATCATATTTTTTTTGTACGTTCTCCAATTTTTTTTCCTTTCGCTAGGAATTGTAGAAATGACTTCTAAATTATCTAAAATGTTTTTCGCACTAGAAGGTAACCATACGATTGAGATTAAGTACCACCATAGGTTACTCTTCCCCAAAAAATTTTACTTTAGTTTTTTTGAAAATAATATTTGGTAATACATATAATTTAATATTTTTAATTATTCTTCACTTCTAAAATAGTAAAGCACTTTCTTATAAATTCATTTCAAATGAATTTTTATTTATAAATCACTAATAAAATTCCAGCAGATTTGGGAATTTTAAGAACCCACTCGCCTTCTGGTGGTAAAAATATGAACTTCTATATTCGGTACTTACTTTTTCGATTTATTGCATTGGTACATGTTTTTTTAACTTTACTGAAGCTTTAAATAATAAATCTATTTGTGTTTTCAGTGTTTTGTTAAATATGTAGTTTAAGGTAAAAATAATGCATTTTAAACCAGGGACTAAAAACGAAAAATATTTCGTTCGTTTCTGTTCTGAACAAAAACGAAAAATTTCGTTCGGTTTCTTACGTTACCAGCCAAAAAATTTCGTTTTCGTTTTCGTTTTCGTGAATAGAAATAAAAAACCGGTTAATACTTTTTTTTAAATTTATAAATCGACGTGTTCGGTTATTTTTTTTGAAAAAATTTAGTTATCAAATAAACGACATTTGAAGTTTACAATGAAACACCCTGTATGTAACGCATTAATAAATTAATAATTAATAATAATTGATAATTAAAGCAGGTGTTATTTTATTGAAAAATTAGTTAAATAATGTTGAAAATATACAGGATGTAATAAAAGTATGGGTATGGAGTATGGAATAATCGATTTATTTTCTTATTTTGAAGAGATACAAAAAAAGTTTAAGATAAAGGTTTTTTGATTTATTCCGACGCATATTCTGACATTTTTTATTTATTTCAATTTTCGAAGAGTGTGTATTTTTCTAATTATCAGGATGCTATTTTATCTCAAAAAAAATTTTTAAGAAACAAAATTATAATAAAAAAAACTAATTTTTAGTAGAAGCAAAAATACACAAATAAGCCAAGAACATCAAATTAAACATTAAGATAAGGAAAAAACTTTTAATATAAATTTGACAAAAACATAAATAAATTAATCATAGTATTTTTTGTGTTTTAGTAAAAATTATTATTTTTTTATATAAAAATATGATTTTTTTAATATTTTTAATTTTTTTTATATTTTTAATTTTTTTTATAGAGATAAAATAGGACCCTGATATTCAGAAAAATACACATTTATTGAAAATTTAAAAAAATAGGTTGCTATCTAAAAAAAAGTTGGTTGCCATAGCAAAGAAACAAAAACAAATGTAAAAAAACAAAAATATGCATCGAAAAAAATTTCACCATGTTAAAATTAGAGCTGCCAGAGTCGCGCATCTGTCAGTTGATAGCGCGAACACACGTGCTCACAAGTTAGGTTAGCATGCGTTATTTGTTTTTGCTATGCAGTCATCTGCTTCAAGTGTAAAAATTAAAAATTTATTGAAAATACAAATTTTCACCGACAATAATAAAAAAACCGGTTAAAACCGGTAAACGAAATTATTAATTTCGTTTTTAATCTTGAACGTAAAATAAAAATAAAGTTCTCGTTTTCGTTTTCGTTCCTGAAAAAAATTCGGATAATTTCGTTTAACGTTTTCGTTTTCGTTCAGTTTTTAGTCCCTGTTTTAAACACAATGTTTAACACTAACAAGTACCGAATATCCTCCATTTATACGTAGTAAAAATTCCCAATTATATAAAATGTCTGTCCACATAGCTACGGGACACCCTGTATAATGCAAAGATTATACCTTGGTAAGTGTAATCTATCTATAGAAAAATTTATATTTTTTGTTATAAATCAAAGTGTGACTTAAAAAATTCTTATACGTATATCAAAGGTTGCTAATGAAACATGATGTTCCTGGAAAATCACATTAAATTATGTGAAAAAATAAATGAGTAAACTTCCACTAAATTCGAACTATAGTTTTTGACGGTCCATTTACCGCACTTTAGCTTATACAGGGTGTTTACGTTAATATTAAAACCGGTGAAAGTAGAGGTCGAAATAGGTAGATTAAGAAAAAATCATCTTAGTAAAAGTTGCTTTATAAGGGAGCTACACCCTTTTAAAGGGGATACAAAAAAGAAGGTTTTTACATGATTATTTGAAAACCGCTTACACTAGAGCTTTTAAATTTGGTACAAATCCTAATCTACTTTACATCAGTTGTCATGATTTTTTTTTAACTTTTTATTTAAAGTATAACTCGATCCCCTTTCCTATTTTTAGATTTTTTGGAAGGTGGTGATTGGGGTAGGGGGTCACAGTATTTTATTTCCTTTGATTAAATATGTGGATTCTGTGCAAACCCGTAAGCCCTTACAGGAAATGGTGCTGTAATGTAACTATGAAAACTATCGACCCATACTTATAAAAAACCCTGAAGGGTTGGGAATAAAGAAAAGGAGAGAAGGGGAAAAGTTACTTACTACCAAAGTGGACCTATAGAATTTTTTGGAGTAATTCGTAATTTTCTAAATATACCAGAAGTAATTTGTTCGAATGTGGGATTGTTGGAAAGGTCTTTAAAAAACAACTTTCATATAAATTATTTTTAAATTATACAAAAATGAAAACACTACCATCATATTTTACATTTTTTGTTTCATTCATTAAAAATGAGCTATTTATAAAAAATATTAGTACTTGAAAGAAAACACAAAAAATAATAGTTGCCTTCACTCCCACCGATTGCGGATGATGGTAGTGTTCTAATTTTTCCTTATTTTAAAAGACCACTTGCCATTTAAAATTTCAACGTTACACACTTACGTCCGGTTGCAACCGGGCCCAAAAAATTCTTAGGTTTATTTTAATGGTAAATTGTGTTCCCACAAATGTATGATGTATGACAAAGCGTTTTCGAAATAAAGAGATGGTACTGGTACACTCTGTATATTTCCTGTAAAGATTTTCAGTTTTGCACAACATTTTAAAAGGGGATATATTTGAGAAGTTTAAGTTGGGACTGGTTGGGACGTCCTATATAAAAGTGAACCTCTTTATTAATAGATTCTGTGCCAACTTGTAATTCTTTTATATTATAACCCATACAAAAAACCTGTAGCTGGTGGAACGAAAAATTTGAAATAAATCTAATCCAATCTGTACAACAGAAAAAAAATAAGCGAAAGTATAAATTTAAAAAAAAAATTAAAACCGAATTCTTAGCTTCTTTAAATTTTATTTTAATTCAATTTAACTGGAAGTTCATTATTTTTATGTTTTTGTTATTTCTGTTATTTTTGTTAGCATGTATTTTTGCGCTAATACAGTTAAAAAATCAACCCGAAAATAGATTTAATGATAAGTCTTTAAACGTGGACATATACGAGGAACTAATGATGACCCAAACCTGGGGTCGAAACGTTTTTCATGTGTAAAATGGCTTAAAGATTAAAAAATTTTCCGAACTAAAAGACTCAAAGTTTTTCACTACCTACTACCTATAATTGATTAATCGGAACAAAATTATTTCTACAAATTTTAACTTTTCGTTTGTTATTAATATCTTAAGAAAATTCTCGAAAAAACGTACTGAAAGTGATTTCTTCTATTGTTATACCATAAATAATATTTCGTCAAGTTCCTTTTTATGAATAAATTTAAGTAAGGAATTATAGGTACTAGAGTGGATTTCATCTGAAGTGAACCTTTCCTGCGCCGCGAGCGCATTTACCCGAGCGATTATTATTAAAACTAAATAATGTTGATTCATACATTACAGGAATTTAGATTAAATGAGAAACCTTAATTCTAGATGACCAGTACATCATCACGTATATCAATAATAAACTAAGTTAATCTAAATAATCTTAAACATTGATTTCTGAGCAGGGTTCTCTTCAGATGAAAACCAGTCTAGTACTTGTTACTTAATATAAGAGAAAAACTGTTCTTTTATTTATGATTTTCTTTATCTTTGCGCTTAATGGAAACACAAATTAATTCACACTTAATTTTAAGTGCACTCAGCAAAGTAACAATTTTAACTTTTAAGAAACAATTATACAATTGAAGCGCCCTTTAGTTTTTGTGAAGCTTACATACTTGGAAGACTATACATGTTAGATTTCTTGTACTTACTTAGAAACAATATTTAGATACTCCAAATCTTCAATCATAAATCCTAATTCAACTTTCTTTCTTATCGCTGTTTTTGCAAACGAATCATGTGGATAAATACTACGGTTGTAGATGTCCAAAATATAAACATGACTATTATTTACAAAATCTCTTTCATAACCGTTGCCCTAAAAAGAAAAATCGAGATTACCTAATATGTATACTTTACTCAATATATTTACTAAAAGTTCAGGATAAAATACCGACTAAATTTTATTTTATTTACCTATTTTGATTGTATAAAATCGTGAAGGAAAAAATGTAAATTTTGGAATCATCTTAGGCCCAGGGGAAATTCAAACTTTCCATATCAAAATTGGTTCAAATAAATAAATAATTTATTTTATTATATTAAGACTTAGAAAATAATAAAACTTTTTAAATTAATTTTAAGAATAGTTAATTATAGTATTTTTGAAAACTTACTTGATGAGCATCTAAATCGATTATCATTATATCACGAACTTCCTTTGAAAAATATTTAAACACATTTTGTATTAATAGTGTGATATCAGCGTAAACGCAAAAACCACCTCCTTTTGATGAGCTACAGTGGTGGAAACCGCCCCCGACATTAATTGCGTAGCCCATTTGAAGAGCTAGCTTTCCTGCCAAAATTGAACCACCAACTTGATACCTAAGAAAATTTTATTAATTATATGTATAATACTACAAGTTTTGCAAATGTAAAAGAAATAACGGACAGACTCCTTATTTGATATTTTGATTTATAGTCTCTTAATTCACGCTTTAATTGTTTGTAAAATTAACACTTTTTGATGGAACATATCTAATATAATTTTAACTTTTTTAAAAATTGAGTCTATCCGTTCGAAAGGTTGATGAATGTACTTTACTATAAAAAAAAGAAAATGAAAAAATCTTAAGTAACAACGCGTCCAAGGGTCTCCAAGCAAACGTCTAAAAATGATTGCTCTTAAACATATAAAAGAAATAAATAATCTATACAGGGTGTCCCATTTGACGTTGAACTCTATGGGTATCTTTGTTATTTTTGGAGATAGAAAGTCGGTTAAATAGACAAAGTAGTGCACTTTTGTATCTCCAATAATAATTCGTTGACATAGTAGTTGAATTTTGCATCGTTTGGGCGCGATCTTGTGGCATTTTCAAAATATGACTTTAATTTCTTTATTGTTGGGCATACCAAAAAACTTTGTTGACAACATAGAGGCAGTTTTTTATCTAAAATTCAATAAGCTATTCAAATTTTTTCTTAAGTTATTGGATTGCCAGGAAATAATCCAATTGAATTTTAGATAAAAAAAACTGCCTCTATGTTGTCAACAAAGTTTTTTGGTATGCCCAACAATAAAGAAATTAAAGTCATATTTTGAAAATGCCACTTTTTGGTTTTTTCAAGATAGCGCCCAAACGATGCAAAATTCAACTGTTTTGTCAACGAATTATTATTGGAGATACAAAAGTTTCTATCTCCAATAATAACAAAGATACTCATAGAGTCCAACGTCAAATGGGACACCCTGTATAAATACTAAATACTCTACTCTCTACAACACCACAACTTTAAATAAATAATATAATCACTGTTTCAACTTACCTCATACGTTTTAAAAAACATTTTTGTACTAAAAAATTTGGCACGATGCATAGTGGAGGAACTTCAGCTATACAAGCGACTTTAAAACTACACTGTAATTAAAAATATGGAAACCAAATAATAAAATTATTGTAATAACTAACTCTTAAGCTCCTTAAATATTTTTCAGTATGCACCAACAATAAATTTTCTTTTTTAGCTTCATTTGGCACCACTATATTCTCAGGTACAATTAACTCATCTTCTAATAAATACTAAAAAAATTAAGTTAAAATACTATTTTTTATTAAAATATTGAATACCTTAATAACTCGACCCCATTTACGTGCATCAAATGGATGGCATCTTTCCAACCCAAAAAAACTAACATTATACTCAGGTCGATAAATAATAGCCCATTGATTTTCTTTAATATCAATATATAAATTATTTCTAAAAACACAAATCAATTTATGCGTAATAAATTATTTAAACTTACTCCATATCAGTTTGAATTTAAATTTACCGCCATGTGATAATATCGATCTGTGTAGAAATTGGGGTTATGAAAAGAGAAGCTTTGTTTGTATTTAAGGTCGACACAATTCTGAAACACAAGACACGTTTTATAAAACATTTTCAACTACAATCATTAATTAAAGAACTTTTTTAGAAATACTAGAAACGGTGTATAAAATCATAAACTTTAACGAGAAATGTGTAGTTCTGAATTTGTACGCATGGAGCACTGCAATCGTTTTATATCAATAACGTCAATGTCGCGAAATTTAATTTAAAAGTTTAAAATTATTATATTATGCAGGACAATTCTGAGTAAGTTGTTTTACTTACAAATTTATAAGGTGTAATAATTTTTTATTTTTAGGCAATTAAAGCGCATCGTTGGTGAGTATGAAGCTTTGGTGCCTTCAATAAATGAACAACTACAATTTTATAAGGTATATAATAATTTTATTTCAATATAAACGCTTTTATTACCAGTTGCAATTATCGTAGAAGGAATACGAAGCGCTCAAAAAGGAAATTTTATATTTGGAAGAAGATAACAAAATTTTGACGCTAAAATTGGAGGAAAGTTTAAGCAAACCCACTACAACAACTTTAATTGACTCTATATTTTCCAACAATGATTTAATAGACAATTTAAAAAGTCAATTAAATTTTTCAACTAAAGTAAATCAATAATTGAAGTACCTACATGTTTGTTTAATAAATTAATTTGGGAAGGTTTCAGGAAAAGGCATCCGTTACTCAATTATGGAGGGCAAGTTTAAGAAGAATAGATTATTTAGAGAGTGAAATTAAGTTTTTAGCAGCTGCGTCCCACTCTAACTCAAAACCTTTTATTAATAAGGTAAGAAAACCAGTAACAAAAGTTTTCATATTTTTTAATTTTGAAAATTTTGCTTTATAATTGTAAATTTAAAGAAAAAATTGTTTTATTTTCCAGAGTTTATTAATAACCAGACAAACTTTCATGTTTTCGTTTAATCGTTCAAATTTTTTTACTTATTCATATATGTATATTGATTTTAGTTAAAAAAAACGTATGAACGGCAACTTGGGTTTCTTCAAGTAGAACTAAAAAAGTCGCACTCAAAACTGGAAATAGTGACTTCAAAATCTAAAACTAGTTTAAAAGACAAGGAAGATGAATTGGAGAAAGCCAACAGAAAAATTGAAGAATTGAATGAATCTTACAAGAAATTAGAAACCGAATTCAATATTTTGCAGAAAAAAAAAGCTGATACGCAGTCTAAAAATATTGAGTTGGAAACAACTATTTCAAACAAAAATCAAATTATTTCAGACCTTAAGTTGGAAAACTACAATTCGAAACTGAAAGTGGCAGAAGCTTGTCATGTAGTAGAGGCAGCTCTATTAGAAAAAGATGCTGCTTTATTACGGGAAAAAGATTCTCGAGGTAACATTTTGGATATCTTAATTCATTTTGGATTTCTTAATTAATAATCTTGTATAAATACATCAACAGGGAAAAGTCGACTTAAACTAAGGGTCGCAAGATAAACACCTTCTTTCTAAATTACTTTTTGTTAATTAACTGATCCAAATTTAGAAAAAAAAACACCCGAAATCATATCTCAATCAAAAAATTATACTTGGATGAGAAAACTAAAGACAAACAATTGAAAATTTACAATATTAAACATAAATACAAAAGGAACTGAAACTTAGTGCTTTGAATTTTTTCTAATTTATTATTAAAAGTTTAAAGTAAAAGACATTTTTTTTGAATTGTTATTAAGGTTGTATTCTAGATGAAGTGAATAAACTAAGGAAAACATTAACCGAATTATTGGAAGAGGCAGAAATTAAGATAAAAAATGAGATTTCTAATGTTAAAGAAGAATATAATGCGAAATTATGTAGATTTAAGTTGGAACTTAAAAAATCTGAATCTAAATTGGAATTTCAAAACTATGATTTAGAAAAACGAAATCAACTTTGTAAAGAATTAGAATTGGAGATTGATAAAATAAAATCAGAAAATACAAAGTTTAAACAACTTGATCCTTCTGAAAAACAGTATCTAAATATGAAAATAGAAAAAGCATATCAAAATCTTGTAAGTATATTATCAAAAATTCTAGGTAAATTAATAAACAATTCAGATTACATCAATTAATGTATTGTTACGATCTAATAAACTAAGGCAGACAGATACAAAAAGTATAAAAGTTTCAAAATAAAATTGGTTAGAAAGTTAAAATTTCATCATCAATAAAACCAAAATAGTAGGGGTCTATTTTTTTAGATTTTAAGTTACATGGTTTAGAATTTCAGGAATATCACTAATATAAAAATAGTTGATAATTAAAAAAAATAACAAAGAATAAAATTATTCTTCTTATTTACAATCTTAAGAATTTTATCAACGATTTCGTTATTGCTTTTATTCCAATTGAAAAACAATGATTAGGGATTTTTCTTACTTTTTAGAGTGGATTAAAGTTTTAATACCGATGTGAAGTAGCAAAAATCAGTGCCCTAAAAATTGAAAAGCAGTAACTTCAAAACTAAAAAAGAATGACCCATACTATTTCTTATTTTTCTTGACAATGGAATGTAATCTAGCCCTAAAATTTGGTATTTACGAAAGGAATACAGTGGATTATTTTTTAATTTTTTTTTTTTTTATTTTAGCTCTCAGCAGAAAGAATCAATATGGAAATTAAAAGTGAAAATGAAAAACTTAAGAATGAAATAAATGAATTAAACCTGCAAAATGAAATTTTAATTAACAGCAAGGAAATAGAAAAGCAAGTACATGAGACAAAAATTAAAGCTCTTCAAAGTGAGTTAGAAATTAATAGCAGCAAATTAATGAACGTTGTGTCGACCGTTGATGAATTAAATAAGAAAATCAAGTCGATGAATATGAATTTTGAACAACAATCAGTGTAAGTTTTTTATTTTTAAAAAGTTTTGTTCGTTTCTATCCGCTTATAAAACCGCTTTATAGATCTTTTAGATCTATAAAGCAAACGTTTTTTATATCAGAAATTTATTTGACTTTATAAAAAAATGCAATTACAGAGATTATTTCATAATTTGGCTTTTGTTACACTTTTTATACAGGATGGTTATTAAACATATGTCAAAATTAAAGAGGTGATTCCTTGAGTTAATCATACACACGTTACAATATTTTTTACATATTCCAAAATACGTTGGAAATATAGACACCAATTTTGCCGCCCATAGTCTATGAATTTTGCTGCCGCCCCTAGCATACAAAACCATAACAGGGAAGGGGGTGGGGGGGTTCTTAAAGAAATTGCTTTAAATCAAAAAAGCAGTTATTTAAAATTTATTAATTAATTTATATTTAAAAAACGAGTTCACCAATCAATTGAGAAAAATATTGGATTCATGTATCCTATTAGGTCATGGTTGTCATTTTATACAATTCTATGTGACGATCATTGTCGTAGAAACGTCGGTGTAGTTGTAATATAAAAATTTACTGAAAAACATAGGAGTTCGGTTTCCAAAATTGGAATAAAATCTTTAGAATGACACAATGAAGTGGTTCTTGAATTCTCGACATTTGTTAAATAACATCCTGTATAGAGGGTAATAATCCTTGGCTGCCTCAGATGACACCAAAAATATAAAAAAAAAATCACGGACGTTACAAGATACAGTAAAAAATATTATTTAAAAAACAATGTTGACATAAAAATTATATTAAAATACCTAAAATATAAATAATAAAGGTAAAACTTGAAATTCCTATTCCAAAACACGAATTATTTTCTTGTATACAGGGTATCCCAGACCACCCGTACCTCTTTATTTCGAGAACCCTATGTCGTACATTGAAAAAAAAAATTATAACCAAAGTGAACCTAAAGAATCTTTTGGAGTAATTCGTAATTTCCAAAACAAACTGGAAGTAAATGGCAACCTCTAAGTCGAGTAGGCTTTTCAGACGTTTTTTTAACTTGTTATTTTATTTCATAAATAGCTGACGTTTCGCCGAGCATACGCCGGCTTCTTCAGAGCTTTTATGAGTCAAGTAACAACAAGTCAATGTAATAATATTAACATCCATGGACAACTTACTACCATACAAAATCTCACGTGTCTTACTTTAATTAAGTGCTCAGCGATATGGCTTAACAAACAGTAAACATTATAATAGACTATTACCTAATCCAGACATTACTTTACCATCATCTAAGTCGAGTGGTATTGTTGGAAAGGTCTTTTAAAAAGAAACAACTTTTATAGAAATATATTTTTTTAATATCTTGCATAATTAACAAATTAAACGAAAAAATAAAAGCAAACAAGTGACAGATGGTTTCTTAAATTATGGAAAAATTAGAAAACTACCATCATCCTCAATGGGTGGGGGTAAGGTCAATTATGATTTTTGGAAATGGAAACATGTATTTTTTTCATTTTTCAACTTTTTTAGGTTATATATTTTCCTTTATTCAAAAAATAAACAAAAGTTGATTATTTTTAATGAATAAAGCGAAAAATGCAAAAAAAAGAGTTTCCATTTAAAAAAATTCTCTCTCGCCTATTTACAACAATACCATACACGACCTAGGTTGCCATTTAAAATTCCAAAGTTACTTCCGGTTTGTTTTGGAAATTAAGAATTACACCAAAAGGTTCTTTAGGTTCACTATATGGTGGTAAATTTTGTTTTCTCATCAATGTGCGACAAAGGGTTCTCGAAACAAAGAGGTACGGGTGGTCTGGGACACCCTGTATATTTATTTTTAAATTACTTTAAACAAAATGGGAAAGAAGCCAGTCCGTTTTAATTCTTACCAGTTTTATTTTAGATTTTATCAAGAATAGCATAAATAAATCACTTTTTCTAAAAAAATGTAAAATCAAAGTCAATAGCCGAGCACAACTCCAATTAATTAAAAGGAATAACATTGAAGATTGAAGACTTAGAACATAGGTATTGAAAAAGTTAAAAAACAGTAATAAAAACATTTATTTAAAAAAAAAATAAAACAACAATGTTTTGAAATTTAAAATATTGTTGAGATATAGTAACGATTACCCTGAATAACACAATTTAATTAATATAAAAGAATTAAAAGGTGTAGTCTTTTAGAATATAAAACATATATTAATATACCACGAAACTAGGGCCAACTTCTTTATTTATGAAAATAAAAATTTGAAATTTTACTATGTTATATGGCATGAGAAATATAAAAAAATTCAATTTTACTTCCTTATCATCTTTAATTTAATATTATAGAAACTACATACATATACCTATTAACATTGTCCTAAAAAAATAATTAAAAAAATTAATGATTTTTTGAAATCCTCGCCTAAAGAGCACTTTTTGTCTCTGGGGATTTTTCTTAAAAGGTTTAGTTTTCTAGTAAAACTGAATCGAAATCCCAAAATTTCTGTTTAGTTTGGCAAACATGAAGAAAAATGGAATTTTTTAATAAATGTTTCATTCGAAAGTTTCTTATTACGAATCTACAATAAAAATTATGGGATCAATTTTGAAAAAAAATGTTTCCCCATAAAACCGTCATAAAATCCCATAAAAATTAAAAACCCGTGGGACAACTATAAATATCTTCCTAGTTCCGCTACAATTTTTGTCGGAAAGATTTTGAAGAAAATCTCTTAGTTATCAAGATATATATTCAGCTGGATTTATTAAAATGGGACACCCTCTGTTGGAAAGGTTCGAACAGAAAAATAAACAATATACATCAGTGTTCATCAAAATATTCCCCGGTCGAAAAGTTACTGACTGCATCAAAAATTGCTGGACCGAGAACCGAAAATGGTTGGGCCGAAAAAAAAGTCTAAAAAATATTTTGATATACAGGGTGTCCCGTTTGACGTTGGACTCTATGGGTATCTTTGTTATTATTGGAGATACAAAGTCGGTTAAATGGACAAAGTAGTGCATATTTGTATGTTCACTAATAATTCGTTGACAAAACAGTTGAAATTGCATCGTTTCGGCGTTATCTTAAAAAACCAAGTGCCATTTTTAAAATATATGACTGTAACGTCTTTATTATAGGCCATACCAAAAAACTTTGTTAACAACATAGAGGCAGTTTTTTATCTAAAATTCAATAAGCCAATCAGATTTTTTCTTAAGTCACTGAATTGCCAGGAAATGATCAAAACTTTGTTTTTTCTTATGGCAGCCATATTGGAATCACATATTTGGAATCAATGTGCTTTTCTGAGAATTTTGATATATCACATGTCATATTTAATAAATATTTTACGGAAAATGTGACAGTTAATAAGACGCATAAAATATTTCATGTTAATAAGGAAAAACAAAGTTTGGATTATTTCGTGGCAATCCAGTGACTTAAGCAAAAATCTGATCAGCTTATTGAATTTTAGATAAAAAATAGCCTCTATGTTGTTAACAAAGTTTTTTGGTATGGTCTACAATAAAGAAGTTAGAGTCATATTTTAAAAATGCCACTTTTTGGTTTTTTCAAGATGGCACCCATAAGAGTCCAACGTCAAATGGGACACCCTGTATATACCGGGTGGAAATGAAACTAGGGCCACCCCTGGCATTTCTTTATTTATGGAAATAAAAAACTAAAATTTTAGTATATTATATGATCTAAGAAAACAAATCTTATGGATCGAATAAATTTTTTAATTTTACTTCCGGTTTATCAGAATATGGCATCCACTTTCTTATTTTAAATATAACCCCCTGATTTTTTCTACATAAAATCAAACATTGGTTAATTTTAAGTATGTTTATGACAAAAAAACATTTTTTTTCAAAACTTTAAGAAAAAAATTTGAATTTTTTTTTGGTAAAAAATTTGAGTAAAACCTACAAAAACTATTTTTAAACATACATATGGGATATCACAGTAACTGGAAAAAACCCTCTATTTAATTAGGGGGTGGCCCTTATATCATCCCATTTAAAAAAGTAAAGATATTTCCAAAAAACGCTTCTTGAAAATTAAAAAAAAAATAATATCTCAAGAACGGTGAAATAAATTTTATAAATTACAATTTATTTTACGTATTTGTATTATTTAAAAATAGTTTTTGTAGGTTTTACTCAAATTTTTTACCAAAAAAAAATTCAACATTTTTTCTTAAAGTTTTAAAAAAAAATTTTTTTGTCATAAACATACTTAAAACTAACCAATGTTTGATTTTACGTAGAAAAAATCAGGGGGTTACATTTAAAATAAGAAAGTGGGTGCCATTTCCTGATAAACCGGAAGAAAGATTTATTCGATCCATAAAATTTGTTTTCTTAGATCATATAAGATACTAAAATTCTAATTTTTTATTTTTATAAATAAAGAAAACTAATTTCTTAAAAAAAATAAAAAATAATTTTTCACTATACAGGGTGGCCCACGACGAGCTAGCCAGGGCATATCTCGAAAACGATTAATACGATCTAAATGAAATTTGGTACATTACTATAGTTTCAGACAGGGTCCATTTTAGTATAATAATAATTTACTTCCGGTTTATTGTTTCCGGTTACTTGACATCAACTTTAAAAAATTTAATGGAACACCCTGTATATTAATGCATTTTTGAGAAGATTATTTCAATACAAATTCAACGATACCATACACTCTATATTTTATTTTAAGGTAATGGGAATATCCTCAATTTAAATAAAAATAAAAAATATTTTATTGTGAAATGATAATTGTTTGAAATACAAACAAATAATATTCTAGCTAACAATTATGAACAAAAACTGGTCAATCTGGAATTTAAATGTAGGTGAACAAATAAAAATAAATAAAAGATGAAATTTACATTCACAACTGCCTCATGTTGCTGTTGTGCACATCAGCATTGACATATTTTTGATATCGTTGGCGTTGGATTGTCGAGTGGCCTTCTGTTGTTTTTCAAAATTATTCCAAAATGCCTACTCATTTTACTTATGATGAATATGTAGACATCCTCCTTGTTTATGGCGAATGCCGAAAAAATAAGGGACTTGCTCGAGATGTGTATAGAATTCGATATCCAAATCGTATAACTCCAAATGAAAATACTTTTGCCCACATCGAAAATAAATTACGAAATGGTTCGCTACCAAATGGCAAACTGGCAACACCTAGAAGACAATTAATTCAAACGGAAAACAACATCATTAATATTTTGGCTTATGTTCAAGTGAACCCACATGCTTCCACCAGACTTCTTTCACAAGAATTAGGATTAAGCAGAACTACTATTCAAAGAGTGCTAAAAAATAATACGTATCATCCCTACAAAATACATTTAGTGCAAGGTTTAATACCGGGTGATTTCGAATAAAGATTAAATTTTATTGCTGAAATATCAATTAAACTTGAACATGATCCATTTTTCCTTAAAAATATTTTATGGAGTGATGAATCCAAATTTCATAACAATGGTACTGTTAACCGCTACAACAGTCACTATTGGTCACGCGAAAATCCGCACTGGGTCAAAGAAACAAATTTCCAGCAAGTTTGGAGTATAAATGTATGGTGTGGTTTATTCAATGACCGAGTTATTGGCCCCTACTTTTACCATGGTACATTGACTGGTGCCAGATATTTAAATTTCCTCCAAGAAGTACTTCCAGAATTGCTAGAAGATATTCCACTAAATGAAAGGGCTGAAATGTGGTGGCAACAAGACGGTGCTCCCCCACGACAAGTTACGGAATACCTTAATGTTACCTTCCCAGAACGCTGGATTGGCCGTAATGGTCCTATAAATTGGCCTGCGAGATCACCAGATCTTACACCCCTAGATTTTTTTCTGTGGGGATACTTAAAGGACATTATGTATACCACACAACCTCTTGACATACAAGACTTCCAGAACAGGATCATGGAAGCATGTCAAAGAATTACACCAAATATGATTAGAGCGTCTTGCACCAGGAACCTACGGTCAAGTTACGAATACTGCATACAAGAAGGTGGAAGTCAATTCGAACATCTCTTATAGTACGTACTGTTGGTAACATTTTGTTCATAATTATTAGTTAGAATATTTTTTTGTACTTTGAATAATTTTTATTTAACAATAAAGTAATTTTTTATTTTTCATTAAACTGAAAATATTCCCATTACCTTAAAATAAAACATAGAGTGTATGGTATCGTTGAATTTGTATTGAAATAATCTTCTCAAAAATACATTAATATACAGGGTGTTCCATTAAATATTTTAAAGTTGATGTCAAGTAACCGGAAACAATAAACCGGAAGTAAATTATTATTATACTAAAATGGACCCTGTCTGAAACTATAGTAACGTACCAAATTTCATTTAGATCGAACTAATCGTTATCGAGATATACCCTGGCTAGCTCGTCGTGGGCCTACAAAAACATAATATATTCTATAGGAGGGGCCTCTGGGAGACCCCCCTGACCCCCTGAACTCCGAAACCTCCACGCATTCCGGGGGGGTGCGGACCGTATTTACGTCACTGGGTTTATCGAAACATCGCTCCATCGCTGGACCGAAACATCGCTGCGCCGAAACATTGCTGTATAAATCACTACATAAAAAGGGGGAGGTGGTACGCGGTATGCGTTTTAGTAGAGACGCAGTATAAAAAGGTTGACCCGTGCAGAATCAATGCTTTACTCCCTCCATATTTCGACGAAGCAATATTTCGAACCAACAATTGTCGATCCAGCAATTTTCGGTGCAGCAACTTTTAGATCCAGTAATATTTCGATCGGAAAATATTTCGATCCAGAGGTGGGATTTTGTTTCTATCTTGACATTTATCAAGCTTGTTAAAACTAAATAGGGGGTTATTATCGAATCACACGACACGACATGATGTTATTATCATTCTATCCTTGTCATTCAAATGCAAAAATAAGAGTATGCTTCGTCATGTGTCATGTCGTATACGATGTGGTGTCGTGTGATTCGAGAATAGCCCCCCTATTGATTTTTATCAAGCTTGATAAATATCAAGATAGAAACAAAATTCCACCTCAGCAACGTGTTCCCCAAATTTTGATAAAAAGAACTTGAATATTTCGTAATAATTTAAAGTTTAGTAATGAGCACCCTGTATAATGTACATTTTGTTTAATTAATTTCGTCATTTATACAGGGTGTCGCAAAATTCGACCGACGATATAAAAAAAAGAAGTAGTTTATTTACCACTCTTTTCAAAATAGCATTTAGGTAAGTAAGTGATAATCATTGTAATATGTACAGTGAATTCAAAAAGGACTGAAACCGCAACTATGCAACCAAACATACTCTATAGTGATTTTAGACATGCTAAGGTCGTGTAATTTTAATTCAAATTTAATGGGGTAATTCTGAACAAAAAATGTTAGCCGTAACAGCGATGTTAAATTTGACAGTCACCCCGATGTCAAAAAAACGCTATTCTGTAATCTTTAGTGTAACTTAACAATATAAAATAACATTTTCGGTATTAAAATGCATTGTACATTTATATAATGTATTATTTTGATCAATTATACATTAATGTATTATTATTACTTTGCTGTATGTTATTTTAACACCGAAAATTTTATTTTAAATAACCGTTAAGTTGCAGTAAAGTTTACAAAATTGCGATTTTTTTGACATCAGGGTGACTGTCAAATTTAACATCGCTGTTACGGCTAACATTTTTGTTCAGAATCACCCCATTTATCTGATCTGTCACTTTAATCAAAGCGTCTCTCGGCAGTTTTTCTTCAGGTAGTTTTTCAAGTCATTTCCCAGTGTGTTGCAAATTTTATAAAAAGCAGTGCTTTTTAAAACTAAAATTAGTGCAATTAAAATATTCGCGATGGTTTTTTCACCGGAGCACAACGCATTCATTTCAGTGTAGCCAACTGTGGGAAACTTCTTAGGTTTCCTACCTTGCAATGTCAATGGTTTCAATCTTATTTGAATTCACTGTAATATGTCTATTAATATGGTATTAATTAGAAAAAACAGCACTTACATTTTAATAATTTTATAGGGAATCTCAAAAATTATTGAAAGAAAAAATTGATGAAATTCAAGAAGTTAATAAAAAACTTAATTCGGACCTCCACACCCAGCTACAATCACAGATGGAACTAAATCGAAAATGGAAACATGAAGCAAAACTTTTAACTGAGAAATCTGAAACCAGAATCAGCGAACTAAAGGAAGAAATTAGGGAACTTAAATTAAAACTCAGTAGAGTACAGGACAGATTAGAAAAATCACAACAAAAAACATCAGAATATAAGGAGCATCTACAAACTATGTGTCAGGAATTTAGTAACATAGCCAACTCATTTGTTTGTTAATTTATTTAATTATTTATTAACGTTTATAAAAATAAATTAAACCTAAGTTGTAACAATTATTTTGCATTAACACAAGCTGAAAACATACTAGGAAAATAGTACATTTTTTCAACAGGATTTTGTAAATCTATCCAAGCCAATCCCTCTTTAAGCATATAATCCAAAGCCCTCCGTGCACGATCCTCCTCCCACTTCAAACCATTAACTAGCTGTGAAACAGAAATGCATGCTTGCGTCGAATTTGAAACTTGTTGCAATAGTGCAGTATGATCCATACTTAATTCAACCGGAACAGATTGCACCATATATTGCCCTTTACCAACAGGCAAAACCGTAAAACCATTTCCCAACACCTTCAACTTTTTAGATGCACATAACAAATCATCCTGGCTAATTTCTTGATGTTGTTTTCCCTGCCCTCGAGCCTTAATTAAACGAGTACGCAGCTCGCTTAAACTTATCAATCCACCATTTTTAAAATTTGTTGCTAAGCAAACTTCCACAATTTGAACACCCAATTCGTAATAAAAATCACCAATCCCAAGTACTGACCAAAAACCTTTCCCTGAGGCTAAAGGATCCACACCGATTGATGCACACATTTCCTGAAACTGCTTTCGAAATTGTGGATTTTTACGAATTTCATTCTTATGTTTTGATGCGAATTCTTCTAAGTTAGTACGAAAAACATCGAGTTGGTTAGTCATTTGTTCGAACTGCGTTTCTTGAATTTCATTGCCTTTGTCTTTGTATTTTTCTTGTTCTAATCTTTGTTTATGAATCGCACCTACTCCTGCTCGTCTTCTCATTTTTATATGAATGTATGTGTAGAATGATTATTAGGTTCTAAAGATGAATTGATTTCAAGTTATTAACTAATAGTTTTTATAGATACATCATGCTCGTTAACAATTTTATTGTGTTTTTCACTAATATATAAATAATAAAAAGTAGGTTATGTTGTTTTATGATGGTGACAGCTGTCAGCTGATTTTGATCACAGACTTATAAATGAGAAAATACTAACTCATGGAAGTGAGCTAATTTGGTTGCCTATAATTAATCCTAGATATTAAAATAAATCTACAGGGTGGCTCGCGGTACGTTGGACAGCAAAGTGTCATTGTTATTTTTAGTCGGTCTAATGAACAAAATAGTAGAAACTTACTCGTATAATAATACTTTTCTTGTTTTTTGACATTGTAGTGTGGATATAACTTTTGTGAACGATTCAATTAGGTAAATTAATTACTTTTTTCCAATGTATTGAGCGCAAATGAAAGCAATCTTATTATTTTCTTATGGCGGCCATATTAGATTTACACATACCTACTTGGAATCAGGATAACATAAGGATTTCAAATATTAAATGTAAAATAAATTTTAACACATAATTTAGGGGACAATCATGGGTCAATTTAAATGACATGAATTTTGACAATTACAGGCATTGCGCCCAAAATACAATTCATCGAATTAAATTTTATGAGAAAATTCTAGGATGAAAGTTGTTAAAAAGATTTTTTCTTCTCTTCCCTGTAAAAAATGATCCATCTTTAAATGAAACATCGCTTATTACACCCCAAACTGTCCAAGATTCACTCCCGAATCATACCAAATTTCAGTATGTTTTGGGAGACAAAATTCCAAAAGCGATAGTTTGGATCCCCCTGGGGTTACCTGCTATGGGAGCAGAGATGCAACCCCATTTCTATTTTTACCCAGATATTTTTGCGCGCACTTTAAAAATATAAGGCGTATGAAGTGGCGAGGGAATGGGGTGCCACTAGAAAAATGTCACCCCACTGTCTCAAAACCCCTCGGGCCACAGTAACCGTTATATAACGTTCCAAAAATGTCACTCAGCACCACAAGACGAAACTACCCACGCAACCCCTCGGTGCGCGCCTGCCCTTAAGAATTTAATTTTTTTTGTTAACTGATCCATATTATTAGTTTTACATCTTTACCAAATAAACAGTAAATTGATTTGCTTCATAAAAGAAATTAGCATTGGAAGATACAAGAATTATTTATTTTTTTTGAAGAATATTAAGCATACCGGCGACAATACTGGCACAACTCAAAATTTATAGTTTTGAGATAATTTAGGTTAAATAATTTTCAATTTCTTGAAATAAGAAAATAATCGAGAATGAAACAGATTATTTGCGATACTTTTCTTTTGGTATCTTGATTCAAATGGTATATCTTATTTTTACTTAACACAGGGTCAAATTTGTCTTCTTCATATAACATAGATACGGTTTTTATTGAATTGGTATAGTTTTTTATGTACTGAAGACTGATGAGTGTACAATCATTTTTATGTGCTAAAACTTGACCGAAGTATTAAAAAATGACCACTTACGGTATCTCTTTTTGACCTATTTGTCCCTCATGAAACAGCTAATACATATATAAGTTGTAGTCAAGTCATTTGGTAGCTTTGCCTAGAAAGTTTTCCGAGAGTTTTGAAAATGGATAATTTTATAGATTTTTATGTGCTCTTTCCGAATTTCAGCTTTGCCACTTCGTATCTTTGCCGCTCGCGCCGTCAAATTGGCAACATAGCGCCCAAAAGCAGTTGTTTGACAATATCTCCTATCCGGCTCATTTTACGATAAAAATATTTATAATATTCAAAATTAAACTAGAGAAAATTTACTACAATTTGCGCAATAACCTTTCTTTCGTAAAATCAATAGTTTTGGCGTATGAGCGCCACAAAATGTACATCAGATCGCGCTTTGGCAAAAACCTCATTTCCACACCACCAGGTTTCCTCCACTAGGGCCCACAGTTTCCATAAATGATTAAATTTTTCGACACTACCTTATAAAAGAATAATTTCTACATCCGGTAGGGCATAGGAAATTTTAATTTTAGGAGTTACCGATGCCTAAATTAAATCGAAATTTTGAATTTAGGGACGAGTGGCTCCCGTCGGGCCATTTTTTAAGCGATTTTCAATTGGAAAAGTTCATAATTGTTGGATTATTTCTTGTCCTTTTTTACAAAACCTCAACCCGAGAAATCACATCTTCCCATAAGTTTAAAAGTTCAGTCAAATGTGCTTCTCGAACCCAATAAACTGCCCACGTCCAGGGCTGTACTTATTTACAAAAAAAATATTTAACCGATTTTAATCAATTTTTAAGATATCGTCATCGTATATAGTTATTCCCCGTCTCGAAACTTGGGGACTCGTCGTCACGTGTACGATTTTTAGGATTTGAAGCGCCTTCGGAGGAATTTTTTAATTTATGAGCGCGACTTGTCCGAAAAAAATCGAGTTTTTTGTTTTGACCCTGGATCCGTTCCTGAAGGAATTTTTGAGAGCAAAAAACCTGTTCGGTGCGGCTCGCCGTCCTTTTTAAGAACCCGAAGAGAAAGTTGAATAATTTTGAAAGACTTTTTTTTCATTGACGAAAAATGTAAAAAAAGTTACAGAGTCGGACGAGGGGCCCCGTTTGACCCCTGAATCCTTGTGGGCCGCTGTTAGCGCCATGTAGGCTCGAAAGAGATTTTTCTGCTGACGACGCCGGTATAAGTCTAAATGTCAATATCTGAGGGCACATATTTTTTATTTTTGCTCAAAATTTAGGTGAATTTAAAAAATTTTAAAATTCAGGTCCGGAGCGAAAAATGTTTTTTTTTTGGAAATCATTTTAAATAATAAAAAAGGCGGCCTCCGGGAGTCGTTTCGTAAGAATCCCTCGATCCGTTTTCGATAAAATTGCAAGAAAGTGAAAAACAAGAGGTCGATATCTCGGCTCAGGGGGCAAATTTCAAAAAAACTCTCCGTCTGACAATGGCGAGCTCAATTTTTTCAAGAAAATTCTAGATCCGCCTCAGTATAATTTGGATGCCTCGGAGCGAAAAGGATAAAGAATAGAAAAAGAATTTTGAAAATCCATCGAACCGTTTACGAAAAATTACCGAAAAACACTTTATTTTAACAACCTGTCAAATTTATATCTAGCGTTTCAAAAAACATTCAAAAAACAATGTAGTAAATTTTCAATTCGCTGACGTCATAGGAAATGTAAAATATAAAACACCCTCTTTTACTATTTGGCGCCTATCTCTTTTTTTATGTTGCCTTAGGTCTGCCCATAATAATAGTTAAAAATACACTTGCCACTAAACAGAGAAAAGTACCACGCGAAATTTGATAACAAAGACAAATTCAAGCAAACACCAATTCTAAAATCGAATCAGAGTAATATGGAACACGTGCGGTCCAATGTGGTAAGAAGGCGGGGTTTGTTTTTTGCACGCGATGTACGAGCGAAAGGTAAAATGGCGGAAAAGAGATGCCGGTCTGTCTTGAAATTTCTCCTTTTTATAATGTCCTTGTATTCCTCACACAACTTAAAAACGAATTAATAAAATTCATTTCTTTTAAATTATCTTAAAAGTACATTAAACAAACTACCTTTTCCCATTTTTAATTTATAAAAATACTGTTTTTATAAGGCTTAAATTTGAACCTAAACGTTGCCTATAATTGGACGTTTTCAACAGCTATCAAGTATAAGAAAAAATGAAAATTGTATGAAAAACCAAATGGGAAAAGATGCAATAAGGAATTCTTAAACAATGCAAAAAAGAATTATTCGATTTCAATTAAGCGTTTGTCTTTTCTGCCAAAAGTAAGGAAAGTATGAAGTTTTTACTTTCGCGTAAAAAAAAAAATTTTTTTAAATAAAATAATATTTTATTTAATAAAATGTTTTGTAACTGATGTAAAGTACTAAAAATTAGCTTTCTAATGATGTATTGCATGACATATGTTGCCATTTAAATAAATTCAAGATGAATGTCGTCTCAAAAATCCGAGCGATAAAAAATTATTGTTTTATCTTAAAATATTTGGCCCAATTTTATCCCACAAAATTTCAATTTTTTTTATTCAGACATTTGGGCATGGCGTCTTTGGTTCCCAGGAAAAACTAGAAATATTTTCCAAAATTTACTTCCACATTTGGAACCCTTAGTCGGTTTCTTTTTGGGGGTAAAATGTTCCTGGTGTAATCAGTCCTGAACTATTTTAAATAATTTGCAGTCTGACATCAAAAACTCTAAAAGAACATGCGAACAACAATGAGCGAAATCTCTTGCTAAACTAACCTACAAATACGCCACTACCAATGACTTGTTCTTGATTTTTGGTAGGTGCACCTGCCAAAAAGGGGGGGGGGGTGCAAAATCAAGCAGTTCTGGATCTGGAGCAGATACGCTGGTCAAAAAGTATATGCGCAGATAACATATTCTGGAACTGTTCAGAGCAGTTCATAGGCACAAAAGGAAAGCGGCTCTATTTTAGGATCTTCCTAGGATAAGAAATGATTTCATTAATTAGACATGACAATTTAATATATTTATTTTTCCGAGATCTACATGAAATTAACAGTTAAACTGTTAAAGTATGTAACATGAAATACAATAATTTGTCAATATTCGTAAACAAAATAATCTTAAAGTTGGGCCTAAATAAATATTGAGGCAAGAGAGATAGAGGTGGCAATAAATATTTAATACAAGCTAATATCACTTTGTAAGATAAAATAACCACTAAAATTTACAACCTCGAGTACATCCTCAATAAAAATTTTATAAAAATATACTAGGTAGATCATTGAATTTTTAAAAAGGATGTACTTTACAAAACTCGCACTATGCACTTACAAATAAACGATCACACTTACAGAAAATAAAATTAAATCATGTGCTTGTACATTTTTCAAAATATAAATTGTAAGTGGATTAATTTGCACATACATTACAGATAAGATATTAGACTAGAATCTTCAGCGAATAATTATATACATCATCACTTAAATGTAAAAAAGGAACAATTATGAACAACAGGGAATACAAAACAATTGCAACGAATATAGTGTTTATGCTGAAGCTTTTTCTGTTATACTAATAAATATTTAAATTTAAGCTAATTCATTTAATCATAGCCTTTTTATGTGCATTAAATTCTTCTATTGGGTCCTATAAATTATGTCGGGCAGATTACTGTAAAAAATAATTTATTAATAACAATTATAACACAATAGCTTCTTAGCAAATACCTTTTAAAATGTAATCCGTTAAGAGTGTGGGAACGGTTGGACTATCTTCATTAATGGCCTTTAAAACTAAAACAAAAATACATAAATACTTTGGAATATAAAATAATTGTTGTTTTAAAATCATAGAACAAAGTTATTTTGTGCCATAAGAAAATATGGAAATTGACAATGGAAGAAATTTTTCTTTCAATATTACTAAATGGAAATGTAGAAAGTAGAAAAATACACTTTGAAGCTGAATGAAGATAATAGACTTAAGTTTTCAGGGATAAATATTAGCCTTGTTATGAGTTTATACTTTTCAAGATAATTTCATTTCAATAGTAAGTATAAGTATAAGATCTGATTAGTACAAAGTAAATTAAGAAAGGAAAAAATTACTCGCGTGTTAAAGGGTAAAATATTAAATGGCCTTCATGTACGTTTTTAAGTATAATAGCATTACTTTCTTTAAAAAGCTACAACTTAGGATTTGACTATAATCTATTGATTAGCTTGAGTCACAGGAATTGTACAGTCATTAACGAATAATCACATTTTCCCCCTATGTTCATGTTTATATAATGTAATTTTTGTATGAACATGTGCATGGGATAATATAACACTTACAAACAATACCCACTTTTGAATATAAAACTGGTTTTATGTGTTTTGCATACTTACTCTTGATCAAAATCTGCAAAGTTTGATTATTTGGAGGACCACTATCTAAATGGTACGGAATCACTGTGGTCAAATACTAAAAAAATAATATAATAAAAAATTAAACCATAAATTTTAAATAAATTAAATACTTTTGGGTCAAGACCATTGGACAAACGAACAGTATTTTTACTCCTTTTTTTCTCTACATGGTATTGTCTTCTTTTATTTTGAACAGCCAACAATAAAGATATAAAAGTATTCTTCAATTCTTTTTCGTATTCGAGTTCGTCTCGCAATGCTAGCTCAGAAATTAACGTTTCTGAAAATTCCCTGATCAAAACCTCCAACTCCATAAACAATTCATTCAACTGAGATAAGCTTAAATCACGTAACTCTAAAAATTAGTAATTTAAAATATAGTAAAACTTGGTACAATAAAGTATTACTGTCTTCATAAAGAGGTGTGCTTAAAACTTCCTTCGCTTTCTCCAACGTTTCATTCATGTCAATCAGGGATGCTCTTGAGCCAGGTGACCTTTCTAAAGAGCAGCTATCCTCTTGCATAATATCGTCTATTTCTTGAATAACTTCGTCGGCCGTTTTAAGAGGTTCCGTGTCTTGGTGCAGACCCCCGAGGATTAAAGCATGCATGTCGAGGTCACTAGCTACGGCTTCATCTTCAGAGCTCAATTCCAACTCATCTTCGGGCGTTAGAGGTTCCTTGAATAAAAAAACGCATGTTAGAAAGTGTCGGACAATGGCAATTTTAATCAATTAATCTCAATCGTGGGATGACTCATACATTAAAACCGTCCAGCTTAATGAGCTTAACAAGTAGTCAGGCGACTTATTCATTAATTTTGCAATTGATGCTGATGCTTAAAACGTTACTCTTAAAACGTACAAACATGTGATGAAATTTAGAACGTTTTGAGATAATTTTAAAGCTGTAAATTATTGAAAATTCTTCGCAATTTTTGTTATGAATTTAAATTTGCTTGAACCGTTGTTGTATCATTTTTCTGTCCTCAACCCATTATATTTCATTCAACGACAATAAAGGACATTACCATGCACCAACATAAGATTTATAACTTGAAGCGATATTTGCAAATTTTCTTCCCATGAATCCCATGAGATAAAAACTACTTAATTCATTGTGTAAAAGCAATATATCTTTCGGAAGTTCGCATATTAAGAAGTTTTAGCGAAGTAGTTTCATGCTTTTTGTTCTTAAAATAATTAAAATTCTTCTTGCATAACGATATTTAACTTCATTGCGTGACAAATTTTCTCATCTACTGGTGCCTTACTACCACTTGGAATACGCAAAACACATTTAATTAAACTAACAGGACACAGAACATTGAAATATATTAAAACTAAAAACAAAATAATTATATTAGTTTCTCCAATTTA
Organism: Stenus bimaculatus; assembly: GCA_963971135.1. Taxonomy (NCBI): domain Eukaryota; kingdom Metazoa; phylum Arthropoda; class Insecta; order Coleoptera; family Staphylinidae; genus Stenus; species Stenus bimaculatus. The sequence goes on from OZ020180.1 coordinate 22,521,288, forward strand.
TGTTTTGTATTATTAAATTAATTAGAATGAAATGTTGGCACTTTCATTAAAAAAAATTAACAAAAATATTTCATCAATTGCATAATTACATGTGTGAGATTGCTATTATTTTAATTATACATATTACAGACTTATTATCATGTTTGACAAACTATTTTCTAATTCTAACTATATGTATTTTATTAAATAACTTAAAAAATCGTATTATATTTATTTTAAAATTCAATTTCGTTTTCGTTATATTTTTTTGATTACTTTTCGATTTCTACTTTTAACTCTAAAATTAGAAAACTTATTTTTAAAATTTAAATAATATAAATTTAAAATTGATTCATTTATTCTTTTTCATATTTTTTAATATTCAATACCTACACCTAAATATTTTTAAAATTAAAAAAAGTTTAAACAAAAGTATAAGCGAATTATTTTAAATTTATGTTAATAAAAAAGGATTAGCTTTTGTTAGAATTCTTAGATATTTATGAATAGTTAATAAATAGGTTATCCTTATAGCAAGAATTGTTTGTAACTCAAAAACGAGTTTTATAAAAAAATGGTTTATACAAAAGATTACTCAAATTAATCGTAGAATCCAAAAATATAAAAATATACAGGGTGGTGATAAAGTTTGGAACCAAGATCATAACTTCCGTAAACATTTTTTTGTAAAAATCGCACGGACCGGTCAATTTTTGTTTTAAAAATGCCATCTTTTGGAATGAAAAAAATATTCATGACGTCACTGATAACTTCACTATGACGTCATCATCAATTTTTTTAAATGGAAACTCCTACTTTTTTTACACATTTTTCATAGTCCTTTTTACCATATTAATGATCACATAAAAATATTTAAAAAAATTTCAACCATTTTTGAAAAAAAAAATAAATTTACTCAAAAAAAAAATTATTAATTCTCAATGAAAATTTTTAATTTAGTGGTAACAAATTTTAACGAAAATGTTCAAATTGTTCCCCATTGACCATTTGGCATTGTCCCATTCGAGTGTAGACACTCTGAATACTATTGTTAATAGCTTCTTCGTCAATTTGTTGCAATTCCGTCCTAATTCGAAGCTCCAATTCTTGTAAATTATTAGGTCTATTGAAATAAACTTTTGATTTTAAATGTTAGGTCGGCAGATCGCGGAGGCCACTCAATTGGTCCCCTCCGACCTATGCATTTGTTGGGAAACGTGGTGTTAAGGAATTCTCGCACCGCCCTGCCAAAGTGTGGAGGAGCCCCATCTTGTCGATACCAAATGTTTTGGTTAGGAATGTTGAGATTTTCATAATTGGGGAAAATACGAAGTAAAACTGGTAGCAAATCAGTCCGCAAAAAATTCAAGTATCTTTCGGCAGTAAGGTTTTCATTAAAAAAGTACCCATACATTTAACTTTCCCTGTCTTTGACTATGGGATTCTACTGCCCAATGAGGATTTTCCTGTGGCCAATACCTACAATTATGTCGATTCACTGATTCATTCAATTGAAAGGTAGCTTCATCGGAGAAAATTATGCTACTTAAAAAATTTGGATTTTGATCACATCGCGACATCATTTCTTCACAAAATTGCAGTCGGCGATCGGGATCATCTTCATTTAACTCTTGTATGAGTTTTATTTTGTATGGGTGATACTTTTCCTTTTTTAATAATTTTGCGACATAGGAATGATCCACATTATTATTTCTTGAAATATCTCTTGTTGAAATATTGGGATTTTCTTCAATCGCAAGTAATAAATTTAATTTGGTTTCTTCATTCACTTGAGGCCGTCCTTGTCGAGGGTGGAGGCAAATCTCCTACAGATCCTGTTTCTGCAAATTTCGTAACTAACTTACTTACTGTAGATCTTGAGATTTGCGGTCTATTTGGATATTGCTCATTAAACAAAGCACAAGCTTCCCCATGGGTTCTTTTTCTATCGCCGTAGGTAGGAACCATAATTAAAATTTCGATTCTTTCGCGTTCGCTTAAACGAGGCATTTTTAATTTCGCCAAACTTAATAATTGTTGATTATTATTAAACAAACGAAGTAAGCTTTTCAAGCATTGGTAAATGGATTTAAAATTTTATTTGCCATACAAAATAACGTCAACTAAAGCACTTTTATAAAGGCAATTTTTATTTCAATAAATTTTGAATATCAAAAGCTTTTTCAAATTTATAATAAATTACAATTTTATTTAAAGTTTATTATTACTCAAACATTTTATTTTAATTACCTTTTTCATTAAAAGTTATTTAAAATTAGTTTTAAGAAACTTCCAATTGTGTAAAGAAGAACAATTCGAATATGTTCAATAATAATTTGTTATTTTTAAACTAAAAATTAGTTTAATTTATTTTTCTTGCCATATTTTCATTGAGAATTAATAATTTTTTTTGAGTAAATTTATTTTTTTTTCAAAAATGGTTGAAATTTTTTTAAATATTTTTATGTGATCATTAATATGATAAAAAGGTCTATGAGAAATGTGTAAAAAAAGTAGGGGTTTCTATTTAAAAAAATTGATGATGACGTCATAGTAAAGTTATCAGTGACGTCATGAATATTTTTTTCATTCCAAAAGATGGCATTTTTAAAACAAAAATTGACCTGTCCGAGCGATTTTTACAAAAAAAATTTTTACGGACGTTATGACCTTGGTTCCAAACTTCATCACCACCCTGTATAGGGAGTTGCAATTAAAAAACGAAACGTCCCATATCACTAATAACACCCTGTATATTAAAAATATGTTTTAATTGTAGCTTGTTTAAATTGAATAAATTTTTGTTTAAACTTTTTTTTTATTCAATACGGTTCAAAAAATATTTAGATGTTTCCATTTTTTTGGCATACCGTGTATTTAAGAATTTCTATTATTTATATAAGATCAAAAGCGAAAAATTTGTTTTTTTTTTATTTTTCAAAAAAAAAATAATACAGTGCAAAGAATTAAATATTGAAAATTTTAATGTTTTTATCAATTCGGAATATAAATTCTATCTCCATGATAAAAAGCGTGTATTTTTGTTTTACCTAATTCTACTAAATCCATTGACTTTTCAATATTCATATTTCAATTAATACGAAACTGCGACTAGAAGTTTAAATCTGATTGTAAATTCCAATATTTATGTCCGCTTTTATTGTACCAAACGTGCACCGAATTTCTAGTAGTTGATTTTAACTTCCAAATATCTGTTATTTACGGTTTCCTAATTTATGACTTATACTATTTGTTATCATCTCTAAATTTACAATTTCAAAACATAATATATTAAACGTTGTCCCACTTTAATCTTCAATAGAAATTATTTCAGTTGTCATGTAAATAATATTTTAACAATTATGATAAATAAATATAAATTAATTTTAGATAACCTAAAAGCTTTTAGAATCAATACAAAATTAATTACAATTAATGATTTTTTTCTAATAATTTCCAAAGTAGTATTAACATTTTATAACAAAAAATCCTTTTGTATCTGTTTTTATTATTAACAAATTCTAATATTTTATAAAATTTATAGTTCCATAGAGAATACTAGATTATGGATTATTTTTTTGAACATATGAAACTGTTACGATCATTTCTAAATTATTTTTTTGAACAGCAAGAAATTCAGGAATTTGACCTTCAGCTCAGCGTAGCCCTTTAGGCTGTTGCACATTCGGCATGTGGTGATCAATTATTCGTAGATTTTAAAAAATGTCTCCAGTCATTTTCGTAAATAATGGACCCGAGGGCCGATATATGCCCTTTGAGCAAGCGCTGAATGTATGCGAGTATTCTTTAGGTATCAGGGGCGGATTTAGGCATGGCCTTTATTCAATTAGGGGCCCCCATCCCGATATTTTTTTTAATATAAATTTACACACATTTTTCGAGGAAACAGCAAACAACGAATTTGTAATTTGATCAGTCGGTTTTGTGAATGCTTGTGCCTCCCTCTCTTAAATTAGATTAAATTATAGGGATTTTACATAAAAAATAAAGTTTATACAGGGTGTCCCAAAAATACCGCAAGAGATCTCCAGTAAGTTGTTGGGGAACCGTTAATTTAAAAAAATCCTTTTGACCAATTAACCGAGATATGAAGGGCAAAGATGGGCTTCTTTTTTGTTGTTAAGTAATAGGTAAATTAAATTTAAATTGTATTTCAATAAATTCACTAAAGAGAAGCCAATTTTTATAGGAGAACTAACAGGTTTTCAAAATTCATCCTAAAAAAGAAGTTGAATGCCCAATTTTGTCTCTTCATATCTCTCGATCAGTTTGTAAATTCCTTTTTAACTATTTTTCTTTTGAAGCGTTGTAACGGCCAAATAAAAACTACCAAAAATATATTTCTTTGCTCGTGTTGTTTAAAATTTAGAAATGTAAGGATTTTAGATAAAAAACGAATTTTGTATTTTCTTTTCATTATTTATGATTTTTTTGGGCATCCTTCTGCTGCACAAGAATTTTTAAATTTGAAGCGTTGTAATGGCAAAACATACAATACCAGAAATAAATTTATTTGCTATAATAATAAAGCTAAATTAAAACTTTTTTAAAAATGTAAAAAAAAATGCTATTTCGCGATATGACTAATTTTGTTGTACTCAGGGGATCTCCAAAGGTATTTGTGGTCGGGGCCTAAATCCGCTCCGTTTAGGTATCAAAACTCTTACATTTTTTAAACAACAAACCATTTTGGACTAATGGTACTCAGTATGCCATTCATTCCCAGTGAATGTTTTTGATTGATAATTCATCGCAAACCATATTTCTAAAGCCAGTTTGTTAGGTACAGTTCTAAAGTGATTTCACTGAACTTGGTCATAACAATTGGAAAATTCCAAGAGAGATGAGCTTTTATTGTAAAATTTTTGAGAAGATAATAAAGAATTTTAAACTTTAATTAAATAACCCAAAGATTTCTTTTCAATATTCAGAAGCCAAAAAACGAACACAGTGAGAAACCTCGTGAGAAACTTATAAAATATGATTTAATGACGGAAGGGGCACTAAGATTACAAAATGAAAACTAATAAAAAAATAAAACAAATAAAATAATTAAAATTAATCAAACGAATGAGGCAAAAGAAGTAACAAGGTGCTGTTTGTTATTGCATATATTCCAAGGAAGAAATTAAACAAAATTAATTAAACGAAATCTTAGGAACGTTAAGAATTCGCAGAATCTGGAAACTTAAATTGATTTGATTTTCATTTTAATTTTAAATATTAATGGGTTTAAAAATATTATCAGATTCATTTTTAATAATAAAGAATTGGAATTAAAAATTTTACTTTCAGTCATTTAGTCAAAAGGGTTTTAAGTAACAAATTATGTCGGTAGTAAAAAAAATGATTGGGCAGAAGCACCTAGGAGCAAAAAATATTGTGGCAGTAAAAAATATTTTCTGGAAGTAAAAAATATTTTAGCAGTTGAAAGATTATTTTATCAGTAGAATGAATATTTTTGCAGTAAAAATAATAATTTTGTAGAAAATCGAATACATTGGTACCCCCAAAATTTGTTAAATTTTTTAATGTGAATATTTTATTCCATTACTCATTACCATTACTCATTTTTTTATAATTAAAAATTTAATTACTTTAAAAAATAATCGTTTTCCTGCCAATTTTAACTTGTTTACTGCTAGTTTAATTTTTTATACCTGGCGCATTTTAAGTATTATTACTGTCATCATTTTACTGCCAGACTTAATAATCGCTTTACTTTTAATATTGTCCTTTCGGCTTTTTTATACTGGACGATTGAACCCTTTCAGATTTTTAGTAGTTTTCTGAAATTATCTCTTAAAATAAAAAATGGCAAGATTCTAAGTACCTGTTTGCTAGTAGTAACTTGGGAAATCCTAATATTAGTAAACAGCTAGAACAAAAAGTCCTTAAAATAATACTGAAATGAATTGAAAGACATTTTTTTCTATACTCAAAGTAAACGATAATGAGAAATATTCCATAAGAATTCAGTAATATGAAATATTAATTTTTGCTGAGACTGAACTTACTAATTACCTACAAGAAAGTAAGCAAAAAACGAAATGGTTCAGGCAATTAGGTCAATTTACTTTATTTTTGTCAAATTTATTTTCCAAGCTTCTAATTTATCATTAATCAGAAAATAGATTTTGTACGAGCTCAATAAATAATCGTAATTGGAAAACTTTTTATTTTACCTGTTTGTAAAATCATAAATTATATTAATACCAGTTTCCTTTTTTGATCATTTAGTAAGACAGAATACGATTTATAAAAATATGTTTGATAAAAACAGAACCCAAGTATTTTTTACGTGTATGATTTAACACCACTTCTTACAACTATATCACAAACTCAATATTATATAATAAAATAAAACTTTCAGTAAAAAATATTTAATCATAAAAGATAGAGTTTCGGAAAACAGTAAATTACGTACCTTATTTTCATTTAAATTTAAAGCTGGCATGTGTAATTTTCGTGCGTATGACTTGGACCAATCAATGGGCAAAATATTTCCAAAATTCCCCGTTATCGTCCACCACATCCTGAAACAAAATTATTTATTTATCAGATTATTTAAGGGACTAACTTTTATTTCTTTAATAGGGATTTTTTTATTTTTGGTATCAAAACATCACCAGTTTAAAAAAATCTATTGAAAAAAATCATCCCACTTTTGTGGAGCTTTGTTGAAAATTATTATTGTTCATTCAAGTGCGCACCGCTAGAGAGTGCGTGAGTTCGGGAATAAAAATCATGATAATCGAAAATTACGGGCACCACGATGTCTCTAGTTTGCTAAGCCAGATTTACAATTTGTTTTCTGATTTATAAGCTAAATTTATTAGGCTACAATTTGACAACTTTTTATGCCTTGAAACATTATGCAGAAATAATTAGAACGCCCCAAAATTAAGGTACTTTTAGGTAGTTATATTTTTTTTAAGCATTGTTAATTTTTTTATGATATCAAAATTTAGTAGAATGACTTTGAAATCTTTTATACAAAAAAATATTTTAAAACAGTTTTGATAAAAGCGTATCTGAGTCAGGTGATTTTTTGTAATATATTTCCAGTTATATAAGTAAAACATTTAACGACTATAATAAGATCAGAGGATAAAAATGCACGTAACTATTTAATTTGCCACCAAAAAGATATCACATAAATGAATTTGAACAGTTTCATTAAAAATTAAAAATACAAGTGGTTCATTTTATCTAGCAAAAAATATTGAGGTTTATTAAGTTTAATTCAAGGTACTAATGTTCATATGCATATTAATTTAAAAAAATGTTTTATTAATAACTAGTTTATGTATTATCAAATAGCTGTAAAGTTTTGATAAATAATGAGTTAAAGAACAAGGATTAAATTACAACGTAAGTACCTTAAAGTAATGGTATCTTTTCTTTTCAAAGAAAATAGTAATGTGATGTTCAAGGTAAGCAAGGTGGTTAAAGTTAAGATAAAAATCAGTTTACTGCAGGTACATACATGTACTTTACTAAGGTTTATGTTAAATTATAATTTACTATCTCAACAAGAGCATTTATATTACGTTACATTTATTAAATATTAAAATGTAACCTCAATCGATAATATTTTTCCTTCCGTTCTCACAAATAATGCTTTCGTGCTTTTAAATTATTAATAACACCAAGTCATGCTATGCTATGCACTTTTAACAGTTAACAGCACCATACTTCATTGCAGAGATGAAGTGAAAATATACAATTTTATATGAAAATCAAGACTAATTACTTTTCAATTTAACCTTCTTCCACCTGGAAAATTATTCAACTTTCTTAAATTATTTATACCAGTTAAAATTTACATTGAAAGTGTTTCTAATTGGAGGAATTTTAATTAAAATCAGAAGAGACAATCCTTCGCGTAAAATATGAAAATTAAATTTCAGTACGATCTTATCATACTGTTCAAATTAAATAATCTTTATGCATAAGTTTTGTGTAATATTATGAATAATTATTTTTTTCAGCAAAGCTATAATTAGCCTATAATTATCTTAGGTCTATAGTTTTAAAGATTTTTATTTTGTATTTTACCTCGTATCAAATTCATCATCAACCACCATTTTTCAAAAAAATTGAAGTAATTTAACAGCCTTATGTAGTCACAAAAGTCGACAGTGAATAACAATGTCATAACTTGAACTGTCGTGTACGATACAAAAATTAAAAACTTTCCTAGTATCTTAAAAAAATTAAATTTATTCAAAAGTATGACTAATTTTTATGGAAAAACGTTTAAAATTTGCGATAATAAATATAAATAAATATATTTCACTCATCGCGACAGTTATTAACATATTTATTTTTCTAAAAATATGTCTCCTTGAGAGGACTACGAAAAAATCATCACATTTTCAAATAAATATTTGTGTGGCGAAAGACATATTCATATTATAACGGAAGTAAAAGTAAACAAACTCTGTTATGTGTTTAATTTAATGGAAATGATCATACGTCAAAGAGAAATTTTAAGTTTTTATTGCAATTTTAAAATACCTATAATTTACGAAACTTTTAATATTTTTGTTATTTGTTTAATTTTGCAATCAGGCCAAAATACATCTGTGTTTTGTTTCGACAGAATTTGTTTTTAATAAGTTTGGGTTTCAATTTGAATAGTATTCTTTATTTAACATCAAAAACAAAGTAAAGCAATATAAAAATAAAATATTTCATTATGAAAAAGAAAATTGAGAAACTAATTTTAAACAAAAATTTAATAAAAAATCTGTAAAAATTTACGAAGATACTCGGCGAAATGTTTGAAAAGCGTACTTTTCGGTAGTAAAAATTGATTTTTGGGTATTTGTAATCAAAAATTTAACAAAATCGATGCCTAGTGCCATTCAAATTGAATTTAGTTTTCATATAGAATTTTTGTTTTTCATGTAGAGTCTATGATGGGGGCGTAGTTTTTGAACAATGATAAAAAAATGCGTTTTTATTTTTATTCAAAAAGTACGCCCCTATCATAGACTCTATATGAAAATCAAAAATTCTATATGAAAACTAAATTCAATTTGTATGGCACTAGACATCGTTTTTGTTAAATTTTTGATTACAAATGCCCAAAAATCAATTTTTACTATCGAAAAGTACGCTTTTCAAACAGTTCGGCAAGTATCTTCGTAAATAAAAATGCTTCAGACAATATTTTATTGTTATTTTTCTATAGAATCTATTAAAAAATATAGGTTTCCATTAAAAAATGATTTAATGTTATTATAACCGCGAAGCAGTCCTCCGGGTAAAAAAAAAACTAATAGCCATTCGCAAGCCCATTTCATACTATTCAAATTTTGCGGAAACATTTTTTTCTTTCCTGTTTACAGGGTGCTCTGTTGGTGGTTCACTTAACGTCAGAATTAGAAACTAGAGCAAACTTAATCGACAAATAAGTTGATTGACGTTTCCATGTTATAAAGACGTTTCCAAGTTGTAATGACTGTTCCATGTTGTAATGACGTTTCCAAGTTGTAATGACTTTTCGATGTTGTAATGACGTTTCCAAGTTGTAATGACTTTTCGATGTTGTAATGACGTTTCCAAGTTGTAATGACTTTTCCATGTTGTAACGACAATTCATTTAATGTCTAAAAACTACTTAACTAAGTGCCTGATGATGCCCTAATAAAGGCGAAACTAGTAGCACAATTGGTTTTTTTTTAAATTTTAATCAACATATGGTAACAGTTGGGATTAGAATCATCATTCTTCACACTACAGTATAATATGTTCTTATTTTATTATTATAATATAATTAAAATTTTGAAGAAAATATACATTTTTGGATTATGCTTTTTACTTTTTTTGGAATTTATTGTTTTATTTGAAGATTTTTTTATGTTACCTATATTTGTACAATTTTTAAAATAAAGACTAATTTTTTTATTGGTTTGCAATTTTTTTTACAAAATATGCTATACGGTATACCCACATAATCATAAATAAAATAAGGACGGCACAATAGTGTTTGTATCTTAAATAAAAATTTTTTAAAAAAACCTCCATTCATTCCAGGTACTTTTTAAGAAAGGAGGCAATACCGAGTTGTCTTTCTTATGTGTTAGGAAAATGCATGACCTTGAAAATTTTCAAAAATTTCAAAACCCCCACCAAGAAAATCGGGGAACTCCCCCCCCCCTTATTTTACGCCACTGCATGAGCGCCAAAAAGCGTTCTTGAACACCCCCCCTAAGGAAATCCCTGGATCCGGGGCCTGAATGAACCACCCTGTATTTAAAAATTATTAAAATTAAATCAGGTTTAATTTAAAATTATTAGTTGCAATAAAGAAATGCTTATTACCTGTAATAATAAGTATAAAGATGGGTCACACAATTTCTTGTACATAATATGTAGTTATATTAGGATTATAGTAGAATTATCGTAAAGTTAATGTTCTTAGTCATCAACAAAAAAAAGTAAAATTTATAGTTGTATTTTTTACAGCTTCTCATGATTGTCGTTCATGGCTCGGTAAGTACTGTCCTGTTTTTGTGTTTATCCTAAGCACAATTTATCTTCGGCCTAATTACATAAATTCTAATAAAAACATTTTAAGAAAAGAAACTTACTTAAACTTTATAAAATCCGAAAATTAAAAATTATGGTTTGTTTCATCACAGGAAATGAGTTATGACAAGTTACCAATAAAAAAGGTTACATTTTTAGGTTATTCATTAATTAAAATATCTAAAATTTATTTTAATAAAATGAATTTTTTTTTATTTTTTATAATTTTATATTTTTTGTAATTTGTGATTAGTTATATGAAATGGAAAAATGGTGTGGAAAGGTCAAATTGGAAGACCCAGTGGCGCCGGAACCGGGCGTCGCAACGGCGTTCGCGCATCGTCGAGGACGAATTAAATTATTTCGTTCGATAATAAGCTCCACGGGTCTAATATATGTAATACCAGAGAAGTAAAAATAAATCAACCCTAAAAACTAAAAACAATGTTTTAGTAATGTATATTTTAATTGAAAATAAGAATATATATTAATTATTAAAAAGATTCTTGTTAGCTGTAAAATATAGGAATATATTTTTACAATAACTAGGTACTTCGATATTTTGTATTTTCAACGTTTCAGCTTTGTTTAACAAACGCGATTTAAAATTTAATCCTGACTCGTGTACACAGTTCAACCGGCAATTATCGTTTCCACCCAATGGATTTTCTTCCTCGCAAACTAGAAACGAAAGCCATACCATACTTTTTATAACTAATGTACATAGAACATAGAAGACTGCCAACAAAGAACTTTTAATTAGCTCTAAAATAAAAACCATACAAACATTGAGGCTGGGTATATTAAAACATTCTTTTTATAAATTTATATTTTATACTTTATTATGTAATCCGAAGGCATTGTTTATTCCAGATTTTTTTTGATTTTTCGATTCTTTGATTAGAAGCCTTTGAATTGGATAGGTATACAGGGTGTACAAAAATTTCGGCAACGCCCATTTATTTTTGGAATGAAGCATTTAAAAAAAAAATGTTCCAAATAAAAACTTTATGATTCTTAAGCTTAGTCCACACTGGGCAACAAAATGTTGGCAACATCAATTTTATGTGGATACATGTTGTCAGTGATGTTGTGCGTCCACACCATTTTATCAGTCAAGTTCTGAATTATGGACGAGAATAAGGCAGTTGTTGCTGGTGTTTGTGCTGCATTTATTGTAATAGCTGCCAATTCCAAAAAACGAAAAAGAAGATATTGGCAAAGAGAATTTTTAAAAGATGGAACTTTCCATGGCAACAAATTGATGTCTGAACTACTATTAAATGATGAAACTTCGTTCCGCAATTTTTTCAGATTGACGAAAACTGACTATGAAGAAGTTCTTCGTTTGGTAGCTCCTCTAATATCAAAAAAGGATTGGGATTCACGCAATATGTTGGCAACAACGTCCACACTGACCGATGTTATCCATTTAAAATGGGAAACAGAGATACATGCAACCAGCAACAAAATTCTTTGATGTATGCCGCCCAATGTTGACGAGTATCCATCAACATGTTGCTTGTGACGGGATACATAAACAGAAACATCATTGTCAACATGTTGCCAACAATTTTGTTGCCCAGTTATTTTATTGAGTATTATGGCTTGCTTTCAGAGGTTTATGAGCCATATTCTCCTTATTTTTCTAAAGTAAAAAGTATGAAAGGATGGATTTAAATTTTCATTGAGTAAAGTTTGGCATCGCTGCTTTATTTTTTAAATTAAGCATTTTTTATATATTATTTAGGTTATTTTGACAGGATTACACACTATACTTTTTTATTTTTTAAGTAAATAGTTGAGAAGTTATAATAATTTAACATAAAAATAGGTGGCTATATAAGTATGCAATCAATATGGGTGGTTTATATTTAAAAAAAGTTAAGTGATTATTTCATGACCTTTAACATACTGATCAAGATTATGGAAATATTCCTAAATAATTCATCACTAAAAATCGTAGAAATTTTATTAGACACGTTTCTCTAAAAAATCCTCAATTTAAAAAATAAATCGGCGTTGCCGAGCTTTACATATTAAAAATTTAAACCCTTGTAAATTACTTAATTTAAAAAATAAAAAAATATGGTCCATAAGCCTCTGCAAGCAAGCTATAATAATACGCAATAAAAATGGGTGGTTGCTATTTAAAAAAGTTAAGTGATTATCGCGTGACCTTTAACTTGGTGGTCAAGGTCATGGAAATAATCCTAAAAAGAGTGTGACGTCAATCATAAAACTTTTATTTGAAACATTTTCTCAAAAATGCTTCATTTCAAAAATAAATGGGCGTTGTCGAACATTTTTTACGCCTTGCATTAGTTAGAAGTGATTTAATAATACACAATTCTTTTCTATTTAACTTTTTATGATCATATCAAATATGAACCTATTTAAAAACACCGAAGCTAAAATAAAAACTTAGCTATAAACCAATATCATTTACAAAAGAAGAATCTCTTTGATACTTTTATGTCACGGTTGATGGTTGACAACTTTATTGGATTAGGGCCGCTGCACAATTGAAGGAACGGATACGTTACTATTATGCAAAAGAGAGATAAAATATCCGAGTTCTCTGTGAGTGAGTGAGTAAGCAAGCAATTTGCTATTTTCACATTCACTCACTTACTCACATGCAAATCGGATGCTTTATCTCTATTTTTCATAATCGTAACGTATCCGTTCCGTCAATTGTGCAGCCGCCTTTAGTCTCTAAGTTGTTACTTTATACTTTTAATAAAAATCCATCTATCAAAATATCCTAATACTAAAAATAAAATAAATTGGTACAGATCTTTTATTTTAAATAAACTTGGGTAAAGATAAAGAGGTTTTATCAATACCTTTAATTGTACCTAGAAAAATTCAAGAATATGGCTTAAGAACAAAATTATAAAAAATCAAAAAAAGGTTTATTAAAATTAGTCGCTAAATTTTAAAACAATACAATTGTTAAATCAACATTTGTTATTAATCTCGTTATTAATTTGTCACACTTTCGTGACACGTGGCAGATACCTGAATAAAGGATAAAAAAATTTAAGTACTGTTACCCGAGTCGATTTTTTAGACCACAAAAGTTTTTATACGACTTTCAGGTTTTACCGAGGGTGTAAGTAATCGCATTGATTTTCTATGAGGTAGAAGGTGTATTCGTGTATTGAATATGTTTAGAATTTATATCGAGAAATTTCGAGATGCCACATGCCACATAATGCAAAGTATTAAATACAGGGTGGTTAAATTAAAAAACGAAGTTGCGCATTTTTATAAGCATTTAAAATCTGAAAGAAAATTTAAAAAAACTAAAAAATATGATTGATACATCATCAGATAATAAAAAAAAAATCAGATTGATAATTAACATTAATATGTTCCTTCAGAAAATTAATGCAATGTTTAATGGATAGTTTCCATGGTTAACATAAGCATCAAAATAATCACCTCGCTGTATACCAATTGCTCAAGTTTTCCTTTATTATACAGGGTGTCCCGTAAGTGGACGATAAAACGAAATGAGCTGACAGAGAAGGTAATTTCCAATTTAAATAACCATATTTTTTGTTATAAAATTGTTGATGCTTCAAGAGTTATTTCAGTTTTTGTATTTTTTTAGTAATAGCGTACTGTGTTCATTAAATAATTTATTAAGAACATACTATGACTTGTTTGATTTTTGTAAATTATCATTATGCACCTCAAAGGGTCCACCGTTTCAATAATAGTACTTTTATAAACGCATTTATCTTTTATCAAACAAAAAAAAATATTTTGTGAAAACTTTTTGTTCGTATAAAATTTTGACAGAAAATAATGTACTAACATAAAGTTGAACAACTATTAGAAAAAGTTGTCCATTTCACGTAGAATCAGAAATGGTAACGCATAAAGGTAAGTCCAACCGTTTTTTTTAATGATTTTTATGATTTTGTTATTTGTTTACATTTTAAATTTATTAGAATGAACAATAGCAGTGACGAAAAATGAGATGAGAAATTTTGATTATTAAAAGTAACAAACACATTCTAAGCACCTTACGTAATTTTTTTATGGAAAAATCATTATTTGACTCATTTTGTTTGATTTCTGATCATAATTCAAAAATTGTAGTAAAATAATTTTTAGCAAAAATACGAATTACTTCTCATAAAAAATCATTAAAAAAAACGGTTGGATTTGCCTTTATGCGTTTTACTATTTCTGAGTCTACGTGAAATGGATAATTTTTTCTAATAGTTGTTCAACTTTATGTTAGTACATTATTTTGTGTCAGGGTGACTTTAAAATCAACTAAAATTTTATACGAACAAAAAGTTTTCGCAAATTTTTTTTTTATAAAAGATAAGTGAGTTTACAAAAGTGCTATTATTGAAACGGTGGACTCTTTGAGGTGCATAATGATAATTTAAAAAAATCAAACAACTCATAGTATTTTCTTAATCAATTATTTAATGAACACAGTATGCGCTTACTGAAAAAATACAAAAACTGAAATAACTCTTGAACCATCAACAAAAAATATGGATATTTAAATTGGAAATTACCTTCTCTGTCAGCTCATTTCGTTTTATCGTCCACTTACGGGACACCCTGTATATGTAAGCTTTTGTAATTTAAAATAGGGATAAAATTTGTTAAAATGTGGTTAAAACAAACTTTGAATAAAAACTGTAATTTCCCTAATGTTACATTTTGGCACAAAAATACACAATTCTAGAATCACAACAACTGGGAACTATTTTAAACTAAGTTATCGTTCTTTTGGTTCATAAATACAATAATTCTTGCAACTAAAAGCAACTTCCATTGTGATACATTATGTATGTTTTACCCGGAATAGTAGAAAGCAATTTATTCAAACTTTAAATTAAGTTGGTTTACGACTATTTTCGGTAAAATTTAAAAGCTCATGTATAATTTACAATCAGTTTTCTTTCAAATAATACGTTTTTACATTTCGAAATGTTGTTATAATAATAAATACTTTAACTTTTTAAAGGTACTAAAATTATATACCAACAATTTTACGGTTTTTATTTTAATATTAAAGTTAACTTTGAAAACATAAAATAATGTATTATCGCAAATGGTAATGAAACGTTATATTGCGTGTCTAGACTTTTTTGCGACCTATTGAAGGTCAAATAAAATCGTTCGTTTGATCATTAGCAGAAAAAGAAATCTTTCGTACATCAACCCCGCTTTTTACAAAAAGATTTAAATATTGGAGGCTTTTTAAAATTGCACATACATTAAAAGTTTAGTTCAAACCAATTTATTTATTACAAAACTCTTGGCTTCCTGAATTTTTATGAGCGGTCCTTTCTGAAATTAAATTGGTTTTTGTGAAATCCAATCGATGCTTTCTAAAATACAATTGATTTTTTTTTATATACAATTGATTTTTTTCTGAAATTAAATTGATTTATCTGAAATACAATTGATGTTTTCGGAAATACAATTGAGACTATCCTCAATTACAATTGATGTTATCTGAAATACAATTGATTCTTTCTGAAATTAAATTGATTTATCTGAAATACAATTGATGCTATCGGAAAAACAATTGATGATTCTGAAATACAATTGACTATCCTGAATTACAATTGATGATTTCTGAAATTAAATTGAACTTTTCTGAAATACAATTGGAACCGGTATAGATTAGACCATTTGCAATAAATTGAAAAAAAAAACAATAAACCAAAAAAAATCAAAAAATTTATTTTCAATGAGTGGACAAGGTAGCATAGAAGATTCTTCTAACTACAAGCAATCTCGATCCTAAAGCCTAGTTTACATTAGTCGAGTAAACGGGCGAGTAAGAGGGCGAGTTGAAAAACCCAGATATATTCCACTAATATAAACAGTAGTTTTTTTACTTACCCTTGGTATTTGAACTCGCCCTCCTACTCATCCACTTACTCGTCCGTTTACTCCACCAATGTAAACCATGCCTTAAATGCCTGTATTCTCGAAAATATTGGAAACTAATCTATAATAGAATATTGGAATACTTCGAACCCCGCCATCTCTTCATCAGTGCATCGCAGCATGGATGTCTACCATATGTAAATCCACTGTTATAGCACTCACCACCTTCATACAAACCGCGATGGAAATAGTAGAAGACAAAGAGAACTTGTCCACCTCTTACATGCGTTCGACTGTACATTCCATAAGAAATCTAAATGGGCAAAAATGGACATTATAGTGTAGCAACTCCACAACTAGGATTACTAGAAACAAGCTGTCCTAGATTAAAAAACTGAAAAAATTGCCCATATTTTCATAACAAAGATGACCACAACTACAACATGTGAGGAAGAAACCAGCTGAAGATACCATATTTCAGGCTACAACATGTCACCAATTCGTTCAATAAAATTCTATAACAAACCTCAAATATATATGCAGATTGTCTTATAACAAATTTAAAAACGAAGTGAGAGAACTGCTAATCAATAAAGTAATAATATATGACTTTAACTTTGTATACATATATTTTTATCTCTTGGTACTTAGTTTTAAATATTTTAATATCTAAATGTGTAAAATGTTTCACAAATAAATATTCTTATTCTAAATCTAGTTCCAGTTCTGTTCTTGTTACCAGCCATTTTCAATAGAGATTTAATCGAAAAACTAAAATTATATTTCGGGAGGATTTTTTATTCCTTATTTTGGTTGGTTTGTACTGTGATCTGTGGTATAAAGAAAGATTTCTGGAACTATTTTTGAATTTCGGTAATTCAATAAATAAAAAAAATAAACTTGTAACAAGAGCTTGATCATGGTAATGAAACACCAAGTGACTGTTTCCACAAAGAACACCGAGATTAGAAAAATGTCAAAACCTTTAGAAGTTACCGCTTTTGAGAGGCATTACTAAAATTTCCAGCAAAGACACTGGCTTCAAAAAATTTGTAACAAGTCGAAGTTTTATTTTGTTCTGACATGTGTTACTGTTTTGCTTCCACTTTCTCCGTTAACGTTTTGTCCATAAAACTTCTATTTTATTGCAAGAGAATATACATGAAACTTGTGTGTCGAGCTAAAAGAAGTGCCCCTAAAACATATATTCCAAAGAGTTTTCGCGGCGATAAAAAGTCTGAATTGTGAAACAGTTTTGTACTTTCAGAAGACAAATTAGTAAATAACAATCGATATTTTATCTTTCTGATAAAATGATAGTATTAATGAAATGAAAATTTTAGTCGAGAAAAAGATTGCCTCGATAATATATCTTTGTAGTTTCATCCATGAAACAAAACTGATGAAAAAGCTGAGTATCAAAAATTGGTAGAATTATTGTCGATGATATAGCTTTTTGGATGAAATGGTTATCTTATACAAAAGCAAAATTTAGTCAAGGTCGCTAATCAAAAAGGGTTTCAATAAAAAAGTTGGCATAACTCCAAAAAAATATAATACGCGGGAATATATTTTGACCATATTAATCTCTTTTAGTTATTAGTAATTTACGAAAATTACATTACATTAAATAGATTATTGTTGGATTCTTGATTTTTGGAAGCGATATACAAAATTGCTAAGAAGGCAGAAGAAAAATATTACTCAGAAAAATTTAATATGTACCCCTAAATCACGCTAAAAGCCTTGGTTTTGGCTAAGGTTTTAAACTTTTATATTGCACTTAGATAAGCCCTGAATGATAAATACATCCGCATCTCCCACGAATTCTCTATGTACTAAATACGACAAGGTATGTGTTATATTTAGAACGTCGAGACAACTCGAAGCCTGGAAATGCTCGCTACCTTCTTGAAATATTTATCTTTCGTTCATATTCACTCATTTGATTAATGTGAACTAAATAAGTTGTAGGGTATGTAGGTTTACAATATCAAGTGTACGTTGTCGAAACATTTTATTTTAAAACTAGAGCACGACATATAAATCGCCTCTATTGAAAGAAAATCAATATGTATTCGGATTTATAGAACGACGATTTTATTTTCATAAATTATATAATCCTATATTTTTACGTAACATCAAAGGTGAAAGCTTTTTTACCTTTTTTAATTTAATTACCAGAGTAACCAGTTTGAAAAAGCGTTTGCTTTCCTTTATAATACTTTTATAAAACCACAAAAAGAACTTTTTTAAGATAAAAAATTGAAGTACTCAATTTTTATTATAATATTTTAGTTCGGTGACTTATTTTGTCCAATATACTTAACCATATAATTTAATAGGTATTGAGTATAAATAATAATTTACAATACCTAGTAGATATACTAGTAAAAATTTGTTTTACTGCAGTAGCTGTATTTTATCTCGAACATTCAAAAAGATGCATTAATAAACTTATCTTTTTACACAGGGTTATCAAAAAATTTTCCCAGAAGTCTCGTATATCTACTTATCGCATGACAAGAGAATAGGTCATAATTTTTACATGCTGAATATTAATGGGATGTCACAATAACAACAGGATGTATTAATGCAACTTCTTCCTTTATTAACTGCGAACATTTGTAGGCTATTTAAAACCTACCAGTCCCAAATAAATTAACGGAATTAAAATCAACTCAAAATATAATTAAAACTTTCTATCATAATTTTAACTCAAGAATTTTATAAATTAGCAAAAAAATGCCATTAAATGGCTAGGATTAAAACTCGTGCATTTCTAAAATTTTTTCGATAATATTATTACACCACTTGAGTCAAACCACATCTGGGTATTACAATTTAAAAAATAATACCTGAATTAATCAAAACACCAGAAAATGGTTTGTATAATTGTAGTTCAAAACTACTTGAAAGATTTCAGGAAAAAATGTGTATTTTTTTTAGATTTAATTGACATTAAACATTTTTAACAGTATTTAAAATAAGTTATAAATGTCTAAAAAAATTATATTTGGAAAGAGATTAAAAAAGTATTGAAAGGTGATAAGAATTGTATTCTCAGTGCTAACAATTTATATGACTGATGGTGACTAAATTACTATGGAAATAAAAAATAAAAGAGAGACCAAGTTTTTAACTTAATTAGCAATTAAATAATTCAAATTAGAAATGATATTTACGTTTAGGATTTTGGAAGTATTATCTGAAAAAGTGTTAAAGTTGAATGCTTTTACAACTAAAATTAGCACGGCTACTGATTACCTCTTCAAATAAAAAGAGTGTTAAATATGCAAAAAACATGAAATATGCATCCTCTTAAGCTTCAAGTGGAGAAGCTTGATAAGTATGATCCACTTAAATCTGCTAAAGAAACTTATAAATTTAACAAGAATAAATTCCTACCTATTAGTAAATTTAAAAGTGTAATTTCGGTTCACTAAGAACTAACAGTGAAATACTACTTCCAAATATTTAACGCATTATAAAAACTAGGAATGTCACTTAGTAATAGAAGAAAAGTAATACAATATGAATAAGATGAATTTTTATCGATAGCTTTCATTATTGCTTTTCAACGTTGGTTGGGGGGGTAATAAATTTAGGGTTCAATTAAGTTTAGTTTAATCCTGTGGTTTAACTCCTTTTTATTAGACCCTATTAACCTAAAAAATCGTTACATGTACACTAAAGAAATAATCCAATAAATTAATCATAAATAAACCTATTAAGGGGCACCAAATAATAACCCTAATAAATTAAATCATAACATTAAAACATATCTAAACAACCAACTAAACAACCTATAAAACCCCATTTAAAATCTGTGATAGTTGCTTATTAAATTTTGCACATTATCTACTTAATTTACACTTTACCTCCTTCCATCATTTTTAAGTTTTTTTGCGTGGTTGTAAGTGATGTTTTCTGAAATAATACTGAATTCTATATTTCATTTTTATAAGAACTTTTTTCGAAATAGTATTCTTGAAGAAGTTTTTTACGTTTTCAAATTGAATTGGAAAAATGTCATTAACTTTTTTATTTAAAGAAAATTCTCTTCAAAAAGAAGCTAATTAAATGGTTAATCTAAGAGAGGTCTAGAATATGAGTATTTTATGTCGCAATTGATTAATTATCTTTTTTTGAAAAAATTCTAAAGTTTTTGAAATTTTGGAGTTCAAAAAAGCTTCATATGAGAAATTTTAGCTTTTAAGCTCGCAATCGATCTAATAGTTATCGAGGCATTGATTTTTTGAAAAACGTTGAATTTTTTCGATCAAAATTTCTTCTAAAAACCGAAATTTGGGACCATAACTCCGAAACGAATGAAGATATCGAGATGCATCTTTTTGAGAATTCCAGAATACCTTTGAAATAAACTTAAAGCGTGCTAAAGTGATCAAAAAAATTATGTATTCTGCGATTTCAAAAATATTAACATTTTTTGTGCCGGTGGTAAAGAAAGAATAGATCTGGAAAAGAACTGACTGTTCAACTTTTATCAGTTCTTAATTATATCTTTCGTTTCCCCCAAAATTTCGTTTTTTCTCTCAAAAAGAACGGCCAGTAAGTTGAATTATTTTCCTAAGATAAAGGTGCATAATTACAATATTTTCGAAATATTTTAAATCGCGTTTATTGAAAATGCAACGATTAGTTTTTTCGTAAAAAAATCCAAAGTTTTTGAAAATTTTGAATAAATATAAATCCGGTACTGGAGTACGCATTTTCAGACCGATTGAAAGTATTTCCCAATTTTCCAGTGGAAAAACTTCTTATGCGAAGATAAAGCTCCAAAACGTCGAGTAGTTTTCGGTATATTGATTTTTCTCTGAAATGAAGAGTTTTAAACATTTTGGCCCAGAACTCCGTAACGAATGAAGATTTCGGGACAAATCTGTTTTGCGTATTAAAAAAGACTTGAAGGGTTTTTAAATGAGTTCTGATGCGTTAAATTCAAGAAAGGGCAAGCTTAGTGTTTAGTTTCCAAAAAATTTCACGTTTTATACGGAATCCTTGAATCGACCGTTTCAAGAGATCGAGGTGAACAAGTTGGGCTTAAAAGTTCCAGTTTTCGATTTTGCAAGCCATACTGAACTTTGGCGGCTATTGGATAATTTCGAAAACGTTTTAGCGACCCACAAACACGTAAAATCTTAACCCTCGGCCCCCAAAACTCAGTGGGTCTCTTCTTACGCCATAATGTGATGACGATGATGATAAAATTTGAACAAAAGGTTACGATAAACTGCGCGGTTAAAGAGAAAAGCCCCCTCAAAAATATGGACAGTTGTCATAGTTACCCTCGTGTTTACCATACAAATATTAATTATATTAAAATATTCCCTTTTAATAAAACAGCACCGAATTTAATTACAAAAAAAATATTTAAAATAAAAAAGGCTGATTATTTGGTTCTTATTTTTCAGTGCATTTTTCTATTAAATGTTGCATTCTATGCGATTCCCATAAAAGTAACTTTTTTGTGTAAATTTAATTCAACAATACTATTTTGAAAAAAATACCATTGTTTATAACAGAGGTGCATCGAATAGTGATTTAGCCGAATATTCGGCGATAAGTTAGTCGAATATTCGGCTTCCCCTCCAATCTTCCGATTCATTGCTTGAATATTTTTTTGTATATTCTGTATGAGTGGCCCAATCTTCCTCAATTCATGTTAAGAGCATCTTCCTAAACACCCGCGATAAATTTTTCAAGGGAGATAATTACAAGGAATAGAAAATCCATCATCCATCCCACTTTTCTGGAGCATCTTTGTAAATTATGACCAAATAACTGATAATTAATGCGAATCCCTAAATTGTGAAAAATCATGAAATCGAGCATTAGTTCTGCAGTCATAATTCAAGTTTCCCTCGTTAGATTTTCAATTTTTTTCAGATTTATAATCTAAATTGATTAGGCCAAATCTTGCCAGACAGTTACCTTCTGCAACCTAGCACAAAATTAATTAGAGGGGTCCAAAGTTAAGGTACTTTTAGATCATTATATTTTTTTTCTACATTCTCCAATTTTCTTCCTACTGGCAAAAATTAAAGAAATGACTTCTAAATCATCTACAAAAAAAATTATACAAAAATGTTGTTCGTACTAGCTTTTATGACTGCAGAACTAAACCACTATATTTTCCGTTTAGGAAATTACGGCGATAGTCGGGAAATTTGAGCGATTGATTTTGAAATACTCCTGATATTTTGGTCATAACTTTTTTTCCAGTGGAGCTTTTTTAAAATTTCTCTTTTGGGTACAAAGAAGAGTCTTCTGGCTACCAATTTCTCCTTTTTTTGTTTTGGTAAGTCAAACCAAATAATCATACGGCAGCAGTAAAACGGGCTCTTTACAAAAAATGTTCGCTTAGCGGCGTTTTGAAACATTCTAAAAAACTAACTGAAATAATATTTTTTTTCCAACGCTAGAAATAAGTTTGATGTTGCGTTTTTTTGTTTTAAATATATTTTTAAATTTTTTACAGCATCCCCAAAATTTCATAAAATTTTACTTCATTTTTGGGATGCTGTAAAACTTACCAAAACAAAAAAAGAAGAAATTGGTAGCCACAAAACTCTTCTGTGTACCAAAAAAAGAAATTTTAAAAAAGCTTCAATGGAAAAAAAAATATGATCAAAACCACAAATATCAAGCGAATTGTGTTTTTAATAAAATAATATTTTTTTAATTTTTTTGTGGAATATTCGGCTTTTGGCATCAATATTGGTCCATCCACCGAATAGTAAGAAAATGGCCGTTTAGCCGGACTGCCGAATAGTTAGTTACCAGGCAAAAATTTTCAAAAAAATTTAGATGCGAATAAATTGTAAATTTGGTGTACAACAAAATTTTAAGGATTCACTAAGAACTGTTTTGAAAGAAATAACCAAAAACTTATTATTTTACCAACACATTTAAGAGAATATTTTCCCATATAACTTGTCCACAAGAAAATCCAAATTTGGAAAACGTTTTTTTTGCCAACACTATTCAAAATATCAACACTAAAATTTGTATGCACTAAGATGTAATTATAAAGAATATTCGAATTTTTTTTCTTAGATCCAAGTATTTTTAAAAGTAAAAATTAGAAAATAGAGTTTTTTTTAGTGAAAATACCACCCATCTGCAGCTTTTTTTTCTTATCTCGACCAGAAATTTTAAAACATAAATTGAATTTTAATCATTTTTTAATAACTAAAGGTATTTTCTTAATCGTAACAAATTTTAAATTAAAAATTTTAGACTTAAATTTAATTAAAAAAAATAATTTATGTTTTATTTTATTTCTGCAACCATACTTTTAATTATGTATACGTTTTTATATATTAATGATATTTTTTTACTTCCACAGTGCAGTAATAAATGATAAAAGCTGTATAGTAATTTATACTGCTTCTCTTATAAAAGAATCTAATAATTTTGTATAAAAAGTCGAGTTGTAATTTAATCCTGTCTTCTTCTTTCTTCTTCCTACTTTCTCTTTATCTGAAGAAGAATTTAGAAGTGAAGAAATTTATAGGATGCTGCTCTTCCTTTAATTCAAAAATCACCCCACTCCTCAAGGTAACCATTAGACACATAACTAATTTGAAATATGCAAACGAGAAAGGTAATATACAACGTACGTAGTCTTTGTAAGGATATTAATATTTCATTACCAAGACGGCGACTTCAGGCATTGTGGGTGTTTTACACTGCCATTAAAAGCAGAAACATATTGCTGCTTATTTTAATTTTATTTTAAAAGAACAGTCTCGCACCAAGTTGAAACCTCCTGCCCTGTTAAATGAGAAACTGTTCTCGTTTATGAAGAAAAAACGAGTTTAGGTTTCGCATTCCAAGATAAACTCGTCTGCATTTTTAGCAAACGTTTGCAACTAATTTTTTAACACCCAATATTACATAACATGAGGACGTAACAAGGTTTAATTCTCATCAAATTTTATTCTAAATTTATAATAAAACATAACACACCGAAATATAAGATCAATCTCAAATTGAACCATAACAATTTTTTAATAAAACAACATAATTGATGCTTGATGATTTGGAAAATTAATATTTAAAATAAGACTAAAATGCGACATGTTTCGGGGAATCCTCATCATCAGACTTAAATTATAAAGTAAGATTTGTTCAATTATTAACTTATGTAATTTTCGATTTTTTTACCTGATGGTGGGGATTCTCCGAAACATGTCGCAGTAATAATTAAATAAAATTGGATCAAAGGAATACTCAATTGTCTAATTTTGAAAACTTTAATACTTTTTGAAGTTGTACTTTTTGATAAGCGTTTCTGATTTTTATTTAATAAATTGTAAACATAGCAAGTAAACGAAAGGCAGAGAATGCGGGCTTTTAGATTTACAACCATTTTATTAAAATTTTATACAAAGGGGTGCACAAAAACCGACCAACGATGTACCTTCGTTATTTCTTATCCGATTTTAATATGTGGTATGTCAAATTAAATGGTTTGAAGTATGCTACTATCAGATAATAAAAGAATAATTTTATTTTGGAAAACATCAGAGGAGGAGGAGCCAATTTTTCTTTTTCAAATGGCAACATACTTTTTTCGTTTGAAAAAAATCATGAACAAAAATAATCCAAACCAATTATACCAATAATTTTTTTAATTTGTTTTTCTTATTTTTTTTTTTAATTTTTTTGTTATTATTAATTCTTTTTAATTTAATTCAATTGTTTTTTTCGTTTTTGAGTTTTTTATTTTTTTAAATTTTGTTTTTTAATTTATTAATAATTTTTTAATAAAAAAAAAACTTAAAAAAAAATAAAAAACTGAAAAGTAAAAAACAAAAAAAAACAACTGAACTAAATTAAAAAAAATAGGAAAAAAAAATATTTGTTAATGATTTTTTTAAATCGAAAAAAATATGTTGCCATTTGAAAAAGAAAAGTTGCCTCCTCCTCCTCTGATGTTATCAAAAATATAATTAATCTTTTATTATCTGATACTAGTACCTATTCTTCAAACTATTTAATTTGACATATCACATATTAAAATCGGATAAGAAATAACGAAGCTACATCGTTCGTCGTTTTTTGTGCACCCCTCTGTATATTAGGTTGCCAATTATACCTACCCGATTTTGACCGATTTATGTTGGAAATGTACGAACATGAGGTGGAATTCTGTAAGGTCTAACGTACCGAAAACGGTAGATTATCTACTTCATTTCTATGGTTACGACTTTCGTCTCGCTTCCACGTTATTACTTTTGTTGTGTGTAAGAAGGAGATAGAAAATATCTAACGAATCAATTGACCACCGATATTAATTTGTTGGCTTACAGAATTCCACCTATGGACTCAACAAACAGAAAAATTACTTAGTAAAACCTATTAAGCGTCACAGAAGCCTGTACTTTTTTGAGGTTTAAAGAAATATTTTAGCATAAGTAGGAGTAGTTTATTAAAATTTTTGCGTGGACAAATTAAAATGCCTTATTTAAATCATTTTACTTCTTAACTACTAATTTAAAAAAAACTGAATAAGATCTGACATATTAAGCGCGTAGGCTCATAATTTATTGATAATAAATATTTTTATAATGTAGATAAGTGTACAAGTGTATTTTTAGAATACGAATTAAAGTCGTCCAATTTACGTTAAATTCATAAATTAACGTTCTTGTATAAACACTGAAAAGTATTTTTCGTATTGCATAATTTAATGTAAATAGCAACTTCTAATGAAACCTTATACAAATCAAATAAGAGTTACGTAAAGTAAATGTGCTAATTGCTTGACTAAACAATTATCATATAAAAGTACACAGCAAAACCAGTTTCCTAATTTAATTTATTTTAACAATGAGCAATTTTAAAAGACATAAAACCTATTTTTTAAAGCATATCTCTAGGCGTTATCTTAAAAATGAGAGTGGTCTATTTGAACATATAATCAAATGGAGGTTTTATGTTTTGGCAAGTTTACTGAAGGTTGATAAACGAATAACAACAAACTGGTATATAAAGTATTTTTTGTTTCTTTTGCCAAATTAACTGGTGTATATAAAATACTGTACTTTCCAGAAAAAATATTTATATTAATAAAAACTTAATTAAGTTACATTATAATATAAATTATATTTGGTCATATTCTCCTCCAAATAAGTAGTTAGTACTATTAATAGTAGATACTAACAATATCCTGACAAATCAAAATCCTATCAAATCAAAATCCCGACCTATCAACATCCAATGCCGATAGAGCTAAGCCAATCAGAACGCTTCATTTTGACACGTGATCAAGTTATTACACTTATAAAATTTGAATCGCTGACTAGGAATTTATGTATACTGTGGTATGTTAATTTCTGATAATGACTGTGGCTCTGATGCTTTTTATTTGTTCAACAATTTTACGAACATCAGCAGAACTTGCCACTGATGCGTGGCTTTGTTCATTAATTAAGACTGTGGTCAATCTACCTTTACAATTTTCTGATTTTATTTTATCGCAGCAGCGGATATGTTATGATACTATTCCGTGCAAATCTGTAAGCCCTTACAGGAAATATCTCCAAGGTAATCATGGAAACCGTCCATTACAACCAACATAACAAACATTACAGATTTTTCCTATATGGATTTACGGATTTGTACGGAATTGCACCATTAGTCTTAGAGACAAAGGACGCAAAAGACACTGTCAAACTTCAAGATATTTAAAATAATTTTGATACGTGGTCTGAAATTACAGATCCTATCACGTCCTTAAAAATAGACAACAAATCCAAAAATATTAAATAATTTTTATAAGAAAAAAATAATTGGAAGGTTATATTTTTATTTTAATCAAAGGGTAGTGAATATTTCAAGACCTTATATCCTCAAAAGATCGATTGCTCTTTTTTAATACAAACTTAATTAACCTTTCTGAAATGTCGCTCCGGATGGAAACAAACCTTTAGCGAAGATTTTATAAACTTTTTTTTAAAGAGCACCTGCCTTCATGAACAAAGGTAGTAGACTGAGTTAATAAATAGGAGGTAACCTTTTTCATTGTTCTTCTACCTGCTCTGGGTTTAAACGTTTATCTTCGACAGATGCTTGGAGCAGCTCCTTCTTACTTAGGAATTTAACATACGATTATGATAGTTATATTTAAAATTATATTACTTATCCCAATAAATGGTAAAAAATAAAGATTTTTAAATATGATACGGTAGTAAATTCCTAAGGATCATTTTTTGAAATTTCTCTCTGTAGAGAAAATCTAATAAATATAGAAAAACAATAAAAAAGGGCAATTCCTAAAAAATTTGCGCTGATTAACAAAAAAATACTTAGAGACATAAAGGTTTTTCATTTTTATTAGAAGGATAATTTTAGACTAACTCTGGTGGAAATGACCAAAAATATAATTATCCTAACTAAATTCTCTTAAAATTCCAAATTTTTTTTTTGGAAAAGTTTGATTTCCTGTCACTGTATAAACGAAGGATGTTTTTAACAATTTCTATAAATTTTGCAATTTATTCTTCATTTTAAAAATACCTAACCTTAATCATGTTGTAGTAAGCATAGTTGTACTTGTACCTAGTTGACCTAGTACGTGGTTAATAATGAATTAAATGATCAACATTATTAATAATATTAGTCATAAATACTGTTACATAAACCAAAATGAAAAACCTTATAAATTTGCATACGTCCTTGTTGGTTTAAATAAATATAATAGGTGTTTGTTTAACGGCAGATGGTGCGTCCTACATAACTTAATAAATATTACGACCGGCTATTTATTTAAATAAATAAATTGAAAGGTTATTCGCGGTGTTAAAAAATATTTGATTGTTTATACTTATTATATACATAAACATTACTAATTTTTTTCCGCGTATAATCAAAAACAAATAAAGATTTACTTCATTAAAGGTCAATCCACCTTCTATGCATACAACTAAAAACGTAAACGTAAACACAAGTTATTTTATAATTACTATGCACATAGGTAATTTTATTTCTATCACAAAAGTAGTAATTATTTTCATTACTTTGTGATAATTAATAAATATTGAACTACATATTTATAATGTGGAATTTTAGTGCGAAGTTCAATAAACAGATTATTTTTTTCGGTGAATTTTTTATCCTTATTAAATAACTAATTTAATTATTTATTATTAAGTAATTAAATATAATTATTAATTTAAATAGATATATCTAAACGTAAATATTATAATTATTAATTTACAAAAAAATGTTTTAAAAAGCCTAAAAATAAGCAGTCATAACGAAATTTGTGTTCTCATGCTTAGGTTTTCACGGTATTTTAAAAATATGAGAAAGTTTACCCATTTTGTTGGATTTTTATTAAAATGTCTAGAAATTTTGTCAAAATGCCCAATATCTTATTACACTTACGACATATATACAGGGTGTCCCGTTCGTGGTTCACCAAACGTCAAGGTTAGAAAGTAGAGCAAATTTTATCAAAAAAAAAACTAAAAAAGTAGGGGTCTATCTTTTATGGTTTGAAAGTTATAGGGGTTCGAATTTGGCATCGCCCGTTTTTGCCAGTAATCAGTAAATGATCAATAGTTGCTTAATAATCAATTTTTATAAGCAAAAATTAAATTTTGATGGCTTTTGAAATAGTTGTATTATTAAATAATAACAAAAACGAAGGCGCACCTCAATGCTTAGAATCAATTCTCATATGAGTAAGTTTAGAAGGCTCTAGTGAGTGCATAAAAAGAGTTAGGGTTTCAAAAATTTTCATAATTGCTAGAGAATTTAACGAAGTTTTAGAAAATTAAAAAAAAAACACGCCCTTAATATGTCATATCTTGGAGAAAATCTTCAAAAACTGCTAGAAAACATTTTTTTCTGGATTTTTTTTTCTTTTAGATTTTTTTTAATACTTGATACACGATTTGTGTTTTATCATTGTTACTAATGGAAAGAGGATACTTTCAGCTTTAAAATTATATTTTTTAAAAATCTTTTTACTAAGTTTTTAAGCAGCTATTGATCATTTACTGATTTCTGGCAAAAACGGGCGATGCCAAATTCAAACCCCTGTAACTTTCAAACCATAAAAGATAGACCCCTACTTTTTTGGTTTTTTCGTGATAAGATTTGCTCTATTTAACCTTAACGTTTGGTGAACCACCCTGTACATATAGTAAAAAGTTTGCAACAAGATTTTTGATAATATTTCTAAATTTCATGATTGAAACTTTAAACAACGTCTACAAATTTTACATCCGTGTTAATTGTATCTTCGAGATTTTTTTATGCAAGTGTAATAATGGGAAAATTATTGATGTTTATTTTTTATTTACAAAACTAAAACACAAAGTTTGTTTTGTAAGTAATCAACTTTCAAACTCAAATGTCGAGTGATAATTAATTCTAGGGTATTTTTATATTTTTGTTTACTGCAGATTTTTTCTATTATCAGTCTTTAACTTTTCAAATCAAAAAGAAATTGTGTCATGGTATATTGATTCGATAGGTCATTAACTTTTTGCGGATATGCTGAGGGATGTACACATGATAAGATAAAAATAAAGAATAAAATTTCAAACTTAGTTTAAAAGTCGATTTATAATTTTAAACTACTTTTAATTTAAAGATAGTTGTTGTTCAATAGGAATTTATTGGAATAATAACTTACCAATATATTTAAGACAAATTCTAATTTAAAAAAGAAACTATTGTGTCACAAAAATTTTCAAATTTTCTAATACATATAATATTTTTAGAGGTGCCAAAAAAATATAATTTTATTGAAAACCTATTGTTCTTATCAATTTCAAAGCAGTTCCATGTTTTATTATGCTTATGACCGATTTCACCAACGATATTTAAAACTTAGACATTGCCTAAACACAAATAAGAAATACCTGACGTCAAATTAATTTTCGCCAATGCTTAGGTATTGCTTATAGTACTAAGCAATGCTTTTAATAATTAAAACATCAGTAAAAATAAAATGATACTAAATTGGCTGTTTAAAACACTAAAGTGGAAGTAATTAAAATATTTAATATTTAAATCAAATTTTAATATTTATCTTTTTAATTGCCAAAACATTTGAACATTTTTTATAGTTTCCTCATGAATTTTGAATATAATCTGTATTTTTCCCATAATTTATACTTTGATAGGTAAATAGGTAACCTATCAATTAACAAAGTTAATCTAGTTTGGTGAAGATAATTCTACTAACTAGTACTCTGTATGGGTATTCATGTTCTTTCAGAGCAATTCAAATGTTCAAATCTGCCGCACACACGGTGAAGTTTTGAACCTCCCTTGGGTACTTTTGAAAAATAACAAAATTTCTTTAAAGATCTATTGCCCCAATAAAAACTTGTAAAACCTCAGATAATGATGTAGGTAGCCATAATTTTGCCTAGGATGTCTAATATGTCTACATTGCATTTACATTCCTTCTCATGAAAAAATACAAAACGCCTCTTTCTTTTTAAAAAAGTTTACAATAAAAGAATTGTCATGGTCCTCCTCAACTCTTCCTACGAAGCCCAGACATATTTTTTATTAGAAACTGAGATAAAATGAAATCTCCAGGATTTAAGTTTTTGTAGTATATTGTAATAAAATCAATCTCTATACATATAATCCATTAAGTATGATGCCTCATCTTTCGAATCTAAATGTAATACCGTGTCTACATCAGAATCTGTGTTAAATTCACCTTTTCCTTCGTTTTCTTGGTCTCTATTTGGGAAATTTAGATCCATCTCGCTTTACTGAATATTTTTCTAGGCGCATCATGCGATGAAAAAGTTTGTTCCAATTCTTGATTTTCCGGAATATCAATGCCTAAGTTTTCCTGGCTAATGCTTTTTAGAAAGGAACTTATGACTGCTGGTTCTGATGATCACAGAAACCTCAGATTCAATTCGAAGAAATCATCGATAGCAAGTAGTTTTTATGTTTGATAGATGATCCTGGAGGACTTTAACCTAATATATTTTGACTTGATAAAAGATTAAAACTTCAAAACATTGAAAATTGATGATCAATTTGTCTATTTTAATGAGCAGCAAGGGCTTTGTAAAACAAAACAAACTCATGAATATATTCAGGATTTAAAACTCCAATTGTATTTACAGAGATATTTACTTTTTGAAAACTTGAAGGTAAATAAAGATTTGCGGGAAGTTTCTATAATACATACATACATATAATAATTCGTGGACACCGTAGGTATAGAGTTTTTAAAGGAACATAATTTAATGTATTTATGAATTGCTTTATGGAGTTTTAGTAGAATATACAGGGTGTCCCTGAAAGGTCTGTACACACAACGATACCACATACTCCTGAGAGCAAAATAAGTTGATTTAACCAAACTTATCTATATCCAAAAGTGCTTCGTTGAGGAGCGATGGTAAAGTTCTTAAAACTATTTTGTATTTTTTAAATTACTAAAAATTGGCTCATACGGTCATAACATAATTTGGTATGTTGCTATGTAATGGAAAAAGGTATTTCTAGACAATTTGTTTTTACTTTTTCACGTTATGTAAGTGGTCAAAAATAGGTCATCGACATGCAAAATTTCTTATAACTTTTTAATGGCCGAATAAAAATTCATAAAACTTTATTTTTAGCTAAACAGTGTAATTATAAACTTTTTTTGTCTCTTATAAAATTTTTCTATCTCCTTTATTTTAGGCAGAAAAAAAATATTTTCATGTGATACATAACCTAACTTTGGAAAAATATTTAAATTTTTCGCTAAAAGGTCTGTACAATTTAACACAGTATATTCCCGAGACCAAAATGGAACGGGATTAAAATAAGTTTGGTTAAATAATTTTATTTTGGTCTCAAGAACATGTAGTGTAATTTTGTACAGAACTTTTGGCAAAAAATTTAAATATTTTTCTGAAGTTAGGTTATGCACCACATGAAAATTATTTTTTTTTTGTCTAAAATAAAGGAGATAGAAAAATTTTGTAAGACAAAAAAAGTTTATAATTTTACTGTTTAGCTACAAGTAAAGTTTTATGAAGTTTTATTTAGCCATTAAAAAGTTATAAGAAATTTTGCATGTCGATGACCTATTTTTGACCACTTACAAACGTGAAAATGTAAAAACAAATTGTCCAGAAATACTTTTTTCCATTACAAAGCCACATACCAAATTATGTTATGATCGTATGAGCCAATTTTTAGTTATTTAAAAAACACAAACACCTTAACGAAGCACTTTAGGATAGAGTTTGGTTAAATCGACTTATGTCTCAGGAGTATGTGGTATCGTTGTGTACAGACCTTTCAGGGACACCCTGTATACAACGGTAGAGCAAATGATACTTGAATAAATTTAATCAACTCTAATCACCTTGTACATATTTAAAAAAATTGCAATATTAATTTCGAAATTATCATTATAAAAATTACAGGGGAATTAAAAATAAAAGTTGACGAAATATCAAGGAAAATTTCTAAAAACAATAAGGAAACAATAAAATGATAATTATGTAATTACTTCAATTTAATAACCTTATAAAATAGGGTAAACTGGTAAAAGTATGACATACCGTCATATTTATGGTTAATTGGGATTCAAACTCATTTACCAAAGATACTGTCTGAAAACTAAACATATTAGAATTCTAGTAGAAAAATGTCCTCTTCAGATTTATGACATGGCTTTCTCAAAAAATTAGGCGATGCTAGGATTAGTCTTCGAATTTAATAAATACAAAAACTTGAGTATAAAACCTTGGAAACGTTAGAAAAAATATAAGATATTTTCATTATAAAACTTTGATTTTTCTTTATTTATTCTTCAAGACAAATATTAGTTCTAAAATGTTTTAAAAGCAAGGACTTTCCAATGAGTTGAAATATATATAAAAATAAACTTTTCGGCAATATCTATTGTAAAATTCCTTGTAAACTATTTAACTCTGGTCGATAAGTAATTCTGCTTTTGACAATAAAACCCTTAAATTTTTCAGATGCATGTTTTTGAATAACCACAATCAATGGACAGCACAATGGAATTCCAGATCATAGATTCTGAAATAATAGAAACTCAGCTCCAATTCAAGCTTCGAAGATCAGTTAGTTCGTTACTCCCTATGACTACTACATACATACAATAATGAAATTAACGATATTGAATCCCTCTGATTCCATGGGGAAATACCAAATGTTGTTTGTATCACGCAATTTCGCGAGTTATTCATACGTACTTTAAAAATATTGATTGAAAATTATGTTGTTGTCATATTTACTACAAGCTGAATGATTGGAAAATTTTTCAATAAAATATTCAGGGAGCTATGTGTGAAATAACTGCATTACTTTTCAACAACAGCACAACATTCTATCCCGTCCTCTACAGAGAGTTTTAATTTAAACTTTGGCACAATAGAGATTTAATTAATAAAATTTTCATTCTCAAATAATCCAAATTAAAAAAAAATATTTATATAAGTTTTGCACCTCCGGAAAAACTATAACACAAGTGCAAAATTAGTAATTGCTCAGAAATTAGAGTCTCTGTCTGTCATTGTTCTTCTTAATAATACTTGAAAAATTGACAATTCGAAAGAACTATTATTTAAAAAAAATGAATTATTTGCAAAAAAAACAAATTGTGCACTTGCGTCATTGTTTCTCCGGAATGCGATTTTTATATCAGGAATCAAATTTCGGGCCGATTTTGGGTAAAAATCTTAATAAAAACTTGCGATTTATTTGTAGATTGAAGAATAAAATGATGAAGCTCCATAATTTTAAATTAAATTAAAATGTGTATCTTTTAAAGTGGAGGAGATACGAGGTTATTTAAATTATAGAAAAGTTGCTCATTTTTATGGCAATTAAAAATCTGAAAGAAAATTTGGGACATTTAAACTCGTTGTAAAGTTATGGCCAAAAAAAACAAAAAATGTGATTTTGGAAAATAATTTATATTTGCCAAACCATTACTGCTATCTCAATGAAATTTGGTACCTTTAAATTCTTGACTGTTCTAAGCTAAATAAGGTAAAAAAAAATTTTTTGGCCTCCTAGATTCGAAGCCGCGATATTCAACGCTTTTATTTCTTATGGCCGTCATGTTGGATTTTTACATCATCAGATAATAAATAATACTACATTTTCAGATTGCTAATTAACTTTTTCGTTGATCGTTTATTAAGGAGTACTTTTAATGTATACAAAATCATTCATTAATGACCCCTATTAATGCATGATTTTTGTTTAATGAATGATTTTGGAGGTGCCCTCTGTTGATGACGTTTCAAACGAAATTTTCTACGAAGTATACGACAACTGTGAATATAAAGTTAATTTAATTTGTTTTAACCTAATTAAAATTATAAATAAAATAAATACATGTAATTTTAAATACACTTCAAATAATTGGTACGCCAATACATTTCATATATATTTTATAAAAGTGAGGTTATGTACACACCAAGTAATTATTAATTGACTATAGAACTCTCTGATAATAGACAACCCTGTCCGTTTAATTCGACTTCGGTAATAATCGATCGGGTTCGTATTTTTTAATTGTGACATTTCGAAAAAGTTTTGTAAAAATTATAGTTTTTTTCTAGTTAATTAAATGCACGATCAACGAAAAAATATTGTAACCAACTTGTAGATTAAAAAGGGATTAATAATCTCGAAAATTAAAGCACTCGCGTTCCGCTCATGCTTTAAAATTTATCGATTATTAATCGCCTCTTTTAACCAGCTCGTTGGTTAAATAACTATTAATATTTTCCTTTAGAAAATATGTTAAACTTAAGAATTTGTATAAAAAACAAATGAAAGCAATGCTTCATGGACAGTTTCCATGGTTACCATAAAAATATCTCCTCAAAATTGATTTAACAATAAAGAAAATAATAATAATAAACAAATGACCTGCAATAATGTAATGTAAATAACAGGTGTCTTTATAATATTAAACAAAAATGATTAAAATATTTGCTTTTTTATTATTAGAATTTTGATTAAATTTAAAGTTTCATTTGAGGCGATATTTTTATGGTAACCATGGAAATTGACCATAAAACATCGATTTCATTTGTTTTTTATACAAATTTTTAAATTTAACACATTTTCTAAGGGAACACATTAATCTTAATTAGCAATCTGGAAATGTATTATTATTTATTATTTGATGAGGTAAAAATCCAATTTGGAGGCCATTAGAAATAAAAAAGTTGAATATCGTGGCTTCGAATCTAGGAGGCCAAAATATTATTTATTGACGCCATTTAACTCAGAATAGTCAACAATTTAAAGGTACCAAATTTCATTGATGTAGCAGTAATAGTTTGGAAAATATAAATTATTTTTTGAAATCACATTTCTTAGATTTTTGGCCATAATTTTGCAATGAGTTTAAATATCTTAAATTTTCTTCCAGATTTTTAATGACCATAAAAATTCGCAACTTTTCTTTAATATAACCGACCTCGTGTCTCTTCCACTTTAAAAGATACCAATGGGGAGCATCGAAATAATCACCACCCTGTATAAAAATCGTAAATAAATGATAGAATTTAGAATTTGTTTATTTTATAATAAACCATAACCGCTTTTGAAACAAAATCAAAACTTCCACATTTCATTAGTGGAAAACCTACAAAACGAGTACTTTTTAAGATAATACAATGGTTATTGTGATCGCAAACAATTGCAATGGATTATTTTTGATAATCGGGTACATCGCATTTGAAATCAGGAAAATATTTTTTTTTGCTTTGGGAGTCTGATTATCTACATTGAATTACTTGAAGGTAAAATGAAAATTGATCTAACCACCTTGATAATTTATCTCGGAATTTATCAATCCCATTGTTTGTATTTTTTTGTTTTTCATAAAGTACAACGTGCTTCACCGAAAACTGCTACACAAAAACAAAAGAAATGCTAGCGCCAATAAGAAGCTTTCGTTCGGCTTGAGTATACCTTAGTCTCGCCCACCGCTATTCAGCAGTTAAGTGGGTATTGGCGCTAGCATTTCTTTTGTGTACCAGTTTTCGGTGAAGCATGTTGTACATAGTACAGTAAAATTAGGTTTCAATAAGGAAAAAATTGTGGAGTTAATGAAACTCGGTTTATTTGTAGCTTAAATCATGTACATTTAGGATCTAAAGAGTGCCGAGTTGTGGGGTACATGCTTTTGGAGTAATGGAGGTGGAAGTGGTTTTTCCAAATATCTCGGTTTCTATCAATCCTACGATAAAATTATTTATTATCAATCTTATAGAGCATAAAATTTCCTACAACTTTTGTCTGAAACTTTTTTTTGTACGGTGAACTAATTTTTGGTTAAAGTGGCGCGAATGTCCTATACATATTAAAGAAAATATTAGTGTTTCAAAATGGGGAAGGTATTTTTTTTCGTAGAGAGTTGAAATTTTGTTCGTGTACAGAGGAGAAATTTTTAAGAAAAAAGTTTAAATGTCCCTTTTCGATTGGACAGCCTCGAAAAAAATTATTCAGCTAAGAAAGAAAAATCGAATTCATCCCTTCAGTGTCCGAAATTCACTCCGAATCGCATCAAATTTTAGTATGTTATGGAGGATCCGATTCTGAAGATGGTGGTTTTGACCCGCTCGGACCTATCTATTAAGGAGGCGGAGATACGACCCCTTTTGTATTTTTGCCCCGAATTCGGACATTTTCTGCGCGGAGCCACGAAAAGGGTAACTTTTTTCGTCAGATTTTAAAGTCCGGTTACATCGGGAAGAGGGATGTGGATTCTAAGCGAGGTTCAAATTTTAAATTTTTCAAAGCAATCTGACACTGAAAAAAATTTCCAAAGTCCGATTTTTCTTACTTTTTTTTAGGATTTCGCCGGCGTTAACTTTAATAAATCGCAGCCCCGTCCGGTCTTAAAGGGAAGCGACGAAATTTGGCTCCTTTTGTTTTTAAATCCTGGGGATAGACCGTGGCAATTTTTAAGTCTCCAGGCGCAACCGTGTGGCGCCCCGGCGTCGATACGCGAAGTGTACAAATTTAGCGTTTTTTTGGGTGGCAAAAGTGCTAAAACTGTACCCCTTATATTTAAGGATCGGCAGGTGTAAAAAATAGCGGGTTTTTGATTTACAAAGTAGATACCCGTTATTATGGCCATCCGAGCCCTTTTTTGATATCTTCATTTTTTATATTAAATTGAGGTCTTTAAATTTGCATAACGTTTTTTTTGCTTTTTCGACGCGGACTTAAAAAATTTGTAACTCTTGATAGGGGTTGGATATTATGGAGCGATATTTTTATTTTGCTTATTACATTAATATTTATAATCAAAAAAATCGACACCTCTAAATTTGCTCCCTTTGATTCAGAAAAAAATCGAACAAACGCGGTCGGACAGTTGTAATACTGGTGCACACAATTTTTGAAAAATTTCAAATTTTACTTCATTTCCCTTAAAAAGAATAACTTTTACAGCTAATGAACTATTTTTTGTTTTTATACTCGAAGGGATTGGGAAAATAAAGCAGAATTTTAGGTGGACGGCTCCGGTACGGCCATTTTTAACTGATTTTCATTTTTAAAAATTCTGCTGAATCTACTCTTAGAACCAAAACCGCTCAGATAAAGGGTTTTTTTAATTTCGAAAAAATAACGAAAAAATATTTTTTTTAATGTCTCATTTAAAAAAGTTGCAATTTTTGAAGCTTTTAGGTCCAATAAACCCCTCGAATTCTATTTCACCGTCATGTAATACACCTTTTCTGAAAGCTTTCAAGGTCCGCTTTACGACAAAAAAAGAATCACTTCGCTATGTCTTTTCGTTTTCGATTTATGACTGAAAATGTAGCAAAATTAAAGAAAATCTCTATGTATAGGTCATTCGCGCTACTTTAACTAAAAATAAGTTTACCCTACAAAGAAAAGTTTCAAACAAAAGTTGTAGGAAATTTGCTCTACAAGTTTGGTAATAAATAATTTTATCGTAGGATTGATGGAAATCGAGATATTTAGAAAAAACATTTTCATCCCCTTTTCCACCTACATAACTTGGGACTCTTTATTTCCTAAATGTACATGATTTAAGCTACAAATAAGCCGAGTTTCATTACCTCCGCAATTTTTTCCTTATTCAGGCTGTTTTTGTGCTAATTTTACTGTACAACATCTAACATAAACCTTTCTTGAAATCTTTGGATCTTCCTCATTAGGACACACCATGATCAAAATCAGTCTGTATTTTTTTATTTATTTAATGTCACAAAGAAATGTCGGAAAATCAAGCAGAATCCTTTGATCTTCTTCATGATGGTGCATCACGATCAAAATCAGTCTATTTGTTATAGATCTAGGAATATTTTAACAATTTTTTGATTTTCGTTTTAACATATAGCTACTTAAAAGCTAGTCGTAAACATGTATCGTAATTTCACACTACTATAGTCCTGAGTGACAACTATGGTTCAATCTTTAGTGCGCACTCAACTCAACTATAGTTCTTTAATAAATAGATAAAGAGTTTAGAGAATAGCGCTCATATTTTAAATATAAGATGTTATCGTGGACGTAGACACGTAAGTTTGGACCATAATTGGACTATACTTGTGTGAAATTACATACTTACGTATGCCATGTATAAATTTTAGAGCTCGAAGGCTGTCTTCAACTCTTATATTTTCTTTTTTATGTTTTTATTTTTATTCAAGTTTATTCATAAAAATTCTTTGTATGTTATTCCTCTTGCTCTTAAAATAATGCGTTGTATAAGAAGAAGCTCTTGCAGTAGAAAAGTATATTATTAAAAATAATGTGGTCCTTTAAATGGCACGTCTGAATAAAATATAAATGTCATCTTTGACAAAAGGAAGGAAAGAAGGTGAACCCCAAGGAC
The DNA here is from genome assembly GCA_963971135.1 of Stenus bimaculatus. Classification (NCBI taxonomy): domain Eukaryota; kingdom Metazoa; phylum Arthropoda; class Insecta; order Coleoptera; family Staphylinidae; genus Stenus; species Stenus bimaculatus. Next base: position 22,560,595 of record OZ020180.1, read on the forward strand.
GGTCTTTTGCCCTCATCCCTCATCAAAACATCTCGGTATGCACAAATGCAGGGTGTAGTGCAGAGGGGTAAGGGGAATTAAAACACCCTCCCTGTAAGGTATTGATTTTGTTTCCCTTGAAATAACCTACGCCGTAAAACAGATCCTTCAAGCGCAAGCGTGGGAAGTAACTGCGAATTTTATAACAAAAAAAAATTAAACAATACTTATTAATATTTTATGATATCGCAAATGATGCTTATTAAAACAAAAATACTGTTAGGATTTAGGATGAGATCTGAATCATTGGTCTAGATGAGAGATGACTCATCCATTAACTCCTACTGTTATTCTTATTTTGGTTTTGATAAATAAAAATTGTGAGATTTTGAAATTACTCACTGGCATTCGTTCATAATCTCCTCTTGTGTCCTTACTTGGACAGGTGCTAACTTTTCGACCGATTCCTCGTAGTTACCAAAACACTTGGTGATTTTATCGTCGAAGGTGTTGACGAGGTCTTCCAAAGAACCAGAGAAGGTTTCAGTAAAATTTTCAGAAACTGAATTGTTTTCACCATTTCGTAGGATGATATTTTTCGCGGGCAAAATTTCAATATTATCATTGAGGAAGGAATCGTCGTTGAAATCGTTTAAAACGTTATCGATATCCTTATTTTTAAGATTGAGGTTTATATTATTGAGCTCGTTTTCGTTTTTAAGGGTGGCGGTTTGGAATTCTGATGAACCCCAATCGTCCGCTTCTTCGAATTGTGCGAGCGGAGCCTCAAACTTTAATTCTGCCATTTTACTGGCCAAGTCCCGCATGGCGACCGTTCCAAAGCACTGCAATCGCGCGACTGCGGAGTGCGGCATCTCAATGAGCTCAACCTAATCCTACATCGCGCAGCTCGTGCAACAACACAATTTTCCGAACCTCTGTGCACTAGCAATTTACGAGGACCACTTTTCCTCATCCATCTACAATCATTCTTATGCAATTGGCGAAAAAATCAATTAAGGATAGGGAATTTTGATTAGTTTATGAAGTGTTTTAATAGAAAAATTTTGACAAAAAAAATCTGATCACTTTAGATATTTTTTAATTTATAGATTCTCATCATTGGTACACGTTTAAATAAAAATTAACAATATTTTTACATACAATTGCAACTTTTAAAATGATGACTAATACTATTTTTTATTACTTTCCATATTCTTCAGCAATGAACAAAACATTGTCCCAGTTTTTTGATTCTGAGATGAGAGACTTTTGAAATGTTTGGTCTACAGCCTTAAGCGACGTGCTTTATCCGCTTTTTAGTTCTTGTAAAGATTTTGATTTCAAGGACTATGCAACAACTACCCTACGAAGAGATCAAAAGGACGAATATCGATAATTACCTCATTTTTTTTTAGTTATATTTCTTTATAGAGATTTGTTGTTCTCCGTCGAGACAGAGGTGGAAGTCTGTAACCCTAACGAGTTGATCTCGGTTGTAAAAATTTCACGTTAGCTGAGTCGTTAGTTACTAGGTTTTGGTAGTCTATAACACCTAACGACTTACGAAACGGGACGAAATTACAACCGACAAGGCTTACAACGTTGCCGACATTATTTTACGAAATTTGTCTATGGTTTAGCAGTTTTTGAACGCATTTTGAATAAAACACACCAACTGATTTTGGCATGTAATTGATTGACGTAAAAAATAACAAAGTTTAAAGTGGTCTTTTTAATAAAAACAATAAACTAGTGTATAGTCTTTGTAAATGCCTTGTTCCAGTTTTAAGCGTTCTGTTATTTGAATTTGTAGCTTAAATTGACATTTTTCATAGTACCTATAATTCTTTAATATGGTTAGGAAATAGAAATGCGCATCCAAAACCACATATCTATATGCTTCAGTTATGCTGTAGCACTTTGAGAAAGGGTGGAAAGTAATTTCTCGATTTCAACGATTTTTTCGGTGAAGGAACGATATAAGTCAGGAAGAGGTCGATCTTCGGATTTTGCTATCTACATCCTTCTAGCGGTTATGGAGGAGGACAAACGTTGCACCTCTAGAACACTGACTGAGAACTCAAATATCGATCATTTTATCTCTGTAAATTCGGCAAGATGTGGAAATTAACCGGATTTTCCCGCACAAGCTTATTCATACAATAACAAGGCCCAAAGAGTTCGAATTTTTACCGATTTGCTTCAGAAAAAAACGGCGAAACCGCGTAAAAAAGAATTAAGAAGAAGACATGAAATTAGAGATAAGTCCTTTTGGCTGCATGGTAAAATTGTATTCTATCTACAATGTGATTAAGCTGCAATCTTCATTTGTATACCTAGATTAAATACTACATCATAATTTCATCATGATTTTTTTGTAAATAAATTCACTAATTTTTCCATGGCATTTATATTCCTTTCTAGAAGTTTATAATTTTCTTTTAGTAATTTTTATTATTATTTATTTTCATTTACGTTAACAACGCTTCAAACACGGTTGCCTCCCCCCAAACGACTGAAACTCGTTATCAAAAATACGTTACTAACGAGATTTAAGCTTACAGACTACCATTTTTGTCAATCTCGGTTAGGAACGAAACTAATGACGTCAAAACAAACAAATAATGACGTGCTAACGTGAAAAGTCGAGACGTTAGCTGTTACAGACTTCCACCTCCGGGCCGTAGTCAGCTATTGCCTGCTCTGGAAAACAAAATGCCTTAAAAAATTTTCGACTGTCGAAAGTTTTTTAAGTACAGATAACTGCGATATTTTAAAAACCTAACCTATATGTATTTATGTACATATACATATATTATATTAAATTTTAAGTGAAAAAAATCAACAAGAAATCATTACAGACTAACTATTCGCGATTTCAGAATTCTAGATGCCCTCTGGAGGTTTTTTTTAACTACGCGAAACAGGTAAAAATTAAAGAATAAAATACACTTAATAGTATATTAAGCAACGAGTTTCATAAGTCAAGTATTATTGCACGCGTCCAAGTTTAAAAAACGAGACGCGTAGCGGCGAGTTTTTTAATGGACGAGTGCAATAATTGACTTATGAACGAGTTGCTTATACTATTTTTTATAATTTGCACAAAAATTAAATAAATTTGGAAATTATTCGAGGTACAAATATTTCTTTATTTTTTTAGCAGTTGGTGACAATGATTTCTTATTGAATCGTTGTTATAACTACAGAAAACATAGAAGTCTTGATAGTGACAGTTTAATTTAATGTTTCAATTTTTAGATTTTAGGTTGTAGATTTTTAGTGTAAAACTAGTTATCGTGTATCCTACACCAGATATTCCGAAAATAGCAAAAAATAGTAAGCCCTTAATTTTTGATAAATCTTTTCATATCTTCACAAAAATTAATACCACATATTTGACTTTCCTTGTTTGACAGTTAAATTTAAAGATTATTATTTAATTTTTTGTTGGAAATTAATAATTTAAAAGGAGTGAGGAATTATTCTGTGTCCTACCAAACATTTAGGAGACATAAAAAACATAGCAAGTACTTTAAATCTTGAAATATATTTACGATAATCAATACCACAAATTTGACAGATCAATGCTACCAACTTCGTAAGCGGGTGCTATAATGATTGCGCTATGGCCCATTATGGTTTCGCTAGCGGTGTTTTAAAAAGAATATTATAGACGCAAATTATAAAAATTATATTATCGCGCTTATAAAAAGCTAATATTGCCTATTTTATTTGTTTTATGAATTAACAGAGGTAGGCAAAATACTTTTTGTAATTATTTGAAATACAAAATAATTTATTTTTTAGGTTTACTTGAAATACTTTATCCAAAATACTTATATTTTGTAATAAAAATACTTCATTTGTAATACTTTTCTATTTGAAATAAAAAAAATGGTTTAAGTTTAAAGTATTAGCAATAACAGTAATATGTGTTGTGTCCAAAGAATTAAAGATTCAATATAAAAAATTGGATGAAAATCTATAATACAAAAGTTTGATTTTAAAAACTTCAAAAGTAATTGAAATTCAATTTGCTACTTGAAAATACAAAATACTTTTTAGAAAAGTGTTTCAAATGCAAAATACTAAAAGTATTTCAAATACTATTTTAATTAATTTTATTTCAAATAATACCCACCTCTGTGAATTAAAATAATTAAATAGGATACTTTTGTTCCAATTATAATTATATTGTGAACAATTTTCGATTTATACCTGTTTTCGATCAGCTGTTTCTTTCAAAACAGCACCCCTTACAGGTAAATAAAAATTCCCAATGGTTGAGATACTTTTGCTTATATTTCAAATATAAGATGTTTTAAACATAATTGAAATATGTATAGGACTATTATAAATTATAGTTGTGTGAATTTTTTGTTTTAATTTTAAAGTTATATTTTATTTTGTTTTATATTTTTTTATACATATTTTGAAGTTATTTTTTTAAATATAAAAAATGTTTGCCCGCCTAAAAATTCTTCATGCCTGCCCTAACATTTGATTCTGGATCGAGAGCGTAAATTAAATTGCTGATAGAAATATGAATGTTTGATTTCTTAATCATACTCTTCTTGAAGCAGTGGCGCACCCAGGATTTATTTTTGAGGGGGAGCCGACGGAGTTGAAAGAGAAAAAACCGTGACGACGAGGGGGGGGGGGGGGGGTGTTGTGTTACCTTACTTTATAAGTACGATAAGTACGAGGGCCCAAAATTTTTCGAGCATTTTCTCAAAAAATAATAAAAATTTTCTAATTTTTATTAATTTTATTAAAAATTTTCTGATTTTTATTAATTTTATTGAACATTTTCTCATTTTTATTAATTTTATTAAAAATTTCTTAATAAAATACATTCCTTTGGGGCGGGCAAGAAGGTCCTTTGCAACCTCGGCAACTCATTTTTGCTACAATTTAGACCAAAACTATTGATTGCAATAATTATAGAACAGGCATTTTCCTACAAAATTTGTTTGAAACATTCGGACATCTTTGGGGCATTTTAAATTTTCTTATTTGACATTATAAAATAAAAAAGAATCCAATTTCTCTGGATACACTAACTAAAAGACTTGAACATTCAATCCCCAACAGATCTCAAATCTCAAACCTTATTGGGTGCAAAAGGATAAGCAACAAAATATTAAAATATTTTAATATTTTAATATTTTATAATAAAATATATTAGGTATACATGTATCTCCAAATAACAAATAATAAAATAAAAGTAGCTAGCGCACTTTCAGATCCATTTTCAGGCTATAAAAATACAAGAAAAATATTTAATAAACTTTGTAAATCAGAAATTTGACAGACACAATAAATCTGAAGATGAAGAATTATATGAAAGTGCGCTAGCTATTTTTATCTAATTATACAAGGTGGTCACATTTACAATACACACCATTGGGATCTTGTAAACCTAAAGAGTTAAAACTCCTTTAGAATCTATTTAAAAATCCGAGATATCTTGCTCTGGTCATGAAATATCATGAAAAATCTGAAATTTCGCATTTTCGTTTTCCTTCCATATTTTTGTAATCGCTTAACTTTTTCGATTACAATTTGACAATATTACATAATTTGACATTCTCTATCGATTGTCCTTAAGAAGAACATTTTAGGTTAACTAGATTTCATTTATTTAAAACCAACTTCTGATTTTCTTATGGGCACGATATTTGATTTTTAAACCATTGGCAGGGGCGGATTTACCAATAGGCTAGATAGGCTGAAGCCTACGGCGGCAAATTTATGACGGCGGCAAATTTTCAATTTTCAATGTGGCAATAAAATATGTTTTTAAAACTATTTTTAGTGTTTTTTTTAGGCGGCAAAATATGTTAGCCTCTGACCATTGGATAGGGAAAAAAATACAATTTAAATGATGTAACACACATTGTTCTTTTACTTTAATTAATTTTTTTTTTTTAAATATTAAATTTTTATTTACAAAATGAAGTTGACATAAAATAAAAAAAGAATAATTTTATTATTTTATGTAAAAATAAACAGATGTTTAAACAGATTTTTAAAAAATCGAAGATGGCTGTCGTGTCCAAAATTCGAGGGATACAGCTCACGGAAACGTGATTTAAGAATTTCAGAATTAAAAACTGGGGAAAAAGCATCAGGGCGCCAAAACCCAAAACCTATAGCAGTCACACTAACCCACACCAAAAGGATTAATTTTTAGTTAATTAGTGGGAAGAAACCTAATGTGTCCCTACAAATCACGTACTTTCAATATCATTTGACGGGAAATATTTTTATAAACTAAAAATGATAAAGAATAGCCACTTTGTTGCGAAATCAACATTTTTTATGTTGACCAGAAATCCTTATTCTTAAATTTTTGATTTTTATTGTACGAACAGGCAGTACTAGCTACTAGCTTAGGCTAAAATAAAATACACATCTGAACACATACACGAACGAGGCAAGGCGAGGCAATGCTTTTTCTCCTATTTGGTTCTACATCGGACAAAGTAGATAGCGTACATACATACATAGTCAGATGTGTACCCGCCATAGCAGTTTTAAAATTTACTATAAAAATATTAAATAAATGAAAGTTTTGAAATACAACAAAATAAAATGTTAATATATTTAATATATCCATCTGCAATATTACAAATAAAGTTGAATTTAAGGAATTAGTTTTACTTTGAAATTTAATTTATTTATTTGTCGATTTTTTCAAAAGCAACGATTGGGCATACTTCACTAAATGGAAAGTGTTAAAAGTGTTATAAGCCTTTAATATTCCATCGACCCAATTAATAAGTATTTACAATAGACCATTAACTTAACTCATTTAAATATTTTTAAATAAATTTAATTGCCGTGAGAATACCTGGTATCAAACGTTTTATTTTAGATTTTGTAGTTTTAAATCTTGCTTAACAAAAACTTCGAAAACTATCACATCTTATATCCATCAATGAATATAAGATATGTTAAAGAATCACTTTTAATTAGTGATCAAAGGATTAACATTTGGCATGACTTTATTAATAATTAATTAAACTATAAATACTTTCATCCTTTGTTACATTTCCACAAGACTCTGATTTTGGTTTCACAAATTATTGAAATTTGAAATAATATACAATACAGGATGATAATAAAGTTTGGAACCTAATCCATAACTGCCGTATTTAATTTTTTGAGAAAATCGCTCGGACAGATCAATTTTAGTTCTTAAAAGCACGTCATCATTGTTTTTTTTTAATGGAAACCCCCACTTTTTTCACTCGTTTTTGATAGACATTTATGTCACTTAAAAGATGATATAAAAAAATTGTTGCATTTGTAAACAAATTTTCGTTTAAAAATTTTTTAATATAAACTTAAAATTAATTTGTACTATTAAATTTGAAAAATTTGAATGTTCTATAAGATTTATTTTGGCCGATTTCAATAAATGGTAAATTTAAAATTATTTTTTGTAAATTTCCTTACATTTAAATGGAATCAAAAAATTCGTTTTTCAAGACCATTTATTAAATTTTGTTAAATACATTTAACATTTTACATTTGCATTAGAATGCGCATTATTTAAACATTTACTTTCTTTTGTTATTATTGGTAACTTCAAATTCATTTTAATTTATTTTTATAAAACCTTTTTCGTTAAAATAAAAATTTCCTTTTTTGAAAAAAAGATTTTTTATTCAAAAATTTGTTTAAAAATTTAATTGTTATTTATATCATTGTTTAAGTGACATGAATTTCTATCGATAATGAGTAAAAAAAGTGGGGCCTTCCATTTAAAAAAATCGTTGATGACGTCATTGTTAAAGCACCAGTGACGTCATTAATATTTTTTTTTTATATCAAGAGATGGCATTTTAAAAACTAAAATTGACCTGTCCGAGCGATTATCTCAAAACAATTAAATACGGCAAGAATAAGGTTCCGAACTATATCATCACCATGTATAATGATTATTGATTTTCCTTACATATTTCAGTTAAAATGGCAAATAAAATTTTAACTGTGAATTTAATAGTCAAAATAGAACAATAGACAATAGATAGTTACTAAGTATGCATGATAAGTCAAAGTAGGTAGTAGGCAACTAATTTAACATAAAACTAATGTATCTGACCTAGGCAACCACCTAATATGGTACATCAGAATTTCTTATCAATAATACTAAACCGGTATAGTTTCTTTATAATATTATCTAGCTACATATTATTTTAGTTTATTTTTATAATAAGAGAAAAAATAATATTTTGGCAATATAATTTAAATATAATATAGGAGTAACTTTACCAAATATACTCAAGAGATGTCGCAGAGCTTTCATGGTTTACATATTACCATTGATATTACCTCCTCGTAATGTTAGTATCCTGATAGATAAGAATTATAAAAATTGTATCAAACAAATGTTGTAAATATTTTAAATTCCTTTCGAAATATTTGGAGAGTATAATAAAATTTCAAACTGCGTTCCGAATGATTCTTTTTTAATTTACTATAAAAACTTTCTAAAGTTTTAACTATACGTACACTAAGTTGCATACTTCATCTTTAATATTTACAAAGAAATTGAACAATTATTTCAGTCTTACCAGTTTTATTTGCCGTTAATTTCTTTAATGCAGGTAAATTTGGGAAAAAAACGATAAAAAAATATAAAAAATAATGATCAATTTGAAATAAATTTGATCACTCAAAAGATCTTTTTAGATCTAATATCAGTAAAAATAATTTGCAGGAATCTATACAACCTAAGGTGGCGTAAATAAATTGTTTTAACCTAAATTATTAATTAAAAAGATCTGTAGGGTAACCAAATACAGGGTGTTTCTAAATATATGCGAAGAAATTGTACAGGCGATTCCTAAACCAATTCTAAGACAAAGGTAAAGAATAAAAATTTTCTCAAAAGTGCTCTATTTTTTAGTTATGGGGTGTCAAACTTTCTATATTTTTTTCATTTTTTGGGTATAACTTCTTTATTTTTCAAGATAATTTGATCAAATTTGAAACACACTCTAGTTATTATAGTCGTAACAAGATAAAAATATCAAATATCGAAATAAAATACAGGGGGATGTATTTTGGGGGTATAGACCCCATTTTTTATGCCATAACTTTTTTGTTCTACCCCACTTAACATTTCAAATGAGATATTCTAATTTCTTGCTTTTTTCTGAACATTTTTGATCTCTTTAATTTTTTCACAGCTGGTACGGTTTAGAAGTTATTTAAAAACATAGTTGTATGCCAATTTTGAATTAAACAGGGGTGGCTTTTTTTTAAAAATAAATACCAGAGACTATCTAGAAGACTATTTGACCAATTTTAAGACGAAAACAGAGAATAAATATTTTCTCTAAAATGCTTCGTTTTTTATTTAAATTAAAATAAAATTAACAAATTAAAAACGAAGCATTTTAGAGAAAATATTTATTCTCTGTTTCGTCATAAAATTGGTCAAAAATTTTTTAAAGTAATAGTACTAAAATAAATTTCTTCTGTTCATCGAATAATTAGGGAAGGCACATTTTCTCCTATTGTTTGACAGTGCATTTTTTTATACATATATGAATAAAAATAAATAAAGATAGGTTTGCCATCATTTTGGAGTAAGTTAAAGTCTTATAGTAACCAAGCAGAGATTTTTTATACTTTTCTAAAAATTGCATACTTTTTTATAATTTAGGCCTTTTTTCATGTGCTGAAATTAAAAAAAAAATTCTTTTCCAAGATTATTTTACAGATTGTTCCATTTCGAAATGCAGGGCATTGAAGTTTACTCATTTTTTTCAATTTTTTAACATAAAATATACATTTTTAATAATAATTCGCTCAAATTTTGCACATACCTTAATATTGGCAGCCGCCTTGAGATGAATTAGCAAATTTTCAATAAAAAGTTAGTGTGAAGTTTCTCGGGTGAATTACACGTTTTTTTTTTACTTTTTGTTCTCTTTAACCTTTTTGATAACTTGTTGCATTTAGAAGTTATGGGATAACAAAAACCACTTCAAATTTCTAAATGTCTACAAAATTAAATTAAATTATTTTATTTCTGTGCATAATAAGTCATATGTAATATTACGAGTGGTCAAACTTAAGTCGAATATTTTTCACTGTCATTAACACGAATGTCATTTGGGGTTAAGTTTTAATTTAATTTTTAACCCCAAATGACATGAGTGTTAATGTATGAAAAACATTCGACTTATAATTTGAACAAGAGTGCATATTTAAGGGACTATTTAACGAACATTTTCCACTTTTTTGTGCAAAATTTGACAGCCAACTTCAAACTTTTTGAAATTTTACATTAACGTCATAAAATAATCGCTGATATTTTTGACGTTTTACTTGTCACAAAAAATAATCACTTGTGAGTTGAATAGTCGTCGATATTTTTAACGTTTTACTTGTCACAAAAATAATTACTTGGGACTTCAATAGTCATAAATATTTATGTATTTTTTTATGTATTTCGTACTGTATATTTAATATAGTATTTAATACATGAATTTTATATTAGAAGTATTAAGTATATGTTATATCTAATAAAACATATTTTATTAACATATAAAAATAAAAAAATTCATAGCAACTTTTTTATTGCTTTCGAAATAAGTATATAAGGCTTAAAACTAACTAAAAAAAGTACAAACATTATAACTACACACAAAGACAAGATGAAGTGTTCCCTACTTTTGTTATTCGCTGTCTCAGCCATGGCTACACCAATAGCACAAATGTATGTATAAATATTAATAAAATATATTATGCAATATCATTAAAATATTGTAATATTCATATTAAGAAAATTAGGAATAAATAATTACCGGAAAAAATTTAAAATTAAAAAAAAAAAATAAACATATTTTCTATAACTATAATACGTTCATTTAGATAAACCACGATTGTCTAATATGTCTTACCTCGTGAATTTCTTTTGCGTTTACCAAATAGTCATAGAAAAAGTATAGTACTCTACTCAATTTCAACCTTCGTGAGTAATAACTATCAATACTCATTCGAAGAATAATATATTATTATTATGAGTTACTTTAAACTCACCCGGTACAAGTATTCAAAACAATTCATAAAAATAATTACATTCATTTTCAGAGAATTTTTAAATTATATTTATTAAATATTATTTTAACATGAACATATATTTCCACTATATTTCTTAACATATTTTAAAAATATTGGGAAAAAGTATATTTTAAAGATTTTTAAATTATATTTAAAAATTAGTTTTCTTATTTGTTATTAAAACAAGACTTTTAATAAATTAAATTTATGAAATATTGTTTTTACTTCGCAAATATTTTATGAATATTTAATATTTCATAAACATTTCTAAAACATTTTGTGCAATAGGGGAGGCGGAGGTAGAATGCGACCAAATGGCATGTATTACCGGCCTGGACCTTCTTATCGAGCTAATTATGGATCTTCCAAAAATAGCGAATATGGAAATGCTATGGATTATAAGGAAGGTCTGAACTACGAAAGAGGTAACAGGGAATACGACGATCTTTATTATTCTTCAAATCCTGGTTCTTACTATCCTTATAATAATAATTATAACAATTGGAACTGTAATCCTTGCTCCAATTATCCTGGTTCCTATTATCCTGGTTCCTATTATCCTGGGTCCTATTATCCACAACCTTATAACCAGCCCTCTGTTACTTACGCTCAAAGTCGTGGACGTGAGGATCAAGAAAAACTAGAGTATGGAAAATCGGTTAAAGCTGCAGAAGCAGGCAAAAACCAGGAGAGCCAATATGCCAATGTTGAATCATCACCAGGCATCTATTGAAGATGAGAATATTAAATATTAAATACTGAATACTGTATATTTTATAATATATTTGGCAATTCTGCATTTTATATTGTACTTCTTGTAAAAAAATATATTATTATTTTTAAGCACGTTTTTTTATTACTTATTACCGACAATCAAAATCCCGACATAACAAAATCCCAACATATCAAAATTCCGACAATTCAAAATACCGATAATTCAAAATCCCAACAATTCAAAATACACACATATCAAAGATTTTGATGCACTAAAGCCGCATATCCCATATCCCACATCCCACATGTACAGATAAATTGTAAATGTTCAAAGTTCCATGTCCATGAATAACAAAAACAGACAATTTTGAATATTAAGGGGGTATTCTAGTCAAGAAGCCCGAATTTGGAACGTTTTTTGAGGATTCATAAAAAAAGCAATCGATATTTTTACCACCATTTTTTATAGCTTATTTATTCATATTTCAAGAGTACATAAAAATATTAAAAAAAATATTAAAATTGAAACAAGTTATGCGTCGTTGAAGTAGAGGGGCGAAAAAAAAAGCCGTGTCCCGGTCGTCATGATATCTACCCTCCTGGTCACTTGAAAAATAAAATTATGGACAATTTTTGATCAGTATAATTGCCAGTATCGTATGAACCAGAAAATGGTGGCTACTAAAAAATTGAGGTCGATTTTCCCACAAATTTTTTACCTTTCCCGAATTTTTTAAAAATATTAAATATTAAAAATGAAAAATTTCTTGTTTTTATTGGTTCATACGATAGAGGAATATATAAAGAATCATCCCCATAAGTTTCATTATATTTAAAATGGGTTTAAAACCTTCATTGAAAATACTGACTGCTAAATAAGAAGCAATTTCGATTGTCTATTGTCTGGACTCTGGACTACAGCATGGATGTGTTTGGGTGCAAACGTCCATATCAAAGAATTTAGTGGTTCGTTGTTATTTTGAGTTTCGGAACCCAAACAACGTTCCAATAAAGAATCATCTGACAGGCTTTCGTAAATAGGTTTTAAAACTGTTAAAACTTTATCAGTGAGTGGTGGATCATCCTGTCGAAAGTCATCCAGAGTTTCTTGTTAATTGCCACTGAACCTCCGTTTTTTTGATCTGTCTGGACGGCAAGAACGTCACTAAAATTACTATAACTTTAAAAATAATTCGAAATTTGAAAAATCCTTTTAGGGAGATATTCTTGAATATCCAAACTATCGAAAAATGGAAAAAAAATTTTTTCGATTTTTTCAAATTTCTAGACTAGAATACCCCCTTAAGACCTCGAAATAGTGATGCTTTTAAGTAGAATTTTAAATTTACCAATGATTCTTTAAATCCAACTACAGGGGGCCTAATCTTGGGCCGGTCGAGAGCGTGTCGTCGACTAGACTTTTATTTTTTCATGTAAAAGGACAGAATGATATAAGTCGTAGGCGACATTGTGTCGACTGGTTTAAAAATAAGGATGCATGGTGCAGGGTGCAGGGTGAGCTAAAATGATTGTGGTTTGATATGTAGGTAATCAAATACGCAGGTTGGTACAACTTAAAATTTAAAAAGAAAACCCCCTAGTAATCCAATGGCGTAGCAAATATTTTTTCCACCATGAATATAATAATCGGAACAAATCAATTATTTTAAACAAATATGCAAATTTAAGTTAATAATAATTATAACGGTAGAATTAGTCTCTAATTTTAAAATAAATGTAAAATGTTGAAAATGGTGACCTTGTTTTACGCGGCAGCAGCCTTATTCTTGAACCTTGACTCTTATCATTCTATCCTTTTCATTTACATGATAAAATAAGAGTATGTCCTTTTAGTCTCGTTGACGACACGATCTCGACAGAGAATAAGCTCAATGATAACTGATGCTAACACGAGACAAGATTTACGCAAATTAGTATTGATAATAAAAACTGATATGAAACAGAAGACACAATAACTAAATACAAAAATCTGAAGTATTGACACAACGGTAAAAATTCGACCTACGCCTCTCATGTAGTCATGGTATCGTCTAGTTACTTTGTTATAATTTTGACATTATCTTGTGTTACTATGAACTTGTAGCGAACAAATTCCCCAGAATTTTAGGTGGGGAATTGACCACAATCATTTTAGCTCACCCTGTATATTTATAACAAAAAACATATACAAGGTGTCCCACAATTCATTTTACAGCCCATAAACTAAAAATATGTTTGGCTTTAATCACCCCTAAGAAAATATTGAATCTCAACATTATTTTGAATACCACAACATGTTATTCACTTAAAGAAATTAAGTTCATTTTTTATTTAGAATAAAACGAGTACTAAAATAATTTTTTCTGTCCATCGAATAATTAAAGATGAATGCGCCTTCCTTAATTATTCTCCTATTGTTTGACAGTACATATAATTTTAATGGCTGTTAACTTTTTATCTTTTTTCATCTGTTTAAATTTTAAAAAAATATATTTTTCTCAAGATTATTTTGCAGATTGGCCAAAATACAATAAACGAAATGTTTTCAGTCAGTTAAATATTAACTGAAAGTGACATCGAAGAAAATAAGTTTAGCCACGGTCAAATAAAATTTCAGAATTACAAGGCAAAGATAACAAAATTTAAGTAAGCGAACGGTGGCAAGTGGCAAATACGAAATACGGACTATCGTAGTTACCTTTTTTTATATTTTAATATCTCCTGTCTCCTGTCAATCTCGACTAGCACTTCATGCTTAATTCCTCTTGTTTATACAAAAGTAGGCCTATGACTACACTTACGAGTATTTTTACACTTAAATTTATTTGATTATGATAAATAATTCATTATAAGTTTAATCAGTTTTATTGATAAATTTTATACTGCCATCATAAGCAAAAAGACGAATTTCATGTTTTTAAGTTTCTGGGATATTTAATACTTTTTAAATTTTGTAACCGCATTAATATCTTGAAGACCTTCCTTTTTTTATTGTATTTCGACTAATGTAAGCAGTAATGATCCGATTATAAATTTATTTAATTTTTTTCAAATGAACTTAAGGCATGAAATTGGAAGTTGGAAGTTAATATTTTATTTCAGTACAAAAACTTACCGACGTGATTTTAACTTTATTTGGCTTATTTTTGGAACACTTTTCTTCTTTTAAATTATCTTACTAGAAATTTACGTTGCAGAAGACTGTTCCTATAATGATATAGGTATCTTAAAATGAGAGCTTAAAAATAGCATTACTAACAAGTTTAAACTTGTAGATTGATGTTGAAGATTTTTTATTCGTATAACAAGTAATTAATTTTAATATTTTTTTAATAATTATTTTAAGAAGTCTTTTTTTATTTGTTTTAATTAAAAATTACGAATAATAAAATAGTTTGAATTTTGAAAACGCAATTCTTGCACTTTTGAAAAATGTAATTTCATATTTATCACCTTTATTAGATTGTAATCATAACTTACCAATAATTTAAATTAAATAGTAGAGGTAATAGTATCTTTAAATATATTTTATAAATATTAGATTGAACTTTCCCCGATTTTGTAATTTTTGTTTCATTAAATAGACAAAGTTTAACTAAATCTTAATATGTAAATACTTATTTATAGCGTTTGTATAAACGGTAAAAATCGAAAATTTAAAATTTCCAGACGTCATAGTTTCGAATAGGCAACCTGACAACGTCGGTGCCTTCCCTGGGCACGTTCCAGTAATGCACACTAAAGCCCACGACGACCGCAAAATCGTTCTACATAAGACCGCGATTTTTTTTTCGTCCATCGATAGCGACCGCAAGAAGCTCACAACGACCGTATTTATTCGTGGGTTTCCGTGGTTGTTTGTTAAATGGTGACCTTTTGAGCTAGTGGAACGGGAAAATTTTGCGGTCGTGGTCGTGGGCTTTAGTGTTCATTACTGGAACGCGCCCCCTGTCGTCTCACCCACCGCAAAGGCCCACAAACTATTATGGCAGTTAACAGTTATGATATTTATGTCATAATATTTACAAATAAAGGTTAAAATAATTTCAAAAGGCAAAGAAAATATAGAAGTCTGCTTTCTGTTGTTATATCAATGGAAAACAAGTGATTAAATCATAGAGTAAAGACGCCAAAACTGTGTCACAAATGTTAAAATAAAGTAAATGGCATCCTGAAAGAAAGAACTTTTATATTCAACGTTGCAATCGTATTTCACGGGTATGTCGTAACGAATTTAAATACAGGGTGTCCCATTTTAATTAATCCAGCTGAATATCTTGAAAACGAAGCGATTTCCTCAAAAATGTTTCAGAAAAAAATTGTAGCGGCTCGAGGGGGACATTTAATAGTGCCCTGGGTTTTTAATTGTTATGGGGTTTTATGGGGGTTTTATGGAAAAACATTTTTTTTCAAAAGGGAACCCCCATTTTTTATTGTAGATTCGAAATCTATGGAAAATAATAAGAAAGTTTTGAATGAAACTTTTTTTTCTAAAATTTAAATTTTTCGCTGTATTCACCAAAATGAACACAAATTTTGGGATTTTCGATACAGTTTTAAGTACTAGAAAACTAAAGCTTTATAAGAAAAATCGTAAGAGACAAAATGTGCTTAAATTAAGGCAAGGATTAATAAAAAATATTATTTTATTTTATTAAAAAAAAATAAATTTTAAAAAAAAGTTTATTTTATTTTTATTATTTTTTAAGAAAAATATTAATTTTTTTTTACTTATAAAATTTAAAATAAAGTCAAAGGTTAGAAACAATATTTGTCAAAACGGTTTTTCAATTTTATTTGCAATTTAATATTTTTCAATTAAGGAAGAAGGCTTCTAAAAATAAAGGAATTTCATTTTCAGCCTACTTTGTGTTTCGCACATAATTGTTGTATTGTGACAGATTAGTTTTTTGTAGAAGCCCATTGTTATTGAAGCCACTGTGATTATTTAAAATCAGTCTTTAATAAAATGGCTGATTATTCACCTAGAGAAATCGTGAATATTATAAAAGTTTTGGGCGAATGCCATGATAACTATCGGCACGCAGCACGTCTTTATGCTGAGAGGTTTCCACAATTGCGTCATCCAAATCATACAAATATTAGGAGGCTCGTGAAAAGAGCGGAAAACGGTTCTCTTAGAAGAGTACGTAGTAAAACTGGTCCTAAGATGCCCCCCTCATTGATAGCATTAGCTTCCGTAAATGAAGATCCACATACATCTACAAGAAAATTTCAGCGCCTTCATGGACTTCCTAAATCTTCTGCCAACAGAATTTTAAAACACCATAAATCATATCATGTTCATTTAACCCAACAAATTAAAGAAGATGACTACATCCGCCGATTTAATTTTTGCATATGGGCTACGAATCAAGTTAGAAGAGATCCCCTTTTTTTTAATCGCGTACTTTTTACTGATGAAGCAAAATTTGACAACATGGGTGGAGTAAATCTTCATAATGCTCATTATTTTTCTGAAAATAATCCACATTGGCAAAGAGATCATAGATTACAGTGGCGTTGGTCTATAAACGTTTGGGCTGGAATAGTGGATGAGTATCTTGTGGGACTATTTTTTTATGAAGAAACTCTTAACCAACATGTTTATTTGAATATAATTCAAAACGAAATATCTACTCTTTTAGAAGATGTACCTCTAGATTTAAGACAGCGAATAGCGAATGTGGTTTCAACAGGACGGAGCTAGACCCCACACTGCCAGAATTGTTAAAACATTTTTACATAACCAATTCCCTAATATGTGGATTGGAATTGGTAGTGAAGTACACGAATGGCCAGCAAGATCTCCGGATCTTACAAAAATGGATTACTTTTTATGGGGTTACATAAAAGATAAGGTTTATGAACGACCAACTACAACTAGAAAGGATATTATGATACAAATTACGGACGCTTTTCGAAGTATCACTCCTGAAATGTTGGGAAATGTATCATTGGCTTTTCGCACACGAGTAAACATGTGTATTGAACAAAATGGAGGAATATTCGAACATCTAATTTAGACCAGCTCTCGTAATTTAAGAACAGATCCAAATATCTTTAAGTGTATTAATTAATTATCTTTGACTTTATTTTAAATTTTATAATTAAAAAAAATAATATTTTTCTTAAAAATATAATAAAAATAAAATAAACTTTTTTTAAATTTATTTTTTTTTAATAAACTAAAATAATATATTTTATTAATCCTTGCCTTAATTTAAGCACTTTTTGACTTCTGCGAGTTTTCTTATAGACCTTTAGTTTTTTAGTAAAACTGTATCGAAAATCCCAAAATTTGTGTTCATTTTGGTGAATATAGCGAAAAATTGAAATTTTAGAAAAAAAAGTTTCAATCAAAACTTTCTTATTATTTTCCATAGATTACGAATCCACAATAAAAAATGGGGGTTCCCATTTGAAAAAAAAATGTTTTCCCATAATACCCCCATAAAACCGCATAACAATTAAATGTCCCCCTCGAGTCGCTACAATTTTTGTCTGAAACATTTTTAAGGAAATCGCTTCGTTTTCAAGATATTCAGCTGGATTAATTAAAATGGGACACCCTGTATATTAAAATAAAAAAATTTCCACTGCTAATTGATAAGTGATTGGGTACATTAGAAACATCTCCCTAAGACCTATATGCATAAAACAAAAATCATTGAAATATATTCTTCTTGGCAAAGGCCAATTGGCCTACATTATATAGGGTGTAAAAAAAGTTGGGCAACGTCCGATTATATCTGAATTGATGCATTTTTGAGAAAAACTGATGCTCTTAGTGACGCACTTCTAAAAATATTACAATGACCTTGAACATCAAGTTGAAGGTTTTTTACTAAATTATTGGATCTTCAATTTTACAACAAATTAAAAATGTTATAATTATTAATATTCTATTTAATAAATTAAAAACTGCTATAAATAAAAAATTCCAATAATTTATTTTTATTAAAAAAATGTTACCATCATTTTTTGTGCTTTTTGTTATAAGTAATAAGAAATTCTCTTTTGTTCTGTAAATCAAAACGATGCAAAGAAAATTTAGTACCTATATTTTTCAATTTTTCTAAAATTCAAGCTATACCCACTAAATATGTAATTTAGATGTTAAAAAATACATAAGTATAATTCAAATGTTTATTATTATCATAAATTTTTATGTATTTTGTACGGTATACTTAATATAGTATTTAATATATGAATTTTATATTAGAAGTATTATGTATATGTAATATCTAATAAAATATATTTTATTAACTTATAAAAATAAAAAAATTTAAAGTAAATTTTTTATTGCTTTTAAAATAAGTATATAAGGCTTAAAACTAACTAAAAAAAGTACAAACATTATAACTACACAAAAAAGACAAAATGAAGTGTTCCCTACTTTTGTTATTCGCTGTCTCAGCCATGGCTACACCAATAGCACAAATGTATGTATAAATATTTATAAAATATATTATATTATATCATTGCAATATTGTAATATTCATATTTAGAAAATTAGAAATAAATAAATACCGGGAAAAATTAAAAAAAATTTAAAACATATTTTCTATGACAATAATACGTTCATTTAGATAAACCACGATTATCTAGTTTGTCTTACTCACCACCTAAATTTCTTTTGCGTTTACCAAATGGTCAGCATAGAAAAAGTATAGTATTCTACTCAATTTCAACCTTCATCAGTAATGACTATCATCAATCGTTCGTAGAATAAAATATTATAATTTAAATATTTATTTTTTATTTGTGTATGTTATTATTGTACATATATATATATACATATATATGTATAATGTATATACATACATTCAAAACAATTCATAAAAATAATTACATTCATTTTAAGAGAAATTTTAAATTATATTTATTAAATATTATTTTAACATGAACATATATTAGAAATCCACTATATTTCTTAACACATTTTAAAAATATTAGGACAAAGTATATTTTAAAGATTTTTAAATTATATTTAAAAATTAGTTTTCTTGTTCGTTATTAAAATTATTAAAAGTTTTGTAGCCTGTATCGAACAAAAATATTTATTAATAATTACAAGACTTTTAATAAATTATGTTTATGAAATATTGTTTTTACTTCGCAAATATTTTATGAATATTTAATATTTCATAAATATTTCTAAAACATTTTGTGCTATAGGGGAGGCGGAGGTAGAATGCGACCAAGTGGCATGTATTACCGGCCTGGGCCTTCTTATCGAGCTAATTATGGATCTTCCAAAAATAGCGAATATGGAAATGCTATGGATTATAAAGAAGGTCTGAACTACGAAAGAGGTAACAGGGAATACGACGATCTTTATTATTCTTCAAATCCTGGTTCTTACTATCCTTATAATAATAATTATAACAATTGGAACTGTAATCCTTGCTCCAATTATCCTGGTTCCTATTATCCTGGTTCCTATTATCCTGGTTCCTATTATCCTGGGTCCTATTATCCACAACCTTATAACCAGCCCTCTGTTACTTATGCTCAAAGTCGTGGACGTGAGGATCAAGAAAAACTACAGTATGGAAAATCGGTTAAAGCTGCAGAAGCAGGAAAAAACCAGGAGAGCCAATATGCCAATGTTGAATCATCACCAGGCATCTATTGAAGATGAGAATATTAAATATTAAATACCGAATACTGTATATTTTATAATATATTTGGCAATTCTGCATTTAATATTGTACTTCTTGTAAAAAAATATATTATTATTTTTAAGCACGTTTTTTTATTACTTATTACCGACAATCAAAATCCCGACATAACATAAACCCAACAAATCAAAATCCCGAAAATTCAAAATACCTACAATTCAAAATCCCAACAATTCAAAATACACACATATGAAAGCTATTGATGGACTAAAGCCGCATATCCCATGTCCCACATCCCGCATGAAGTTCATGAGGTTCTCGAATGGTTTAAACAAAATTATTTACATGGAAGATTTAGGCTTCATTTTAGAAATGGTACAGCACGAAAGAAAGCAGTGCCTATATTCTTGAAACGGTCCACACGATGTTGCATACCACTTTCATCATTATGTCCTTGTCAGGTTCATGAAGAGATAAGAGTCTGTCCTTGTAATGTTGTATGCCACATCGTGTGGAGTGGATCAAGAATACGCCTGCAGTAGTGGAAAGAGATCAAAGTATTCTAACAGTTGTAAACAACATTATTGACATTACTACATCACCTTCTCTTTAGTTTAATATAATTGGGGGATCCCATGTAACTAAATAAAAAAATAAATTGTATAATCGATTCGTTTCTATATTATGGGGTAACCCAGTAAACCTTATTCCAAAAAAATTAACATGAATTTCAAACCATCTGGTGTAGACCCAAACGAGTGTAGCCATTTTGCACACTTCCTTAAATACCTAACTTGTTAGTAGTACATTTTAGTCCTCTAAATCTCGTAATTATTTGGCCTATTCTATTGACATAAACTTTTGACTTTAAGTATCCGCATAGAAAAAAAATCCAAAATTGATCCCCCCCGACCTATCCATCTTCTAGGAAATGTGGTATCAAGATCTATACTAAAGTAAGGTGGGGTAGGAACATCGCTATTTGCATCATTTGGGGAAAGAAGTGCAAGAGTTGGCACCAAGTACATATTGAGCTGCAGTTAGGTTTTCATTGAAGAAGTAGGGTCCCATTAAATGCCATGGAATCATTCCCACCCACATACTTAATTAGCCTTTTTTCGTTGAGCTTCTAGAGTCCACTGAGAATTTTCCCGTGACCAGTATGCAGTTGTGGCGATTTACTATACTATTAAGTAGAAAATTGGTTTCCTAAGAAAAAAAATTGTAATTTGATCACAATGTAATGAATTCTTTATAAAATTGCAGACTACGGTCGGGATCATCTCAATTTTTGTTGATTTTCTTAAATTTAAAAACCTTAATGTGTTATGAGTTATGTAAACATTTACTCTATTTTGTTATTATTTGGTTAGGTTTTTTATTTGAATTTGAATATTCAAATATGTGTGATAAATTTTGTTCTCTAAACTCTAAATTCATGTCTATAGACATATACATTAATAAAACCTTTTTCATTAGAAGAATATGTTTATCCAAAAATTTGTTAACAATTGTTTTTTATAACACCGTTAAAATGATTAAAATGACAAGAATCATCCAATAAAAATGATTTAAAATGTGGTGGTTTTCATTTTGAAAAATCGATGATGAAGTCATTACAAAATTATCAAAAACTAAAATAAACCTCTCCAAGGAAATTTCTCAAAAAAAAATAAATTCAACAGTTATGAATTTTGTTCCAAAATTTATCATCACCAGGTTGTATATATTTTTAAATATGATGTTATAATTTAAGTAAAGTTCAATTACTTTATTATAATCATAAGTAATATATATTTTTATGTGTTTCATACGGTATATATAATTAATATATTAATTATTATGTGAATAATATTTTAGGTGTATTATGTTAAACCCAATAAAATAATATTTTTATTTGCAAATAAAATCAAAAAAAAATTCCATAGAAAATTTTTTATTGCACTTGAAATTCGTATATAAAGCTTAAAACTAACAAAAAAGTACAATTATCATAACGACCATCAAAAAGACAAAATGAAGTGTTCCTTACTTTTGTTATTCGCTGTTGCTACCGTGGTTAGCGCAAACGGAATGGGACCAAGCTTATACCGACCTGGGCCTTCCTATGCAGCTAATTCTGGATCATACAGAAATAGCGAATATGGAAACGCTTTGGATTATAAGGAAGGTTTGAACTACGAAAGACGTAACAAGGAACAGGACGATATTTATTATTCTTCAAGACCAGGTTCTTACTACCCCTATAATAATTATTATAACAATTGGAACTGTAATCCATACTCCTATTACCCTGGTTCCTATTACCCCGGTTCCTATTACCCTGGTTCCTATTATCCTCAACATTCTAACTATTACCAACCCTCTGTTACTTACGCTCAAAGCCATGGACGTGAGGATCAAGAGAAACTACAGTATGCAAAAGCTTATAAAGCTTCACAAGGACGAAGAAACCAGGAGGGCCAATATGCCAATGTTGAATCATCACCAGGTATCTATGCATAGTGAGAAGTGAGAATACTGAATACCGAAGACAGGATATTTAATAATATATGTGGCAATACTGCATTTTATATTGAAGATACCTAATTTTTGTAAAAAAATATATTATTAATTTTTAAGCACGTTTTTTATTACCTTTTTAAGTTAAAATTTAAAACTAATTATGGTCAATTTAAAGGTATCTAATTTCATTTACATTTAAATGTTCGGTAAAGACTAAAGACCATTCATTTATTAATGATTACCGTTTGCAAATACCATTTATTTAGTTAAATTTCTGGTTAGTTTTATATTCTTGAGTAAACAATGAATGAGTAAAATTCGGAAGGTTCCTTATATCCAACTTTATTAAATAGATTGTTGCTATATGTTTCGGCTTGGGGAATCCATCATCAATCAATAGTTGACAATCAATCAATGAACAAGCTTCAAATAAAATGAATGTCTGAGCTATCATCCCCATCACTAGATAGTGAAGTATCCTTATGTACAATATTTACATGTTAGATTAGCAATAACATGAGGTAAAGGTCAGATCTAGTGCACACATTCAACGTTCTACGTTTGCAACAGATCTGACGTGTACCTCATCTTATTGCTAATCTAACATAGTTACCTGTAAATATTGTACTCAAGGAAGTAGGTGGGGCTGATAGCTCGGACATTCGAATAATTTGAAGCTTGTTCATTAATTGACTGTTAACTTTTGTCTGATGCTATGTTTCACAACTCGAAACATGTAGCAACAATGTATTTAATAAAGTTGTTCTTACTTAATTAATAATTAATGTTTTGTTATTTATTTCCAAGTTTGTTTACGAAGTTAAGCAAGTTCTGCCATGCATTAATCAAAATTCCCTTATACTCCTAAATCTATGTAAAGTTGTGAGACAAAATTAGGGAACATTCTAAAGTGGTTGGCTAAAGTGTAATAGTATTAAAAGATCAGGAAGCTATTTTTATATCAAAAATTTTTGGGGTTAGGACTTTTTCAAAAAAATAACACTACTTTTTAATTTGCTGACCGGTTTCCAATATACTTATATAATTCTTAACCGCTCAGCAAATTTAAAAAGTAGTGTTATTTTTTTGAAAAAGTCCTAACCCCAAAAATTATTGACATTAACTAAGATAGCCGGTGTAATTTTCGTATAGGCGATTTCAACATAGATGATTTCAACCAAAAAAGCAAAATTAAGTAAGTATTCCTTACTTTTGTTATTCTCTATCGCAATCATGGCTAGAGCATATACAGGGTTAGCCAGAAAAAAACTGGAAACGGACGATGTTCGTTTTCGGTAATTATTGATTTATTTTCACTATGAGTGAACCAGTTATGTACAGAGATAAAAGGGTTCTAAAAGACATTCCGGCCGATTGAAGGTAGGTATAGAAAAAAACTTTGAAGTCGTTTTTTTCGAAACCACATTTTTCAAATCGGCCGGACTCTTAACTCATACAATTCTTGACCGACAGACTTCAAAATTTAACTGTATATTCAAAATTACATTCTCTATAGAAATACGTAGGATTTTTTCATTATATTGAACAGTTGTTTTGTTATAGGTATTATTTCTGCCTCTAGAGTGGTCTAACCCCTTAATTTAAACAAGTTACCTATGAATACTGAACCTAACTTTCGTTTCTTAAATGCAACACCCTGTATATTTTTATATTTTTTGGAATCTACGATAAATTTGAATAACTCTTGTAGAAATAACTTATTTTAAAAGTTGTTGTAACTACAAGCAATTCTTGAATGTTAAGTTCGGCGACATGGATATGATATTACTAACTTTTTATGAATATTAAAAAGCTCTAACAGAAGCCAATCCTAATGACAAATTTCAAGTAAAATAAATTTAAAATTACTTCACTTATATTTTTGTAAAAACTTTTCTTTTAAACCGAAACACCTAATTTTTTTATGAATTTTATTGAATTAGCAAAAAAGAGTTCGGGAAGTATGAAAAAAATCATCTTCCTGTAGAGAGAAAAACTAAGCCATTAAAAATATAAACATATCCAATTTTTAACATTTCCTAATTTTATCCAAAATACTACATAATGTAAAATATTTTAACTAAAAATATAATAAAAAAACATACTTAAAAAAAATAATATATTTTATTACAAAAAGTAGGTATCTAGATTATAATATACAGTGTATTGTTACATATTATTAAATTTCATGTCTTCAATATTCTCAGTTTCAATACATATCTGAGTATTCATTAGCGTATTGACCTTCCTGTCTCTTTCCTGCTTCGGCAGCTTTATAAGCTTTTCTATACTGCAGTTTTTCTTGATCCTCACGTCCATGGCTTTGAGCGTAAGTAACAGAGGGTTGGTAATAGTTATTAGTTTGAGGATAGTAGGAACCAGGGTAATAGGAACCAGGATAATAGGAACCAGGGTAATAGGAGTATGGATTACAGTCCCAATTGTTATAGTAATTATTATAAGGATAGTAAGAACCTGGTCTTGAAGAATAATAAACATCGTCCCGTTCCTTGTTACGTCTTTCGTAGTTCAGACCTTCATTATAATCCAAAGCGTTTCCATATTCGCTATTTTTGTAAGATCCATAATTAGCTCCATAAGAAGGCCCGGGCTGGTAATAGCCCGGTATTGCGCTAGCCATGGTTGCGACAGCGAATAACAAAAGTAAGGAACACTTCATTTTGTCTTTTTGGCAGTTGTTATAATATTTGTAAATTTTTTGGTAGTTTTAAGCTATATATACTTATTTCGAAAGCAATAAAATTTTATTATTTTTATTTGCCAATAAAAATATTTTTTTGTTGGATTTAACATACTTGTTACTTTTAATATAAAATTAATATACTAAATGCTATATTAAATAAATATACAGTACTACATACATAAAAAATACATAAATTTTTACGACGATAATATATTTGTAAATTATATATATTTTATAACATTTAACTTACATATTTAGATAAGGTTGAAATTTTAGGAAAATTTAACAACAAAAATTTCCGAACTTTTAGACCCGAATTTTCGCATTTTATAAAATCTAAATATCTTCATTCTTAAATTATTTTATCAAAAATAATACCAGTTTATATAAGTATAATTCAAAAATGTATACAATAATTGCGACCTCTTGGTATAAAAGTGTTAAATTAATTTAACACTCCTTAAGGAGGGTACCCCAAAATTTGATCGACAACGGTTAACTGAATATAGTAAATCTAAATATTAGTCGATATGACAGTATTTATCTATAGGGTACCTACAGGACACAGGACGTGGAAGACAGTCGGTAAATTTGAGCGCTTGATTTTGAAATTCTCTTGATATTTGCGGTTTTGATCGTTTTTTTTTTCAGTGTAGCTTTTTTTAAATTTATTTTATTGGTACCGAAAATAAAGTGGTCGATAGTCGATAGTCGATATGATATAACAATTGGAACCCCAAAATTTTTTAAAAGGATCCGGTTCAGGTTTCGAAAATTTTAGATTAAGGGTTAGGGTTCCGATTCGATTACTGACATCAAAAAAATGATTACCTTCAACAATCACAAAGATACCCTGTGGACACCCTATAAATAAGTAGAGGCATATCTACCAACATTTAGATTTACTAAATTAAATATTGAGATAAATCAAATATTTTTTGTTATTTTTTTTTTAATTTCAACTTTATCTAATGGTGCAATTTTATGCAAACCTGTAGGTCCTTACAGGAAATATCTGTAAGATAAGCATGGAAAGCATCCATTAGAACTCATATGTATAACAAACTTTAAAGATTTCTCCGATAAGGACCTACAAATTTGTACAGATTTGCACCATAAATATGTAAATGTTATAAAATATGTATATTTCAAAAATTCATTAAGTTCTATCATAAATATGTATGTATTTTTTATGTATTTAGTATAAGAATTTTACGTTAGAAGTATCAAGTATGTTAAATCTAATAAAACAATATTTTTATTGGCAAATAAAAATAATAAAATTCCAAGTAACTATTTTATAGCTTTCGAAATAAGTATATAAAGATTAAAACTAACAAAAAATTTTCAAACATAACAATCACCAAAAAGACAAAATGAAGTGTTCCTTACTTTTGTTATTTGCTGTCGCAACCATGGCTAGCGCAATACCGGGTTATTACCCGCCCAGGCCTTCATATGGAGCTGATTATGGATCTTACAAAAATAGCGAATATGGAAACACTTTGGATTATAAGGAAGGTCTGAACTATGAAAGACGTAACAAGCATCAGGACGATCTTTATTATTCTTCAAGACCAGGTTCTTACTACCCTTATAATAATTACTATAACAATTGGGACTGTAATCCATACTCCTATTATCCTGGTTCCAATTATCCTGGTTCCTATTACCCTGGTTCCTATAATCCTCAACCTTATAACTATTACCAACCCTCTGTTACTTACGCTCAAAGCCATGGACGTGAGGATCAAGAAAAACTACAGTATAGAAAAGCTTATAAAGCTGCCGAAGCAGGAAAGAGACAAGAAGGTCAATACGCTAATGAATACTCAGATATGTATTGAAACTGAGAATACTGAAGACATGAAATTTAATAATATGTGAGAATACACTGTATTTTTTAATATAGATACCTACTTTTTGTAATAAAATATATTACTATTTTTTAAGTATGTTTTTTATTTTATTTTTAAAGTAAAAATATTGAAGACATAATATTTAATAGTATGTGACAATACACTGTATTTTATAATATATATAAATACCTACTCTTTTTCAATAAAATGTATTATTATTTTTAGGCATGTTTTTACATTATTTCCCAATAGTTTGGACAAAATTTGGAAATATTGAAAATTGAAATGTTTTTATATTTAATGGCTTTGTTTTCCTATGTTCAGGAAGATGGTTTATTTCATAAGGTCCCTACAGAAACGCGAACATGTTGGGGTACAAGTGCGTGAACATGTATCCCAACATGTGCGCAGTCCCTACAGACACGCGCACATGTTGCCATAAGTGCCCGAACATGTACGCGGGTTTAAATTTACCTACAGACACATACTTTTTGTCAATCCCCTCAATTCAATTTCACCACCCTACATGTTCGTGTACAGTTGCTCCCAGCTGGAAGTAGGACAAAAGTAATAACGATCGCGTATTCTTTGTCCTACTTCCAGCTGGGAGCAACTTTACATTACCACGTACATGTACAGCTACTTCTGCCTACGCACGGGCAAAAGAATTGTACGTACGCGTATCTGTAGGGGGCTATAGGATTATGCAAAATAATAATGTTTAATTGCCTACTTCCCAAACTCGTTCAAAATAATCTAAAAATATTTAAAACATTTGTAAATTATAATTGGAAATATCATTGAATTTTCGTATTAAGAGCAATTTCCTAAACGGAAAATATAGTGGTTTGTCGAGTCTTTTTATAAGGTTGACTTATAAGTTATACCTCCGACTTGGGGCAAATTTAGTTTTTGTAAAACATGCGCATTAAAAACAACGCCATTTCATATTTTTAGTTAAAATATAAAGTAAATAACAAATTTTTTATATCAAAATTACGAATTTCTATATAGCGAGTTTTCTATATAACGATTTTTTTTTAGTTTTCGTGATGAAACGTTATATAGAAGTTCGACTGTATATATATATATATAATTGTATGTATATAATTGTAGGTGGCGCTGTTTTGACAGAAGCAACTGATCGAAACGAATAAAAATTGTTCCTATTTTATTTAAAATTTACACAAAAGTTAATTATATAATATAATGATTTTAATAATAAAATAAATAATATTAGCGGGGTTAAATATAAATTTTTACTTGACCTGTCCTTTTTTTGCAACTTATAAAGAATCCAAGAGAGGGCTTTCGGAATTCCTTTTCAGCGCCTCTATCGAAAATTACAAGTTTCTCAGAGTTACAAAACAGAAACCCAAAGTCACTAGTGTAGCAAAGTTAGATTTTCTAAACCACTAATATGAATGATATATATACGATTTTCTCATATGGTCGTCGGAAACTTTATTTTATCCTTCACCTAATTACGGTTTGAAAATTATCTTTACTTGTCATAACGATTTGCAAAAATAATTTTTGGTTATCTTCTCCACGAATTCTTGGGGAAAAAATGGTAAAAGCGCATAAAGCATAACGTTTTTAAATCGTACTAGAGAGTTTATTTAAAAATTGTTGGAAATATTATAAAAATAACCTGGATGGGCACTCTGTATATCAAGTGCAGTATTTTTGGAAAGGTTTTTTAAAAGAATAAACTTCTGCCAAAATATTCTTTTTAATACTATTCATATACAAAAATAAATGTTAAAAATTAATTTAAAATTTATTCTCTATTCACATTTTAATATAAGTTGTTAGAAGACCTTTCTAACAATACCACATTCGACCCATACTGCCATTTTTGATTCGTTACAGAAAATGAATATTATACTAATAAATTCTTTGTATTCACTTGGTGATAAAATTTCAGTCTCTTTCGACATAGCGTTCTAGAAAAAGGGTGAACGGGTGGTCTGAGACACCCTGCATAACTAAAAAAATTATCTTTGTTCGATTGTATGTTTTGTGGATTTTTTCGATTTTAATCAATGCACACACTTTCATGTAGAATAATAATATTTTCTCCACGACTATTGAATAAACGATTCATTACATTTGAATTTTTTAATAAGTAATGAAATTCATTACTAAATTTTTGACATTATTCAACAAGCTCGGACCGAGTGCGGACAATGGAACAACCACAAAGCTGCAGTATTGCCTACTTATTGGGTAATGAGCAATGGATTATGGGTAATTTCAACCACAAAATAAAATTTACGTAGATGAAATCAAAAATACGAAAAATAACCTCAAAAAATGTGCATAAAAGTACCGTAAAATACAGAAAATGGCCATTATTAACTCAGACCTCTTATGCAATTTCGGTCTTCGTGAATAATGGCTATAATTTCTCGCTCGTTGAATAATATACTATTTCCATTCGTTGCATACTTCCTGAAACACGTTGTATATAAAAAATAGAAACATTACATTTTCAACATAAATTTGTTTGCTTTGTAACAATCTTTTTTTTAAATAAAAACCCTAAATTTTATCGCAAGTAGAGTTATTTAAATTATTATTGCTTATCCGTAAATTCATCACACTGTAAACAGAAACATTACGACAATAAAAATGAAAACATATCCATTTTTATTATTTTCTAATTTTGTCCAAACTACTGGGAGATAATGTAAAATCATAAATATTTTTAAAAATTTTAACCAAAGAAATAATAAAATCATGCTAAAAAATTACTAATATATTTTTTACAAAAGTAAGTATTTACATTATAAAACACTGTATTGTCACATATTATTAAATATCATGTCTTCAAAATTTTCACTTTTAATAAATATCTGAGTATTCATTAGCGTATTGACCTTCCTGTCTTGTCCCTGCTTCGGCAGCTTTATAAGCTTTTCTATACTGTAGCTTTTCTTGATCCTCACGTGCATGGCTTTGAGCGTAAGTAACAGAAGGCTGGTAATAGTTATAAGGTTGAGGATAATAGGAACCAGGGTAAAGGGAACCAGGGTAATATGAACCAGGATAATAGGCGTATGGATTATAGTTCCAATTGTTATAATAATTATTATAAGGATAGTAAGAACCTGGTCTTGAAGAATAATAAATATCGTCCTGTTCCTTACTACGTCTTTCGTAGTTCAGACCTTCCTTATAATCCAAAGCGTTTCCATATTCGCTATTTTTGTAAGATCCATAATTAGCTCCATAAGAAGGCCCAGGCGGGTAATAACCCGGTCTGGCGCTAGCCATGGTTGCGACAGCGAATAACAAAAGTAAGGAACACTTCATTTTGTCTTTTTGGTGGTTGTTATAATGTTTGTACATTTTTTGTTAGTTTTAAGCTATATATACCTATTTCGAATGCAATAAAAAAGTTACTATGAAATTTTATTATTTTCATTTGCCAATAAAAATAATTTTTAGATTTAACATACTTGATACTTCTAAGATAAGATTTGTATACTAAACACTATTAAATACTATATTAAATAAATATAAAATACTAAATACATAAAAAATTAATAAATATTTACGATAATAATAAACTTATTTTATAACATGTAACTTACATATTTAGTATTTAGACAAGGTTGAAATTTTAGGGAAATTAAAAAAAAATATTTGATTTTAGATTTTTTTGCAAACGTTTAAAACTATTAGACCTGAATTTTTATATTTAGGAAAAAAATAGTTTTTAACTGTTGTTCTAAATACCCTAATTTTTCTTAATGATTTTACAAAAAATATCTCAGTTTATATAAATAGCATTAAAAAATATATACAATAATTGCGAGCTCTTGGTCTGAAAGTGTTAAGTTTTGCAGGGTACTTCAAAATTTGATGGAAAACGGTTAACTGAATACAGGCTGATTCACATTTATGTGCAAATCTCTCGGGTGGTGATTTCTTAGACAAAAATAAGAAAACAAGCTCATATAAATATATATATGTCCGATTCCGCTTCCCAAGTTAGTTA
The DNA here is from genome assembly GCA_963971135.1 of Stenus bimaculatus. NCBI lineage: Eukaryota > Metazoa > Arthropoda > Insecta > Coleoptera > Staphylinidae > Stenus > Stenus bimaculatus. The sequence goes on from OZ020180.1 coordinate 22,592,083, forward strand.
GAGCTCTTCAAAGGTGCTGACAGAGAAGAGGTTTTTGACCATTTATTTCAGAATGGATACTAGTCAAGCATTCAAATTTGGCATAACTCTTAATATGCATGGGACTCAAGTCCATGATTTTTTGAAAATTTTTTCTTGGTTTTAAGCGGTATTTTAAGAGATCGCTGGTGGTAAAAACAATGGTAACTTTTTTATATTACTAAACGTTTATCAGATTCTTTTTAACCGATTTTAACCAAATATTTTTTAAGACGCGTCTATCCACGGTGTTTACCTTTGGTAAAAATTTGAAATCGCTAACTTTTATAGTTTTCGAGAAAAACAATAAAAATCGATTTCCATGAAATATTTCAAGCCCGTATCCTTAAAAATATCTAAAAAAATTATTTTTTGCACTTCCAAACAATAATGAGCCATTTTACTCTCTTAATGGCAGAAGTAAAAGTAACACATTTACTACCAAGTATTCATTTAATCTCTAGGGATTAAAAGTCCCATAACGGTTCATTTAATCCCTTGGTATTAAAAATATTTCGTAGTTAGATATTACAAACACAGATGGCGCGCAAGTTTTGAAAAATAATTGTTTCTGAATTCTGAATTATATTTGATAATTTAATACTTAAGTATATTTCTAATATTACTACAATCATTTTTAGGGTTTTTTTTATTTGGGAAAGGAATTTATTATAGTTTTTTGTCTTAAATTCAAAAAATTTTATTGACAAGAAATTCTAACCTCTAAATTGTCTTGTATTATTTATTAAGATATCTAATGGTTTTATCTAATGTAGTATGCTAAATGCTTATATTTATACAATTCAAAAGATTTTTGTTAGTTGTTTAAGTTTCTAGAAGACAAACGATAGAATGTTTCATCATCACTCGGAAGTTCATGCAGACTGATCCGTATCGAATCATGGTATAGGTACTTAAATTTTTAATAATATTTAATTTTTCATAAATTAACCGATCAATTGATTTTAGGTTTCCGATGTGCTTCAAAATTATACAAGACTGGAGAAAACAACACAAATTTATTAATAGATATGTACATTTACAAATTACTAAATATAAATATGTACGTTTACTCTAACATTACAATCAATACAATTTGTTAGACCAAATAAAGGAGGTACAACTTGTTCAATTATTTTTTTTAATAAGGTGACAGTTTTATGTCTGGCTCAGTAGTTATTTGCATTCGAAATAACCATTGTCCCAAAATTGAAAACGTTTGTTCAAATAATTAATTGGAAGTGCAAAAAATTTAATATGCACTACTGGAGCAAAGTGCATTTAATCCTTCGTGTGGTTGTTGCCCTCGACTACGTCTCGGGCAACAATTTCCACACTCAGGATTAAATTACTCACTTTGCTCCCTTGGTGCATAAATAACTATTTCGAATATTTTCAAAATTGACCCCGCAACTGAAAGATAATAGAAAATGGATGAAATGTAGGGGTTACTTGCTCTCTACACCCCTCAAAAAAAAATTTACACCCCAAAAACTCAAAAAAATTAACATTTTTCTAGGTAATGTACTTTAAAAAATAATTACATTTTAAAAAATTTAATAAGATAATATCGATAATTTTAACAAACTTATCTGAACGAATTTTTATTTCCTAATTTTAATTATTATGCGAAATATGAAATTTTCAAAATACATATTTACCCATTTATCATTTATATAAAAATTCATATCTTTTGATCAAAAAGTCGTAGAGCCTTGAATTATTTTTTATTTTTTTCTTATTTCTTTATACTGCAACCTAAAATTATTAACTTTCAAATTTTAATTTGAAACTGTGCACCCTTGTTATCATACTAAAAACCCTATTTTTTACCAAAATTATTCCATAAGTTACATAGGAACCTTTTTTCTTAACTATGGAATAATTTTGGTAATATAATTGGCCTACAAAAATTTGTAGTGAAAAAGTAACAAAATGTTTAAGTTATACAACATTTAATTAAACCTGAATAGAATCTAATAAAAATTAGTCCGGAAATATCGTATACATTTTGAGTTATATTGTTGTACGAAAATATGATATACATTTTTAATGTATGTCACTAGAATGGTTTTCGTATGATATATTATAATAAATCTGAAATATAACAAAGAATAATATAAAAAAATTCTACTAAACAACTAAGTCCTTAATTTTCCACTATTTGTCACATTATAAGAATAAAATAAATAATACTAATAATAATACGGGTGGGGGGGGCTTTTATATTTCGGGATTGTGCAACCCTAGTGGTGGTATCTACCAATTGACGTCTCTATCGTAATTTTGACGGTATTTGCGTGTTGTTTGAGGTAACTTGAAAAATTCATATCCAGGAAAAAATGGACTTAAATCGTGAATATTTTCGTGGGGTGATTTTTACCACTTTCGAAATGGATTAACTCAATTACAGTGCATCGATGAACTTAATTCAATTTTTGGCGATGAAATACTATTAAGGATCAGTGGTTATAGATGGTTTACCGTACTCAATCATAGCCGTAGTTCGCTCATGGACGATTTTCGTAAAGATCGATGGAAATCGGTTATTGTTCCCAAAAACATTTTTGCGTTGCGTGAACTGCTAGATCATTATATGACTTATCGTGAGATTGAGGTATCATTAGTGGGACCATCCTACATTCAATATAATATGAACCTTTGGTCGCAAAAAAATTGTTTGGGTTGGGACCACATAATTTGACAATCGCTCAGAAACAAGCTTGTCGCAAAAAAATGCTCACAACATTCGATCTCGTTGCTTTAAAACATGTATATGCACCCAATGACTTCTTTCTATTCCCTAACATCAAAACTTTTGATGCGTTCAAAATGCATGTTTGGAGATACCTCAATCGGAGTGGAAAAAGTGCCTCGAAAATTGGTTTACTCGCATGCAAAAGTGTATTGATCTTCTTGGAGAATATTTTTAAAAACAATAAAGCCATTTTCGATCATAATATATTTTTTTCCATTTTCGTGATTAAAAGTCGCATTTTTTTCAACTAAATGTAGTGGGTAAAGCATGTCTTTTAATCACAAGTGAGCTAAAATCTTTTGCCCACTCAAATGAATTGAAAAATGTGCAATGTTAGTTGCATAACAAAATAGGAAAAACGTCAATTATTAAATTCAAAAGAATTTAACGTATTTAAAAAAAAATACAGGGTGTCCCATTTTAATTAATCCAGCTGAATATCTTTTCAAAAATGTTTCAGACAAAAATTGTAGCGGCTCGAGGGGGACATTTAATAGTGCCATGGGATTTTAATTGTTATGGGGTTTTATGGAAAAACATTTTTTTTCAAATGGGAACCCCCATTTTTTATTGTAGATTCGTAATCTATGGAAAATAATAAGAAAGTTTTGAATGAAACTTTTTTTTCTAAAATTTCAATTTTTCGCTATACAATGAGCTTCTATAAAAAACTAATCTGTCACAATATAACAATTATGTGCGAAACACAAAGTAGGCTGAAAATGAAATTCCTTTAATTTTATAAGCCTTCTTCCTTAATTGAAAAATATTATTTAACATATTAAATTGCAAATAAAATTGAAAAACCGTTTTGACACCTATTGTTTCCAACCTTTGACTTTATTTTAAATTTTATAAGTAAAAAAAAATAATATTTTTCTTAAAAAATAATAAAAATAAAATAAACTTTTTTTAAATTTATTTTTTTTTAATAAAGTAAAATAATATTTTTTATTAATAATTGCCTTAATTTAAGCACTTTTTGTCTTTTACGATTTTTCTTATAAAGCTTTAGTTTTCTAGTAAAAAACTGTATCGAAAATCCCAAAATTTGTGTTCATTTTGGTGAATATAGCGAAAAATTGAAATTTTAGAAAAAAAAGTTTCAACCAAAGATATTCAGCTGGATTAATTAAAATGGGACACCCTGTATATAGATATACAGGGTGTCCAGAAATTAAGTTTTGCACACGCAAACGTAGGTTGACATAACCTTAAATTTTGAAATTTAAATGAAGATCTTTTTGTGTTACAATTTAATTAATATAAATATGGAAACTCAAGAAAGTGATAATATAATTATAAGTTGTAGGTTCTCCTCCTGATATTTTGAAAAGGTAAATAAAATTTTCCAAAAATTAGAAAATGTAACTAAAGTAGACATTATTTTTTATTTTAACAAAAATGGAAAAAATTAGGTTTACCACACGTGAGCAAAGTGATTTTATGATTCATTCATTCAACAGTCAAACTCATGATAAAATCATACACTTTGCTCACTTGTACTAAAAAGGTAGGTATTTTGCTCTAACCCCGAAATGTAAAAGTGATCAGTAAATTAAACTATTTGGTAATCTCAATTTATTTATACATAAAAATAATTATTCATACACCTCCCAGTAGTGAAAATCACTAAATTAAGTATATTAAATAGTTTATTTAGTTTACTAATTACTTTTTCGTGTAAATAACTCCCTAGTAAAACTACTTTACTGGAAGGTGAATAAACCGGCCCTAAATATCATAAATTATTTAAATATGCAGTATAAAAATGACATATTTTAAATGATAATAAAATTATAATTTATGTATAAATTTGATAAGTATTATTTATGCCTCATTCACACATCTCCAAAATGGCCTGAAGCTTATTGGTACTGGGATTATTTCTAATATTTTAATGAGTTCTGTACTTGTTTCAGAATTGTTATTAGCAATCTACAGATCCTTGTATTTTAAATTACAAATACAAATTGACTTAAAGTTTTTTGTTTTTTTTTTCATTCTAATTTAAATCGTAAAATTGTTATTTAAATTGATTTTAATGAAAACTTTTCAAAATAATTATATGTTAATAAAAAGTAATGTCCGAAACACATTTATTTCTTACAATTGTCTTAGGGAAATGGTCAATTCCAAAAAAATCTTCTATGCTATCATTTGAATAAAGAAGACACTAACTTAATACTTAATCTTGGAATGAGAGATTAGAGTTCCCAATTCCTAATTTAATTTTAGTGACATGATGGTTTAATAGAACTGACCTATCTATCCAAATTTAGAAGAATTTACCAATAAAATTACTTACTTTTATAAAGAATTAAATTTACGAAAGTATCATTTTTTTTTTATTTATTGCTCTGAGAAATTATTATTTATTTTTTTGTCATATTTTATTGTTTTCCGATAATATTTTTTTATTAGATTTTAATTTACATATGTATTCATAATTCTAATAAAATTTTTATCTTGAACATTATACTGTATTTAACTTTTTTACAGTTACAATAAATACTACTTAAGTTTAAAATATTTTTAAAATTAAAGACATTTTGAAAAAATTAAATCAAATACATGTAAATAAATTCATACCAACCTACTTCATATTAATAAATTATACCTACTCCTTAAAATTAATAGGTACAAGCAATAAGTGTGTAATTTAATGTTTTTTACTCCTATGAATAGGTAATCACGCATTTTTTACTTAATTTATACAAATTTCTATTTACTATGCTAAATAAAATAATTTTTTTTTAATCACAAGATCACGTAATCTACTAAAAATGAATTTTGCAATAATTAAAGTCGAATCATAAAAACCTATAATGGATACGAGGATCATATCAATAAGTAATAGCGAATTTTTATTTAATTTATGCGAATTTCTATGTGCTTGGCTAAATAAAATAAATTTATTTTTAAGCATAACATCACGGAATCTATTATAAATTAATTTAGATAAAATATTTTGATCATAATATTATACAGGGTGTAAATAAATTTACGGGCCATTACTTGAAAATACCTATAATGTATTGGGAATTTCGACTTGGGATACGCCCTCTGGGAGTTATTTGCTGAAGCTAGAAAAGGTCTACCTTGACATAACCTGTTTTTGTAAAATTTATTTCCGTGCAGTTATAAATCAGTTTCCTTGGGTTTATTATTACTATATTAAAATAATAATATTTTTTACAGGTTGTAATTTATTACTTACCCCAAAACAATGTACTTAAGGGGTTAGGCCACTCTAGGATTTTAAAAATATTGAAATTTTAAAACAGTCACGGATCAACTTAAAATCGGTTAGAAAAGAAGTACAGGAGCAGGATATTAATGTGGAAGGCCAATTGTATGGTACAGGCATCGCAGATTGAAGGTAGGTACATAAAAAAAAACTTTGAAAGCGTTTTTTTCGAAACAACATTTCTCAAATCGGCCGGACTCCTAACTCATACAATTCTTTACCTATTGACTTCAAAATTTAACTGTATATTCAAAATTACATTCTCTATAGAAGTAGGTAGGATTTTTTATTATATTGAATAGATCTTTTGTTATAGGTAATTTTATAGCGATTTTTCATGGCATTTTTTTCTTTTTTACTTCAGAGGGGCGCCGTTTCTGCAAAAATAAATATATTAAAAAAATCCTACGTACTTCTATAGAGAATGTAATTTTGAATAAACAGTTAAATTGTATAGTCAGTAGGTCAAGAATTGTATGCGTTACGAGTCCGGCCAATTTGAGAAATATGGTTTCGAAAAAAATGCTTTCAAAGTTTTTTTTATGTACCTACCTTCAATTTCCGATGCCTCTACCATACAATTGGCTTTCCACATTAATATCCTGCTCCTGTGCTTCTTTTCTAACCGATTTTAAGTTGATCCGTGCCTGTTTTAAAATTTCTTTTCTTTTAATCATAGAGTGGCCTAACCCCTTAAGCAATTATGCAAGTAAGAAATAACACACACTGGTCAATAAAAGATAAACACAAAAAACTTGATCGAAACAGAGCCGCAGTTACTAAAACCAATAAAAATTAAATCGGCGCAAAAATCTTTTAGTACTTTTTCCTCCATGTTTTTTTCAAATTTACGTCAAAATAGCGCCATCTATCCGTAGTCGAAATTCCCAATAATATCTAATTTTAAAGCATTTTAGTGACAGCTCACAAGCGATTATTTTTTGTGACAAGTGAAACGTCAAAAATATCAGCGATTATTTTGTGACGTTAATATCAAACTTCAATAAGATTGAAATTGACTGTCAAATTTTCCACAAAAAAGTGAAAACTGTTCGTTAAATAGTCCCTTAAAAATGCACTCTTGTTCAAATTATAAGTCAAATATTTTTCATACATTAACACTCATGTCAATTGGGGTTAAAAATTAAAACTTAACCCCAAATGACATTCGTGGTAATGACAGTGAAAAATATTCGACTTAAATTTGACCACTCGTGATATTACATATGATTATTTCATGCCTTCATCCTGACAAGCGTTCTGATTGGTCCATTTGTCATTGGGTTATCGTGATAATTAGGGTCCTACCTTTGACATTTGAAGTAAAGTCTGACGTTAAAATTTGCAAATATTTTTTGTATTTTGCAGAAATAAGGCTTGAAATAATCTATCCAAATACAATTCGTAGATTGAAATCACTATAATAATTGTGTCGCTTTATTGCCAATTCAATTGTGTTGCTTTTTAGAAACACAATTTCATTTGTCAATAAATTGACAGAATTATTGCGGATTTCAACCTACTCATGGTATTACTATTGATAATTACAGTCCTATCTAAGTTATCAAGTTTTGACGTTTACATGACATGTGTTTAGATTTCAAATTTGACATTTAAGGTAAAAACTGACATTAAAATTTATAATTTTTTTTTGTATTTTGCAGAAATAAGGCTTGAAATAATCTATCCAAATACTATTCGTAGGTTGAAATCACTATAATAATTCTGTCGCTTTATTGCCAATTCAATTGAGTTTCTAAGCAACACAATTTCATTTGTCAATAAATTGACAGAATTATTGCGTATTTCAACCTATTCATGGTATTACAATTGATTATTTAATTATAATAAGAGCGATTAAAAAGCGAGTTTAAGTGATTTTGAATGCATAATTTAATGTATTTCATTATTTTTCCATTAATAAAAACGTTGATTTACTTATTTGACATTATTTAACATAATATTATTCACACATTAAATAAAAATATATTTTTAGATATAAGAACTGTAAATTTTACTAAGGTCTTCAATTTACATTTTTATGACTAACGTTATTTTATAACTGGAAAAATTTTACTGCTATGGAAATAATGGCTGCGTGAAAATCCAGTAAAACTAACTAGGTAGTCCATGATGATATAGAAATTAATATTTTTAATATTGTTTTATACAGCTTCAATATTTATCTCAATTTTCTATTCCTTCGCAAATCGTTTTATTTACATCAAAAAAGATCCCCACTTAAATCCTTGATATCTTCTTTTAAATTTTCTACTTGCTTTAATTGATTTTTATCGTTTTGTAATTTAGCTTCAATTAAACTACAATTAATTATTACAATTAGTTATTAAGACATGACAACATAGAGGGTGTTTGTAAAAGGTCTTTACAACAGCTTACCACATATTCCTTAGACCAAAATAAATCGATTTAAGTAAACTTATCTTAGTATAAAGTTGCTTAGTTTGGGCGCTATGTAGCATTGAGGTTACAATTTTGAAATTGTTTTTCTGTTATAAATTTAAAACGGCTTATGCGATTTTGTTCAAATTTGGTAGGTAGGCATAGTTTTAGGAGAGAAAAAATTCCATATCAAAATTTTGATTAAAATTAATCCAGGGGTGTAGAACTTGTTTTTTTCTATAAGTAAATGTTTCAAATTTCTACGCCAATGGAAGAAAAGAGGTTTAGGAATAGTTTTTAGATTAAATAAATTATTTACTAAAGAAAAGGTACTCTTGATAAGATTCGATTACTCTCACGGTTTTCGAGAAATTTAATAATTTGCAGTAAATTTTATAAAAAAAAATATTTACCAAAATGCTAATAATAAAAATTTTATTTGCCCAACAGACAACGAGGTCCAGTTATTGGAAAATATAAAAAAAATACAATTCATTTTACAAATGTAACAGTACTACGGGGTGATTAGATAACAATATGCGATTTGTGTTAAGACGATAGTCGGCGAAATTTTTTGAGCGTAAAATGTGACTATACGGAATACCATTTTTTAGACAAACCAGTAAATGAAATTCTGTTTTTTTTTTGTAGTAGTAGTTCATTAATACTTGGCATAACATGTCTATTATTTTGTTTTTGTATTTTTTATTGAATTTTTAGATTTATAGACAATCAAATCTGACCTAAAAATGAGCAAGTTTTGCTTGCTGTTTTAAACCTTATACTCGATATAATCGGAAAAACAGAATAACACTTTTATGAAGTTGTGTATTTAGATAAGAGAAAATTTTACAAATCTCAATTTGAAGGTCCCTTGTTAAAGAAAAATGGTATTTTCTAGGACCAGGTTTTTTTAAAAGTGCCAATTTTACTGCTGCCGTATGAGTATTTGGTGTGACTTACAAAAACAAAACCAGAAGAAATTGGTAGCCACAGGACTCTTCTGTGTACCAAAAAAAGAAATTTTAAAAAAGCTTCAATAGAAAAAAAATTATGAGCAAAACCCCAAATATCAAGCGAATTTCAAAATCAAGCCGACTATCGCCTTAAGATACTTAAACAAATAACAATAAGCGAGTGATTCTTTAACAAACAATTAATAGATTAATAAATAAATTAACAAAGCTTGTTCGATAATGCTGATTAAAGTTAACTTTAATGAAGGGATTCAATTATTGCTCTCTTGAAGGTGGGAAATGACAGTAAGAAGATATCTGCATTATATTGCACTTCATTGTAGAACTTCATAATTTTAAGAGGGGGGTTGCTGTAGTGGTTTGTATTCGTTCTAGGTATGACAAAGGTTGAACTATTACGAGCAGATAATCTGGGCACATGAAAGACAAAGTGAGTGAGCAGATTCGAATCATCAATCAGATTATTTACAAGTTTATACAAAAATGATACTAACATTGTTTCATATTTATATTGGTGATCATAAAATATTCCGGTTCGAAACAAGTTAGAGAGTTCGATAAAAGTTAGCAAAAAAGCTCCAGTTGGAAAAATGTCAAACAAAGTCCTCTTTTTTAATTTTTATGAATGTTTTGAAAGCAAATCAGAAGTACTCCCGTGCTCATACAAATCATTGCAAAACAACAATTTGTTCAGGCTCTGTAGCATACTAACGAATTGACCAATCGAATGAAATTACAGACATACACTTGGAAAACAATACTGAGGTCGACATAATCAAATTTTAATTATATTATTAAATTTTAGATATTTTTATACCAGTAAACTTTGTATAAAAATGCAGCTGAAAAAAATGTAAAATTTAAAACAAATTAAAATTGGATTAAGCAGAATGTAAAATATTGAATTCCATAGAGGTGACCCATGTTTCGTTTACACCCGTTACTTAGCATGAATTATTTGATGTTTTGTAATGACTTGAATGAGTATGAAAGAGAAACAGTGGCATGTAATCTACACATTGATACAAGGTAAAAAACGAAAATGTTGTTATCCATTTTTTATTAGTTTTCGAGTTTGGCGTTTTAAATTTAAAGTTGGCAATACTTCCATAACTCTTTTCTTGTACCATGGATTGGTCGCGATAGTTTTAATTTACCCTTAAGGTCCTCAGATCTTCAATGATTAGATTTTTGTTTGGAGAACTGATTAAAAATTAAGGTTTGATATGTATCCGTACATTTTGCATAAGTATACAGGGTGTTCTATTACTAAACCTTGGGGATAGAAAGTTAGATACAAGCAAATTAAATTTATTATTTTTAAATGTATAATTATATGACAAATGAACAAATTAATTATTATTTTGTATACAGGAACATTATTTCAAAACTTTAATATTTAAATTATAATAAGTATGAAATAAAAATACGTTTTTAAAAATAGTATTAAATTTTATTAAAAAAACATATAAATGGATATCATAAAATACATTATATTGTCAAATATTATTAAATAGATTTCCAATTAGACTCTTACATTAAAAAATGTGTTAATTTAATGAAATGTCTTCCATTTCTTTACTTCCTGTAGATATCTGGTGTATTATATTCAACATTGGCATATTCGGCTTTCTGTTTTTTTCCTGCATCTACAGCTTTATAACTTTTCCCGTACTTTAGTTTCTCTTGATCCTCTCGTCCATGGCTTTGGGCGTAAGTAACAGAGGGCTGGTAATAGTTATTTGATTGAGGATAATAAGAACCAGAATTACATGAACCAGAATTACATGAACCAGGATAATAAGAACCAGGATAATAAGAACCAGAATAATAAGAATCAGGATAATAAGAACCAAAATCATAAGAACCAGGATAATAGGAACCAGGATAATTTGAGCATGGATTGCAGTTCCCATTATTATAATTATAATTATTATTATTATTATAAGGATAGTAAGAACCTGGATTTGAAGAATAATAACTATCGTCCTGTTCTTTGTTACGTCTTTGGTATTTCAGGCCTTCCTTATAATCCAAAGCTTTTCCATGTTCACTATTTCTGTATGATCCATAATTAGCTCCATAAGAAGGTCCAGGCCGGTATAAGCCATGTCGTATTCCATTTGCGCTAACCATGGTTGCGACAGCGAATAACAAAAGTAAGGAACACTTCATTTTGAATGTTTGATGACTATTATTGTTATGATGTTTGTACTTTTTTGTTAGTTTGAAGCTTTATATACTAGTTTTGAAGCAATAAAAAAATTTACTATAGAATTTTATTATTTTTATTAGCCAATAAAGATATTATTTTATCAGACATAATACTCCTAATGTAATATTCACATATTAAATGATATATTTAATACATATGCCGTATAATCATATAACCCTATAAAATACATTAAAAAATACATATTTATACGTAAAAAGTTGGAATTATGTCTACATATTTTATAACTGATAACATACATAATTATTTTTATATATTTGGAAAAATTTAAAAATATATATATTTGATACCTACAGGGTGTCCCAGCGCTTCGAGGAAGTAACATTACTCTATAATGAAAAAAGATATCGACATGCGGTTTTATTAAACTTATTTATTCAGATTAGATAAACAGCATCGCTCTTGTATGACATACGCCTTAAGATTAGTAATAATAAAGGGGTTTGACTTACCCTGAGTAATTTTACAATTTATAATATTTCTTTCGAATCGTTTGGGTCTTGCTTGTCGGTACTCATTTATAACAAAATCTCCAGTTATACAATTAGCATACATATGATTCTCCCTTCTTCCTTCAAACACTTTAGGATAGTCGGCAAAATGTGTAACTCCGATTTCACTGTCCCTTGGAAATGCGATGGGAGAACGAAACATATAACTGTGTGAATGAGATAGAGAATTTTAGGCAATTATACGGAGGTTTTTTTAAATAAACACAACTTCATTAAGAGTTAATCGAATTTGAATTTTGTAAATTAATCCTGAAAGTATATTAAAGGGACTAGCAGATGATGTTTTTAATTTTTTTAAATAGTTTCATAATAAGGTTGTAAATTGAGCCTAAAACTGTATTATACAAAATCATTATACATTCCCAAAATCTTAATTTGCAAAACATGTACATCGAAAAAATTAATTCGTCAGACAAATTCGCTGATTACTGATTATAAAATCTTCCAAAGAAATTGTTTGGAAAATCTACAATTTTAAATCATCTTATAATAGTCGCCATACATGTTGGCTGGACACAAATAACTCTAGAGCTGTTCGAATTTGGAAGTGACATTTTATACAAAAGCATCGATATTTCGTATTAAAATTTATAGCTTTTTAGTCAATTAAATTATATGGCGATCACATTACCTCATCTTTTAGACGAAAATCCGTTGGAATTTAAACTAAATGCCAGATGGGGCTAGATGATTTGAAATTGTAAATTTTCCAAGCATTTTGGGGGTTGGTAATGGTTCTGTTTAATACACTTTTTTTTTCTATTATTGGATTCCGGGGTATACAATTTTTTATAAGTTTCTGAAGTGAGTCTATAAAGTGGTTATTAAAACCAGCGGTAATATCACAATTTGAGCGGAAAATTTTTAAAGTCAGACAAAACAAAACCTTCTTTTCGGGTTTCCGAGCAAAAAACGTCAGATTTCGAGGTAAAAATACAAGGGGTTGTATATTCGCCCCCTTAATAGATATGTCCGGAGTCCGGGCGTGTCAAAACCACCGTTTTCGAAATCTGGTCTATAAAATACTAAAATTTGATGAGATTCCGGGTCAATTTTCGACACTTGGGGGATGAAGTCGAAATTTCGTTCAGTAGTAACCACTCTTCAAATTTACAATTTGAAAGTTAATCATTTTAACCTAACCTAACCTAACCTCTTCAGTTTTTCTCGACACGTTACAAATTTTGGTCTTACGACAGTTGATTTTGAAACAAACACTAAAATTTCCTTTACTTGTCAAATTTATTTAAAAAATAATAACTAAAAACAACATGAAATACCACGACCACCATTTTATTTTAAAACAATGTTTCTTTAAAAGATTTTTTAATGGTTAATGCTTTAATGCTTTTAGCACAAAATATTCCAATACATGCAATATTTCATTTGGTTCTTTAAATGCTTCTATTCCTTGAAATAGTTATGATATCGACTTCTGATTTTCAGAAATAACTCGATAGGGGTTGCAATTTAAAAATGTTGGAGAGCTATCTCCCAAGACCTAGGACCATTATCCTCATTTTCTGAGATAAAATATCCTCTAGGAAATAAGGCGTGCTCAAGCAAAATACTCGTCACTTATTGGTTGTTTCCAAAATTTCCATAAAAATGTGCTGTTTTCTATTTTCAGAAATATATTTATTTCTAAGTAAGCAAAAATTGTTTGTAAAAATAGTGACCTTCATTTTTACTTTATGAGTTCAGCTGTAAAAAATTGAAAAATTGAAAAGAATGGGTATTTTATTTACTTTGGTCAACTAAATGTGTAACAAGTAGAGCTTATTAGGTTTTAAAACATTAAACTACAGGATGGGCATTTTGGATAAAAAATATTAAAAAACAGATAAAAACTCATATAATTTTGTAGTGGTACTGAAGACTGAAGACAATAAATATTGAAAAAATAAACAGTCTTTATTTTCTTTAAAATGAACGGTGGAAAGGTAAAATGTTTGACTCTCCTTTCGGGAGTTGCAACCTTTTACTTTTCCACCATCCATCAATTCTATAAAATGTCATAAAAATTTTACATTTACAAAATAATTTTTTCTTGTTTTTCCTCGCACTATACGTAAGCCCTTTTAAATATTAACATTAGACAATGATAATTTTATGGAAACAAAAAGGGCATACTGGGTACGATTGTCCAAAAATGTCATAAAAAGTTTGCAGTTTCAAAATGATTTCTTTTTGTTTTTTACTCACGCTTTACGTATGCCCTTTGATATATTAATATTTCATAATGATAATTTTAAAACGCGATGTTATTCTTCTGTGTAAGATAGGCCCTCAAAGGGTGTTTTTATTTGCAAATGTTAGGGGTGTCCCAATTTAAGTTGTATTCATGGTTATCTTTGTTATTCATAAAGTTACAGATTCGGTTAAATAAGCAATGTTTTGCAGTTTTTTATATTCATTTAGATGGCTCCTAAAGTAATTAAAAATTCCGAGCCATTCCGAAGATAAACGAAAAAAAAAATCAAAAATACAATTTTTGAACAACTTGATTATTTCATTATAAAAGTTAACAAAAAAAATGTTTCGGACAAAAGTTATTTGTTTCGTAAAGATTAATCTAAATATGTTTTTTTAGAAACTCTTACACAAACTCAAAACGAAGAGATGTATATGTTACGCCGAATATTCGTAATTGCAAAGTACATGAAATCGGCAATATTTTGCTGAATTCGTGAAATAAGCAGTGCATTTGACTATTACATGAAATCAGCAATCAAACAGTATCTAATAGCTTATTTCATGAAATAAGCAAAACAGAAGTATTCTTAAAAATACTCCCGCGGATACATGCGAGCCACAAAAAGTTCTTTTACTCCGAATAAAACATGCTATTTTTTCTTCAAACGTCGAAATTTTTAAAATAGTAATATAATAAATAATTTTAAAATTTGACATTTAATTTACATACAATCTTGGTGTATATTGGGATGCCTAAAATTAATTTCTACTCCGCTCTTTTATTCCGTGAAAATGCAAAGTAGTAATTTCTACTCCTAGGTAGTACAAAGTGACAATAGAATCAATGAACATAAAAAGTGACATTTTAAACCCTGTCAAACGTTACAGAAGACTGTACTTTTATGACGTTTGAAGAAAAAGGTACTTTTTATATGATAATATTGCCTATTTTCTCCACAGACAGATATTTATTTATTGCCTCCAAAGTAGTTATCACATGATTTTCATATTCCTCTTCCATAATTGACTACTTTTGCTTATTTGATCCATTTTACTTTCTGTTTTATAATAGCAATACGCCAAGACAAAACTACTTATGTAGAATGTAGAATTAATATCCACATAACCGACATAACCTTAAATTATTTAATATTTTAAACATTGCCAATTTCATGTATTCGGCAAATTCATATATGCTTATTTCACGTATTAGGCAATGATAATTTGGTTATCGTTCGTGGATGATAAAGGTGTATCAAAAATAAAAAAACGACTAAACGAACTCCTCCGAATATTCGTAATTGCCAAGTACATGAAATCGGCAAAATTTTGCCGAATTCATGAAACAGGCAGGAGAAATGATTATTTCATGTAATAGGCTAAACGAAGGAGTTCGTTTAGTCGTTTTGCCTATTACATGATATACGAATATACGAATATTCGGCGTAACATATACAATAATCTAAAATGACAGCTGGAATAGTCATTTGTTTAAAGAAGTCCTGTCAAATGGTAATAGCGTACTTAACTTAATTCAAATAATATCAAATATTGCGTATTACTTCAAACATAGATTGTAATACATCGTTGTAATCAGAAAAAATGCAATTTAACAGTTTAAAAATTGAATATGGCGCCCATTTAAAGTAAGAAAGTTGCTATTGAAATCTTGAAAACCGAGTTTATGATATGTTTGTAAAAAATATATTTACATTTAATATTTAATATTAAAATAAAAATAGAATTAAAAATTTTTAATGCCATTGATAATGTCAACATTCGTTTACGAAAACGTTCTGGCTCATTAAATATCTTCAAAATAGAGTGAGTTTTTTATTTTAATATTAAATATTAATTATTTAATTTTTAGATGGATCTATCACATATTAATATTTACATTTGTCTTTACGAAAAAAATAACCTTTATCAGAAACATTTTTTTGTAAATTTTCTAGTTAATTAAATAATCAACTTTTTAAAAAATTGATTTTTTCGGTTTTTTCCGTTTATCTATTTATCAGAATGGCTCTTGCTTATCTGAATAAGTACAAAACATATGCCGAATGTGCAATACCCTAAAGGGCATACTGGGTAAGATCAGCAAATCACCAAATTTCCTACGGTGAGCTGAAGGTCTATTATACTTTATAGTTTAATGAAGTATTTATATGTATGTAGGTATATAATTGCAAACTAACATTTAATGATTTATGCTAACATATTTATAAATTAAAATTACATATGTTTGTAATTCATATGCTGCTATAGTGCATTTTTATTCACAGGTATTTTTTTTATAAATATTCATGTGTCATAAATTATTAAAATGTGACATGGTATAGAAATAAAAAAATCCAACCTTGCCTTTTAATAAAGCCTATTTTAATTTCAAACAGGTAGTTGTAATTATTTTAATGGTGAGTTTACAAGAAATTTCACTTTTTGTGTAAACTCTAAGTTTTAATTAAATATTACAAAAAAATGGCTAATAAATTATTACTAAAATGCATTTAAAAATTTCAGGCCAAGTTTCATTTGACAATGAAGACTTAAAATCCTTCTAATTTTTTGTGCTAAAATACCGCTTTTGATTGGCTTGGACTGAGTTAGTTGACGTAAGACGCTTCACATTTATTTGAGTATAAATTCCGCTGTGATCTGAAATACGGGGATCAGGCAGACATGTAAAAAATAAGTTTAGGGGTGTATTACAGAACAGGTGGCATATTTTCGTTTTCATTTGAATTATTTCACATGCGAATAAATTTTAGTGAAAAAATTCGATGGATAAAGCCGAATCGTATTTTCCTGACGTCGTCGAAATTATGTTCGTAAGCGGAATTGAAATTCGAAGGATCATATACTGACGTCGCAATTTAGGCAGTAGTTCGAATAACCCTGTAATAAAAAGTTAGTAATAAACCTTGTCAAAAAATATTTATTATCGTTTATTGTAGCAAAATGGAAAATCAAAGATTTTAATTCAAGTCTAACGCCTTCCTTACAAAAGTATGTGCTACTTGCTGTAACTCTATTTGTAATAGAGATCATACTAAATAATTTTGTAAAAAATGTAAATAAATTATTTTTTGAATAAACAATAAAATTAAAATACTACAAGTCATTTATTTAAGTTTTCAATTGGTAAAAAGCGCTAAAAATGTTGTGTGTATTTTTCACCCACGATATGAAAATTTGTGAGACATGCATCCCAGAGTTAATGACATTTTTAATTATATAAAATAGGTTATTCTTTATTTTTGCAGCAAAAGAGTTGGTAAAATCAGACTCCTCAGAATTCATACTACGTAAGGATATTTGACATGATGGTAAAAATACTTCGTTGGAACTTGAAAATTGGTTTCAAAAATATAAAGATGGTGAGAGCTTTTCCATTTGTTAATAAATAAGTTATTGCTCTTTTCAACGACTATTGAATAAACGATTCATTACGTTTGAATTTTATGATAACTAATGAAATTCATTAATAAATTTTTGACATTATTCAACATGCTGGGACCAAAGACTTCTATGTTTTCTATTGTTATAGACCAGACATGCTTGACAGAACCTTAAAATAGGTGATTTTATTTGAAAATTTTATCTGCTAATGAGCTAACTTTAGACATATAACTTTTCCATTCAATTAAGTAATAACCAATAGTATCGTAGTCCATCGCAATAGTTGTATATTGTATCTGGTAAAAACAAATAAGTTTTTGGCTGGGACCGCGTGAGTCAATCACAAAGCTGCAATTGCCAACTGTTGCCAACCTATTGGATAATTACATTTATCACTGGGCCATAAATTGGGTAATAAACAATGGATTGTGGGTAATTTTATCCACAGAATAAAATTAAGAAGAAATCAATAAATGTCAATAAATTTGTATAAAATGCAGTAAAATGAAAAAAGTAGAGTACTCTACTCGCGAGAAAATTACCATTATTCATTCAGATCCTTTAAGATTTTGGTCTTCGAGAATAATGGCTATCATTTCTCGCTCGTTGAGTAATATTACAGGGTATCCCAGACCATCCGTACCATTTCTCTATTTCGAGAACCCTTTGATGAGAAAAAAAATTCCCACGAACAACCTAGGCCGAGTATAGTATTGTTGGAAAGGTCTTTTAAAAAGAAACAACAATTAAACTACTTTTTAATATCTTACATAATAAACAAATTATTCGAAAAAAATATTGAAACAAGTGACAAGTGATACGAAAATTATGAAAAACAAAAAACTAAACTACCCTCACCCATTGAGGATGATGGTAGTGTTATCATTTTTTTCATATTTTAAGAATTCATTTGTCAGTTTTTTGCATTTATTTTTTCGTTTAATTTTTTAATTATGCAAGATATTAAAAAAATATTTTCATATAAGTTGTTTCTTATTAAAAAACCTTTACAACAGAGCCATAATCGGCCTAGGTTGCCATTTAAAATTGTAAAATTACTTCCGGTTTCGGGTACTTCCGGTATGTTTTGGCAGTTGCGAATTACACCAAAAGATTCACTAGGTTCACTTTAGTAATACATTTCTTTTTCTCATCAATGTACGTCAAGGGGATCTCGAAATAAAGAGGTGGTACGCGTGGTCTGGGACACCCTGTATACTATTATTAAAGGAAAAATAAGAAAATGCATAATGTAATAACTGTTGGAACTGCTTTTTCTTGCCCTTTCTCCTTCAGATGCTAGTACTCAAATTTTAGGGTTGAGGACAAACTGAATGCTACTGATCAATACTTTATTACAGCGACTAGTTTCGAGACTTGCTTGGTCTCTTTTTTAAGCTTTGTAACAGCTTACAGTATACATACATATGTATATATCATATCTTATAAAATAAAATACGAGAAACGACCTTAAGATCATCCAGTTTGTTTTCGTTAATCACAATTATAAAATTATCTTAAATTCTACAGGGTGAAGTAAAATGATTCATTCATTCAAATTTCCCGCCTAAAAATCTGGGAAATTTGTTCGCTTCAAGTTCATAGTAACACAACATCATGTCAAAATTATAATAAAATAACTAGACTACTCAAAAGCAGACGCGTAGGTTAAATTTTTACCGTTGTGACAATTCTTCGGATTTTTGTACTTAGTTGTTGGTGCCTTCAGTGTCAAAAAGATCGGTTTTTTTCAAGCCTCGAAAATGAAGGTCATTTTTTCAACAGCTGACTTTTGTTGTAAACTTAGTCGTTTTTTATTTCCAAAAACACAAAACCTTAATAAATAATTTAAATTTGTATATTTGTTTAGAATTCTTGATATTTTATGATTATTGAATTCATTTTAGAAAAACATATTTCCTACGCTATTGCTATTAGATTACTAAGGAATTTTCTTTTAAAAATTTTAGTTGTACCAACCTGCTTATTTAACCAACCGCCTAAATATCAAATCGCAATCAGTTTAGCTCACCCTGTATAATAAGTACTGTGTACTGTCAATAAATATAACAACTACAATACCCCATATTCCATATTATTATCAGCTTTATGCTTTATAACTATTACCAACCATCTGTAACTTGTTACTTAGCCAAAAGCCAAGCGAGTGAGGATAATGAAAGACAGAAGAATAGAAAACGTGTTACTTTAATTAATATTAAAGTCTCAATCAAGCAAAACTAGTTTGCCCATCAACAGTATGAGGTTGAAATTTAAAATATTTATTTATAAAATAAGAGTATTATTCTGGTTGACTACTTTCTATTTATTTGGATAGTATCTTTTAAAATACAAAGTCATGACACTTTAACAATACTTTGTAGCTGCATCCCTATATTCGCACCATAAAGTTGGATTACGATATAACATTAGTTTTATTTTCGTATTGTACTTACATTATTCTTTTAGGTTTATGCTTGTATCCAATAATTGAATTTATGAATCACCTAGAACTATGTATTATTGGCGATCTAAAAATAAAAAAAGCTTGTAGAGTTCAAATTGAAATTTAATTTTAGCATTATCGCAATTCACTATGAAATTACTAGAAATATGTGTAAATATTTAAAAATACCAGAAAATTATTACCAAAAAGTTTTGTCTCAAATGACTTTTATAGGAAAAATTATTCATGTTCATTTCACATCTTCTAATATGTTCATATCTCGCAGGATTAGAATGTGATTGGAATTAATAGAGGATTTCTCAGTCACATAAGTAAGGCGTTTATCCCCAACGAATGCATTTGAATTGGATAATCCGTGGTCAATCCTCCTATTTTTAGTTGTCTATGGTCTTCTCCTTGTAATACGGTATAGGGTTGGACTGAAAAAGTGAATCCTGAAAATAAATCCAATCCGTTATATTTATTTTGCAAAAATAGATTGTGTTGATGCATTTATCCTCCTTAAATTTATATCTGGAACAAAATAATAAAAATTAGAACCCCATTTGATCGCACCAAATATTACTTTTTTTAAACCATTTAGGTATGACCCATATATAAAAATTACCCTGTATTAATATTAATATTCCCAGATATATTTTATTTGTAACTTCAGTGGTATAATAAAAGTGTGGTCGAAATTCTCTAGAAGGAAGCTATAAGCTGGGCTCTGCTGATGCATGTCAGATTTTCAGATAAGGTGGCATGAAGAATATTATTGCCTTCATGTCAGTAAGGTATTGAAAAACTTTATCTCTTTAGAAGTCATATTGAAAAGGGCCGAAGTGATTAAGTATTTTTTGTTTAATTTTTAGTATACTAACAAAATTTCTTTAAAAATAAAAGAAATAATAAACAATATTTATATTGCAAAATATACGAAGAAAGGAAAATTAAATATATTTATATAAGTTTGTTATACAGGGTGTCCCATTTTAATTAATCCAGCTGAATATCTTGAAAACGAAGCGATTTCCTCAAAAATGTTTCAGACAAAAATTGTAGCGGCTCGAGGGGGACATTTAATAGTGCCATGGGTTTTTAATTGTTATGGGGTTTTATGGGGGTTTCATGGAAAAACATTTTTATTTTCAAATGTGAACCCAAATTTTTTATTATAGATTCGTAATCTATGGAAAATAGTAAGAAAGTTTTGAATGAAACTTTTTTTTCTAAAATTTCAATTTTTCGCTATATTCACCAAAATGAACACAAATGTTGGGATTTTCGATACAGTTTTACTAGAAAACTAAAGCTTTATAAGAAAAATCGTGAGAGACAAAAAGTGCTTAAATTAAGGCAAGGATTAATAAAAAATATTATTTTATTTTATTAAAAAAAAATAAATTTAAAAAAAAAGTTTATTTTATTATTATTTTTTAAGAAAAATATAAATTTTTTTTTAATTATAAAATTTAAAATAAAGTCAAAGGTTGGAAACAATAGGTGTCAAAACGGTTTTTTTAATTTTATTTGCAATTTAATATGTTAAATAATATTTTTCAATTAAGGAAGAAGGCTTCTAAAAATAAAGGAATTTCATTTTCAGCCTACTTTGTGTTTCGCACATAATTGTTATATTGTGACAGATTAGTTTTTTGTAGAAGCTCATTGTTATTGAAGCCACTGTGATTATTTAAAATCAGTCTCTCAAAAAATGGCTGATTATTCACCTAGAGAAATCGTGAATATTATAAAAATTTTGGGCGAATGCCATGATAACTATCGGCAATCGGCACACAGCACGCTTTATGCTGAGAGGTTTCCACAATTGCGTCATCCAAATCATACAAATATTAGGAGGCACGTGAAAAGAGCGCAAAACAGTTCTCTTAGAAGAAAACGTAGTAAAACTGGTCCTAAGATGCTCCCCTCATTGATAGCATTAGCTTCCGCAAATGAAGATCCACATACATCTACAAGAAAAATTCAGCGTCTTCATGGACTTCCTAAATCTTCTGCCAACAGAATTTTAAAACACCATAAATCACACCCATATCATGTTCATTTGACCCAACAAATTAAAGAAGATGACTACATCCGCCGACTTAATTTTTGCATATGGGCTACGAATCAAGTTAGAAGAGATTCCCTTTTTTTTAATCGCGTACTTTTTACTGATGAAGCAAAATTTGACAACATGGGTGGAGTAAATCTTCATAATGCTCAATATTATTCTGAAAATAATCCACATTGGCAAAGAGATCATAGATTACAGTGGCGTTGGTCTATAAACGTTTGGGCTGGAATAGTGGATGAGTATCTTGTGGGACCATTTTTTTATGAAAAAAATCTTAACCAACATGTTTATTTGAATATAATTCAAAACGAAATGCCTACTCTTTTAGAAGATGTACCTCTAGATTTAAGACAGCGAATGTGGTTTCAACAGGACGGAGCTAGACCCCACACTGCCAGAATTGTTAAAACATTTTTACATAACCAATTCCCTAATATGTGGATTGGAATTGGTAGTGAAGTACACGAATGGCCAGCAAGATCTTCGGATCTTACAAAAATGGATTATTTTTGATGGGGTTACATAAAAGATAAGGTTTATGAACGACCAACTACAACTAGAGAGGATATTATGATACGAATTACGGACGCTTTTCGAAGTATCACTCCTGAAATGTTGAGAAATGTATCATTGGCTTTTCGCACACGAGTAAACATGTGTATTGAACAAAATGGAGGAATATTCGAACATCTTATTTAGACCAGCTCTCGTAATTTAAGAACAGATCCAAATATCTTTAAGTGTATTAATTAATTACCTTTGACTTTATTTTAAATTTTATAAGTAAAAAAAAATAATATTTTTCTTAAAAAATAATAAAAATAAATTATAAATTTATTTTTTTTAATAAAGTAAAATAATATTTTTTATTAATCCTTGCCTTAATTTAAGCACTTTTTGACTCCTGCGAGTTTTCTTATAGACCTTTAGTTTTTTAGTAAAACTGTATCGAAAATCCCAAAATTTGTGTTCATTTTGATGAATATAGCGAAAAATTGAAATTTTAGAAAAAAAAGTTTCAACCAAAACTTTCTTATTATTTTCCATAGATTACGAATCTATAATAAAAAATGGAGGTTCCCATTTGAAAGAAAATATTTTCCCATAAAACTCCATAACAATTAAAAACCCATGGCACTTTTAAATGTCCCCCTCGAGTCGCTACAATTTTTGTCTGAAACATTTTTAAGAAAATCGCTTCGTTTTCAAGATATTCAGCTGATTAATTAAAATGGGACACCCTGTATATATTTTACATATTAATGTATTTGAAAAAAAATAGACAAAAGACAAATTTATGTAAAAATTTTTCACGATGTTTAAATTTTGTAAAAATTCTAAAATGAATTCTACAAACTGTTTTTCACTTTTAAAGAATAAAATAATAATCGTAATGCATTATTATAATATGTATTATGTTGAACAAAAAATTAAAAAATCATTCATAATCTACTAGTTTTGATTTAAAATTTCAATTTTTCACATATCATTTTTAATTGTGGACATTTGTGTCACAACTACAATTTTAAATAAACAATTTGAATTTTGTGATTACCTAAACATTAAGGTATAATGACCAATTTAAAAGTTGATAAGTACAATAATGTCTTACACACAAAATTTTTCACTATTAACATAAGACAAAATCAGGTAAAATATTTTTTACCAATCTAACAAGTGTTTTCTTGAATAAAGTACAATAGTAATCGAAAAGACTGTTGTTGTCTCCAAAAATCTTAAAATTTAATAGCTGTACGTCTAATTTAAAAATTAAAACGGGGAATATTAAAACGACTGTTGACTACAATTGATAAAAATCTACCAGTTTTTTTGTAAGCAAGCCAATTACCAAAGTTTGAATAATAATTAAGAAGGAGAGTTATCGAAGTAAGAAGTTTGAGTTTGGAGTATGCGCGCCCTTCCATGAGCAAACAATACAAGGATTCATTGGAGTAAAAGGGATGTTCCCAGGCAACTATCTAAAAGCTTCCTTTTCAAACATGCCTTAAATAGTTACTCCCTTGGCAACTCGACAATAAAGGCTCATCCTTACATTATTAATTAAAAATATAAATCACGCACTTATTTTTCTTAAAAATATGTTCGCTTGTATTATGAAGTGTTTACAAGATTTCCAGGTAAATTTTTCACAATTTATAACGTGAATAAAATTAAAAATTATAATATTTATACAATATATGTGTTTCTATTATTTTAATTCATATTTTATAAAATGTTTACTTAAGAAAAATAAAAAAAAAAACATCGTTTTCTTGAGATGGAGCAATATTTTTGTAAAATTAATGTAAATTTATTCAGCTGGTCTTAACGAAAATATAACATCAATAAAATTACATGATTTGGTAAAGTTGGAGCTGGTTTTATAGGTTTTTTTCCAGAATTTCAAGAAAAATATTAAAAATATCTATTTTTTTTATTTTTTTCAGTATTCAAATTAGTCCATAGAATGAGTTAAAAAAGTATTCGGGATATCCTATCTTAAACCTAACTATTTTTCCTCCAAGTGTTACACCATTTTAACTTTACTGAAATAACCCTTGCTCATTTCTCGACAGAAAAGCGTTCTTAACCAATGTCCTGTGTTTCTAGTAACCGTATTTCTTTGGAAAAGCTGACTTAAATAAGTTATTATGTATTTTTATTATTTTCTGTGGCTAAATAGTCTTATTTTGTTCCAAGGAATCACCACCTAAAAGATTATAACATTTTAAAAGCGAATCACCCTGTATGTAATAGGAGTATATAAGTAAATACATAAAACGATTATTAAAATTTCATTCATTTGCATTTTTTTTGTTTTGTATTTCATGAATGGTAGTGAATTATTTTTACTATTTAACAAAAATCATATAGATCCAATTAAAAATGTGATCTTCTAGTTTTCAATTACGTTTAACCTATTTTTGTGGCATACATGTAATATACATATAAAGAAAATTTGAGAAGAAAGTGTAATCTTTGTTTTATAATTTAATCGTTTGTTATGCTATAATGCAAATGCAGTTTTATTATAGCTCCAATTATTCACGTTTAAGCATATCAATTTGCAAAAACCATTCACATAGTTAATTTCAATTGATGTCAATTAATCAAATATATTTAATCAAATGCATCGTAAATACCTTTATCCTTTAGCAGGATATGTCAATGAATGTATCATATTATTTTAGATATGATAATTTTGTAGATTAGTATTCGTTATCTTTTGTAAGTTACGCGTTATAATCCAAAAGAAAATTATTGATAAGTGTGGAAGGTGTTTACTACGACAGAAAACTGTAAGTTTAATCTTTAACTAATAAATTCACACATTTAAAACTTTTAATATTATTTTTATCTTTTTATAAATTTTTTATACAAATATATTTATGCAACTAAAAATTGCATAGCAACTGAATGATTACTTCTACAACATGCTAAATTATTTCTAAAATGAGTATTTAAGAAATTACCTAACAAGATAACTTATCACAAAAGTTCGTTTGGTTAATGTTTTTTATTATAAATATTTAAACGTTAGTATCAAAATTAAATTTTTTTCTTAAAAATTTAGTGGTATTTTAAAAATAATTTGATTATAGTTATATCTAAATATTATTTATTAATAAAAAAATAATTGAGGTGAACTGGGGTAATTGTAAATTTGAGAGGAGGG
Organism: Stenus bimaculatus; assembly: GCA_963971135.1. Lineage (NCBI taxonomy): Eukaryota > Metazoa > Arthropoda > Insecta > Coleoptera > Staphylinidae > Stenus > Stenus bimaculatus. The sequence goes on from OZ020180.1 coordinate 22,618,034, forward strand.
TAAAATATGATTAAATTATTTACTTCTATACTTTATTTGATTGAACGCCATATAGTTAACAAATTTATAAGATTTTTGTGTTTTTATTTATTGTAAAATGAACATTTTAATAAAAAATTGTTTTACATCCTGTCAAAAAATTTCAACTTAAAAAAGATTAAGATTTAACCTAAGTGCGCTATTTTTACTTACCAATGTTTAATAATAATTACAAAAAATAGGTAAATTTTGTTAGTTCAATAAATGCGTTTCCTTATGCCATATAACATAAAAAGTTTAAAATTTTTATTTTCATGAATAAAGAAATGACAGGGATGGCCGTGGTTTCGTGACACACGGTATAACAAGTAGAACTTATTAAGTTTTAAAACGTTTTGAACAAAGCTTTCAAAGTAAACGATATATACCAAATTTACCAATTATATTTATGAGTTTATTGGAAACAAGTTTCAAAAAAAGGACAAGTACAGTAGAAAACTATATTTTGGAAGTCATCGAAAATTTGTTCCAGACCAAGCGTTTTTTTTTTTAACCCAAATAATCATTTGGTGTACTTTTTACCTTACGGAGGACACCGGAAGTACCCAGACCGGAAGTAACTTTGAAATTTTAAACGGTAACATAGGTAGTATGGAGTAAGTTCAATATTTGTTCAATAGATTTCTTCAAAAAAAATAATTTTTATTAAAATGTTTTTCTTATATTTTGGCATACTTTACAATTTAAATATCAAAAAATAAAATTGTCATTATAATTATCGAAGATATGATTTTATTAAACTAGGCGGCAAAATTTAGGTACATTCCAAAAAAATTAAAAAAAAATAAAATTAATAAAAGTAAAATTGACATTATAATTTATTTTTAGAAATTGCAGGAAAATTGAAAAAATATATTATGTTTTTTTATTTGGGACCTTTTTATTTAATATATTGTCAACGATTTCTATTGTTATGTTATTACTAATTTAAAGAGAGTGAATTTAGCTTTCAAGTGATACTTTTTTAATCTCTACACAATTTGGTTAAATTGTTATTACTGTAGTACTGAAGTTTGGTAAAAATCGGTGATCAAAACTAAAAAACTCTGTAGTTACAATACAAAACTACAAATGATGAGCCACCAGTTTTTTAGTTTTTTACAATAAAATTTGTTGTACTTTCTAACTCTGAAGTTTTATCTACCGCGATTACTGCATTTTTGATAAATAAAGTAATAGATTTTAAAATTTTTATTTAAAAATATAAATTAACAACAACAACATCAAAGTAGACTAAATGTAATTAAAATTTCGTGTATTGTGAAAAATGTTAACTATTTTATTTATTACTTCTTATAAGAATATTAAACGCATTATTACAAAAACTGCTCGAAGTTATTACCGCCTTGTTAAATTAACATTCTTTAGCAAAATTTTCAAAGTGGCGTAACTGATTAAAAAAGGATTTCCGGACAATAATTTAGAATTCAAAAATGTTTAGTTTTACTTCCTTTATCACCTTAAAAAATTGGCAGTTATTCAGGGGCATCCTGTATACAGGGTGATGATAAAGTTTGGAACCTTATTCATAACTGCCGTATTTAATTGTTTTGAGAAAATCGCTCGGACAGATCAATTTTAGTTTTTAAAACGCCATCTCTTGATATAAAAAAATATTAATGACGTCACTGGTGCTTTAACAATGACGTCATTAGCGATTTTTTTAAATGGAAACCCCCAATTTTTTTACTCATTATCGATAGATTCATGTCACTTAAACAATGATATAAAAAACAATTAAATTTTTAAACAAATTTTTGAATAAAAAATCTTTCTAAATCAAAAAAGGAAATTTTTATTTTAACGAAAAAGGTTTTACAAAAATAAATTGAAATGAATTTGAAGTTACCAATAATAACAAAAAAAAGTAAATGTTTAAATAATGCGAATTCTAATGCAAATCTAAAATGTTAAATGTATTTAACAAAATTTAATAAATAGTCTTGAAAAACTAATTTTTTGAATCCATTTAAATGTAAGGAAATTTAAAAAAAATAAAATTTTAAATTTACCATTTATTGAAATCGGCCAAAATAAATCTTATACAACATTCAAAGTTTTCAAATTTAATAGTACAAATTAATTTTAAGTTTATATTAAAAAATCTTTAAACGAATTTTTTTTTATATCATCCTTTAAGTGACATAAATGTCTATCAAAAACCAGTGAAAAAAGTGGGGGTTTCCATTTAAGAAAATCGATGATGACGTCATTGCTAAATTACAAGTGACGTCATTAATATTTTTATTATAACAAGAGATGGGATTTTAAAAACTAAAATTGACGTGTCCAAGCGATTTTCTCAAAAAAATTAAATACGGCAGTAATGAGTTAGGTTCCAAACTTTATCATCACCCTGTATATACATATATAATCTAATATACAGGGTGTCACAGACCATCCGTAGCACCTATTTATTTCGTGAACCATTTGTCGTACATTGATGATAACTTATACCACCAAATTGAACCCAAAGAATCTTTTGGTGTAATTCGTAATTTCCAAAACAAACCGGTAGTACCCAAAACCGCAAGTAACTTTGAAGCTTTAAATGGTAACCTATACTTATCAAGTATGGTATTGTTGGAAAGATGTTTTAAAAAGAAACAACTGTTATTAAACATTTTTTAAATATCTTGCATATTTAACAAATTAAACGAAAAAAAATATGTAAAGTGTTTACCCCTGTAGAAATCAAAATTGTGTTTAGCTTATGGAAATGTTGTGGCAATATTGTAATGTAGTGATATCTTTTTTCAATATTGGGAGTACAACGTTCCAGCGAAATTTAGACAATATGGTTCTTATCATATTGTGTAAACATCTTTTTACAATATTGTATGAATATTAAATTTATATTTTATATATATCTGCAATATTTTAGTAAAGTTATAAACACAATAACCTGTATTCAGAGAGCGTAATTTATAAATTTAAAAATTTGGAAATTTCATAATTTCAATACAGCGTTTATATATTTATAAATTTATTTATAAATTTATAAATTTCATAATTTATAAATTTAAAAATTTGGAAATTTTAAGGTCAGATCCCCATTTTCGCGGGTTTATTATATATTTTTTTAAGGTCAGGCGCCTATTTTCGGGGTTTATTTTATATTTTTTTAAGGTCAGACACAAATTTTTGTTTTCACTGATTTTGACCCCTTTTGTTAGGTTAGATCAGGTATGTTAAGTTAGGTCAGATCCATATTTTCGCGTTATTAAGAACACTTATTTTTCTCCCAAGTTATATATTAGTATATTACCACAATATGTTCACCACAACATTATTACAATTTACATACGATGTTGTCACAACGTTTCCACAATATTGTTACAATATTTAAAAGATATACTCACAATACTGTTACAATTTTATATGGGTCAACAGTTTAACATGTGCAAATATTGTGACACAATGTTTACACAATATTATAATATTGTGTACGATGTTGTCATAATATTGTCGCTATATCTTGTTTCTACTCAGGAAAAGTGGACTCTTAAATTATGGAAAAAATAAAATATTACCTTCATCTGCAATGGGCGAGAGAGATTTATTTAAATGGAAACTTTTATTTTTTTAGTTTTTTGCTGGATTCGTTTTTTATTTTTTTTATTTTTTTTGGTTAATACTTAAATCTATAACCTAAAAAAGTTGATAATTTTCAACGAACATTGAGGATGATGTTTTCATTTTTCCATAATTGAGAAACGATTTGTGACTTATTTGCATTAATTTTTTCGTTTAATTTTTCAAGATTTAAAAAAATTATTTGAATCAAAATTATTTATTATTAAAAGACCTTTTCAACAATAAACAATACCACACTCGATCTAGGAAGCGAACAAATTCCCCAGATATTTAGGCGGTAAATTTGAATTGGGCACAATCATTTTAGCTCAACCCTGTATTGAAAAAAACGGTATTTTATGTAAAAAAAATGTATGTGTATAAAATCGATACCAATCTAGTCCCAAAAATTTATTAATCGTGGAGGATTCTGGCTATTAGGACATTAAGAAAAAATATGTATTATAATATGTATGTGTATAGTTTTATGAAATATTTATATATATATATAATTACAGGCTAACATTTTATGATTTATGCAAACATTTTTTTATAAATTAAAATTACAAATGTTTGTAATTATTATGCTGCTAGTGCATTGTTATTCTCAATTAATTTTTTTATAAATATTCATCGGTTATGAATAATGAAAATGTGACAGCATATAAAAATAAAAAAAAATCCAACCTTGCCTTTTAATAAAGCCTATTTTCATTTCAAATGGGTACTTAGCTGTAATTATTTTAAAGGTGAGCCAATAAGAATTTTCAGTTTTTGTGTAAACCGTAATAATAATATCATATTTATTTTTTAATAAGAATTTTTATAAAAAGGGGACGGGAAATAGTGTTTTTATCTAAAATAGTACTAAATGTGCCTTTGAAACGAGAGCACCGCTTTTATTCCTCGAGTAAATTTTTAATGGACAAACTAAGTACTTTAAATTAAATAAAGGTTGAAACGTGGTTTTTCTTACATTTTATGAGATTAAATAAAATTGGTATCAAATATCGATCTAATCTGTACAAATCCCGGCTCCAGGGTTTGCTTTGCAATTGAATATATTTGTACGTTACCAGGGAGACCAGAATATACAAACTACAAGGGCGCAATCTCTGCAAACGAATCTTTCTTATTAAATTTATTCTTTACTTCAATTAACACGCACTTTTTCAACGCTTCATCGGTTATAGTATTTATTCCTACTCTCATATTCATTGAAAAATTATGTAATCAAGTATTTATAGGTTATAGTGTTTGTAGCCACATATGTAAAAGAAAAAGGACGAATCTAATTAAAATATTTTGTATAATAAATAATCTTTCGTAATTTAATCCTACGCTTTATACGTTTAAAACAACCAATCAGGATAAAAGCAGGGCGAATAAATTGGCTTTAACATGAAAATTTAATATTTCACAAAGTTTGAACTGAATAAGCTCTCGTAAAAATAGCTTTTAAAACTTCCATAAAATATGCTTTTCGTTTAAATTTAATGAAAAAGAAAGACTCAAAGGAAGTAAAATCTACCCTCTTCCTCAATTAGAATTATAAATCAACATTCACCAAAATGCTTTTACAATTATTTATTATTCGCTTTTGAATTCGCTATTAATAATATTTTAACAAAATACCCGCCCTATATATACAGGGTGTCCCGTAAATGGCGGATAAGCTCTCCAGTACGATGTAGGGTACCCTTCAGGGATCCTTAGAAAAATATTAAAAAAATTCTATGAACCTTCTTTCTTGTGTTATTGACTAAAAACCAAAAGGTACATTTGGCAACACGGGTGCCAGGTTTATAATTAAAGGTGAAGGATACACCTTTACCTTTAACAGTATCTGAAACATATCTGACATATGTAACTATTTTTTTTTAAATTGACTGATGAATAGGTATTTTATATGTGTACAAAACAAGTTCAATTCAATAAAAAAAATTGAGAGGAACAAAACTTTTTATATTAAAAACACAATGAATGAAATAGTAACAGAAAGTGAGGTTTTCAGTTTCACTAAATCAAGGAAATCAAGGAAACTAAAATTTTTAACAATAAGGGTTACAGAAATTATTTTAAACCTATAAGAGGTGTTCAAAATGTTGCCCCTGCACCTCCAGACAAATTTGTGCACGTTGTCTAATATTTTGTTGAACCCGTTGTAACATTTGAGGAGTTACAGTTTGTGCTGCATTTCGGATCCGATTTATTAAATCTTCTTCATTTAGAACGGGAGTCCGGTATACAAGAGCCTTGATATGACCCCACAAAAAGAAATCCAGCGGCGTCAGATCTGGACTTCTTGGCGGCCAAGAAACATGTCCATTGCGACCTATCCATCTTCCCGGATATTCTGCGTCCAACCATTGCCTTACTGGCAACGCAAAATGTGGAGGAGCACCATCTAACTGTATCCACATATTTCTAATGGTAGCTAGAGGAAGACCATCGAGACGTTCCCCTAGGTCATTTATTAAAAAGTTTAAAAAGTTTTCACCATTTAATCGTTGTGGTAATATTATTGGGCCCACTAAATGATTCCCAATTATTCCAGCCCACACATTCACACTAAAACGTACTTGGATATTTTTCACGTGCGTTAATTCCGGATTTTCAATGGCATAGTAATGGCTATTGTGTTGGTTAAAAAATCCATCTCTCGAAAAAGTGGCTTCGTCTGTCCACAAAACACGGGAAGTAAAAGTAACATCGGCTTCTATTTGTTCCAGTAACCAGTTACAGTAATTTTCTCTAATTGGGAAGTCATTTGGTGATAGGGCTTGAACTTTGGTGAAGTGATATGCATGATAGCCTTCACTTAGAAGGAACCTGTTAACGGAACTTTTTGATACCCCTAATTCGTTTGAAATACTCCTAGTGCTGCTTCTTGGATCTGCTTCCAATGCATTAAAGATTTGTTCCTGCATGTCGGGAGTCATTACGTGTCTAGCATTCCGGTTTCTTCACATCTTTGGTCTACCCTCCGAATTACATTGTTATTTGGATGTCTTCTAGCAGGATACCCAGCATACACCCTCGAAGCTTCCATTGAATTATCGTGGCATTCACCCAATATCTTCAACATATCCCAGTATTCCTGGTTACTGTACATGGTTTATTTTTATTATTAAATATTAAAAAGGTAAAAAAACGGAACTAAAATAATAAGAATAACGAAAATAATACTAAATTGAACTCAAAATAACAAAAACTATAAAAACCAATGAAAATGAACAAAACAGAAACTTGAATACGTTAAAAATTGAAAAAATACTTTAAAATTATGATATGGCAAATCAATTTGTCAAAAATTGTCAGATTTTTTACAAATAATTAGTTTTTATACACTGTTGCCAGATTCGTTTTTTAGTATTATTTCAGGTATTTTTCAATTTTAAATATTTAATTGTGATGTTAATAAAGCACAATTTAAATTAAATTTAATACTAAACAATAAAAGCGACACAGATCTTTACAGGTAAAATTGCTTTTTTCAATAATTTATGATAATAACGAAGTTGAATTCTCAACTTCAACTTTTCATATCTCAGTCAATTGATCAAGAGGATTTTTTTTACAATTTTTCTGAGGATCCCTGAAGGTTCCCTAACAACGTACCGGAGAGCTTATCCGCCATTTACGGGACACCCTGTATATATAAATCCCGTCGTTTTATTATACGGGGCTTTACCACACCTTCTACCACAACTTTGGTATTTAATAAAAAAGTAACTTAATCCTGATTGGATTGAATAGTGATTACCTCGGTTCACATTTTTTTCTCAAATAAATTTGTAGGATTGGATTCATCATTCGTTTATCTCGCGTTACTCGATCCGAATTGGATTGAATAGCGATTGACTCGATCCGCCAGGAAGTTTCAATTTTTTTCATTTTTCTCCTAATAATAATCCTAAGAATTTTAAAATTAATGGTGAAAGAATTTTTTAATTGTCTTTAAAAATGAGAAATCAAATTTTAATACTCGCTTCGTGCCTTGTGTCTTATGACTTCAAACCGAGCAAAAACACATTAGCGAGTCTCGTTAGAGTGCTCTTAAAAAAGATTAAATAGCTTCGTTATTTTTTAAGATATCGAACTAAAATTTTCATAATATCCTTAGTTCTATAGAATCATGTCAAATTCATTACTATTTTCATCACATGGAAACTTCCTAATTCAATACAATCCAATTCTAAGTGATTATTTCGGAAGAAAATGTGCATGGAGTCAATCGCTTTCCGATCCAATCCGGATGGAGTTACACGAGATAAACGAAGTCATATTTGAAATTTTTAGCATATTTTTATGAAAAACTTTATTTTATTTTAATATACTTATTTTAAAATGATTTTAAATTACCTCAGGAAGTTGAGAATCATAATAGTTGTTTATGTGATGAAAAATGTATACTTATACTATAATTAAAAAATTGAACGTACGTATTTGTATTATAAATTTATTATTAATTAAATACTTTCAGATAATTGATAATTTATAGCTTCATGGTGTTATAAGCAGTGCCCTATAGCAATCAACGTAAAGAAAGACAATCCTTTAACTGCACACACGACATTAAAAATATTCCTACATTATGTTCATAAATTAAAGCTATGCTTGTTTAAATTACATTTTTATCGTATTATTTTGCAATATTGAAAGTATCTTTGAGAGATAAATTACGATCACAGGATATAAATCCCATCGTGCTCCAGTAGACATACACTAGCGTTTCACCTTCAACAATCACGAATAATGCAGAAATAAATAAGATGATTTTTTATGATTTTCAATTGTAATTAGTTATTAGAAATTGGTAGATGTCATAGATATTAATAATTAATGACACATATAAAACATTAGTCTTAAAGATGCCATACAATAAAAAAAATATTTTCTTTTCACATGATTTACACAATTTATCATTCTTCCTCGATACTCGAAAAAGATTAATAAAAAATCTAATGTTCGCTTCTTTTTTAATTTATACAGGGTGTATCCAAAAGTAACGGATAACGCCATAACTTCACAATACAATTTATCAAAAGCTTGCCATTTTTATGTTTTTTTTTCATTTTTGATACATTTCAAAATCAATTATTACTTCATCCGCTATTTTCAAAATGTCAGTAGTGGTACTTGCCATAATGTCATTTGTCATCATAATTACTTTAGTCTATTTCTGTTATTGTTAATTATTAAAAATATTAAAAACGCTTAAAAAAATACCAGCACAAATAATTTTAAATTTTTGGCACAATTCTGTGCAAATCTGTAAGTCCTTACAGGAGAAATCTGTAAGGTTTGTTATATGGGTGGTAATGGACGGTTTCCATGGTTACCTTTACCTTACAGATATCTCCTGTAAGAACTTTTGCACAGAATTGCATCATTAAACTTTGAAAAGTGGTTGTCATTTTTTAGGTTATAAAATATACTATGAAAATTTGCTAAAATTACAAGTATTTTGGCTGAACACACATTTTTTCATATAGGATAATTTATCCGCGAAAATGAGGATCTGAGGTGGAAGTTTATAACTCTAACGTACCGACATGGCTCGGTTAAACGTCATTATTTTTTTGGAGTCACGTCATCGTTTACGTTCATAACCGACATCGAAAAATTTGGTAGTTTATAAGCTTCAATCTCGTTAGTAACGTGATTTTGATAACGACATTGAGTCGGCTGGGGGGAGGCAACCGATTTAGAAACGGGAAGGTAAAACTAACTTCGAAATTTGATTAAAACGACAATATCAAGTCTTTTTAAATAATTTTAGCGTATATTGCCTATTCAAATATTTAATTAAACTACCAAAAAAGGACGAAATTGGACGAACAATTCGTAAGAAGTGCAAGATTGAGATGTACAATTTTTTGATAGTAGGAAGCTGAGGATAATACCGAAGTGATACCCGCTCCTGCGAGGGTAAAGAGGATATGGTTATTTGACGAGTCCAGTTTTATGGATATTCCCTCAGTACCACCTGCGTAGAATCGTATAATTACGAGGAGGTGGTCTGTATAAAAGATTTTTTAAACCTCTTTAACAAAAAATGAACCCACATATACTTAGTTTTATGTCTGTACAAAATGGTACCATGCATATTGCATCCAATGACACAAAAGTTAATTAAAGACTATGCCTTGGCCTTGGATTAAAATTCGAAACTCCATAGAGAGTAAAAATTATTTACTTCAAGAAACCACCATACCAAAGTGAAAAAATTAACTAAAATTAACCAACCACTTTTTTATTTGATCAAAAAAAAAATAAATGTAGGCAAATTAAAAAAAAAATGACTATTCAAGATATTGTTATTTCGCCAGGGTTAATAGGCCCTGGGTCATGTTGGTCAATCGGTTCGTTCTCTGAGGCCGGGCGCGCACCAAATTGGCCTGAAGTGACGTGGCAATAAAGTGATAAATGGCATAATCTCCAAACTAGTTTATAACAAATACAATAGCGCGAACTAAAGTCGTCACGCAGTGGGGTGCCACTGGAAAAATGCCACCCCACTGCCTCACCACCCTAAGAGCGTCACAGTACCAGTTGTAAAGCGTTTCAAAAATGGCACTCGCCACACCACCACAACCACCACACCACCTCAGTGCGCGCCCGGCTTATAAACATAACCTTGAATCTGTTGTGTTTTTAATCGTTTTTACTGTGGTGATAAATTCTGATTAATAAAATCTCGCTCGAAAATTATTTTGGAAAACGTTTTAGGCCGGGCGCGCACTGAGGTGGTACTGTAACGGTTGTAGGGTGGTGAGGTAGTGGAGTGGCATTTTTCCAGTTGCCCCCATCGCGTGACGACTTTAGTTCGCGGTATTGTATTTGTTATAAACTCTTTTGGAGATGCCATTTATCACTTTATTGCCACGTCACTTCGGGCCACTTTGGTGCGCGCCCGGCCTCAGAGAACGAACCAATTGACCAACATAATACAGGCCCTAATAACCCTGGCGAAATAAAACAAGATCTTGAATAGTCAGTTTTTTAATTTGCCTACATTTATTTTTTCTCTTAATCAAATAAAAAAGTGGTGGGTTAATTTTAGTTAAATTTTTGACTTTCGTATGGTGGTTGCTTGAAGTAAATTTACCCTAATTTTTACTCTCTGTGGAGTTTCGAATTTTAATCCAAGGCATAGTCTTTAATTAACATTTTGTACAGACATAAAACTAAGTAAGGGTTCTTTTTTTGCTAAAGAGGTTTAAAAAATCTTATATACAGACCACCTAATTATACGATTCTACGCAGGTGGTAGGTGGTACTGACGGAATCTCCATAAAACAGGACTCGTCCACTAAAACCCTTTCCTCTTTTCCCTGGTAAGAGCGGGTATCACTTTGATATTATCTGAGGCTTCCTACTATCCAATCTCAATCTTACACTTCTTACGAATTGTTCGTCCCATTTCGTCCTTTTTTTTTGGTAGTTTAATTAAATATTTGAATAGGCAATATACGCTAAAATTATTAAAAAGACTTCATATTGTCGTTTTAATCAAATTACGAAGTTAGTTTTACCTTCCCGTTTCTAACTCGGTTGCCTCCCCCCAGCCGACTCAATCATCATTTTGATAACGACATTGAGGCAAAGATTTATGTATTTTTTATATGTTCTTAACTTTGGTAATTACAGTCAATTGACGATTGGGTACATGAAAATTAAAAATGAAATAAAAAATAGTATTATTTGTATCGGTACCTAAAAATAAATTAATAAAAAAAACATTTGGAAAAAGAAAAAAATCAAAGAAATGGCTGAGATTATTACTGAAATTATTTCTTGTACTAATGTTGCAATTTGAAAAACAAAAGTTGACCACTCTGTTTTTCGTGTTTCGTGAAAAAAAAAGAAAAAATATATTTGTTTACAGTACTATTTGATAAATGGTAAAATTTGACATATCACTTATTTAGTTCGGATCCAAAATCCAAAACTACTTCGTTTGGTGGTTTTTATGCGTCCCTTTGTATTTTTAAAATATGGCTAAATGATTTTGTTTTATGTCAAGGCTATCATTTATTCGTGTACAGTGTAAGCGAGAAATTACATATTTTTAAAAAAGAACATTTATCGGTCTTTCTAAAGTTGATTGTACATTTTTTTAGGATGGATTTAGAGCCGCTTTTACAACTCCCGGTTAAACCAGGTATAAACCGGTAGGGTAAAACTAGCTATATTAAAGCAGAAATTAAAAAAGTCCACTACTAATTTAGTGTTTCGTTTATGCCTTTTAGTACTTTCATTACGATATTCAGCAATAAAATTATTAAAAAGTTACAACAAAATTAAGTTTTATTGCTAACTTCCCACTTGTCAAGATTTTTTTATTAATTTTAGTTTTTATAGTACATATTTCACTTTAGTGCCTCATCGTGTTTCATAAAAATGAAAAAAAATCTAAAATAAAAAAGTTACTTAATAGTTTTTCTTTAATTTAGGTCTCAATCTTCTACGGATTCAAAATATTAATAATATGTCAAATATTAACACTTTCATAACAAAGTCTTATGGTGATATTCTGTACAAATCTGTATGCCTTATGGAAAATATCTGTAAGGTAACCATGGAAACCGGCCATTACAACCCATATAACACACCTTATCGGTATTTTACCGTAAGTTTGAAATCTAGCAATTTTTTAATAGTTTTTTTGTCTCAATCTTTAGTGCTTCTGTCTTAATCTCTTCTGCATCAAATAAAATAATAATATGTATAACATAATAATATTATATGATAGAGGGTGTATTTAAATGTATACGAAAAAATCAGAGGGAAAATAGCAGTGAAAAGCTGTTTATATTGAATCTACCAATAAGCAGTTACATAGAATCGATCTAATAAGTACTAAAAATTCTTTGATGTGTGGAGAAAGTTTAATTTGGCTTTTTATGAAATTGGACTACACTGTGTAAATCCTTTTTTGCAAAAATGCAAGTATTTTTATTTTACACCTTTTCCTGCTCTTGCAAATCTAAATTTTTTGACTTGTAATGTTACTTTCGCTCATCAAAGAATTATATTTGATTCAATAATATAAATGGCAATATTTAATATCAATGCAATTTAAATGGACGCCTACGGAAATATTATTATTTATTAAGAAGTAGAACACAATAGTTACGAGCTATGTTTTAGCAATATTGTTTAAATAAAAAAAAGCATAATTACAGGTGTAAACATTGTTATAAATTCTTATCGATATAATCTCATAATTTGCACCATGAAAATTTCGAGGGCAAATTGCAAATTATTTAACTTTCTATACTGCACCAAAAATTATTAATGAATATTTCAAATGTATTTGCGAAGGTTAAGGTGAATTTTATTATACAATTAACAGTTAGGTGTTAAATCTTTAACAATCCATAATGGATTTGGGACTTTCCCTAAAAAAAATTTTTAATTAGGGGATTAATTTAAAACTATAATAAAAAATAAAAGATATTCTTTTTAACATATGAAAGATTTTTAAGTATTTTACTAATAATTTAAAAAATGTTTTGTTATTTTAGGATTTTCTTATAATTACCATATTTTAGATTTTTTTCATCTTTCATACTCAATATGAATTTATAAACCATAATTTACTTTTTTATGATTTTTAAAATTTATTTTATCAACAGCAGCTAGTTTAGCAAGTAAATTTTAAGTAAGTTTAACTGTTATCCGAAAAAAAAAGTAGAAGGTGGTACTATCAGCCATTTGAAAAAATAAAGACAGGTATTTGCAGAAAACGCATCTTGAAAATTACAAACATTAAGATCTCATAAACATTAAGATCTCATAAACGCCCGAATGGATTAAGTTTAATTTACTTTGCGCACGTGTGCTAAACCTGATTTTTTTCATATTTGATACAATTTCCTTTAATTATTCCTTTAGTTTTTGCGCAATTTCCAAAATGTCGCGGTATTACTTATAAACATTATTCTCGTTACTTTCAATATTTTCGATTGTTGTGATTATTAGTTATCAATAATTTTTTAGAAGAATTGTCGCGCAAATATTTTTAATTTAAAGTTTCAGATGGTTATGTCAACCTTCAATTGCGACAAATACATTAATAGTATATTATTCAACGAGCGAGTAAAGATAGCCATTACTCACGAAGACCGAAATTGCGACACGAGCCGGCAGGCGAGTGTCGTAAAAGGTCTGAGTGAGTAATGGCTATTTAATCGCGAGTAGAATACTATACTTTATCTACGACGATTTTTCACTTTTAGATTCCTATCTATTATTGTCATTTTGCTGGCCGTTATTTTCATTAAACACCTATGTTTACTCTAGATTTTTGTTCTATGGCGTAAAATTGACAGCCCAATTTAACCTCTAAAATCACCTGACACCTAATTATATTTCTTATATTTTTAATGTTTCTCCAATCCATAAAGGCTCTGTATGCCATATTATACCTGTCTTTTGATTTATTTGGTAATAAATTTTGGGTTGTTGTTAGCGCAGTTTCTAGTATTTCTGGGGGTGTGCAACTTTCACTTTCTGAATCCACTCACGCTTTTTATTATTTTTGTAATTATATTTTTTAAGAAATATGTTTTTAATTTGCAATAAATAATTACTTTTATTAATATAATGTAATTGTAAATTCACTTTGATTCACTTTCTTTAAAAAATTTATATTTCAAATTGAAATTATTTTGACAGCGGCGCACGCAAGTGAAGATGGCGCCGTCACATTCTATTCGTGTAACCTCGTTACCGGTCGGTTTTTAGCCAACTTCAGCCCGTTTGTTATGATAAATGTTTTGAAAATGCTGTCTCGTGATTGGTTCCAGCTAGTGTGTTATGGAGAGACATTTGATTTAAATGGAGATATAACACACGGCTAAATTGTAATGATTGTCATTAATTAATAAGAAATGGGTACGTAATTAACATGTTATTCAATAGTCGTAGATAAAATTTATTGGTTTATTTCTGGTTTCCTAGCAAAATCCAAACACTTTTACGCACTTGTGATTATAAAATTTTTTAATCACTATAGAGATCAAAACAACAACTTTACTCACTAAATTTCGTCTAAAAAGCTATCTTTTAATACAAAATGGAAAAACAAATTTTTATTCCTGAAATAAGTTTTTTTGGTACAAACATACTTTTAACTTCCCAATATTTGATAACATGTAGACATAATAGGAGGTTATATTTAAAATAAGAAATTTTATGTCATTTTCGGTGAAACACATAGTGAAGTAAAAAGTTTTTTTAGTACATTAATTGTGCAATTCCGTGCAAATCTGTAAGCCCTCCATTACAACCCATATAACAAACCTTACAGATTTTTTCTGTAAGGACTTATAGCTTTGCACAGAATTGCATCATATACAGGGTGTAACAAAAGTAACTCATAGTAGCTGTAACTTTTTAATTTAAAGAGTTACATAAAAAAGTTAAATATAAAAGTTTTTCAGTTAATCTGAGTACATATTTTGGTATTTTTATTTTTTCAACATCTTTTTCCATTTTATTGCTAGAGCAACTAACTATTATTTATAAATAGTATAACCCCCAGTATTATCAACGGAAATTTAATTTTAAATGAGGTTTAATTTGACATATATAGTCTATTTTGCTGATAAATGTCATTTAACTATATTAAAACTTCATAAAAATACTATATATGTCAAATTAAACCTCATTTAAAATTAAATGTCTGTTGATAATACTGGGGGTTAGTGTATTTTCTTTGCACATTTTAAAAGAGCGCATTTTCTGTGTTCGGCAATACTATTTTATGATAAATAAAAAAATATAAAAATTTCGAAGAAAAAATAAGGGTGTCCCATTTATAATAAAATTTATTTGGATGGTAAATATCATTTCGAAGAAATAATTTCTTATGTACTAGTATTTGTTTCGACTCTACGACGTAAAAATTAATAAAATTTTCAAATTGTTGTAACTTTCTAAGGAATCAAATAACGTTTACTATCTAAAAAAATATTTGAGAGTTAATAAAACCCTTATTTTATTTCAAAATCTTAATCTTTTTATTTAATTTTTTAATTATAAAATAGCATGCCAAACACAGAAAAATTAGCTCTTTTAGGAGGTAGAAAGAAAACATACTAATGCTATTTAAAAAACAATAGTTGGTTGCTCTAGCATTTATACAAAAACTAAAAATACCAAAATGTCCTAAAATTAACCGAAAATTTTTTGTTTTTTATAATAGAAAGAAATGACACTGGTGGCCCCAGTTTCGTAGTTACCCGTATAGCAATATTAAACATTGCAAATTTGGAAATTTTCTTACCACTTAATTTTTACTTAAAAATGATTCTCTGAAGTTTGCTAAAATGAGCTTAAGATAGGATCATTTAGTATTGTTGAATTTTTTATTTTTATTTATTTGCATATTTTGCTTTTTTATTGTTTTTTTATTATACCATTTTAATGATTAACGACAAAAATACATTATTAGTAAATACTGTCATTTCTTTATTTAAAAGTAATAACTTATAATAGAATTTTTTAATTTCAATTTCTGAAAAGACGTTGCCTTTTACTTAAGTAATCACATTTTTGAAGTTATTAGTTCTAAGTAAAATGGGCAAAAACTTGTTGGTATTTTTTAGTATTAAGTACATATTGTCTATTTATTTATTATTACATATTTAATTCACAATTAGATGATATACCGGGTGGAAATGAAAACCGGGTCACCTCGATAACTTTTTTATTTATGAATAAAAAAATTTGAAATTTGGCTATGTTCTTTGGTTCAAAAAAACAAATTTTATGTGCATTTTTTATTTTTGAAATCACTTCCGGTTACACCGGAAACACCATGAACTTTGTTTTTTTAAATGTAACATCCCATATTTTTATTCATGGATTAAAATACTTTTTAAAAAGAAGTATTTTTGAGATATTAGTTTTTAATTTTTTTGTAAAAAAAATGTTTTTCAAAAAAAAAAAAGGTTTTCGAAGTCGGTGAAAAGTACAAAAAATTGTAATTTGAAAAAAAATTTAAGTGGTTTTTGAACTATTAATTTTTAAACTTAGTTAATGAAGATTTTATCAAATATCTCACTTTTTTTAAATGCAATGATGCCGGGTCATTCGACTTTTTAAAAAGAGGATTTTATAACGATTATTTTGGTACCCCATATTTAGGGGTATTATTTTGCATGTGCCTGTAATAAAGATACTTAATAGCTAGTATCTTTATTACAGGCACATTTTATTTAGGTATTAGAATTAGTTTTGGTACTTTTCACCGACTTCGAAAACCTTTGTTTTTTTTGAAAAAAATTTTTTTTACAAAAAAAATAAAAACTAATATCTCAAAAATACTTCTTTTTTAAAAGTATTTTAAGCCATGAATAAAAATATGGGATACATTTAAAAAAACAAAGTTCATGGTGTTTCCGGTGAAACCGGAAGTGATTTCGAAAATAAAAAATGCAAATAAAATTTGTTTTTTTGAACCATAGAACATAGCCAAATTTCAAATTTTTTTATTCATAAATAAAAAAAGTTATCGAGGTGACCCGGTTTTCATTTCCACCCGGTATTATCAGAAGCAATTTTTGAATTAACAAAAATGTCAATAAATCAAAATTTTTTCATGTTTAGAGATAAAATTTACTCACAAAAGAATGGATTAGCAATGGGACATTCATTATCACCATGATATTGAAAACTTTAATTCCAAAAAATTCTTTAATAATATTAAATTTTGAGTAGTCACAAGTCAAAATTTGTTTTAAAAAAAAATGTTTGTTACGTAAGCATTAATATATTCTATAGTCTTTATTGTTGATTAACACTTTTGTTTGCAGGCCACATGATGTAACTTTCTAGTTACGAAAGTGCACTAGCAGTTTTTTTAATATATTTTTTATAATTGTGAAGATACACCTTTTTTACATTTTTAATTATACATTAAGTACCTCAGTTTAAGATTATTTAGCAAATTGATTAATCATAATGTTGACTTCCAAGTAATGGCGGGATTTAAAAAATACAAATTTTCACCTTGACCTTACCGGTAGTCTAATTAATTTTTACAATTCGTACCACTAAAAAACCCAATGACTTGCGACTTCCTCGCGAATAATGTTACGCCTCGTATTCATCAAACCTTAACAATTAATAAAATTATTGTTATTTCAATTAAGATCACAGAAAATTTTACATAATAAAAGTTGTATATGTACAAAAACATAATTGGTGTTTTTTAATCGCTATGCAAAAAAGTACAAAGACTCCATCCAATTTATTTTTATTAGAGCCATATAAAATTTAGCGCTTTGAAGCTCAAGGTTACCAGGAAATTCAAAACAAAAGAATGACTTTAAAAGGGTGATAATTATTATAATCGATTTATTTATTTTGGTAATTTGTTAAATATTAACATTAAAAAACTGAAAGTTAATATGTAAGGAATAAATTTTATTAAAATAATACATATAAAATAGAACTGTTTGTTTAAAGATACTGCTTCAAGAAGAGGGAGCTCTTGTACAAAAGTGACAAAAAAATCTAATTTATTTGGTAAAAGAAAGAAGATGGTCGGATAATATCAATATGACAATTAATTAAGGAAAATGTAATAACTGTTGAAGGTGTCTCCTTAATTGTTTGGTAATAAGAATGCATACAAATTTTACTGATTTACCACGAGTTGTTAAAAACAGAGAAGCCTCCTTTTTGCAGCGAGGTCTTCTTGTTTCAATAATAGGGATTACAGTCTTGTCGCATTACTTTTTTATGTATTTTGTGCATTTAAGGTAATTTTATAGTTTTTGTTGAATTAATTAAATTTTAATATACGTTATGTATAAGTAATACAAATATTTACGGAGATTTGATATCATATTTTAATTAAACATTGGAGGATGTAATAATGATAATATTCGAATATGTATAAAAAAAATTATCTTCACGTTATAAAAAATAATAAAATATTAACGGTGATTACAAGCTTTAAAAATTTATATCACAATTTTTTTTGCAATGACCTTCCTTTTCCTGGCGCCTTAGGTTTGCACTTTTGTGCCAAATCATTAGGTTGGTCCTGTTTACAATCATAAAAGTATTTAATTAGGTATGAGGAATTAACATTTATAAATAATTGAACTTAATAAACGAAAATTATTCTATTTAATAAAAATAAAGAATTTTATGTTGTAAATAAGAATAATTACATGTAAAAACCATGTTAAAATAAAGCAATAAATAATTTATAAATATTTAAAACTTTTTAACATTAGTAAAAAATATTGTCCTTGCGCAAACGGGCGAGTTGCGTTTTTCTTCCTAAGCTTCGGGGGTATATAAAAGTGGAGGTGAACTCAGAAGTCAGTAGATTGTTTGACGTGCTCGTAAGTTTTTGCCCGTCTTAAAATCGCACAATATTTTCGCGAAAATTTGACAAATGGCAGTGAATATGCAATCTACAGTTTTCACCTTACACGAAAAATTTGACGATTTGAAATTTTATCAAAATGAGGTAAATATTAAAACATTTATTAAAATCGTAAGCCCTTATAAGTAAAATAATTAATATTTTAAAATTGTTTCTTAAATTAATTATAATTTTTATAATCTTAAATAATGAAACCCGGAGGAAATTTTAATCCTAAGAAATATAAACAAACTCACTTTGCTCGAAGTTCTATTCAAAATGTCTCATTAAATTTTATTTAAAGACTTGGAAACAAGCCCATTGTCGTAACTAGCGTACTTAATATTCATTCGGTATGGTTGAAATAAACTATATATTTTCGGATTTACAATGATTTGAAATCAAATAACTACCACCTATTAAACTAAACTGTTACAAAATTAGCTTAAATCAAAGTTTATATTTTTAATAAAATAGTAACCAACTTTAAAGGTGAGTACTTCTAAGTAATGATTCATCTCACCCTTGCAAAATATATTATTTAAAATATTATACAGTCTATGACAACAATTTTGAATAGTTATTTCCGTTTATTACACGGCTTGCGAATCTAAGCAATTGAAAATCGTATTTAAATAATAAATAGCAATTTTGTACAAATTTTTGCATTTTTCCCTTTTCTACTATTATAACGAAAATAAGAACAATTTAATAACTTTTATAATCATTAACTTGCTATTATATTTTATAATATAGTAAAGACTATTGTCCCTAAACAAACAGTCCAGTTGCGTTTTTTTTCTTCTAAACTTTGTGAGTATACAGGATTTATGCACCGATTTTAGATTGCACGAAATCAACAAACCAAAATGTTTCCAAAAGTATAAACAGAGTATTAATATTGACAGATTTTTTTTCTACACTTATTAATTTTGACATTTTATTTTGCTCAGGACTCAGGACACATCTTATAGGAGTAAATTAAGAAGATTTTAGTAATAGGACACAAAAGAGCTACTGTTTCAAATATTTCCCTGATTAATTGAGAATATGAAGAATTTTCATAAAACAAGAACAACTTAAATGGGTTGAAGAAAAACTGAAAAAAAAAAATTCCAATTTATTTCGTTGCGATTTTTACTAACTGAGAGAGGATAATCTTTCTTTATTATTCTCATACAACTCATTGCAAAACATGAATTTGTTTACGCACTGTAGCATATTAATAAATTAACCAACTGAAAAAATCACACACATACATTTTGAACACAATATTCTACTCGGCTTAGTCCAATATGATTTTTTTTTAAATATTTTAAATAGTTTTATATCAGTAAACTTTATCTAAAAATGCTACTATAAAAGCCAAGAAAAAACCCTGTAAAATCGAAAATAAAAATAAAATTGGATTAGGCCGATTTGTAGAACAAAATATATGTGTGCAATTTCATCACAATTGATCAATTCATTGAGAAGATAGTCGGTGAAATTAGGTATAGGACTTGGCAATGTAAATTTCGAATAATTTAAAGAGACAGCAAAGACGAACGGTTAATTGAAATCGAAAAAAAAATTTATGCTGCTTAATGATTCCATAGTTCAGCCGATGATGTTTTTAGTTTTTAATTATTTTTTTAATTATCACCTTTTGGTTTGGACCAAAAATAGCAACTTTTAGGCGCAATTTACAACCTTATTATGAAACTATTTTAAAAAATTAAAAACATCATCTGCTAGTTCCTTTAATATACTTTCAGGATTAATTTACAAAATTTAAATCGATTAACTCTTAATGAAGTAATGTTTATTTAAAAAACCTCCGTATAATCGCCTAAAATTCTAGTGGCATCTCTTTCGCACAGTAATATGTTTCATTCGCCCATCGCATTTCCAAGGGACAGAGAAATCGGAGTTACACATTTTGCCGACTATCCTCTTAATAGGCTATAGGCTACATAGCGTGAACTATTTGATGTTTTGAAATGATTTGTATGAGCATGAGAGAGAAAGATGCGACTGGCATGATTAGCCTTTTGACAAATGTGATTTAAAATTCAAAACGTTGTAGCTATAACACTGGTAGACCCGATGGTCTTGTAATTTTTATCGTATTTTGTCACTTAATTTTGATTTCTTTCTAACTCAGATGAACCAAAAACGAGACACCCTGTATACCGCATATAAAAAAACATGGGCCACCTCTATAACTTTTTTATTTATGAAAAAAAACCAAATTTGAATATGTTGTATGATTCTACGGGAAATAACATTTTTTTTAAATTATTTTTCCGAAAAAAACTTTTTTTTAAATAACACAAAACGTGCTATTTCTCGATAAAAAAGTTAAACTTATTTTATTTGTTGTATTTTCATGAAATCTAATGGATAAGACCGTTTTGAAATTTTTCTATCGATTCATTCCGAAGTAATTTCATAAACGCGTTATTTTTACGAAAAAAACTTTTTTCTTAATAACACAAAACGTGCTACAACTTATTTATTTCTCGATAAAAAAAATTAAACCTATTTCATTTGTTGTATTTTCATGAAATCTAATGAATAAGACCGTTTTGAAATTTTTCTATCAATTCGTTCCGAAGTATTTACAAAAACACGTTATTTTTACAAAAAAGGCTTTGTTTTTAATAACACAAAACGTGCTGTAACTTTTTTATTTCTAGATAAAAAAATTGAAACTTCTTTTATTTGTTGTATTTTCTTGAAATCTAATAAATAAGACCGTTTTAAAAAATGTCTATCCATTCATTACGAAGTTATTACAAACGTTATTTCTATGGAAATCCTATATTTCTTTTAAATAATACAAAACTTGCTGTAACTTTAGAAACAAATTTTGGATTTTTTTGGAAAAAAAATTAATAAAACCTACTTAAACTTCTCTTAAATAATACAGATACATAAAATAAATTATAATTTATGAAATACATACCTTTGCCCGTTTTTGACATACTAATTTGTATAATTTTTAAAATGTGTTTTTTGTAAATATTTTCATTTTTTTTAAATAGCATGATAGCATGATAGAGGATAGAGGATTTTTTTTCGATTCCTATGGTACCCAACATAAAGGTATATGTATACCTCAAGTTTATAAAATTTTCTTACCAAAAAAATACAAATTTTTTTCGTGAACTATTGAAAAAAAAACTTTTGTCAGCAACATATTTTAAACCTCTTAATGTTTAATAATATGTACAAAAAGCTAGCGTGTTTCATTTAAAACAAAGAAGTTGATGTAATTTCCGGTTCAACCGGAAGTACAATTGAATTTTTTTTAGTTAATTAAATGTGTTTTCTTCGCCATATAACATACTAAAGTACCAATTTAATATTTTTTATAAATAAAGAAATGATAGAGGTGCTCCTAGTTTCGTGTACACCCGGTATAGTTTAAATTAAATAAATCAAAAAATAAAAATATTTTTTGGAAATAAAGAAAAGGTTTTCGTTTTAGTAGTTTTTAAAAACGTCGAATGAAAAAAGAATTTGTTTTATTTTTTAATTTTTAAAACAAAATTAAAAAACATCACAAACATACTTATTTTCTAAAATTGTTTTAAACTACATATAAACAAAAAGATGGGGTGTTAGTTTAAAAAAAATAAATTCCATTTTGTTTCCGATAAAAACGGAAGTGAACATAATTAAATTTCGTTTACATCTGGTATATTATAGGTTACTTACACTAAAGATTTGAGTCCTCAATATTTATTTAAAATATTAAATTTAATTATAATTTAAATAGATTTTTAATATAAAAATAATATACATCGTCAAATGCTCATTGTGCCCGGCGGTTTCACCATGTTTACCATCATCGTATTTTTCTGGTCTTTATTTTAGGCACTTACATACAAATATAATTTTCCCGAGGTTTTCATTGTTCAATTTTTAGACATTGGAATTATTAATAAATTGTTTTGAAATTTTATATAAATTTTATTAATCTATATCAATATGATTATCATTATCAAATTACCTGAACTTTTTATTAATACAATAAAATTAAAAAAAAATACTTAAATGTAAAATATTTTTTTTTATTAATTTCTAATTATTACGTTTTCAGTTATCGACGATGTCCAACACTTGTAAAAACTCCGGCTTTAATGATGAGCCATACGAGATAAAACCAATAACCAAGAACGACCATGAAAATGTAATGTGCCATCTTCGAAATTTTTTTTTTCTTGATGAGCCTCTAAATTTGCATATAAAGCTTTTGGATGAACAGAACCCTACATGTGTTGAGTTGGAGGAGTTTGCCAACCAACACATGAACGGCTATTCTCTTATGGCTGTTTCGCAATCGAACAAAATTGTTGGAGCTTGTTTGAATGGGATTGATGTACGAGATGAGCCTGAAGTGGAAGAAAAGGGATGCCCCAATAAGAAGTTTGGACAAATTTTGAGGTTGCTGAGTTTTGTTGATAAAGAGGCCAATATATTTAAACAGTTTCCTGATGTAGATACAGTTATTAATTGTCATATTTTGTCAGTTGATTCAACGTGGAGAGGAAGAGGAATTGCGAAAAGGCTGATTGATAAAACAAGGTAATTAAAAAATGCACCTACAAAATATTTGTCCTACTTTAGTAGATTTTCTAACTTACATCACAAAATAAATCTTTAGTACAATACTTTGAAGCTCAATATTTTAAATCAGATACTTTAGGTATCATCATAAATTGATTAAAAATTCATACCCAACCCTAACTTTTTATATTTAATTTAATAATAACTTATTTATTATGTTAATTCGACTTAATTTTGAACATACGGGTCACTTAATGTTACTCACGTCGCGGACTGATATAAACATTAAATACCCAATTTAAATAAATACTAACAACAATTTTGCATGATAATTGAAAACCATTGTATATTATTTTATTATTTATGTTTATGAGCATTATGTCTGCCACTCTATCTCAAGTTTTCAAATTTTTTTCTGATTTGTAAACTTGATTAATTAAACTAAAACTGGTCGACTGCTTTGGTGTTGTAATTTTATGCAGAATTAATTATAAGGGACCAGAGTTAAGGTACTTTTGGGTAATTATAATTTTTTTTATAGATTCTCGAATTTTTTTTTCAGTTGTCCGAATTTAGTAGAATGACTTTAAAACCTCAAATAAAAAAATATATAAAAATATTGTTTACTCTAGCATATCTAGTGGCCGCCCTAAACTGCTATTTTTGCCTGTTAGGAAATGATTCTTTAGGAGTATCATCAAAATAACCAAATAAGTCAAAACCATCTTAGTAACTCGGTAATTTCATAAAAGTTATACTATGTTAAATTTAATGTAATAAAATGTGAAATTGATGTTGATGTTGAATGGACATCATGTTGGATGTAATATTTAAAATAACCATTAAGAATACTTTTCGCGAAATACAGTAAAAATTAATTTTGGCTTCTGTTCATATGAAGTAAGAAGTAACTACGTTTCATTAAATCATTACAGAGTTCAAGAAGCTACGTTACTAAGGTTTCTGATACTTGCAAATCAATAAACTTTTTATTTTAATATAGAACCTAGTTACCTTCATTTATCTAACAAACAAGTATACCCAAAATAACAGATACATTTCAAAGTAAGAAATAAAAAAATACATACATTTTGATTATGTAAGAGCGCCCTACGCAATAAACATTTTAGAATTGTTAGAAAAATTTTGCAGAGTTTCCGTAACCCTAACTTTTTTTATTTACAAGACTGTAAACTTTAAAAGTAACAGTTTAAAAAAAAGTTCATTTGTTTTTTATTTAAAATAATATTAATTTGAAACTTAGAGCTTGGTTAATACAAAAAAATACTTCTTTAATTGGCTTTTTTTGGAAACAATAAAAAAACTGAAAACAAATTAATGTTTTTAATTTATATCTACAATTTTGCACAGGTCTGATCTAGACCAAGCCAAAATAAACAAAATAAATGTGAAACTTTTATAGTTCGAAAGTAAGAGCCCTTAAATTTTTGTAATTTTGTAAGTTGTTAATAAGTGAATTCTTAATCATTTTATGTTTTTTCGAAAAGTTCGAATGAAAATATTTTTTTAATCTAGTCTAAATAGCGCAACCAATTTTTAACCATAAAAATATTAAGTTAATTAGTTTTGGAGAACGTTGGCAATGAAACAATCATTGTTTTTCTTTTTATTATTTTTTTTTTCATTTTTAAGATTTTTTCCATAATAATTTTGACAATAAATTTCGGATAATAAAAGGTATTCCCAACTCAGTAGACCCTTTTCCTTTTAGAGAAAAATATTTGTTTTTCTACAATGCCCATCCTTTATAATTAGGTAGCTAAGAAAATGAATGCCTTTTTTTAATATTTTGCATGTTTTCATTAAATTAGGGGTCGATCTCGCTTAATATTTTTATGTGATTGTGGCTTCCTTAGAAAACCAATTCTGACATTTTAATAATATGAAATTTTTATCTTAAATTCGGTTAAAGCAATGGCTACTTAATTTCTACTCACACTGAATAAATTAGAATTTTAAAATCCTAGATCATCTTCATCACTTACTACAGCCTTTTAAAATTAAGCTGGTTTCAATTAAAAAATTAAAAAAGTTTTTACTCATTATAAACAAGTACCCACTCCTAATAAAGTATTAAATTCCAAGACATTTTTATTTTTCCAGCTCGTACTTAATCTTTTACAAATTACGATAACGAGAGTTTGCGGTAATTTCCAAGATACTTCAAAAAAAGAGAATGTCTTTAACTATCTGAGAATGTAGTTTTCAAGCAATGTAATATTTTTGGGATACCCTGTATAAAAAAACAAGTTTCATCGTTAATATAATCAAAAGATGACTGTTTTTTTGTCGACGACTATTGAAATTGTTCAAAATTTATGTATTAACGTTTCTTGTTTTGCAATGTAGGTAACTAACTTCATCCTGTGACCAATGAATCCAAAATTCACAGGCGGTTACCAATCAAAAAGCTGAATTTCCGCATATTTTCTTTATCCACGAGATGAAGCTAGCTACTAAAGCTTTGTTTTGCGTTGGTAGCTTAGCAAGGTTAAAATTAATTGACAAAAATTTATAGAAGAACAATAAAAAGTCATCGATAAAGTATAGTATTCAACTCGCGGAGTCACGGGTATTCGCCATTATTCGCTTGGACTTAGGGCACTCGGCTTTAGCTTCGTGCCGCAATTCGTCCTCGTGAATAATAGCTTGTCATACCCGCTTCTCGCTCGTTGAATAATATACTATTATTATCATTTTATGCAAAATTTTATCGTCAAAATATATAAAAACATTTTGAACATTAACTCATATTATTGCACTTATACCTACATATGGGTTGAATCTCATTTAAATTGAAACAAATAAATATCTGAAAAACCAAAAGATTTTGATTAATTTTAATTATAATCAAGTTTTTTTAAATGGAAACCTATAATTTTTAGCAGTTTTAAGATCTACTCAAAAAACATATAACTTTTCTGCTCAAATTATTTTTATACTTGGTAGATTTTTAATTTCAAAAATATTTTTTGACAGTTGACAACAAAACCATTTGTATCTAAGCTTTGGGGTGGGTTGCATGAAACAGTATAAACTCTGTTTTAGCTAAAATCAGGCTTAAACTGACAAGTATGTCATTGTTTGCATGTATTTTCTGTCGTATATGTCAAATTAAACCGATTTTGTTAGATATTTATTGTCCCGTGTTAAATGAATCACTATGTATGTTACAAATCAATTTCTAACGAATAAACCCAACAAAACTATTAATGCTTTAAGAGCAATTTCCTAAACGGAAAATATAGTGCTTTAGTTCTGCAGTCATAAAAGCTAGTACGAACAACATTTTTGATAATTTTTTTTTGTAGATGATTTAGAAGTCATTTCTTTAATTCTTGCCAGAAGAAAAAAAAATGGAGAATGTACCAACAAAAATATAATGATCTAAAAGTACTTTAACTTTGGACCCCTCTAATTAATTTTGTGTTAGGTTGCAGAAGGTAACTCTCTGGCACGAGGGAAACTTGAGTTGTGACTGCAGAACTAATGCTCGATTTGGTCATAATTTGCAAAGAAGCTCCAGAAAAGTGGGATGAATTTTCTATTCCTTGTTATTATCTCCAACGGAAAATTTATCGCTAGTGTCTATGAAGATGCTCTTAAGATTTTTGGAAAATTATAGGATTTTTGCACCCGGTATTAGTAAATGGTAAATGCTAAATCTTAGGTCATAAATCTCTGAACATGAATATGTATACTATTTATGATCTATTTAATTCTAAAATCTTAAATCATAAATCTCAAGTTATAAATCTTAAATCTTTAAGAATAAATAAAACTTTATACTAAAATCAACGAATAATTGATAATTATTACGAACTTATTAATAATATTACATTTATTAATTTATTACATTTATTAATTAATTAATTAATTAGTTACATTTATTTAATAACTGCATTATTGAAAATTCGATTCCTAAAATTTGGCGCAAATCAAAAATTATTTCTCTTCCGAAACCTGGAAAATCTCTAGATGATCCTAAAAACTTTCGTCCAATATCACTTTTATGTTGCCTTTATAAATTATTTGAAAGAATGATATTTAATAGACTGTCATTAAATATAGATGATAGACTAATTCCAGAACAAGCAGGATTTCGACCAAGAAAAAATTGTTGCGGTCAAATTTTAAATTTAACTCAATATATTGAAGATGGTTACGAAAAAGGTTTGGTTACTGTAGCAGTATTTGTTGATCTCTCAGCAGCTTATGATACTGTGAATCATCGTAAACTTTTACTGAAATTATATAATATAACAAAAGACTTTAATCTTGTTAAGATCATCCAGCTATTATTAGAAAATAGATGTTTTTTTGTGGAATTATGGGGAAAAAATAGCAGATGGAGAAGGCAAAAAAATGGACTTCCTCAAGGTAGTGTTCTAGCTCCTATACTTTTTAATATTTATACCAATGATCAACCAATTACGATCAATACAAAAAGTTTTATATATGCTGATGATCTAGCAATTACAACCCAAAATAAATCGTTTTCTATTATTGAAGGAAACTTACAAAATGCTCTTCAAAATATGTCAATATATTATTATAATAATTGTCTACGTCCAAATCCGTCAAAAACCACATCAAGCCTTTTTCACCTAATTAATAGATGTGCAAATCAAAAATTAAGACTTAAATGGTATAATCAACAAATAGAGTATAACGCATACCCAACATATTTAGGAATTACTTTAGATAGAACATTATCTTTTAACAAACACATTGAGAAAACGAAAGCCAAAGTTTCCACTAGAAACAATTTACTTCAAAAATTGGTTTGTTCTAAATGGGGTGCTTCTCCCCATACCTTAAGAATTACCGCACTATCTTTATGTTTTTCGGCAGCAGAATATGCTGCTCCAGTTTGGGAAAGATCTTGTCATACGAAAAAGTTAGATACTATTCTACATCAAAGTTGTAGAATAATTACTGGATGTCTAAGACCTACATTAATTAGTCATATTTATATTCTTAGTGGGATTGCTCCTCCAAATATAAGAAGGTCTGTAACAAGCATGTATGAACGTTATATTCAACAAAATGATATTCTTCATCCAATGTATGGTAAAAGAGCAGAAATTAATCATCTAAAATCTCGTAAAAGTTTTTTATCTAGTGTTCTACCTCTTCTGGGTACTAAATCTATAAAGAGAATTGAGTTGTGGGAACAATCATTAAATGATAAAGATAGGAATTTACTTTTAAATCCAAAAGAATGTCTTCCACCTGGTGCCAATCAAGATTGGATAATTTGGAAAAGTCTTAATAGATTACGTACATCAGTTGGTCGTTGCAAATATAATATGAAACTTTGGGGCTTTTATGATGGATCTCTTTCCTGTTCTTGTGGTGAAGAAATTCAAAATATGGAACATCTCTTAATTTGTCCAAAACTTGAAAATTTTACAAATAATTCTGAATTAGCTGAAGCAAGTCCATCTGCAATTAATTGTGCGAAGTTTTGGTCTGGTGTTATATAACTGCTTATATTATTTATTGTTTCTTTTTGGATACGAATATATATATATATATTACGAACTGCTACAGGGCGCTTCAGTTAGGGAAGAAAAATCGTGATCCGCTCAGCAATTAAGCACCCTTAGACCCAATTGCATAGACTTCATTAAACTACTTTTATAAATTCAGCTTTATCCTTCTTTTTCACTTAAGTAGGTTTTCTTTTATTTACAAACCAAAAAGTAGTTTGGCAACATCCAAAAATAACTACTTTCTACATTCCTCGTGGATATGCAAAAAAACCGAAATCTTGCGGTATATCAAACTGGTGAAGGTTGGACAAAAAAGTGCTTCCACTAGAAAACCCCAGATTATGAATCATATATGTAGATATAAAACACTGCAATAACAATGACCTGAAGGGATCCTTGGAACAAGAAATAAATTATACAATAATATTTATGCTAATTAATTAAATCTTAAAACTTCTAAGACATGTTATTAGACATAATAAATATTTTTTAAATTGCAAGAGATAAAATTTTAATACTTTGTAAATTATTGGGTGTACTTAATGAAAGGTGAAACTAATAAATTTTGTGAGTAGTCCTATACACTTACACACGGTGTCTCAACTAAAACTTCCCCTCTCTAAAATATCGGTTGTTTGAAAAGTTCAAGAAAATGATAAATCCAGTTAATTTTTATTTCAAAACAGGGGACAAAATTTTATAACATTTTCGAACTTCTACTTTCATACAACTCGTGTAACGCCTTAAATTAAAGGTTTTTTACACTTTCAAAAAATTTCTTATAGTTATGGAATAGTTTTAAAGTAATTGCATATCAAAAGAAAACACAACTATTTAATATTTGTATTCCCACAAAAATGTTGAGGAAGTCTACACTTGAAATATTACTGAAGGTCAAACTAGGTCAAGGATCAATCTTATCGTAGTAGATGAAAACGATTTCCTTTCTGTTCCATTGCGTTTTTTTACTTCTCGTGAACGGCGGTAATAAATATTTCCCATTTGTTTTTTTATCGTTTGACCAAAAGATAAATTACTTGGAGCGAGGATCGAAGCTTTTATTTATACAGTTTTATATACAACCCAATCCTTTTTAAACTAAACGAGTACAAACGGATAAGAATTATTTGCATACTCATAAATACATTATGTAATAATAATAAATTTAAAACAATTTACTTGCAACTAGCATTTACTTACACTTTTATATAAATACTATAATTAAATCTTAAACATTTATTATAATTTTATTCATGTTCTTGACATTGTCTTTTTTATGTTTCAGAGACATTGCCCGTGAACAAGGTTTCGGCCTTATGCGAGTTGATTGTACGAGCAACTTTAGTGCAAGAGCTATTGCAAAACTTGGTTTTGAATGTATCTACACTTTAAAATACCTAGATTATAAGGATGATGGTGAAACAATTTTTAATCTAGAACCTCCACATACGGAAGTAAAAGTTTTCGTACAAAAAATTACAAAAGATCATAAATTGTAAACCATTAATGTGATGTATTTATGTGCTCAACTTGTTTTGCATTTTAATTTAAATGTGTAATGAAACTAAAGTAAATTCATTAAAAATAAAAACGTCTTCCTAAAAATGTTTATATAATTGTTAATTGAAAAAGTTTAAAATATTTATAATATGCGCCCAATTTTATTATTTGTTTATCTGTTTGTGATAAGGGCGGGCGCGCACTGGAGTGGCACGTGGGTACTGTGGCGCTTTTTGGGCTGGTGAGGCAGTGAGGTGATATTTTGTAATAGCACCCCACTGCCACTCCACTTTACTTCATTTTTGGAGGTATTGTTTTTAGAGGTACCACTTGGCAAGTACCACTCTGATGCCACGTCACCAGCTTGCCACTATGGTGCGCGACCTTCCTAAAACAATTACTTATTTGACATATATTGTTAAATCGTACGTAACCATATCTATGTAAAAATATAGCTTTAATAAAATTAAATAATTGTATTATCTTATACCAAATGTAGAAGGTTCCTTTAAATTACACATACAGGGTATTACAGCGCTGTGAGGAAGTAAAATTACTGTAAAATGAAAAAAGCATCGAAATGCTTTTTTCGACAGAATACTTTTAGCCGCACACTCTAAAATATTTTAATAATACACCAGATGCCATTCCAAGATGGCGGACCAAAGATACTTTTTTTAATGCAACACCCAGTATAAATATTTTAACATTAATCTATAGTATTTTTTCGATTAAATGGCAAACACCAGCAAAATGAGTGAAATGTTAAATAAAAAACTCAATAAACATTAAATATTTATTAAATACAGGGTGTTCCTTTTAAAAGGAGCCACCCTAAATAACTCTCAAAAAAATAATTAATTGTAAAAGTTCCGTGACAGGTCGATTTTTACCTTTAAGGGGACATCTTTTTACGACAAAATAAGAATGGTACCCCTAGCCCTACAGAGCCACCCTTTCAATTTTTTTAAATAGGAATGGGGGTCGAGTGACGAAGTAGTAATAGTAATGACTTTTGATTAAATCCAATTCAGATATTTTTTATTAGCTTCAAAATTGGGTATAAAGTGACAATTCTTAGACACTTAATCCGTAATAACTTTTTAACAAAACAGCACTATAGCTTCTGGTTTACAGGAATGTGTTTCTTTTTTTATTCCCTTTAAGCTGAGGTAAAACTTTACAGGGGTTGCAGTTTAAAAAAAGTGAGGTACTTCATATTCTTCTTATTCAAGAAACCCCAAAAGATGAGAAACTTCTTAACCATTTCAGAATGTAGTTTTCATAAAATCGTATAAGTATGCAAATTTTTGAGTAAAAATATTCAATCAAAGAATACGCCGTGGTAAACAAATCTGAATTTACTTTTGTAGAGTAGACATGAATTTATTCCTCCCTCTTTTCAGCAACAATTTGTATATAAAAAATATTCTTTTTAGTTTTGGCTTCATTAATTAGACATTTTACATTTTAATAAAGTACCAGTAAAAAGTAAAAAATAATGGACGCTTAAAAAATACTCCAATTTAAAATACGGGAAAATTTAATTATGAAATTAATTATGATGCCAGTCAAAATGAGTTGAACTCTTATGAAAATGTATTAAATATTTTGCAAATAATAATTAAACCACGTTTTCTGTTTTAATTAAAAACTTTATTACATAAAGCGAAACATAATGGTAACATGAATCATAAAAGAATTTTACTAAAATAAACTTAATTAAAATTCACATAAACATTTTAAATTATTTTGTTTATAAAAAATAATTTTGAAAATTCACATCTTTAAAGGTTAATTTAAATTAATTAACAATTTTTTGACTCTTTTTAATAAAAAATTTTCATGTTGGGGATTCGATATAATCATTCTTGTATTGTATCTTAAAATCCTGACACAAAAATCAATATCCAACCCAAGTATAAGCGTTATTTCAACGGCGCCCAAAGTAACAAATTTTTGCACTTGTATTATATTGTTCCTCCTCGATTCAATTGAATCCGTTATAAAAAATAACAGGGACTGGTAAAACACATTAAACTTGATTATTTCTTAAGAGTGATTTCCTAAAAGGCAAAAAGCTAACGGGACCGGCGAGAAGTTAGCAATAAAACTTCCAGCAATAAGTAATTCTCCATAAGAGATTTTTTTTAAATACCTTATTCCTATTTAAACTAGAACAAAATAAAGTACATCATTTGAAAGCTGCATTCTACAATTAATTATAGTTTTAATAGTAATAATAATGAAAATAACCCGAGTAGTTCACTGTTAGCCTTTGCATAATAATTAGGTATATTAATAATTATTACGCTAATTATATTTATAATTGACTCTGCTTGTTCGTTTAGATTTACCTGTCAATCAGGGTAGAAACAGAAACCTTACCCAAAAATTCAAAAAAAAATAAAAAAGTCAGAATAAAGTTTAACCACTCAAAAGAAAGCATTTTTCATGTGGTGTAGGTGGTTTTGCTTGTTTGCCTTGATTTACCCAAAAAGCGCGAAAAACTTACTTTTTATGATATTTTTCATTAAAAAGCTATGTTTAAACGTGAATAGATTTTTCTGCACACGTGGCATAAAAAAGTTTTCTTTCTACTTTTGCGCAAAATATCATACTTTTCGCCTATTGACATACGTTAAAATTTATGGTTGAGTGAAATATATAAGAATAAAGTAATAAATAGTATATATGTATATAACATGTCTTTTGTTTATACATACAGTGCGCGCCAAAAGTAAGTCCCCCCCCCCTGCTAACTTTTGAACAGCTTAATTTTATATTCTGAAAATTTGGTGACAGGGGTAGTTGATTGCGTGGTTTGCGGTTATACCGGAAGTTGATAATAACTTTCTTATTTTAAATGGAACACCCTGTATATTTTTGAATTTTTTAAATCTCCGTGAAAAGCTGATTCAAAAAACCTACCATAGTAAGGGTAGAAGGTTGATAGTTTTGGAATTACGGCAATTTGAAAATTGTATGTTTTGAAATTCTGTGAAAACTGTTTTTGCAACACCAAAAGATTTTTTATGTCTCTAATTTTCAAGAACTTTCTGATTAAAGCACTGAAAATTGTAATACAAGATGAATTTGTTTTCCAGATTATTGTGGTTAGGTTAAGGTTTTTTTGGACAATAAGCAATTAAAACATTTTATTATGTCGACATTCGACCACAAAGATTTTTGTTCCCCTTATAAGAAATAAAAAAAAAATAATATGCCAGCACTGCGTATAGAAAATTAACGGAAGAACAAAAATAACAATTTTTTACAACGCAAGGAACCTACATTTCCTAATAAACCAGAATAATATTTAACAAAAAATAACTCTTAATATCAAACTCAACCAAAATGATGTTTAACCATAAATAAGTTAAAGGTTCTGTTCAAACTGTCCTCCTTCTACCTCCTGGCAATAAAATAATCTAATGTTTATCTCTTCGCGTACATTTCTCATAGTTTCTGGAGTTATCGCTGCACACTCTTCAACTATCCTTTCACGCAAGTCCGGGATTTTCCAGTTGGGTCACATATACCTTGGATTTTAAATTACCCCACAGAAAGAAGACGAGTGGAGTTAAATCGAGTGAACGGGCAGGTCACTGAAGCTCGCCACGACGCCCGATTCACCTACCTGGAAATACGTTCTCAAGGTGGTTGCGGACTTGCCGAAAATAGTGAGGAGGGCGCCGTCTTGTTGAAAAGTCACAGCAACTCCTTCAAACTCCTCAGGGTTATTTTGAACGATTTGGTTTATCGCCGGTTCGATTTGATTTTGAAGCATTTCAAGATAGGAGAGCCCAGTTAGGTTTCCTTCAATAAAAAAAGGTCCCACAATGTGGTTACCAAGAATACACCCCCCCCCCCCCCCTCCAACGTTGTGTTTTTGAGGGAATTGGGTTTGATTTTCTCTAAACCATTGCGGGCTGTGGTCGCTCCAATATCTGAGATTCTGCCTATTTACGATTCCATTTACAGAAAACGAACTTTCATCGCTGAAACAAATACCTTTCAGATATTCCGGATTTTCCCTAATTTCTTCGGTCGGGATCATCCTCGGTAAGTTCGTGCACTAGTTTCATCTTATAAGTATGGAACTTGTGTTTTTTTAATATTCTTCTAACGGTGGTCGAAGACACCTCGGGTAGCGAAGCAACGTGGGAAGAGGTTTGTATAGGATTTACTACAGTTTCTGCCGAAATATCATTTTTTTTATTTTCTGAACATGGTGGCCTACCACTTCTTTTTTCGTTAGTAACAGCACCAGTTAAAGATCCGTTCTGTTGCATGACAGTTTCTTTGTGATTCAAAAAAAAACTAATATTTTCAATTCGATGCTCAAGTGATCTGACCATTTTAACACTTTTTGTAAAGTTAAAAATGACAAAATTGATAAATTGTTAACTTAGTTATTTGGTGTAATGTATACCTGATGTTATTTTACAATAGCATTTAAAAATTTTATTAACAAAACCTCTTTTTTACCAAATTTTGATAACAATATCTTTGTTTATGCGCTATTATTCTCAAATGTAAGCAGGGAACTTAAATTTCAAAACATACAATTTTCAAATTGCCGTAATTCCAAAACTATCAACCTTCTACCCTTACTATGGTAGGTTTTTTGAATCAGCTTTTCACGGAGATTTAAAAAATCCAAAAATATACAGGGTGTTCCATTTAAAATAAGAAAGTTAATGTCAACTTCCGGTATAACCGGAAGGTTCATATTAACAAAAATACGTTTTTTACAAACCACGCAATCAACTACCCCTGTCACCCAAAAAATTAAGCTGTTCAAAAGTTAGCGGGGGGGGACTTACTTTTGGCGCGCACTGTATATCAAAGTGCTGCCATTCTAAAATATGTAAATATCAGTTCCTGCTCTACATAATCCACACTTATATTTTATTGACATTTAGAATAACTATTAATTATTTCATTAATTTTTGAAAAAGTAGGATATTGGCTGCTTTATGATTCTACCCAATTTACAATCCCGGTTGTAAATATATTCTATGAATTTTTGGACCCAAATTATCCCGAGGAGGAATAGATTTAAAAGATTAATTTTTAGTTAATTCCTGGGGTAAACCTATAGCATAGCCAACTCGTGCAAAATTCGAAAAATATATTAGGCATTTTTTATTCACATTATTTTCGCACTTGTCACATAAATAAATATTTCACTATTTTGCTTGTTCGTTAGGATTTAATTTGTAATCGAGCCGAGCCTGCAATAAAACTCTACTCTGGAATTTCAAGAAATGTCGAATATTAATTAACAATCTATTATATCTTTTCTTGCAATTGTCCAAAAAAACCCGTGGGTGCCTTCAAGCTCCAAAATAAAAATTACGATTTTGGAGGATGGTCAATGATCCAATTTGTTTGAACTTTCGGTAATAAACTACCCTCACCTTCAATAATGATCTTTCTTCCGTGTCTTTTATAGTTTAAGAGTTAAATTTTTAGTTTTTCTTAAATTAGACATTATTTATGTTCATTTATACAGGGTATACAAAAAGTTCGCCAATGCCCGTTCATTCATGAAATGAGCCATTTTTGAGAAAAATGTTTCAAATAAAAGTTGAACGATTTTTAATGACCCACTATCTAGAAATATTGCCATGACTTTGAACTGCAAGATGAAGGTCAGACGATAATCACTTTCTACTATAGTTTGCTTTCAGAGATTTACAGTTTTTTAATAGGTAAGAGGGGTCGAGTGACACATTATTTAAAAGGTCTTATTGCAGTGATAATGAGAATAATATTTTTTGCATCTTTTTGATTTCCCGAATTACACGAAATGATAATAGTGATTGCTTAAAAGTATTAAAAGTAATGTAAAATAAATACAAAATAAAAGAAATCATAAATCATTCAATACATTTTGTAATGCGATATTGAAATAAATAAAAATTAAAAATGATTTATGATTTGTTATATTTTGTTTTTACATTACTTTTAATACTGTTAACCAATCACTAGTATCACTTCGTGTAATTCGGGAAATCAAAAAGATGCAAATAAATATTATTCTCAATATCGCTGCAAAAATACCTTTTAAATGATGTGTCACTCGACCCCTCTTCCCTATTAAAAAAACTGTAAGGGTGGTGTTGCAGGGGAGGGGGTTACAATGATAAATGTCATTTTACCGTAAAAAACGACTAATATAAACATTAGGGTGAGTAAAAGAACGCCTTTTTTACTCACTCTACTGTTTATATTAGTCGAGTATATCTCGATTTTTGAACTCGCCCTCCTACTCGCCCACTTACTTGCCCGTTTACTCGACCAATGTAAACCAGGCTTAAAAGGGGTTCGAAAGTAAGCAGTTTTGATGTTACTTTATTATGATTATCTTCCTAATTGTAGACGGACTAACTATGAATTTAATATCGTTGTATCAATCTTGAAATGATCTTTGCGATGATACCATTGATTTGGATGTAATTTGAAAAAGAAATGAGCGATAAAATTTATTACCGGAAAAGTTATTGCTAACCTATTCCTCCATTTTTTTTAATTATGTCAAAACAGCGCCATCTATACGTAGTCGAAGTTCCCAAATAAGTTTAATTTCATAAACCCATAATATTTCGTTTGGTGCGAGACTTTTGGCCCAGCCTGTATAACTTATGTTATTTTTTCTTTTGGTTTCTCTAGTAGAATACCGCTATCTCAGATCGGGGGATGAAGTAATAGTTGCAACTTTTGCTCTACTTGAAGTAAGGAAGAACTTCGTTACCTCCACTAACCAAGCTAAAAATTACACAAATTGATAAAGTTCAAAATTAGCTAAATAAATGTAATCATATGAACTTACCAACTCAAAAATGAATAATCCACAAGCAGAAGTCAAATAAGATAAGACAAAATGTAACGCCAGTAAACTTAGGAATAAAAATTATACATTGAAACAACAATCAAATGAATTGCAGCTTATACAGAGTGGAAAAAAAGTCCATATATTCATGTAAGTAAAATTTTTGAAAAAAAAAATGTTGAACAATAATTTGTGACGCGTTAAGTAGGAACATTGCGATGACCTTGAAAAGCAGATTGAAGGTTTCTTCTTCTTACGGTGCCTACCCCTTACAGAATGTTTCTTTGATATCGAACCACCATGAAAACTTTTTCCTCCAGAGGCCTCGTTTTTCTTCGATTTTTCCTTCTATGATAAGCTGCACGAAATTGTATTTATTGTTTCTGAAAATGTGGCCGAAGTACGCCTGTTTTCCTCGCTTCACAATTATCAGGATTTCTTCTGTTTTCCTGATCCTTCGTAGGACCTCCTCATTATTGACTTTATTCACCCATAGTATTCTTAGTGTATTCGTCGGAACAACCACATTTCGAGCGCTTCGCGATTGTTCATTGAAGTTAGTTCCAGCCTTCCACTCCGTAGCAGAAACTGACAGTTCGTAGCACTTATTGATTCGCCATCGTGTTTGAAAGTAAACATCGCGATTGCATGTAAGGTTTTTCATTCTCAGGAAAACTCATCTTGCCAACTCGAATCTGATTTTTATTTCGATGTCAGGAACCCATTACTTGTTGAGCCACCAGATACTTTCGTACTCTCTCCATTTGTCTATCGTCTAAACTGAGCACGACGTTCGGTATTGTACATTTCCTGATTTTCATAATTATGGTCTTTTGTATGTTCATCTTGAGCCCATATTGTTTGCTTGTTTCGTTTATTCCATCCGTCAGGAATTGGAGATCTACTGCATTATCAGCGAGTACAATGGTGTCGTCTGCGTAACGGATGTTGTTGAGGCACTTTCCGTTAATCTGAATTCCTTTCTCCACTTTTTTTAGGGCGGTTTGAAATATTTCTTCTGAGGATAAATGAAAAGAGATGGCATACAAATTATACGAATTTCCTCCATTACGTGGTCCCCGACTTTTGATTCTAATACAGCTTCTCGATGACATTTATGTTTTTGCTGACAAGACCTATTATACGCTTAAGTTGCTTAATTAGAATATCGTGCTTTGCATTGTTGAAAGCTTTTTCACAGTCGATAAAGCAGTAATATATATTTTTCTGTTGATAGAGACACTTCTGTGTGAGAACTTCCATATAAAGCAAGGCATACCCAGCCCATTCCTGAATCCAATCTGTGTTTCACTGATGTGTTCTTCTATTTTTCGCCATAAACGAGAGTGTAAGATTCTTAGAAATTGAGTGCATCGCTCATAAGGCTGTTCAGTCTGTAATCACAAGCGATTTGCCTTAGGTTTTTTGGCAGAATAATGAAAGTGGATCTCAGACAATCAGCAGGGATATTACCAATGTTGTAGATGTGGTTAAACAGCTTCAAGAGGTAGTCATTCTTGTCTATGTCAATCAGTTGTAAAACTTCCGCATTCATGTCGTCTGGTCCTGCTGCTTTGTCCGGTTTTGCTTGATTTACAGCTTTTCTCAGTTTCTATTTTATTATTTCTGGTCCCTTTAGTTCTTCTTCTGATTCTTCATATTCTGGCCGGTTGTCATGGAACAACTCTTCAAAATAAGCTATTCAATATTTCTTGTTGGGGTTCTGTTCATGATTTCCTTAATTCTTTTGTGCAAGTTGAAATGGTCGTGTCTGTGTTCGAATTCTTCTATTTCCTTGCATTTATTATTAATCCACGCCTCCTTTCCTGCTCTTATTTTTCTTCTGATTGCTCTTTGAATGTTTATATATGTAGCTGCATTTTTCTTATTTGTTTGGACGCCTAGTTGTTCTACTGCCATTTCCTTCAATACTTATCAGGTCTCTTTCACGTTTAGTTCTGGGTCTGTAGACAGATTTTGAATTTTATAATTTAGAGGTGTACGAAATTTATGAATAAACAATTTTGAAGGTACAAATTTGCAGTACAAAAAATTCGGCAACGTCTATTTTTTTCAAAATAAAGTCTGGAAGTTTTATAAATTTACCGAATATTACTTATCTACAAGTGAAAAATAATGAAATCCAAAAAGTTAACCCCGAAACATCTAACGGACTTAACTTAGGACTTTCAAGTTTAAGAAGAAACAGAATTTCTATAATTGAATCTAACACGTTTGCAAACCCAAACCTTTATTATTTGGATTTAGGTGAGAATCAATTAAAAACTTTTGATCAAAAGTGTTTTGGTGATAATAGTGAATTGGATGCATTGTATTTAGGAAGTAATTTAATCGAAAGTTTGAAACCGTACAGTTTCAATAAACTAAAGAATCTTTTCTTTCTGCCATGGTTTCAACAACATGAGATTGATTGATCTTTCAAATAACCTTTTGGAAACTATCGAAGTAAACGCTTTTGAAAATAAAATTGAGGAACTGGATTTGTCAATCAATTATTTAAAATATTTTCCAAAAGATTATTTTAGGCAGCTGGATATTGAAAGATTGATTTTACTACCTAATCCTAGGATCTGTGAATATTTGAACCAAATCTATGTTCAATTAAAGGACAAAAAAACTAGAATCAAAAATCCTGTAGACAACAAGTTAAAGTGGAATAATTCGTACCCGATGTGTGTGCAACTAATAAAAAAATCTCGGTTTAACTCTTGCAATGAAGATTATGTGAAGTCCGTGAGAAACAATACGCTTTTTAACGAATTTTTTAGTGTTCTAAATTACGATAGAATCACTCATTGCATTTAAACTTAACTGAAATACTTTTTTTAAGATATTATGATGACTAATTCCTAAACTGTTAGTTTTAATTTAATTTAAGTAAAAAACAGATTTCTTAAATGTATCTTCAAAAAATAAAATAGTGCAATTCTTTTAATGTTCTTCTGGGAATTTTTCAACATATCCGGGTTTATTTTTTGTAGAATTCCCTGATTTATTCAAATGAACCGCAAAATTAATTCTAGCTCAGTTGGTTATTTTTTATAAATTTTTAAAAATCATTTTACAACTTCAACAAGTAAAATATTGCAATTTTTATAAAATCTCATTTTTTTTAATCTTCCCCTTGAACATTTTCAACAGACTCGAGTTTATCTCTTGCAAAATTCTCTAATTTACTTTTTTTTATAAATTTTTAAATAGTAGATTACGCAACGAGCTAGAAAGTGACGAATTTTGTGCGAGTGTGAAAATAAGCGAACGGGCGATAGCCGAGTGAGGATATTACACGAGCACGAAATTCACCTTCTGCGAGTTGCGTATGCTATTTTTCCGACGACCACGGACATTTAGCGACCATTATTAATATTTTGTTGTAATTGTAGGTGGCGCTGTTTTGAAGGAAGCAACTGATCGAAACAAATAAAAAATGTTCTTATTTTATTTAAAATTTACACAAAAGGTAATTATACAGGGTGATGATCAAGTTTGGAACCTTATTCATAACTGCCGTATTTAATTGTTTTGAGAAAATCGCTCGGACAGGTCAATTTTAGTTTTTAAAATGCCATTTCTTGATATAAAAAAAATATTAATGACGTCACAGGTGCTTTAACAATTTTTTTAAATGGAAGCCCCCACTTTTTTACTCATTATCGATAGAAATTCATGTCACTTAAACAATGATATAAAAAACAATTAAATTTTTAAACAAATTTTTGAATAAAAACTCTTTTTAATTCAAAAAAGGAAATTTTTATTTTAACGAAAAAGGTTTTATAAAAATAAATTAAAATGAATTTGAAGTTACCAATAATAACAAAAGAAAGTACGTGTTTAAATAATGCGCATTCTAATGCAAATGTTAAATGTATTTAACAAAATTTAATAAATAGTCTTGAAAAACTAATTTTTTGATTCCATTTAATTGTAAGGAAATTGACAAAAAAGAAATTTATATTTACCATTTATTGAAATCGGCCAAAATAAATCTTATACAACATTCAAATTTAATAGTACAAATTAATTTTAAGTTTATATTAAAAAATTTTAAACGAAAATTTGTTTACAAATGCAACAATTTTTTTATATCATCGTTTAAGTGACAAAAACGTCTATCAAAAACCAGTGAAAAAAGTGGGGGTTTCTATTAAAAAAAATCAATGATGACGTCATTGCTAAATCACCAGTGACGTCATTAATATTTTTATTATACCAAGAGATGGGATTTTAAAAACTAAAATTGACCTGTCCAAGCGATTTTCTCGAGCGAATTAGGTTCCAAACTTTATCATCACCCCGTATAATGATTTTATTAATAAAATAAGTAATATTAGCGGGGTTAAATATAAATTTTTATTTGAACTGTCCTTTTTTTGCAAGTTCAGAAAAATCCAAGAGAGGGCTTTCGGAATTCCTTCGGAGCGCCTGTATCGTAAATTACAAAACAGAAACCCAAACACACTAGTGTTGAAATGATAGATTTTCTAAACTACTAATATGAATGACACATACGATTTTCTCATATGGTTTAATGTTTCCCTTGGAATTTTCAACAAATTCGGGTTAATTTTTTTACAGAATTCTCCAATTTATTTAAATCGATCGCAAAATTAATTCTAGCTCGCTGAGCTATTTTTTATAATTTTTTAAATCATTTTACAACTTCAACAAGTAAAATAGTGCAATATTTACAAAATCTCAGTTTTTTTTAATGGTCCTCTTGGAATTTTTCAACAAACTCAAATCTACTTTTTGGAGAATTCTCTAATTTATTTATATCGAGTACAAAATTCTAGCTCACTTGGTTATTTTTTTATAAATTTTTCAAAATCATCTTACAGCTTCAACAATTTTTCACTTTTTACAATTTTTGTACAAGTTTTACAAAATCTAGATTTTTTAATGATCTCCTAGGAATTTTTCAAAACTATGCTTCATTTTTTGCAGAACTCTAATAATATCTTATGTAAAGATTTATTATGCGAAGTAGTAAGGGCTTTAGGTCTATTCGTACTCTCCGCAGTCTTTATTACTTTCTCTTTTTTGCAGCTGTTAAGAGTCATTTTATGAGTATGCTAAATAGGGTGCCACGCCCGCGTATATAACTCATAAACAAAAATAATCTAAACCAATTATACCAATAATTTTTTTTTAAATTAATTTTGTTAATTTTTTTTTCTTATTTTTTTTAAGTGTTTTATTACTATTATTAATTTTTTATAATTTAATTCAATTGTTTTTTTTTTGTTTTTGAGTTTTGAGTTTTTTTATTTTTTAATTTTTGTTTTTTAATTCTAATTATTATTAATTTTTAATTTATTAATAATTTTTTAATTTATTAATAATTTTTTAATTTATTAATAATAAATTAAAAAATAAAGTTTAATAAAATTTTTTGCAAGATGGCGGACTAAAGTTAAGATTTTTTAAATAGAAAACCCACTATACATATACGATATTTTTGGATTCCTTGTCAAAACATAATCATACTTTGTACCTTTTATGTGTCTATCTTCACTAGTTCTTCTGATATTTGCTATTTAAGCGAAAAACAAAGGTCCATTTTTGAAAAATCAGTGCTCTATACCAAAAGACAATTTTGGGTTGAAATTTTGACAAAATATTTTCAATATCGTCTAGTTTACTAGTATCATGTGAAATAGTTTAGAAGTTTTACAAGAGTTCAAATTTTTAATATGTAAGTTAGGAAACGCCGCGCCGATTTTTAAATACCTATAAAGTTTTTGACTGTTTTGTGTCTTTTTCCATACAACACCGTTTACAAAAGTTAGTCAAAGTTTTACCAATTGAGCATCCAGTATTCAAAAGCACATATACACAATTTCATTAAAAAATATTTTCTGTTTTAGCTGTAATAAAAAAATCTATTTTAAAAAATCAACTTTGGAGGCTTATAACTACTTAGGGCTAAAAATCTGGGGAATTTGTTTGCTTCAAGTTCATAGTAACACAAAATCATGTCAAAATTATAACAAAGTAACTAGACTAAACAAAATCAGAGGCGTAGGTCGAATTTTTGCCGTTGAGTCAATTCTTCGGATTTTTGTATTTAGTTATTGTGCCCTCTTTTTCATAAACATCAGTTTTTATCAAGACTAATTTGCACAAATCTCTATTTGTGTTAGCATCTGCTTCGAAAATAATGATCATAATTTTCAACATTTGACATTTGTTGTAAGATTTGAGAAATAATTTTACTTGTTTTGTTTTCAGGAACACGAAACCTTAGTAAATAACTTTAATTTGTATATTTGTTTAGAATTCTTGAATTGTTATGAATATTGTATTCATTTTGAAAAAAAATATTTGCTGCGCCATTGGCTTACTAGGGGGTTTTCCTTTTAAATTTGTAGTTGTACCAACCTGCACATTTGGTTGCCTACATATCAAACTACAATCATTTTAACTCACCCTGTATGTATTTATTTCTCTATGCATTGGAGGATAAACTTCACATCGGTTTGCATGCTTGGTTGTATAACATTCAAATGTCAGTCAAATTTAAAACTGACAAAACTGGAAATTAACCTTAAAATTTTAAATTGTAGCATAACATGAAATTAAAAATAATAATAGACTCTCTCAATGTGATACCCTAATTTATTTTTAAAATGACTTTATCCAAAACTACTTTATTTAAACTCCCATTACTTCACCGATTTAAAAGGTAAATAGATAGGCGTTACATAATAAAAACATATTTAAAACTATTTTATTCCAGATTTTACTCACGTAAAACTTACTATCAAATTCTTAATCTAAAACCAGATTGCAGTCATAAGGAAATAAAAGATGCTTACATTCTTCTCACAAAAAAAGTAACTAATTATTTATTACACCAGTCTTTTATTTTACTCAGACGTGTCCTAGTATCATCCGGATACTTCTGGTGGAAAATACACTAAAGATCAGTTTCTACAGGTAGCAGAGGCTTATGATGTTCTAGGTAAACCAGATTCAAGATCTAACTATGATCTTAACATGGGATTAAATGGAAAGAAAGTTCATAAAGTCTATTACACAGACGAAGACATTATAAGAAAGTAAGGAATTTATTTTTAATATTGAAATTTAAAATTTGGTTTTGTATAATGCTTAACCCTTTTGGGATGAGCGTAGAAATGCAAGAGGGGGGTCCGACGCCCCCACTAAAGATGAGTATTTTATTATTGAA
Organism: Stenus bimaculatus; assembly: GCA_963971135.1. NCBI lineage: Eukaryota > Metazoa > Arthropoda > Insecta > Coleoptera > Staphylinidae > Stenus > Stenus bimaculatus. Next base: position 22,662,682 of record OZ020180.1, read on the forward strand.
TTTTTAATATAAATGAGAAAATTCCTCCTTTAATAAAACATACTTTTAATACTGGTCTACAACAAAATTAGCACAATTAAAAAAAAAAGATTTTTTTACGCTTAATTCAAATCTTTGCAAATATAATTTTTGTATTGCATAAATTAGGTACATTTTCAAATCATTAAAATTTTAAAAATCCTCAAGAAATCCAATTTTTTTTCTTGGTATTTTTCTATAACCGGCTATATTTCGGTGAAATTGGACCACACCGATGTTATGTTTTTTCAAATAGTCTGGGATGTTAGTTTGTTAATAAAAACTACATATTATATAGTCCGGGAGCCCGCCGACATATGATATTGCTATTTCCTCCGAAAATTGTACATTTGGTGTTGTGCTGAAAATTTAAGCATAACATTTTTTTTCAAATTGTAGTTGTAAAATAATCGAATAAAAGCCTTTTTTACTTACCCTACTCCTTATACAGAGGGGTGCACAAAAAACGGCCAACGATGTAGCTTCGTTATTTCTTATCCGATTTTAATAAGTGATAAATCAAATTAATTGGTTTGAAGAATACTACTATCAAATAGTAAAAGATTAATTTTACTTTTAAAAACAACAGAGGAGGAGGGGGCAACTTTTCTTTTTAAAACGGCAACATATTTTTTTCGATTGAAAAAAATCATTAACAAAATCTAAACCAATTATACCAATAATTTTTTTTAAATTAATTTAAAACATTTTTTTTAATTATTTTTTTTAAATTTAATTCAATTGTTTTTTTTGTTTTTGTATGATTATGTTTTGACAAGGAATCCAAAAATATCGTATATGTATAATGTATAGTGGGTATTTCATCAGGGCCGGCGTTTGTTTGGCGCCCTAGGCAAATTTTCATCTTGCGCTCCCTAGGTTAAAAAACAGTGTGTTTATAATAGTTTTTATTACGGTATTATAAAAATTAAAAATTAATTTTAAAATTATTATACATGGCCACATCAAAGCTTGGACACTATTATACACATTGTATTTATAAATATTAAACAAAAAATATATTTCCAAAAGTAAAAACAAAACCTGGTACATAAACAGGGTAATGATAAAGTTTGGAACCTAATTCATAACTGAATTAATATATATTTAGCCATAAAAACTAGATATATTAGCAAAAACGTAAAAATTTTGACAGTTAAAAACTTTGAAGATTGACACCCGTGACACCCCCATAAAAATCCCGGAAATTCCATACTTTTTGGTCTCTGGTTAGCGGACTACTAGACACTTAAAAAACATGCAATTATTCTTCTCTTGAGTTCTAGAATTTTTATGGGGGTTTCCTCGGGAGTTTCAAAATTTTTACGTTATTTCTAATTTTTTGAATTTATTTAAAAAAACCCTAATCTTTTTAATCAGGCTATGGAAGCGTATTTTTAAAAAACCATGAAAACTAGAAATATCAGCAAAAACGTAAAAATTTTGACAGCTAAAAACTTTGAAGTTTGATATCCCCATTTGGGATGCTGCCGCAGCCATACTCCCCATTTGCGCGCCAGCTGAGGGTCATTTTGCTTAGTTTTAACACTAAATCAATCATGTGAATAAAAATTAGCTTTGCTGTTGTTGGTCATCAAAAACGGTCACTGACTCCCAGACTATTGGTTTAGATTATTTTTGTTAATGATTTTTTTAATCAAAAAAATTTGAAAAAGAAAAGTTGCCTCCTCCTCTTCTGATGTTTTTAAAAATAAAATTAATCTTTTATTATCTGATAGTAGTATTCTTTTAATTTGACATATCACTTAATAAAATCGGAAAGAAATAACGAAGCTACATCGCTGGCCATTTTTTGTGCACCCCTCTGTATGTATTAGTCGAATATATCACAGTTTTTGAACTCGCCCACTTACTCGCCCGTTTACTCGACCAATGTAAAGCAAGTTTTATCATACTAAGGGCGCTAAAGCCCACGACCGCAAAATTTTCACGTTCCACTAGCTTAAAACGTCACCATTCAACTAGCGACCACAGAAACCCACGAATAAATACGGTCGTTGTGAGCTTCTTGCAGTCGCCATCGATGACGTTTTTATGCACGAAAGAAACAACCGCAGTCGTATGTGGAACGACTTTGCGGTCGTCATGGGCATTGCGAGTCTTTAGTGGAATCCACCCTTAAATGAAGTATTAATTTTATATTATGTTTTTTAGAATCTATATATTTTATACCACTTCTTATTATAATTTTTATTTCTTTCTAATAAAAACACTTAAAATATTCGTTTTGCACTTTATTTTATGCAATTCATGTTTGCATCCAGTGTCCTAACGAAGAGAAAGTAGATGTCAACAAATTTCCTATGATCATATATTTTTTTGACACCCTAAAAAGTTATAGCAATTTTAGAATCTCAAAATTTTTTAATTTTTATACACCCAGTATAAAATCATTTTGTTATAAATTTTTTTTTAAATCAGTCTATGCTAAACTAATTTTTGGAAAAACTGCGACATCCTGTATAATTTTTTTCATTCTGTATAAAATGAACGGCATAAAACATTTAAGTATAAAATTCTGTACGACAGAAAAATTAAGATTTTTTCAAATCTTGCTAAAATTTGCATTTCTATTGGTGATATTTTGTTTTTTTCTGAAAATTTAAAAAAACTAAAGAACTTCATTGCTATTTAAAAAAATTCAATAACACCTACTTACCACAAATTTTTATAAAGCCAGGAAAAGATGACACTTTAAGCAAAAAAAATTTTCAGACCTTGGATGAACAATACCACAGAAAGAAATACTAAGTTTTATGAAAGTGATTCGTATTATGGTGTTAAAGGAATCAAAAGGGTACCAAACTCTACAATTGTTTGGATTTGTTTGCTGTTTGTTACTATTGGAGTAGCACTTCAAGTTATTGCAATTAGGTAAAAGTTTCTCTAGTAACAAAATCACTAAAATAACAAATTATTGTACACGGTCTTCAAAAATGATTGATACTGTTGACATTGCACTGTAGAAAAGCTAGGTTTCCCACAGTTGGCTAGACTGAAATGAATACGTTGTGCTACAGTGAAAACACTATCGCGAATATTTTAACTGCAGTAATTTTATTTTTGAAAAAAAAACTGTTTTTATAGAATTCGCAACACACTGATAAATAACTTGAAAAAGTACCTGAAGAAAAACTGCTGAGAGACGCTTTGGTTAAAGTGACAGTAAGATTTATATTTGAATGAAAATTAACAGGTACACCAACTTAGTAAGTCTAAAATCACTACAGAGTATGTTTGATTGCATAGTTGCAGAATCAATCTTATTTGAATTCACTGTACTATTCTCACATTGTTACAGCCTGTCACAGTGAAGCCTATACTTTAATGACGTTTGAAAAAAAAAAATTTATTTTATCCAATTTAGTAACAACTACAGTTTTATAATTTTCAATATACAGGGTGTCCCAAAACTGAAATACTTTTTCCAAAACTCTACCATGGTGTCCTAGAGAATATAGCTTATGCAATAGTTTTGGCACAACCTGTAGATTTGTAAGGACAAACTTTGGCCAGTTAATGTCAAGAAATATCAAATTAACCGCTTAACAATTTACATAGTGACTCTTTTTAGCGTCACTCGGGGACATGTTACGTGATAATATAATAAATAAATTGATAATTTTTATAGTAATATAAAAAGTTCTTATCTTACTATTTTATAATTTATTTGTCAAAAATAATTTACTGACAAATTATATTTTATACGTCTTCTTTTTACATTTTTTACAAACCATTTTTATTTACAACAATTTTATTAGTATATTTGCCAAGAAAATTAGAAAACACTTACTATTTAAATCTGGATTTTAAGGTAATTTAATAAAATAGAAATAAAATTCAATTTTTTACAATGTTATATGTTATATTATTATTATTTTAGCTTGAGAAAGACATAATTTATATGTCGAAACGTTGCTGTTAAATAAATAGTTTTTTAAAACCTTGTGTTTATAAATTCCCAGAAGCCAGAATTATCTATTTCTTTGATAATTTTTTTTGAATATTGCAATAATAATTTATGCTTTATCTTTTTTTAGAAATTCAATGACATTAAGAAGGGATATTATGCTGGAACGGTCAAAAATTGCTCAAAATAATTTGCGAGAAGCTAGAGAAGAAGCGGTAAAGAATGGAAATGACCTCCAAATTGAATTAATGAAACAGAGATTTGAAGGAAGGTTTGGGAGATAAATTCATTACCTACCTAGCATCATGGACTAATAATTGTTAAATGTACATTATTTATGTTTTATTTACTATAAATAAAATGTTTTTATTCTTAACCCTTGTACCGATTGTACATGAAATTAAGCTCTTGTCTATCAATTATTTATATTTAAGGATATAAAATTCAAATTTTAGTATTTGTCTGGACTAAGAAAACACATTACCCATTCTATTTATAATTTACATAAAAGCCAATTACATATTTAATGATTATACCTCACAAAACGAGTAATATCTGCTTTTTATCAGTGCAAATGTATAATATAAACTTAATTTTTCCTGGTTCAAAAAATATCAATATAGGCAGGGCATTTTTGCAATAGATATGTCAGAACTTGGAGACTAAAAATCTGTTTCTCCTCTAAAATTTTTGTTTTTGGTCCCTTTTCTTCACTCACCTTTTTATAATTTTTAATGAGGCTTCGATAGATACCTACATGTTTTCTTGATATAACAAAAAATAAATTGAATTTAGGTAATTTTACCGGAAAGTACTACGGATTGGTCAGAGTCACCCACCTGATATTGTAGTACTTGTCTTTTATTTTATTTATTTGTCTGTAGTAGTTGCAGGACATTAATTCTACTTTTGACTTTAATTTAAAAAAATTTATTTAAGAGTTGTATCAAGAAAAAATCATAGGAACGTGGGTGAATAAAAAAACGGTCAAAAATATATCATTTTAAAGGTATGTTTATCCTGAAAATAAAAATATGATTTGTTTTGGCCCTATTTTAATTTAGTCATTTACAGGACACGATAAAAGAGAAAAGTAAAACATAATTTATCGCAAAAAAAATTATAAAAAAATATGGTAACTGATTTATTTTTCAATATATAAATAATTAGCTTTTGTTAAGTTAGAGCACTTGTTTTATGGTCAAAACTTAACAATTTATCCAAAATTGATTTAAAAGTACGTAAATAATACCATTATTAAGTACTTTTATTTTAAATTTTTAGGTAGGTTAGAAATCAAATAGTTTCCAAAAAAATTATGACTACCATTATCAGGGTAAGAAATGCTTTCAAATGATGTATCACTCGACCCCTATTACCATTTAAAAAAATTGAAAGGGTGGCTCCGTAGGGATGGGGGTTGCAATTAACATTCTTATTTTGCCGTAAAAAGATGTCCCCCTGAAGGTAAAAATCGACCTGTTACAGCATTTTTACAATTAATTTTTTTCAGAGTTATCTAGGGTGGCTCCTTTTAAATAGAACACCCTGTATATATATAGTACTTTTTCACTCTAACACACCTCCAGGCATGCATGTCTCCATAATCGGCCACTGAACACGCTCTTTTTTGATAAAATTAACCCGACACCTGAAAACCCAGGTGCCGATCTTCTATGGGCCGTAGCGCAAAATCCTGACGGTAGATTTTTTTGTGACCATTAGCTTTTTTGTTCAGGATGTTGAAATCTACCTTTTCCACCAAAAATTAGACCTTGGGACTGAAACCATTTTTTCCCATAAAAAGTGCGGGGTCCTTTTATAAAAAATGAATAAGGGCCACCATTTTGAACATTTTTCTAAAATTTAAAATTAGCAGGTCAGCAAGTGTTTCTGACCTGACATTTTTTTTAAACACCAACAATATGTCATATAAGAGATTTAATTGTACTTGAATTTATTTTGTTTAAAAGTTTGAAAATTAGTTTGATTTTAACAAAGGTACTGGATTATAAAACGCAGAACTACTGAAATACTCAGAAATACCACTAATCCTATCAAAACTAGGTGTACTTTTTTGTGGTAAATTGAATGAAGATTTTAAAAATTTAAACAAAACTGCGGCTTGACTTGTTTCAGTACTCTTCTTTTCTCATGAAATATTTTAGGCGTCCTTGCTGTCGGACATGCCAGAATTCACATCTATATGCAAATTCTTAAAATTTTGAATATTCTCAAAAAACATTCATTAAGTAGACATAATTTTTTGAAGATGGCAAGTTGAGTTTCTTAAGTGTTTGACCTTGGAAATTTTTAAAAACAGCTCCCCTGCGGCGGACTTTCTTTGATCATCCCCCCTTCTAGAAAGAGCGAATAACTGGTTGTTAAATTATTTTAATCCCACCACTGGACAAAAGTAGCACCAAAAGGTGACTACCCATGAGAGGTACCCCAACATTTTAATTAATTTCCATTCAGCTAATCTGGATAAAAAAAATAAAACTTTTAACACCCTGTGTTTCAGTAACAGTTGAACTTTTTGTGGTAGTTTTAATTGAATTATAATATAAAACTTCCATTTTAAAAACACTCTGTATAATAATGTGAATTTTTCTACTACCTTGAAGCGTTAAGTGAATTGTCAATTATGGGTTATTAGGGATTTTTCTTGATTAGAAAATAAAAAAACTCAATTATTGTAAAATAGGAATTCTACAAATAATCTGTATTTCTCAATAGCTTTCTAGGTTTTCTAAAATGGGACAGAAACCTCTTCATTGCTACATTTCCATATTCTGTTTCATTTTATTTTCTTTTCACATTAATAAATAATTCCTGATTTCACCAATGGTTGATAGTAGTATTCTTTACATAAAAATGTAGATTATAAACAAATTCTTGCTATTGTGGCATGTGAAGTTAATAAGTTGCAAGTAATTGTGTTTATTTTTATTTTATAACTTATATTCGATAAATAAGCTACATAAATATGTACATCTTGTGTATGTTTCTTTTTAAATCTTATTTGACTTCCACGAAATATTTCCAGCTTTATGAAGAAAATTGCACCCTGATTTATTCTTACAAAGTAATCCATAAGTGCACAAGCGTAGGTGTATATAAGGACATTGTGAATTGCTGCAATTTGGAAAAAATTTGCAAGTTTTAGAACTAATCTTTGCTACATTTCCTGAAGGAACTGTCACGGGCAGTCTTACTGCTATAAATATGAATTAATTAAATCATTTCTATTAATAGCTGCTTCTACTAAACCTACCTGTTTTGCCAGCATGACTGAAAGGACAATCCCTTCGGGTGCATGATGACTGAAATTTGCAAGTGGGATGAATGTACATGCATTTATCTTCAAATTTACAGTTAGGAAACATTTTGCAAACAATTGAAGGATGCAGAAATTCACATTTTTCACCTTGTCGACACCCAGGCCAAAACTTGCACCTTTCTTTACTTTTCAAAGTTGAACTTATTGGAAGAGTAACCAATTTTTCAGGTACTTGGTTTATCTTTACCCTTTTAGGACTTGTTGGTTTTTCAAAAATTATAGGTGAAGGTGGTCTTTTAGTTTTTACAATGCTTTTTGAGTCGTCTGTTTTGTGGCTGAATTGATTTTTATCCACTCCATCAAGCGTGATTATAAACTTTTGACTTACTGCACCATTTTTGTCATGCTGTTCTTTTAATTTAATTAACTTGGCTCTGAGTTCTTCTTCCTCATTTCTTTCAATAGCTTGATTTAGCAAATCTGTTAGTTTCTTCTTATGATCGACAGCTATTATTTGTTTTTTATGTTCTTCGATTACTTGTTTCTTGTGGTCTTCAACTATGCGTTTCTTATAATTTTCATCTATCCGTTTCTTCTGATCTTCAGGATACCTCACATTCTGTCCTTCTACTTTATTTTTATAATTTTTGGTAAATAAAGGTCGAGTCTCTCTGGGAGGAGTGCCTGATTCAGGGAGGCTTTTAATTGGCTTTGTATTTGCTACTTTAGATACACTTCTTTGTGCTTCAGCCACAGCTTTAAAAAGCAAACTAGCATTTGCTTGGTTTTCTTTTGGTGGCAATTTTCTGGGTTTCACTTTTATTACACTTTGCACTTCCTTTAGAGTTATTTTCATTTCCTCTTCCTCAGATATTTCTTTCTCAGGCGTTTTCGGTCGCTTTTGAGGAATTGACACTTTTGACATTACTCCTAATCTTCTTAGAGCAGGCTAAAAATAAAATACCTGCTCATAAAAATAGTTTTTTGTACACCAGACAGCAAATCTTGAATGATTGGGATGTGGAGATGCATAAGAGAGAATCACTTAAGGGCTATGTTGATGTGATCAGGTTAAATCTGGTGTTAAATGGTGGACGAAGAAAGTAATAATTTAGAAAATGTCTAATTTTTGTGGCTTTTTAAGACAATTAGTTATTTAGAAAATAACTTTTAAAAGAAACTGAGTTTAGCTATATTTTAGTTTTAAGAGTAACATGGTTAATGTATTGTATTTATACTTGTATACCGATGAAAATGATTAGATTTGATCAAAAAATCTTGACTCTTTTTTTCCTCAGTTAACGAATTTTTATAAAATAATGTGTAATGAAGGTAATTAAATACCTCTTGATATTCTTACATTATTTAATATTATTATAATTTTACCTCTTTAGATTCTTCTTGTTTATCGTGCCTTCGAGATCTTTTAGTTGGTGAATTAACACCAGTGTCTCTTTTTCTTTCCTCTTTAGGAACTTCGTGAGATCGTTTACCTAATCTATCCATAACTGATTTTTTTTTATCACTTCTCTCTTCTTGATGATCTTTTATATTATGTTTATTAAGAATAGCAGCATATTTAGCTTCTAATGAATCTTTTTCACTATCGAAAGTTATTCTAGTATGAGGCAACTTTTTTGGTTCATCCACCTTAGAAATACCATTATTATTTGCTTCACTCCTAGTACTACTAACTGCATCTTGCATAATAATTTTTCTAATCGAACTTTTAAATTCTTCATTGTTTTTTTGCAACTGATCATTTATCTGTAAATCTTCTACAAGAAAAAAGGCAACATTTATTATCCAAATTACATAGACTATGGCAGGGCCGTGTTTCCCACTAGGCAAAGTAGGCACTTGCGTAGGGCCCGTATTTGAGATTTTTTAATAAATTATTTATTTTCATTTTGCCCAGATTCAATTATAAAAAAAAATATATAAAAAGAAATGATAAAAAAATATAACAAAGTAGAATTAAATTATAACAATTTTTTCTATAAAATAAGAAGTTTAAATCAACATGGTTAAAAAGTGTATTTAACAAGTACAAGGTGCCAGGGGCGGATTTATATACGGTCAAAAAATAGGGCTGAAGCCCAGGGCCCCGAATTTTTCAACAAACTCGGATTATTATTTTGCAGAATTCACTAATTTATTCAAATCAACTGACAAATAAATTTTAGCTCACGTGGTTATTTTTATATAAATTATTTAAAATCATCTTGCAGCTTCAAATTTTTAACGTATCCCTTAGAATTTTTCAATAAAGTCGGTTTCACTTATTGCAGAATTCTTTAATTTATTCAAATTAAACGCAAAATTAATTCTAGCTCAAGTGGTTATTTTTTTGCAAACTTTTAATCACTTCAAGTAAAATAGTGTAATTTTTACAAACTTTTAATTTTTTTAATGTTCCCCTTGGAATTTTTCAATAAACTCGGATATATTTCTGGCAGAACAGGAACAGATTTATATTCGTTCTAATAGGACCTCTCTTTTTTTGGAGCCCTCAAAAAGCTAAATTGTAACTTAAAAAAAATTAAAAATTAAGTGATAATATTTTGGGATTAGACCAATTTTGTGGTATCCTGGGGCCCCCATAGCAATTATTGCCTAGGACACTCAAGTGCCAAATCTGCCCCTACAAGGGGCCCGCGTTTAGAATTTGTGGCTAGTGCCCGAAAAGGTCTAGACGCGGCCCTGGACTATGGACACTCAGGTAGGAGAATTACCTGAACATTTACAATCAAAAACAGTGGCATACTCAGAAACTTTTAATGGGGGATGCAAATAACATAAAAATTTCATTCATTTTAGTGAATTTAATGAAATTGTTGCTTTTATTATAATTATTGGCCAGACGAGGGTGGGTGCATGTGCACCCAATCCCCCCTGGGTATGCCAGTGATCGAAAATAAAATAAAAATTGCATAAGATTATTTGTCAATCTTTGTATACTTCATTACTTTTGACTTAAGGTGAGTTTATGCTCAACTAACAACTAACCACTAACAATTAGCCACTAACAATTAAAAAGATAAATGCATTGAATTACATTTGACTGTTTATGCTGCCACCAACAACTAACCATTAAGCATTAACAATTAGCCACTAATGGGCCAAGTTTTGAATTTATAATTATTAGGAGTTGCTAGTGTTTAGTGAACCTAGAAATATGCATGCTTGATCTTTAAAGTCGACAGTGACTGTTTAAATTTTTGCCTCTGGGGAATATTATAATGGGGTGATTCTGAACAAAAATGTTAGCCGTAACAGCGATGTTAAATTTGACAGTCACCCTGATGTCACAAAAACGCAATTTTGTAAACTTTACTGCAACTTAACGGTTATTTAAAATAAAATTTTCGTATTAAAATAACACACAGCAAAGTAATAATAATACATTAATGTATAATTGATCAAAATAAAACATTATATAAATATACAATGCATTTTAATACCGAAAATGTTATTTTATATAGTCAAGTTACACTAAAGTTTACAGAATAGCGTTTTTGACATCGGGGTGACTGTCAAATTTAACATCGCTGTTACGGCTAACATTTTTTGTTCAGAATTACCCCATAATATCATATAATGGACAGTGAAACCTTTAATGGAAGTGATTTGGAAGTGCTGAGTACTTGGTGAAACTTTATCAACCCTTTGATAATCAAATCGACAATTTGAAATATCGCGTCGAATATGTCAAATTTCTTAATGCTAAGTGGAGTATAAATGCTCACATTTTACGCTAGTGGTTGACTGTTAGTGGTTAGTGGCTAATTATTAGTGGTTAGTTGTTAGTTGAGCATAAACTCACCTTTAGTAAATTAAAAATATTGTTCTGTACTAAACTAATAATTCTATGTTCATATACAACTACAGGGTGGCCCATTTAACTTGAGACAAATAAATATCTAACAAAGGGCGCGTTCCACTAAAGACTTGCAATGCCCACGACGACCGCAAAGTCGTTCCGCATAAGACCGCGGTTATTTCTTTCGTGCATAAAAACGTCATCGATGGTGATCGCAAAAAGCTCACAACGACCGTATTTATTCCTGGGTTTCTGTGGTCGTTTGTTGAATGGTGACGTTTTGAGCTAGTGGAACGGCAAAATTTTGCAGTCGTGGGCTTTAGTGTTCATTAGCGGAACGCGCCCAAACTAACAAGCTTAGAATAAAATGGTTTTGAAAAAAATGTGTCAAATAAAAATTGTTAGGTTTAAATAAGGGAAAATAAAGGACAAACTAATTTTTTCGTCAAGCGTCAAAAAAATTTTTTTCATAAAAATTTTTGAAATTTAAAATGTGTCAAATAAAAAAATTATTTATGTAAGTTATTTTTTTTTGAGTAAATTTTAAAATTGCTAAAAAAATATAGGTTTTCAATTAAAACAACTTTGTTTATATTGAAATTAACCCAAAGATGACCCTTGACTAAAAAATAACTAGCACCATCGTTAAACCAAACAACTTTTATTTGAAAGTTTTTTGTGCAAACCTTTTAGTTTTTCGATTATTTATTTGTCTCAAGTCAATATACAGAGGGGTGCACAAAAAATGGCCAACGATGTAGCTTCGTTATTTCTTATCCGATTTTAATAAGTAAAACGTCAAATTAAATGGTTTGAAGAATACTACTATCAGATAATAAAAGACTAATTTTATTTTTGAAAACATCAGAGGAGGAGGAGGCAACTTTTCTTTTTCTAATGGCAACATATTTTTTTTTAATTGAAAAAAAACTTTAACAAAAGTAATATAAACCAACTATATCAATAATTTTTTTTTAATTAATTTTTTTAATTTTTTTTTTAATTTAATTCAATTGTTTTTTTTATTTTTGAGTTTTCAGTTTTTTATTTTAAGTTTTGTTTTTAAATTTATTATTAATAAATTAAAAAATTATTAATAAATTAAAAAACAAAACTTAAAAGAAATAAAAAACCATTGAATTAAATTTAAAAAAATTAATAATAAAAAAAAAATAAAAATAAGAAAAAAAAAATTAAAAAAAAAATTATTGGTATAGTTGGTTTAGATTATTTTTGTTAATGATTTTTTTCAATCGAAAAAAATATGTTGCCATTTGAAAAAGAAAAGTTGCCTCCTCCTCTGATGTTTTCAAAACTAAAATTAATCTTTTATTATCTGATAGTAGTATTCTTCAAACCATTTAATTTGAAGTATCATTTATTAAAATCGGATAAGAAATAACGAAGCTACATCATTAGCCGTTTTTTGTGGATCCCTCTGTATAATATATTTTTGGAAAATTCACAATTTAAATATAAAAAAAATTTAAGAAATTACCTGGATCTGCTTTAATATTTAAATAATCTTCATCATCACTTTCAACATGAATTCCTAATCTACTTTTTACACTTTTAATTTTTTTCTCTATAGCTTCTAATTCTTCTTCATTGGATGCATTAATTTCCGATAATAAAGGAATATCAAAATTATCCTCATCAATTTCATGTCTTTTATTTTGAATAGATTGATTTTCTTTCATGATTACAATTTTGCGAGCCTCCGATAATCTATTTATATTAATTGGTAAATCGTCTGTTAAAGATGTTAGTGCTTCCTTACTCAGCTTTGCTTCTTTTCGAGCTTTTTTCAATGCTTTATTTTCTTCCTTTTTTTCTTTTTTAATTTTTTTCATGTCTTCTTCTGTAACTGCAAAGTTATCACTTTGTTTTTTAATAGTTTTCTTAAAAACATCTGGATTGGTCACATGTACTTCTTTTAATTTTTTGAGCACTATGTGCAACCAATCAACAAAAGTTGCTGTTTTAGCAGACAGAAAAAGATTTAGATCATCTTTCATTTGAGTTTTCGTTCTTTTGTTCGCAATCATAACCATAATGTAATCAGGAAGCTCATCATCTAAAATAATAAATTAAATATTCCTGGCAAATTATAAGTGATGTTATTTATATTACCTACGTAACAATCTAACTCAGTTAGTTTTGCTTTAATTGCAGACTAAAATAGGACAAAATTAATAAACATAACCATACAGATGAATTAAAAAAGCTTACCCGCATTTTTTGGCCCACTTCTATTCCTATATCTGTCATTTTAATAAAATACTTAGTTTTGTTATTATTATACAAATTAAAAAGTTTTAAAATTGATTAATCCAGTGCTAATTCCAGCTAATTCTAATTTTAACTTTTAAACCACCTAAAATGTCAAACACATGTCGCATATGTCAAAATTCGAACACGTCAAAATCACAGAACAACTACACTAGTTAAAACCATAGAACATTTTAATACTTACGCAGATATTTATAGGCGACGAGCGTATATTGCAAACAGCGCCCTCTGGCGGCGTTTCGGTGAAAAAAATACAGGGAATCAAAATAAATCTTTGTTGTGAAGGTGGTTAAATTTTTGAGTTTCTTGTATTTAATAGTATATTGTTTTATTAATGGCCAATCTCACCGACACGACTTAAACTTTAAGAACTACTTAAATGTCTAAGTAGTCCTTATCGGGTCTCACCGTCATTGGAAAGGCGAACTTAAAGCCTAAGTTGAACTTAAAATTAAGTCGTCGATATCGGCGACTTAAAACTCAACTTAACCCAAAAATTACAATTTCTCGTGAAAATAAACTAGCAAATGGCATTATAATTCCAGAAGCAATTTAATTATAATTTATATAATTAATATTGATATCCCAAGACAAGTTTACACTAGAAATGACCATTTTAAAACCATGCCAAATTCCCATGTTTTTTTCAATATTTTCGTTTAAAAAAAGACACATTTCTACAGTTTTTATTTCAAATATAAGACAGTAGATAAAACACATAATTATAAAATTATAAATATTATCACAGAATAATCTAGTATGTTCTAAGATTATATTGTGACGACGCCCGAATACCAACCGAACACCAAAATCCAATCTCTACTAAACTTAGCGTAAGTATTCGTTTTATATGACTGGAGAGACGTCTTAAAATTTTAAGAAGAACTTAAGCGTAAGCAACACTTTGTTAAGTCTTTCTTTAAGCACTGTTGGTGAGATCGGCCATAGGAGTAAAAGAAGTACTTTTTGCGGGATGAGCTTTGCGAGTCCCGCGGATACATGCGAGCCACAAAAAGTTCTTTTACTCCGAATAAAACATGCTATTTTTTCTTCAAACGTCGAAATTTTTAAAGTAGTAATATAATAAATAATTTTAAAATTTCACATTTAATTTACATACAACACACAATACAATGTTAGTGTATATTGGATTGCCTAAAATTCATTTCTACTTTTTTAAAATTATAATTTAATGTTAATTACAATTAACATTGTTTAATTTCAATACGGCATGTATATTGGGTTGCGGAATAAGCGGAGTAGAAATTTAATTTCTACTCCTAGGCAGTACAAAGTGACCATAGAATTAACGAACATAAAAAGTGACATTTTAAAGCCTGACAAACGTCACAGAAGACTACTTTAATGACGTTTGAAGAAAAACTTAATTTGTTTTGTTAAGGAAGTTTATTGCTGGAGCTATAATGGAGAAAATGATTTATTTTGAATTTTCCCCAATATTTTTTGACCATAAATGTAGTGAAAATTTTTATGCTGACCATTATTGGGTTTAAAAGAAACAAAAAAGGCAGCGTAAGAAATTTAGAAACTAAAACTGAGGTTACTTGTGGTTAGAACATAAGCCGACTGCAAATATAATGAAGGAAAACACTCAAAACAAACAAAATGTTTCTTTTAACAAACAATAAGTAACTTTAGTTTATCCAAGGAAGCAGAAATACCATTAGCGTGTATTCAGCGACCGAGATGAAAAATTTAGAGACGTCGTTATCGTTAATCACGTGATTAAAAAACATTTCTTCATAAGAAATATTTACTTAAAGACGTGATTAACTTTAACGACGTCTCTAAAATTTTCATCACGGTCGCTGAATACATGCTATAGTGTTTCAACATATGCTTAAAAACAGTCTTCCAAAACCGGACAAGCTTAAACATGACCTTTTCATTGATATTATCTTTCAACAAAATAAACTCACTACAAATTACATAGTGTTTCTTTGGTTCCCAAACTCCACATCAGGCCTAGAATAAATAATATAATAAAAATTTCAAATATACCACTAACATAATAGTAAATATTATGGTTAAGACTTTCTTTTATTGCTTTTAATCTGTGGTTTGCGAATTTTTATCTCATAAGATTCTCAAGGTTTAGAAAATTTTATAACCGTCTGGTTTTAATGATGAAATTTGAAATTAAAATATGACTTGGCGGTGCGTTACTCTTTAATTAAATGGGTCATAAAAAAGTTTTCGTACTAGCATAAAAAAGTTATTAACACCATCTGAAAGATAAAGAAAATACGAATCCGAGGATATGTTACACATAGTTATAGCGTTTTCGGCTTACTTGCACTGGCCTGCACTGCGTTGCACTGAGTGCGTTTCGAGTGTTCGGCTTATAGTTTCAGCTCGCATTTTCTCAGTGCAGTGTTCCAAGAGCTCGTGTTGGTTTCAGTGAGGCTGGGCACACCGGAAGGACCAAACGAGGACCAAGCTGGTCCGCGTATCAACCGGAACAGTGTAAACGACAGTGGACTATTGGCGATTCTAGCTAAGCGATCTCCCTCTTGCGGCATAGCGCGGAACTATGAAATGACGTCACGTCCGTGATAGTTGTGCAGACGAATTTAGCGTTTATCGTTTGTTAATGTCTCTATTATAGTCAAGTAAATAACATCAACTTACCTAATTTACTTTGTATTATTAAATGCGTTTGATTATTTCTTTGCAAGTTTAAATTTTTATTTATTTTGTCACTGACGTGACGTCACTAGAATATGTAACCAAACATACATTTGCGCGGGAAATATTAATTTGAATCGCCAATTGATCGGACTCTTTCGATTTAGTCCTTCGAAAGTAGGGTGGTCCAAGTATGTTTTGTTTTAGTCCCGTTGTTATTCGATGTTATTCATGAATTGAGGTGTAAATAGCAATTTTATAAATTATATTATTTATAAGTTATTTTATAAATATAGAAAAACGGTTCTTGGTTTTTTTGGGGTTATGTTTATTTTTGCGATGTAAACGCGCGTAGACCAAAGTGTTGGTTCTTCCGTTGTGCCCAGCCTTTGTGCAAATATGGCGGACTTATTCCAGATAATAAGAAAGCTCAAAAATTAAAGAAAAAATTCAAAAATGGAAATGTTCCCAAATATTTTATCATCTCTTCTTCGGATGACGATGAAATTTTCATTTCAGCTGAGACAATTTAAAAAAAGTCCCAAAAATTAATAAACTTGGACAATGCAAGTGAACACCAAGTGCAGTTAACCCGAAAACGCTATTAGTCCGTGTGTTTTTGTGATTAAAAAATTGATTTGTAAGTACCCACACATAAATAGGTTTTTATTTATTACACTAGTTTTTACAACAAGTAACCTCAAATAAAATGTAAATAAATTTTAATTTAGCAAAGAGCAAGTGCGAGTTTTCTCTAAATAAAAGAACAGCGAATTTTGTGCAAGAAACACACGAGAAAACTGAAAACTCTGTTAAAAAACCTGTATGATACATGCGAGTTATTACCATAGAAAACTCACGAGAAAACATGTTAAGATTTTATACAGTAAACTCGCAAGTGTCATACGGCCTTAAGTATTAATACAGGAGGCTTATTCTTGCATGATACAAATATTTCTTTATGCGATGTATTCTTGAACCGGTCGAGATCGTGTGGTCGACGACAATCATCATTCTGTCCATTTCTTGTAAATGAAAAGGACAGAATGATAAAAGCCGTCGGCGACATCGTGTCGACTGGTTCAAGAATAAGGCTGCTGGTTCACTCATGACTGACTCCCTGTCCGGCGAATGAAGATGGAAAAGTTATCCGCCATGAGGAATGGCGGTGATGAGGAAATATGCGCGTGCCACATGAAGATCGCTCGTATTTTAGTTGTTTGTTGAAGGATATACAGATTAACGAAAACGATAGGGTGTATTTTTCGAATGTTTTGGCTATGAACTATGAATGAATAATGATCGCAATCGCAATGTGCCGCAATGAAGGTGATAACATGGAAACAAAACATAGGTAGCATTCAGAATTGGGTATATGCGGTTTTGCAAGTTTAGAGCGCATAGTGTATAGTGTATTTCGAATTGAAAACAAGTATATGCGGTATATAAATCGGAATGGATTTCATCGGATTTTATGCTGGAGAAGTCAAATGTCAATTTTCATTATTAAAAACATAATAAAAATGTTTATAACCAATGTTTTATTTTATCTTATCCATCGTATGTGCCTCCGCTTTATAAAATAAGTAATAAATTTTATAAATTCATTCATAAAATTAAATTTAAAATGAATAAGGAACCGATTTTAAATATTCTTGAGCCAAGTGAAACTTGAGAATCATCTAAATTCGACGAGAATATAGCTAAAAACTAGCGAATTCTCAATCAAAGAGCCAACATAAAGATGATTAAAAAGATTGCGCATGCCCGCATATGAAGCCACAGCTCGAGATGCACGGAATACCTGCTATGCGTTGCAGGAATCAAATCTTTTGCATCAAATGTTCAAATCGAAACTCTTTATAAGCGCCTTATGCCGCATATACCCAATTAGGATACACACAGTTATCCCGCCATCGGAAAACGGATGGAGCCCTAATGGAGATGAGATCTCAAAGCGAAGTTCAAGAATCACCCTGTATTCAAGAAAATTTTATTGGGCTTCATGTCATGTGAAGAATATTTAAGTTGGCAACATTCGGGTGTGAAACGTCAAACGTCAAAAATCTTTAAAAAACGCCATTGCAAGTTTTATTTCAGCGCGGTCAGCACGCCAATAAAATGTTGCATAACCTATTAACCAATGGTAAAACTGAAAATATTTAAGTTAATACTCAGGTAATTCGTATTATAAGACAAGGAAATAAAGATACATTCATGGCGACTGGAAGCACAGGTAGTGTTCCTTTCCCGAAGTGGCAAATTGCGGTAGCTTTGGGGGCCACCGGAGTTATCGGCTTAGGTTATTGGTATTTAAAGCAAAGTTCTCAAACTAAACGAAGTTCGTTATTAAACAATATAAATTCAGTGTCTATTGACGATGTTCGGAAAGAAAGTGTCCCAGAAACGCCGCTGGAAAAGGCCATTGCCTTAAAAAATGAAGGTAAAACCTTGTTTTTTCACAAATTTCCTCCCTGCAATATTATTTTCCTTTAAAAGTCTTAAATAACTACTACAAGATATGTAATGAATTTATACAGTAACATTAGTTAATTGTTTTTATAAGATAAGGTATTGGGAGTGCCGTATTACTTAAGTTTCGCCTCAAATATTTTAATAACTTACTATATTTTCTCTGAATAGGTGATAATGTGAACTAGAATATCAAAATATACCTATTTATGTAGGGCTAAGCACAAAATAAGCCTATTATGTGCAGAAAAGATAACATAAGTCACATGATAAGATAATTTTTAACTTTATTGAAATTGTTTGTATTCAGTGGCGCACCCAGGATTTGGGGAGGGGGGGGGGGGGGGCGACGGAGTTGAAAGGCAAAAAACCGTGACGCTGGGGGGGACCTTACTTTATAAGTACGGGGGTCCGACAAAATTGTCTCAAAAAATAATACAAATTTTCTCATTTTTATTAATTTTATTCAAAATTTCTTAATAAAATATATTCCTTTGGGGGGGCAAGGCGGGTGCGCCACTGTTTGTATTTATAGCATTAAATAATACTAGGTACATATAAATTACAGCACATTTTTTAAAGTAATTAATCTAATTTTAATATGTCAATAAAAAGACTTATTTCAGTAAATGAACTTAAATTGAGTTTTTACATTAAGTTTAGTATCCCAGTTGGCAGTGATGTAAAGTGAAGACAGAACATGTTCCGGTACTTTTTTCCAGAAATAGTGTTTTTTTAATATCTGTTTACACTTAGTAATTATTACTCATGATTCATTAAAAAACCTTATTTACTTTCAAAAATTTTTATTTAACGTTAATTTAAATTAAAATAAAATAAGAATTTTTAATTAAAATAAAATAAGAATTTTTTTTGAATGATATTTACCATTTAAAACGAGTGCTGAAAAAGTTTACTCTATACCCGCCACTGCATTAGGTTCCATAAAACGACTGTTTTTTTTTCATTTAACGTCTTAAAAAATATTTTAAAAAGTGATACAATCACTAAATTAAATAGCAAATACAGGGTGGCCCGCAGCAGATTTAAAAAAGTCGTTGCTATCTTCCTAACGGTCCTAGAATATTGAAAGTGGGGTGATACGAAACAGGAGGATGGGAAATTTATGTGTCACGCTGATTTAGTCGTTATAATGGAGTGGTCTGTTTAAAAGAGTGATTTTTGTGTGCAGACCTATTTTTCGAACGCCTCACAGAATGTGTCAATAAACAAAATATGCGCTACTGGAGTGATATGAATCCCAGGGAGCTCCAGAAGAGGCCCCTGCACTCCGCCAAGTATGGTGTGCAATTTCAAGAATTTGGATCATCGGCCCTTACTTTTTTGAGAAATATAATCGACCGGTTACTTCTGCACGTTACCTGACTATGATCCAGGATTTTTTCTTGCATCAATTGGAAGGGATGGAACCGGAAGACGTTTGGTTTCAGCAAGACGGCACCACAACCTACACAGCAAGGGTTTGCATAGATTTTTTGCGAGACAGATTCCCAGGGCGCCTCATCTGCCTGAGAGGCCATTTGAACTGGCCGGCGCGCTGCCCTGATTTATAGGCAGATTCTGGTCAAAATTAAAGGCCTTTAAATAGAAACAAATAAGGTAACCATGGAAATTGTCCATTACAACGCAAATAACAAATTTAAATTTAAAGGCCTTTAAACTTAAATGATTTGACCAGAATCTGGGTATTAACCCCTTGTGATTTGTGATTTCTTCCTGTGGGGATACCTGAAATCCCGGGTCTACAATCGCCCCAAAACCCTGGAAGCTCTCAAAAACAACATTCGAGCCCAAATCGCCAAAATTCCTGCGGCAATCCTACAAAGAGTGCACGAGAATTTTAGAAATAGGCTTACTCAGTGTTTGGAATGTTGGGGGCGCCACTTGGGGGACACATTGTTCAAAACCATGTAAACTTAAATTTCCCATGTTAATAAATCGGGAAAAAATAAAAAAAAATGATCATTTCGTAACAGTCTGTGTGTTAATCCATTTCCAAATCCATACGTCTGCCGTGGGCCACCCTGTATGATATTCCTAGTAAAAATTATGTAATTCTATTTTGTATCAAGAAAACCCCTCCCAGACGTGTAAAATGTAAAAAAAAAAATTGCATGCGGTAGCGTTCCGGTACTTTTTTCTTTGGGACTACACCACTGCCAGTTGGACATTATAATGTATAACATTGACAAGTATAACACAGTTTCTTGAGAACTTAATTAAATATTTAAGTAAGCTGCTGTAAATAAGGTCAAACTTAATCTAGCCGTTACAAGCTATTTAAATCCAATTTTTATCATAAATAATCAGTGCACAATCATAAAGCTGTATTTTTTCAAATTATTACAATAAATTTTAAATTTTTAATATATGTGTTTCTTTTGGTATCAAGTTTCAATAATAATTTTTTTGTAGGAAACAAACATTTTAAAAAGGCTGAATATGATGCTGCCATATCCAATTACAAAGCTGCAATTCAAGCTTGTCCAGAAGGAAACAATGTTGATCTAGCCACTTTTTACCAAAATTTAGCAGCAGCTTATGAGAGTTCAAAAAATTGGCCCTTAGTTATTGAAAATTGTTCAAAGGCGTTAGAATTGAACAAGAAGTATGAAAAAGCACTTTTTAGACGAGCCAAAGCTCATGAAAGTATAAAGGATTATGAAAACGCATTAGATGATATAACTGCGGTTTGCTTAATTAATGGATTCCAAAATCAAAACATGCTCCTCATGGCCGATAGAGTGCTTAAAGAATTAGGAAAAAAACACATGATTGAAGCTGTGGCTGTTAAAAAACCTAAATTAGCTTCGTCCTTCTTTATAAAGTCATATTTCTCATCATTCTCAGAAGATCCAGTTGGTAATTTTATAAGATCTTCTACCGAACCCATGGGAACAGATGAACTAAAAGGATTTTTAAGAGCAAAAATGTGTTTTGCCACTGAAAAGTTTGAAGATATCATTCCAGCTTGCACTGAAGAAATAAACTCAAGTGAATCAGAATCACGTTATAAGTTTGAAGCATATTCCTTAAGGGCAACCTTTTATTTCCTTTCTGGTCGTCAGCAAGATGCCTTAGATGACATAAATATTATTATTAATGCACCAGATGCTGATCCTAAAATTCAAGTCAACGCTCATATTAAGAAGGCAACATTAAAAACTCAAATGGGGCAGATTGAAAATTGTTTGGATGAATTTGATTTGGCAGCTCAGTTGTGTCCAGATGTATCTGATATTTATCACCATCGTGGCCAGATGTATATTTTAATGGACAAATGTGAAGAAGCAAAGGCTGATTTTGAGAAAGCAGTCACTTTAAAGCCTGACTTTGCCATTGCGCAAATCCAAAAGTGTTACTGTGATTATAGGTAAAAGTGAATGATACATATGTAATTTTAAACCTTTAATAATTTTATTTAATAGATATGCCATTATGAAAAACGATGAGGTATTATTAACTCAATGCTTGGAAAACTTCCGTAAGAATACTAGTAAATTTTCAAATTCAACAGAATCATATTGTTTATATGCACAAGTAAGTTTAGCTGAGTGATGTTGCATAATTTCTTACTTATTTGTTTTTAGGTATTAACGGAAAGACAGGAATTTGAAAAAGCAGATACTTTATACCTAAAAGCTTTAGATGTGGATCCTAATAATGCAACTATTTATGTTCATAGAGGAATGCTTTTCTTACAGTGGAAGGGAGATGTTGAGGGTGGAGTTGAACTCATGAGAAAAGCTATACAAATTGATGATAAATGTGAATTTGCTTTAGAAACTTTAGGAACAGTAGAAGTTCAAAGGTTAGTTTTGATTCATGAAGTACTAAAATTTCATTTAAGAACTAGAATAACTAAAAGTATTTTTTGAGTAGAGTACTATTATAATTGTGTAAAATTGCAAATAAATCTGGAGAGGAGGGTGATTTAAATAATAAACTACTTATGTTCTAGGGGAAATTTGGTAATTGCTATTGATCTCTTCAACAAAGCAATTGATTTGGCACGAAATGAACCTGAATTAGTCCATTTGTTTTCACTTCGCGATGCAGTGGTTTCACAATTGAGAATGACTACAAAACTGGGTATTGGTCCATCTTTATACAGTTAAATTTTTTTATTTTGTTACTGTTTTATAAATTTCCTACTTTCTTCCTCATTTTTATAAAAATTGTTTAAACAATTAATTCAATCCCTTGTTATTAGTTCGCATTTACACGAAATTATCGCATTATATCTACGAAAATTTTATTTAATAAAATGTTATAAAATTTACATGTCTTTAACTACCACCTCTCATTCAACATTCACTTCTTTTCTAAGGCAGTGTTTTTACTAGAATTTATTTTTTGAGGTGTTAACACCGTAAAATGCCAAACCGCGTCAGTATGTTTAACGTCAACTCGCCTCGCCGGTTGAAAAACACGATTTCTAAAAAATCCGACATGATATGGAAAAAAAATTAACTAGGACTGGGTTTTTAAAGCCAATTAAAACATTCCTTTTTGAAATCTAAATCGGAAAAAAATTTCTCAAGTTATAGACTTCGACCTTTTTTACAGAGTCGGACGAGTCGAGTTCTATCCCGAAAAAGGCATGTACAAATTTAGAACCCTCCTGAGTATAAAAACAAGGAACGTTTTTCCCTTTATAGCTAAGTGTAACTTTTTGCAAAAAGGAGTACCGTAGTGTTTATTGAGAAAGGGAAAAAATGCTTTTAATGGAAGACTATAAACTTATTCATATGTATACAAAAGTGATGACGAATAATTAAAAATTGTGAAAAACATATAGGGTCTACAAAAAGTTCGGCAACGCCCGTTTATCTTTTAAATGAAGCTATTTTTAAAAAATATTTCAAATAAAAGTTGAACGATTCTTAGTGGCGCACTATCTAGAAATATTGCCCATGACCTTGAACAGCAAGATGAAGGTCAGGCGATAATCACTTGACGTATTTAAAGTTCGGCAACGCAGTTTTATTTTGGATATTAAGCCGACTTATTTTGAAAGTAAGCATTCTAGAGAAAAATGTTTCAAATAAAAGTTGTAGTTATATGGTTCGAACAAAAAATCGGCGCGGCGTTGCCGAACTTACCTGTTAAAACTTTAAACTCTTGTAACTTCTAAACTATTTACTTAAGTAAAATATGAAAATATACTCCATAAACCACTGAAAGCAAGCTTTAATGATACACGATAAAAATGGGTGGTTGCTATTTAAAAAAAGTTAATTGATTATCGTCTGATCTTCAACTTGCTGTTCAAGGTCATGGCAATATTTCTGAAAAGTGCGTCACTAAAAATCGTACAATTTTATTTGAAACATTTTTCTCAAAAATGCTTCATTTCAAAATTAAGCGGGCGTTGCCGAACCTTTTGTACACTCTGTATATCAAAATAGAAAGTACCTGCCGATGAAATAATTGCAGATTCAAAATTCAAACCATATTCATAATTACGATAAGTGTGCAACAGTGAATCGCCAAATTATAAGCAATAGTGCAAAACGCCAGTGGCGCACCCAGGATTTATTTGGGGGGGGGGGGGGCGACGGAGTTGAAAGGCAAAAAACAGTAACGACGGGGGGGGTCACCTTACCCTACACAGTGCCTATAGGGCCTACGAAAAAGAAAAAAGGACTGGATTTTTTTAGCGTTTTATTAAAAATAAAAAATTGTTGTGTTCATTTAAAAATAACACTTCTAATTATTTATGTTATATATGTAGGTACTGAATATTTTGTTTTTTTTATACCGGGTGTCCACGAAACTAGGATGAAAAGGCTTTAAAAACCAAGAAGGGGAAAATCTTAAATAAATCTTAGTTCCTTTTCAGTGGCGTTCCAAACGTGAGGAAAATTTTTCCGAAGGAACCTCGGTCTTGCACCTGATTGTCCTCAAGATATGGAATAGTGTCCTGCTGCATAAGGTCAAATTATTGGTTGTTTGGAAGATTTATTTTTCCTTGTAAAACAACTGAATGCTGCCGCGCAGTGAGGTAAAACTTCGGTTTTTCGGATAGAAAATCTGTTTTTTCCTAATGACCTCACCTGGAGTTAATTTGCTGGGTATATTGATATCTACGTTTTCAATGGTTTAGAATCGATGACACTGTCCCTTTTGTATCTTTCGTAACAAAAATATTCTAAAACGTACACACGTGTTAACCTTATTTCTATAAGAAGGGTCTTTTTGACACCTTGTAGCACACCCATGATTTATTTGGGGGGGGGGGGCGACGAAGATAATTTGGGGCGCGTTCCAGTAATGAACACTAAAGCCCACGACGACCGCAAAATCGTTCTACATAAGACCGCGATTTTTTCTTTCGTCCATCGATGGCGACCGCAAGAAGCTCACAACGACCCTATTTATTCGTGGGTTTCCGTGGTTGTTTGTTGAATGATGACCTTTTGAGCTAGTGGAACGGGAAAATTTTGCGGTCGTGGTCGTGGGCTTTAGTGTTCATTACTGGAACGCGCCCTTGGTCGCCAAATCTCTAGAGTTCTCTTCACCCGCCTCTGGTGGCAAAAGTGTGAACCTAGAAAACAGATACTTTTCATTTGACTTCAAGCATTAGTACACATTTTTTAGGTTTAACTTGAGATTTTTTAATAATAAATCTATTGGGAATTTGATGAATATGTACTTATATAAGGTGCAAAGATGCATTTTAAATACAATTTTTGAGACTGACAAGTACCTGATGCTATATCCTCCATTTTATGCAATTTAAAGAGCCCTTTACCGGTATTCCGAATAGAGTGATTTTTTTGGGGGGGGGGGGGGTGCTAAAAAAACTAAGTTAGGGTTAGAATAACCAAGAAGAAGTCCTCCAATTGAAAAACATAACAATGCACAGTCTAAAGGTCTGTTTAGACGGGCATATTTTGTTATAGAAATTTTGTTCCCAAATTGAATTTGTTTTAAGTATATTTTTAAACTTTTTACAGCGCTCCAAAAAATTCTTAAAATTTTACTTAATTTTTGGAGCGCTGTAGAAAGTTTAAAAATATACCAAATACAACAAACAAGTCTATAAACTCTTCGTTTATACCTTAACTTATTGTTAGCGTTGGAAATGATGTATTATTTCAATTAGTTTTTTATAAAAATCTAAAACTCCGCTAAGCGAACGTATTTTCTAAAAAGTCCGTTTTACTGCTGCCGTGTAAGTATTTGGTTTGACTTACGAAAACAAACAAGAAGAAATTGGTAGCCAGAAGACTCTTTTGTGTACCAAAAAAAGAAATTTTGAAATAGGTCCACTGCAAAAAAAATTATGACCAAAATCACAAAAATCAAGCAAATTTCAAAATCAAGCGCTGATATTTGCCGACTACCCTCTTAACTAAAAGTTGTAATTATTTTTTTAATAATTTTTAGGTGCGTTATAAAATTAACACTACCAAATGCATTAAATTTAGATATTAATAATCTGCTGTATTCGTAGCTTGCTAATCTTCTTAACTTCTTCTATTCCTGATTTCAGTTCTTCTTCATTTGAATTAATAATTCTTTCCTTTAATTTCTTCAATATGAAACCAATCGTTTTTGATTTTACACAAATGATAAATGGAAATCTATGTTTTGAAAAATACCTGCAATTGCAAAACTACAAATAATTTTTTTACAAATTTATCAACGTACTCTTTAGTTAGATTGCAAAGCTCATTTACTTCGTCTTCCTTTAAATCATCAAAGCCAGCAGAATTTTGTTCCTCCTTTGAATTACTAGTTAGTTCAGTTTTATTCGTGAATTTTGTATTTAAATCTGGATGAGATAAAAGGATGCTTTTCTGACCTAAAAATAAAAAATACATAAGGATAATAATATCCTAAATGATTGGAGAGCTCTGGCACCATTTTCTGGACACAAATTGATATTTTGCAAATTATAAAGCAAATTCGAAGTACAAAACTAATACAGCTGACATTTTACTTTAATGGTTTGTTTGAAATTTTATGATTTTAAAAGTTCCAACTAAACGCATTTATCTTTAGAGTTTAATAAGGAGATAATCTTAGAATTTTGGTTTTTATAACTACTACCTTCAATATCGAGGTGGTCCAAATAAATATTTACACAGTCAAAAACTTCATCAATCTTGGAAAACGGACGTTTCTTTAAAAGAATTGTTGGGAATTTTGAGTGATTTTCTATAACATTTTTGAATAGGTTTTCAAAAACACTTTCTTCTAATTCATTTATTTTGATCAGTGGATAATATAAGCTGGTTGTCATGTTTCTGGATTAAAAACTAATAAATAAAGGAGTTCGAATTTTCTATATCTTTTATCGTATCTTTTCTTACAATTCTGAAAAGCACTTGTGACTTGTTTATTATTCTTTATGGTGCATTTTTGATCTTTGCTCTTTCTTATCTAATCATCCCTTTGACCTAAAATATATCAAAAAAATTATTGTAATTAATTATTAATTTGTAGATAATATACATGATGAATATACAGGGTGTCTCATTGAAAACTTCAAATGTCGATTATTTGATAACAATTTTTTTTTCAAAAAAATAACCGGATACGTCGATTTTTGTTTTGAGGGGGGCGCACTATAAGTCTGATTTAAGCACTCACAAGTCGCTCCCTTAAGCGGGGGGAGGGTGGTTTTAATACTTGCATAACTCTTTTTTTGGACCATGCGGATTGGTCCTTAGACCTTTAATCGTTAGATTTTTGCTTGAAGACGTGGTTAAAAATTAAGATTTATAAATAAAGAGTTGAAGTTTGGGATATACTAATCCGACGTATTTTGAATGCTGTAGCTGTAATAAAAAACTATAAGAACTTAGAAGAGCAAGTACTTAGTTGTTTTTTAAATTCATATTTTTAGCTAAAAATTATAAAATCTGCTTTTGCTCCGAAATGAAGCACCGGACCGACATATTCAATAAGAGTACCTTTTCTGTAGAACATTGATTAAGGACTAAAATAATCCTTTTAAAATTAACAAAAACGTAAAGAAAGAAAAAATATGATCAAAAAAAGTTGACGACCCCCCCCCCCACATGTAACGCCCCTAAAAATATTTTTTTAAACTTTTATTGGCCGAAAAATATTTTTTTTTTTAAATTTTTGAAGCGGTATAACTTTCAAGGAAGCATTTCCAGACAATACTTTATAACTCAAAAATGTCTAGTTTCACTTTCTCTATCACCACAAAAAATTTGTCACTGTTATTCAGGGACACCCTGTATTTTTTTTTAGTTTTCCTTTCATTCGAAATTTAACTTTAATAGTTTTTTGTATATTTTATTATTATGCCTTAATAAATTTATTTCTAGTTAACAAATGTTTTTGTTGGTATAAAAATAATCCCTGTTAAATTTTGAAATACAGGGTGTTCTTTTTAAAAGGAGCCACCCTAAATAACTCTCAAAAAAATAATTAATTGTGAAAATGCGATTTTTACCTTCAGGGGGACATCTTTTTACGACAAAATAAGAATGGTAATTGCAACCCCCATCCCTACGGAGCCACCCTTTCAATTTTTTTAAATGGGAATGGGGGTCGAGTGACTCATCATTTTAAAGGTTTGTTTATCCTGAAAATAAAAATATGATTTGTTTTGGTCCTATTTTAATTTAGTCATTTACAGGACACGATGAAAGAGAAAAGTAAAAAGTAATTTATCACAAAAAAAATTTCAATAATATAATTGTCCATGGTGTATGTATTTCTTTTATAAAAATCAAATCAATTTCTTTTCAATTGTAGCCTTTATTTGAAATACAATTTTTTTATTAAAAATAGCTAATGCATTTTCGATCCTTAGATCATCATCAGGCTTGAAAAATATTTTAAAAAAATTCAAATAAAAATGACTTATGTAAAAAATTGTAAATAAATAAATAATTTTTAATTTAATTTTAATAATTTTAATAATTTTTACATAAGTCATTTTTATTTGAATTTTTTTAAAATATTTTTCAAGCCTGATGATGATCTAAGGATCGAAAATGCATTAGCTATTTTTAATAAAAAATTGTATTTCAAATAAAGGCTACAATTGAAAAGAAACAAAAAAAATTATACAAAAATATGGTAAGTAACTGATTTATTTTTCAATAATTATAAATAATTAGCTTTTGTTAAGTTAGAGCACTTGTTTTATGGTCAAAACTTACAACAATTTATTCAAAAGTGATTTAAAAGTACATAAATACTACCATTATTAAGTACTTTTTTTAATTATTAGGTAGGTTAGAAATCAAAAAGTTTCCAAAAAAAATTTGACTACCATTATCAGAGTAAAAAAAGATGTATCACTCGACCCCTTTTTACTTTTCTCTTTCATCGTGTCCTGTGAATGACTACATTAAAATAGGACCAAAAAAAATCATGTTTTTATTTTCAGGATAAGCAGACCTTTAAAATGATGCATCACTCGACTCCCATTCCCATTTAAAAAAATTTAAAGGGTGGCTCCGTAGGGATGGGGGTTGCAATTACCATTCTTATTTTGTCGCAAAAAGATGTCCCCCTCAAGGTAAAAATCGACTTGTCACGGCATTTTTACAGTTAAATTTGTTTTTGAGAGTTATTTAGGGTGGCTCCTTTTAAAAGGAACACCCTGTATATACATAAATATTATAAACGGTTATTTGTGTGCCCTTTTTGACGAGTTTATTGGATGGAGAAAAAGTAAGTGTTTCATTTAAATTATTAAGAATTTAAAGATATAATTTTTAAACTATCAAGCAAAACTAACTCAACATCATTTTCTTTAACATCACATATTTAAACCTGGTAGTAAAATAACGTTTGTGCTGTCATCATAAGCGTAAAAGAACAATATAATTAATTAAATTTAATTCATGTGTCCTTTTGACCAATTATTTTATTTAGATTCTTTTTTGGTATTTTTCTAAATTATAAATTTTTTCATTATTTATTAATCAGAATTAATCAGGTAAAAGGCTATGCTGAGGTGATGACAGGGAAATTCAGAGGTAGAATACACTCCCGAAGTTTGACGCACTCCTCCCGACTCACCCTGTATACTAAAAATTGATTAGTTATGTTTTTAGATGTATATTAAAGAACTACTTGGAACTTCTACATATGATGTATAGAGATACATAATACATACACTGTAATACCTACTGAGATTATTTTTAATTTATTTAAATAAATTTGTGAGTATACCATAAGAAAGTTGCTAATATGGTTTAAAAATTGAAGTTTATCTGTGAAGTTGCTTTTGTCTCTACATTATGTGACTAAAATAACACTGTCAAGTTTGAAATCTCAAACGAACTAGAGCAGTTTTCTTAATAATAAAAATATTACAGTAACAAAAGAGCTTGCAATAATTGAGGTAGACCCTCGACTAAAACACCTTCGTCCCCCTTTTCTAATTTAGCTTCGTTTTGCGTTTTGGGTATATTTAGCAAACTTTCTTTAAAATTGAAGTATATTGTTTTTATTAAGAGGATAGTCGGCAAATTTGAGCGCTTGATTTAGAAATACGCTTGATATTTGTGGTTTTAGTCATAATTTTTTTTCCAGTGGACCTTTTTTAAAATTTCTTTTTTTGGTATATAGAAGAATCTTTCAGCTATCAATTTCTTCATTTTTTGTTTTTATAAGTCAAACCAAATAATCATACGGCAGCAGTAAAGCGGGCTCTTTATAAAAAAACCTTCGCTTAGCGTCGCTTACAATACAGATTTAAAACTGGTAAAATTAAAAAATAGAATTATACAATCTCTTCGTTTATACCTTGACTTATTGCTGCCGTTGAAAGACAAATATTATTTCAAACAGTTTTAAATCGGTATTGTAAACGCCGCTTAGTGAATGTTTTTTATAAAGAACCCGTTTTACTGCTGCCTTATGACTATTTGGTTTTACTTAATAAAACAAAAATGAAGAAATTGGTAGCTACTAGATTCTTCTATATAACAAAAAAAGAAATTTTAAAAAAGCTCCACTGGAAAAAAATGTCCAAAACCGCAAATATCAAGTGAATTTCAAAATCTAGCGCTCAAATTTGCCGACTATCGCCTTAAACACCATTTCAAATTTATTAAAAGAACATGTAAGGCCGGGCATGCACCAAAGTGGTATACAGGTGACGTGGCAAAAAGTGGCAAGTCCAAGGACTTACATCCTTAGATGCGAAAATGGTATTAGTTTCAAGAAGGAACAAAATCAGAAACACAATTGTGGGAACGATCAACCTTCATCTTGAATATTTGTCGAAAGTGTTGTAAAAAATTGATGACCCATTATAGGTACTATACTAATAAATGATTCGTCATTTGTATTATTAATGCTTTGCCTTTATTAGATATTAAATTTACATATTTACATAATTTTTTAATAAATATACTTGTACATAACATAAATTAGGTATTAAGTAAAAAACGTTCTCGTATTTACATTTAAAATACTATCATTATAAATTAATTTATGTAGTGCAGTTTATAAAGTTTATTGCAAGACACGATTTTTTTAAATTAAGTTCGAATAAAATACTTAAATATGTAACAAATACATTTAGATTTTTTGTTTATTGGAGAATGAGCACCTCTTCTAATCCTAAAAGTGACATTTTTTTTATAAAAGATTTTTCAATCTATTTCTGTTAAAGTTCATATTTAAGTGTAAGTGGTGCAATCGGTCTGTTAAATTATAAATATAAAATCAAAGAGGTAAAATTAGAAAAAATAATTTTAAGTAATGTTTTGCAATAAAATTTAAAAATTAATTAGATTTTCTTAGTTACTTTTCGATAACAGAAGACTGGTTGTTCGGAATTGGTTAAGAATAATTTGGGTTGTTTTTATTCGTTTAATGGTATCCATGTCCATAGTGATCATAATCGTGGCCGTAAGAATGGTAAGATGGGGCTGGAGCTGCTATGATACTCTTGACAATTGGTTGAGGTGCAACAATGGCCTGGAAATTAAAAAAATATTAATAGTTTTAAATTGAAAAAAAAAACGAAAATAAAAATGTAAATAATATAATACTCCTTCTACTTGAGAATATGCTACACATTTTGAAAAAATATTGGGATTAAGGAAAGGAAATTGATTTGGTCTTTTTTATATTTTTATTTCTAAATATGTGATTGTGAGATTTGCTTATAAGTCGGTTATTGTTGAAAAATATAATGACACCCGTTGTTGTTACAATGCCGAATTTTGATCAAAGTTGTGTTGAAATGAGCGGAAGAAGCTCCAAATCGAAGAAATTAACCCCTAACCAGTATAATGATAAACTCCAAAAATTGTTGTAGTACAAATTTTGTATCCTCCTATAATGTGATAAATTATGAAAAATTGTGAACTTTAATTTGTTTTCCAGTATTTTTTGTATTCTTTGTTATATACATATAATAATTAAATTGAAAATTTATATCTTATTTTTGGACAAGAAGTAAATCAAAATGTATACGATATTTCCGAACGGAGGATCCCTCGATAATACTCGATTACTCGAGTATTATTTTAGATTTTAGAGAAAAAAACAGTTTTGGTCTGGTTATTTCTTAAATATTAGTAACTCATCTTTTGGATTTGTGACTCGTTTTTTTAGTAATATCATATAATCATTAGTGTTTGATGATAGTTACGACACCAATAAAAATAATATACAAAATACAAAAAAATGTAAAATTCGTACCTTTACAACTGGAGATGGATGAGAAACGTGGTAAGTAGTTACTGAAGCATAACTGGTAGCAGGAGCATAGGCCTTTACAACTGGAGCATAAGTTTTGACCACTGGTGCTGGGGCGTAAACTGGAGCTGCCTTGATTACTGGAGCTGCAGCATAAACTGGCGCAGAAGCATAAACGGGAGCTGCTTTAATTACAGGAGCTGACGCATATACTGGAGCTGAGTGATCATAGTGTCCATAGTCATGATAGTCAGGATAACCTGGAGCAGCTTTTACAACTGCCAAAGAAAGAATAAGGCACACCTAAAAAAAGATAAAAATAAATAACGATCTATTTTTCTATATAAAACTGTTTTCGTTAAGAAGATAGTCGGCGAAATGTTTGAAAAGCGTACTTTTCGCTAGTAAAAATTGATTTTTGGGCATTTTTAATCAAAAGTTTAACAAAAACGATGCCTAATAGTGCCATTCGAATTGAATTTAGTTTTCATATAGAATTTTTGTTTATCATATAGAGTCTATGATAGGAACGTAATTTTTTAATAATGATAAAAAAATACGTTTTTATTTTTATTCAAAAAGTACGCCCCTATCATAGACTCTACATGAAAAATAAAAATTCTATATGAAAACTAAATTCAATTTGAATGGCACTAGGCATCGTTTTTGTTAAATTTGTGATTACAAATGCCCAAAAATCAATTTTTTCAAGCGAAATGTACGCTTTGCCGACTATCTACTTAAACTTAAAATTCTTTTAGAAATAAAAAAACTACTAAAAATTTAGATGCTACAGTAAATGCTTTTGTGAATTTTTGTTTTTTTTTTTTCATTTTTAATAATTTTTTTTACAATTTTATGAGGCAATTAATACGCTCTTATTTTTAAGATACAAGAGAATGAATTCAATTTTAATGCCAATAGAAAACACCTATTTTTTTATTAAATTTTCGTTTAAAAAAAGAAGAAATTAACAAGATTTATAAATTGTATTAATTATTTAAAATTATTAGAAACTATAATAATTTCTTACCAATTTAAACATTTTAAAAAGATATACTTGAGAAGTATTTATTTAAAAAATATTTTCAAATACACACAAGTGTTGTTAGATACTGAATGAACAAGGCGTTTACATCCCTTTTATATTAAAGTATCAAATGCGACTTTTCTGCAAGTAGGGAGTTATTGCTTAACTCTTGTATGTTAGGATCAACATGTTCACCGGAATCCTCTCGTAGCACGTCCTAAAGATAAAAACTGTCGCAATTTTAACCTAGATACACCTAGATAAATCGCTGATACACTTTGTTTTAATGATCCACATATTTACTTCTTGCTTCAGGTGAAATCAATGAATTTATTAAGGATAGCTATCAAAGGAGAGCATTTATTGAATACGGACTTATTTAGGTTTTTACAAATTATTGAATTTGCAATTCATTCATTTTATTTATTACTTTTATAATATATTGTTTAGTATTAAAATTGTGTATTAACTGCAATTCAGTTTCATCAATTTTAGGCAATACACGGTTATTGTAAATATATACTATTCTTTAATTAACAAAAAGATTGCAAAGGAATGCCTGTGTTTAAATAAAATGGATATTTGTTCGCAAAATTATTTATTTATTTATTTAATCACCTTTAACCTAATCGTATATAAAATACTTTACAAGGTTTTTGGTATAATACAAAAGATATAAATAAAATAGAAAAATACAAAAAAGGAACAAAAACAAAAAAAATAAAAAATTAATAATAAATATAGGGCGATTCACATTTACGTTAATAAAGTTAAAATCTCTCAGGTGCGGTGATTCCTATTGGATCGAAATAAGGAAAAAACATATCAACATTGGCCATTGGCCCAAAAATGTTTCGTTAAGGCCGATTTAGACGAGCACATAAATCTTGTACAAGATCGACTCAGATGCTACTGCACGTTGCGCATTTTTTAAAGTTTGGCAATGACTCTTTCTTGAAATTTTTGTGACTGTCGAAGTGCCGAACCGGTGAATATAATTTTGTTTCATTTTTAACTGTATTTTTCTAAAACGTTCATGCAGTATCCGATTTATACGAGGAAATCGAGTTTTATTTTTAAAGAACCAGGAAGATGTGGGTTTCAAACTGATGTGTACAGAAAAAGTCATCTTCAATAGTTTAAATTTTAAATAAATCAAAAAATCGAAGTCAGTCTCTTTGCATTGGCAGATTGGCAAAAATTGGCAATCCGGCTCTATTACTGACATTAGCGCAAACATTTTTAAAAATTGAAAGGCCGATAAGAGCGAGATGAGGTTCTTTTAGTTCGAATAAAATATTTTTTTGGGGCGGAAAAGGGCACCTGCTTTTTCTGCATTAAAAAGTATACTTGATCTACATCGGAAATAGGAAATGTATGAAGTGGTAATACGAACATATGAAACATGAGTGTAGACTCAACAACAGAGTACTGACTTGTTATAAAACCCGCCACTGTGTTTATTATTGTTTGAAGAAAAACATTATTTTATTGTTTTTTTACTAGATTCAGATTCCATTAAAAAATATTGGTTTTAATTTGAAAAATATGAGTTGGTGTTAGAATTTAGAATAACCACATAAAGAAGACGTTGGAAAAATTACTATGGCCATTTTTTTTTAATTTAAAGATATATTTTCTATTTTCAGGATCGAAACTAAAGTTGAGGTTAGAATGGACCACCATCCATTAAGTTATTTCGCTTAAAATATTTTAAAATGTTTGATTTTTTGTGTAATGGTACTATGATTAACTAATATCGGAAATTAAATATTTATTCATAATAAAATGGATTGCTTACATTTTAAATTTAGTTCCCTTATTACACAATTAATGTTGTTTTTTCCTTATAAAAAAATCGAGCGCGATTTTACATTTAAAGAATAGTATAGTATACTTTTGCAGCTGTTACACTAATATATGTTACATTTCATCCGTGAGAGGCATTTTTAATTAACCTGCAGTCTTACTATCCAACAAAAAAGGAATTTGATTATTTAAACAATACATTTTTATTTAATAATGTAGTTATATGTATCCATTGGGTGTATGTATTCCAAATTATTTAAGATGAAAAAATAAAAAACGGTGTTGTCTTTTTTTCAATTAGGTTTACATATATGAGATTGAAAAGAACAATAGTATTCCGTTTTTAAACCTTTTAATTAGTAAATCGATAAATAATATTTTTTCATTTGATATACAGTAAGTAGCGTATAAATTTGAAACCCCATGTAGGAAATACTTTTTTAAGAAGAAAAGTTCATATGAACATGTCCAATATTCATTCATAAAAAAGATATAAGCATTTGAAGAAAAATAAATTAAATCAATTTATTACTAAAAGAATATATATATTTAAAATTAATTAATTAATAATATAATAATAGTACCTACATTAGTATAAACCAAAATTAATTTTAATAAAAATATACCCATATACAAACATGAAACTACACCTTTTCCAATTGTATTTCAGAAAAGATCAATTCAATTTAAAAAATCATCAATTGTAATTCAGATGAATAGTCAATTGTACTTATTTCAGAAAGCATCAATTATAATTCAAAATTCAGAATAATCAATTTAATTTCAGAAAGTATCAATTTAATTTCAGAATAGTCAATTGTATTTCAGAAAAGATAAATTCAATTTCAAAAACCATATTATATAATTTTGATGATGCACTACGTTCTGTAAGGCCTGTTGAAGCTGATGAAGATAAAATAAAGGCATTGATTGATGCAAATCGCTGAATAACAATTCATGAGATAACTGTGACAGTTTAAATTTATTGAATTTAACCATTCATGATCACGTGAAACGCATTGGTTTAATTTAAAAACTCTATACAGGATACAGGGTGGTAATAAAGTTTGGAACCAAGGTCATAACCTCCGTAAAAATTTTTTTTGTAAAAATCGCTCGGACAGGTCAATTTTTGTTTTAAAAATGCCATCTTTTGGAGTGAAAAAAATATTCATGACGTCACTGATAACTTCACTATGACGTCACATCAATTTTTTTAAATGGAAACCCCTACTTTTTTTACACATTTTTCATAGACCTTTTTATCATATTAATGATCACCTAAAAATATTTAAAAAAATTTCAACCATTTTTGAAAAAAAAAAAAATTTACTCAAAAAAAAAATTATTAATTCTCAATGAAAATATTACAAAAAAAAGTAAATTTTTAATTTACAAGTAACAAATTTTAACGAAAATGTTCAAATTGTTCCCCATTGACCATTTGGCATTGTCCCATTCGAGTGTAGGCACTCTGAATACTATTGTTAATAGCTTCTTCGTCAATTTGTTGCAATTCCGTCCTAATTCTAAGCTCCAATTCTTGTAAATTATCAGGTCTATTGAAATAAACTTTTGATTTTAAATGTCCCCACAAAAAAAAAACTAAGGGCGTTAGGTCGGGAGATCGCGGAGGCCACTCAATTGGTCCCCTCCGACCTATCCATTTTTTGGGAAACGTGGTGTTAAGGAATTCTCGCACCGCCCTGCCAAAGTGTGGAGGAGCCCCAGCTTGTTGAAACCAAATGTTTTGGTTAGGAATGTTGCGATTTTCATAATTGGGGAAAATACGAAGTAAAACTGGTAGCAAATCAGTCCGCAAAAAATTCAAGTATCTTTCGGCAGTAAGGTTTTCATTAAAAAAGTATGGTCCTATAAAACGTCTGTCAATCATTCCCACCCATACATTTAACTTTCCCTGTCTTTGACTATGGGATTCTACGGCCCAATGAGGATTTTCCTGTGAGCAATACCTACAATTATGTCGATTCACTGATCCATTCAATTGAAAGGTAGCTTCATCGGAGAAAATTATATTACTTAAAAAATTTGGATTTTGATCACTCACGCCATCATTTCTTCACAAAATTGCAGTCGGCGATCGGGATCATCTTCATTTAACTCTTGTATGAGTTTTATTTTGTATGGGTGATACTTTTCCTTTTTTAATAATTTTGCGACATAGGAATGATCCACATTATTATTTCTTGAAATATCTCTTGTTGAAATATTGGGATTTTCTTCAATCGCAAGTAATAAATTTAATTTGGTTTCTTCATTCACTTGAGGCCGTCCTTGTCGAGGCAAATCTCCTACAGATCCTGTTTCTGCAAATTTGGTAACTAACTTACTTTCTGTAGATCTTGAGATTTGCTGTCTATTTGGATATTGCTCATTAAATAAAGCACAAGCTTCCCCATGGGTTCTTTTTCTATCGCCGAATCCTACCATAATTAAAATTTCGATTCTTTCGCGTTAGCTTAAATGAGGCATTTTTAATTTCGCAAAACTTAATAATTGTTGATTATTATTAAACAAACGAAGTAAGCTATTCAAGCATTGGTAAATGGATTTAAAATTTTATTTGCCATACAAAATAACGTCAACTAAAGCACTTTTATAAAGGCAATTTTTATTTCAATAAATTTTGAATATCAAAAGCTTTTTCAAATTTATAATAAATTACAATTTTATTTAAAGTTTATTATTACTCAAACATTTTATTTTAATTACCTTTTTCATTAAAAGTTATTTAAAATTAGTTTTAAAAAAATTCCAATTGTGTAAAGAAGAACAATTCGAATATTTTCAATAATAATTTGTTATTTTTAAACTAAAAATTAGTTTAATTTATTTTTCTTGCCATATTTTCATTGAGAATTAATAATTTTTTTTTTGAGTAAATTAATTTTTTTTTCAAAAATGGTTGAAATTTTTTTAAATATTTTTATGTGATCATTAATATGATAAAAAGGTCTATGAAAAATGTGTAAAAAAGTAGGGGTTTCCATTTAAAAAAATTGATGATGACGTCATAGTGAAGTTATCAGTGACGTCATGAATATTTTTTTCATTCCAAAAGATGGCATTTTTAAAACAAAAATTGAACTGTCCAAGCGATTTTTACAAAAAAGATTTTCACGGAAGTTATGACCTTGGTTCCAAACTTTATCACCACCCTGTATATCTCCACATGTTCTTCCAGAAAGAAATTTGTTCCTCATATAAGTTTGGTAACTCGTCAAAAGTTTTTACAGCTTGGATGGGATGTACTACCACACCTACAATATTCTCCAAATTTGGCACCTTCGGATTATTACTTGTTTCGGTCTCTACAAAATTTTTTAGAAGACCAAACCTTCAACTTCAAATGAGGAAGTGAAAAATCGCTTGGATCAATTTTTTTCAGTAAAGATCAGAAGTTTTGTGAGCGTGGAATCATGCTACTGCCAGAAAGATGGGAATAGGTATTGGACCAAAATGGACAATATACAGGGTGAGTCAGATCACCCGTAACATCCCTTTATCTCTAAAACTGTTTGTCGCACATAGATAGAATAAAAATTTTATTTACCAAAGTGAACCCAAAGAATCCATTGGTGCACTTATTATTTTCCGGAACAAACCGGAAGTGCCCGAAACCGGAGGTAACTTTGATTTTTGAAATGGCAACATAGGTCGAGTATGGTATCGTTTGAAAGATCTTTTAAAAAGAAACAACTTTTATTTAAAATATTTTTGTAATATCTTGCATAATTAACAAATTAAATTAAAAAACATAAGCAAACAAGATACAAATGGTTTCTTAAATTATGGAAAAATTAAAGCACTACCATCATCCTTAATATGGGTAAGGGTAGAGGCAATTATGAATTTTAAATGGAAACTTGTAACTTTGCATTTTTCGTTTCGCTTGTTAAAAATAATCAACTTTTTTAGATTATGTATTTTCCTTAATTCAAAAAATAAAAAAAAGTTGATTATTTTTAACGAATAAAGCGATAATATCTGCAAAAAAGAGTTTCTATTTAAAAAAAATCTCTCTTGCCCATTTGCCGATGATAGTAACGATTTAATTTTTCCCTTTAAGAGACCAATGGTCACTTGTTTGCATATTTTTTTCGTTTAATTTGCTAATTATGCAAGATATTACATAAATATTTTAATAAAAGTTGTTTCTTTTTAAAAGACCTTTCCAATGATACCATACTCGATCTATGTTGCCATTTGAAATTTCAAAGAAAATAATAAGTGCACCAAGGAATCCATACTTTAAAATTTCAAAACGCAACTTAAAAAGAAACAACTTTTAGAGAGATTTTTTTAAATAGAAACTCTTTTTTGTAGATATTATCGCTTTATTCGTTAAAAATAATTAACTTTTTTTTATTTTTTGAATTAAGGAAAATACACATTTATTCACCCCAGTAAACCAAAAGAGGTATTATATATGTAAAATATATATAACATGTAAGAAAACTTATGTAAAATCTAGAGAGAAATTAGGGATAAATCATGTAAGGATGTCAGCCATATTTGGGGATAGGTTATTATGTGTAAATTATGTAAATTTTTATATACAAAATATATATCAGATATAAGTAAATAAAAACAAAAAATATCATTTTTTTGCTTGGACGGTACAATGTAGTAATTAGCAGCAACCAGGCCATTTCTAGTAAGTAATCACAAGTATAATAAATTAATATTATCTTAACTTAGACCATGTTAAACTTAAAGTGGGATTTGCGGGATTCGAACCCACGCCGTTGCAGTCGCAAATTGTCGAATCAAGCCACCTAACCGTTGGACCATCGAGGCTTCATGAAATGAATGCACAAAAACATTGTTTTAAAGCAATTTCACATTAAATAAATATTATATTTGTTTTAATACAAATAAAAAAAAATTAAAAATAAATTAGTGAAGTTAAAAGAAGTTCAATTATATATAAAAATTAAGTAGTTAAAATTATTTTAACAAAATAAATAAATTATAAATTATAACTCAACTTTTTTCTAATAATGTCGGTGTTGAATGTTGGATTTCTTTGGTAAGCGCAATTTTGCAGAAAAAATTAAGAAAAAATTCTAAACTTTAAAAATATTCAAAATAAAGACATTAAATATAAAAATTAAGTAGTTAAAATTATTTATAACAAAATAAATAAATTCTAACCCAACTTCCATACATTTTTCTAATAAGTTATTTTATTTTATATTTTATGTATGAATTATTTGCATAAAGAATATAAGTAAATAATTTATGTAGGTATATTTTAAATTAAATGTCTAATGTAAATAACACAGGCGATATTTTACATTAATAATAAATAATTATTTATATATAAAATATACAGTATACGAACTTATGAATTGTATATGTAAATAATTCTATATAAATAACACATTATAAATTTTACTTATTACTTACATAGAGAAAATAATATAATATTATATATGTAAAATATACATATATTTTACGTTAAATTAGCTACATAGGAGAATTTACCAGCTATCTATGTGTATTTTATATATAAGTTACAAATTGGTTTACTGGGACCCCTTCCAGTAAAGAGTTCAGTAGTGTAACTAGGGAGTTATTTACATGTAAAAGTGATCAGTAAATTAAACTATTCAATATACTCAATTTACTGATCGGTCTTTACTACTGGGAGGTCAATAAATAGTTATTTTTGTGTATAAATATACAGGGTGTTTATAAATACGTGTCCACAAATTATAGGACGCATTCTTGGTAAAATTTGAAAGTTAAAATCCTAATACACAAATGTTGTATTCATCGCCGTTTGCCTGCAAGAGGTCTTCAAAGTTGCAAATATCGACTATTAAAATTGCCTTATAATTTAAAGATTATTACATCAAATGCATGCTTTATGCCTTCAAGAATTAAATGACAATGTTTTATTAATACTACAGTGTTTTTAACGCCTAATAATGAATTTTCTTTGAAAAAAAAATCAATTTATTTTAAATAAATTAAACATGGCAACAGTGTTAAAAATTAAAAAAAAAACGTCAGTGTCAATATTAATTTAAATAGTTTTTTGTGTTTTCGATATTTATTAAAATGGATTACTCTTTCAATGAATACGCTGCCATGTATCTTATTTATGGTCGATGTGAAGGAAATGCTCAATTGGCAAAAGAGGAGTACCAAATAACTTATCCCAATCGGCGACATCCCTGCGATAAGACGTTTCAGAGGTTTGACCAGCGGATTCGAGAAACGGGTCAGGTTGTTCCCCAACACCAGAATGGTGGAAGGCCGAGACATCGACGCACTGTACAATTAGAAAAAAATATTTTCGAGGCTGTTAATGAGGATCCTAATCGGGTACTAGGGAAATTTCTAGAGAACTTAACATTCGTAGCCATACAACTGTTCAACAAATTCTTACAGAAAATAATTTATATCCTTACCATTATACAAAGGTACAACCCCTATATGAAGGAGATAAACCAAAAAGACTAACATTTTGCCACCAAATTCGCCGTCGTATACGAAACGACATTAACTTTTTACGACATATTTTCTGGAGTGACGAATGTACATTCACAAGGGATGGTGTTTTTAACAGTCACAATTTGCACACTTGGGCTGAAGAAAATCCAAAGTTAAGTCGTGAATTTGGACACCAGCGGAGGTTTTCCATTAACGTATGGCTGGGTATTGTTAATAACTCTGTTGTTGGACCAGTATTTCTTCCAAATAGATTAAAAGCGGAAGCATATTTGGATGTTTTGGAAATAGTTTTTGATAACTTAGATTTGCTAACTAGAAGAAATGTTATTTTTATGCATGACGGAGCCCCAGTGGTAATAAGGTGGTTAAATACCAATTTCCAATTTGGGTAATAACTGGATTGGGAGGAATGGTCCGATTCCATGGCTTCCAAGATCGCCTGATTTTAACCCACTAGATTTTTTTGTTTGGGGAAAGAATAGAAACTGCTGTCCTTTCAATAACTCCGAAACAATTGGAAAAAGTATTAACTTGTTTACCAACTCGCTTGCAGCATTGCTTAGATGCCGACGCGACGGTGGACAATTTGAACATTTTTGATAAATTTTAATTTTCGCCAGTTTTTTAGGTATTCTGCTAAACTTAAACGAATGTATTTTTATACTTGTATTTATTAAATAAAATTTATTCTATCATTATTATTGGTAAGAATTCCAAGAATTTAAAAAATCACATCTCGTTTTCGCTGTTGATATGTTTCTTTTATTGGCTCATATAAAATGAAGTAAATCTAGTCTTCTTATTATTTTACAATGTTGCAATTTATAAATTTCTTTTAAACAGCTTCTGAAGATTTTTGGAGCCCAATACAATATTTTTGTATTAAGATTTTAACATTCAAATTTTACCAAGAATACGTCCTATAATTTGTGGACACGTATTTATAAACACCCTGTATTATAAATTGACCTCTCAGTAGCCAAAACCTTTCAGCGAATTGAGATTACCGAATAGTTTCATTTACTGATCACTTTTACACTTTACTGGAAGGTGAATAAACCGGACCTAAATTCTTAATTTAATTCAATAATCGATTTTCTAAACAGTTGCATTTTTCGGTTTTTTCCGTTTATCTTCGGAATGGCTCGGAATTTTTTATAAACGGCATCTGAATAAGTATCAAAAACTGCAAAACATTGCCCCTTTAACCGAATCTGTAACTTCATTAATAATAATTGTTATTGGGAATTTCGACTTGGGATACGCCCTCTGGGAGTTATGTGCTGAAGCTAGAAAAGGTCTACCGTGACATAACCAGTTTTTGTAAAATTTATTTCCGTGCAGTTATAAATCAGTTTCCTTGGGTATATTATTACTATATTAAAATAATAATATTTTTTACAGACTGTAATTTTCTACTTACCCCAAAACAATGTACTTAAGGGGTTAGGCCACTCTAGGATTTAAAAAAAAATGAAATTTTAAAACAGGCACGGATCAACTTAAAATCGATTATAAAAGAAGCACAGAAGCAGGATATTAATGTGGAAGGCCAATTGTATGGTACAGGCATCGGAGATTGAAGGTAAGTACATAAAAAAAACTTTGAAAGCGTTTTTCCGAAACCACATTTCTCAAATTGGCCGGACTCCTAACTCATACAATTCTTGACCTATTGACTTCAAAATTTAACTGTATATTCAAAATTACATTCTCTATAGAAGTACGTAGGATTTTTTTGATATATTGATTTTTGCAAAAATGGCGCCCTTTTGAAGTAAATAAGTTAAAAATGCCATGAAAAATCGCTATAAAATTATTTATAACAAATGATATATTCAATATAATACAAAAATCCTACGTACTTCTATAAAGAATGTAATTTTGAATACACAGTTAAATTTTGAAGTCGAAAGGTCAAAAATTGTATGAGTTAGGAGTCCGGCCGATTTGAGAAATGTGGTTTCGAAAAAAACGCTTTTAAAGTTTTTTTTATATACCAACCATCAATCTGCGATGCCTGTACCATACAATTGAGCTTCCACATTAATATCCTGCTCCTGTACTTCTTTTCTAACCGATTGTAAGTTGATCCGTGCCTGTTTTAAAATTTAAATATTTTTAAAATCCTGGAGTGGCCTAACCCCTTAAGCAATTATGCAAGTAAGAAATAACACACACTGGTCAATAAAAGATAAACACAATTTTTAAACACAAAAAACTTGATCCAAACAGAGCCGCAGTTACTAAAACCAATAAAAATTAAATCGGCGCAAAAATCTTTTATTACTTTTTCCTCCATGTTTTTTTCAAATATACGTCAAAATAGCGCCATCTATCCGTAGTCGAAATTCCCAATATCTTTTATATGCTTTTACCGTTGTTTTACCCATGCATTGCACCTCAAATTGGCACCCTGTATATGTCAAATTAAATCTCATTTAAAATTAAATGACCGTTAAACGTGTTAGATAAAATTTGGGTTACCCCCAATGTGTTTTCTTAAACCATTCAACATAGTAAAATTTCAAATTTTAATTTTCATAAATAAAGAAATTATAGAGCTACCAATAATGTGTTTCACCCGGTATATGACACGAATAAAATAAAGCAGTTAGATGTAGGCTACCAAATTAACAATAAAACGTGGAAACGTGGGATCTCTTGTTCCTGCGTTCTGCGGTTTCTGAACTTGGGGAGTTTAATGTTACACAATTGGTAGTGGTGATATTGTTATGATTCGTTACCTTCGTTACGAACAAACTTCACGTGATTATCTCAGATTTGATTTGTGCATTATGTCATAACAGAAACGTTTCCTTATTCCTTGATCAT
This sequence comes from Stenus bimaculatus, assembly GCA_963971135.1. NCBI lineage: Eukaryota > Metazoa > Arthropoda > Insecta > Coleoptera > Staphylinidae > Stenus > Stenus bimaculatus. Next base: position 22,706,990 of record OZ020180.1, read on the forward strand.
AAAATTCAAAACAATAAAATGATCGAATAGTTACTAACTAATTCTTTATCACTATGCTTGGTGAAAAGACAGGGGCACTTTTTCCCACAAAGTCTAGTTTTATAATATTTTCTTTGTATATTATTTTATTTTCTATTCATGGTAAGTACACTAATTTCATATCAGATTATGTTAACATGTTTATTTGATGATAAGAATCTTATTTTACCAAGGTTGACAATTGTAATTATAAAATGAGGTACAATGTATTTTATGGAGTTTGCTATAAAATAAAAATCCACTATTTTTATTAGATTTTTAAAGCTTGATATTTAGTCTAATCAATTTTTCAAAATAGTCTTATCTAAAAATTATTTAAGGACTGGCAGGGCCGGATAGAGGCAGCCTTTGAGGGGCCTTGGGCAAAAATTGCTTGGGGCCCCCCGGATACTACAAAATCTCCTGAAATATTAGCGCTTATTCCATTTTAGCTTTTTGGAACCCCCAATAAGAAAGGGTCCCCTGGGCTGCAGCCCTTTAGACCGTATATAAATCCACTCCTGAGGATAGGTACCCTTTAATAATACAAACAATTTTATAAACTATATACTGAGGGGTGCACAAAAAACGGCCAACGATGTACATTCGTTATTTCTTATCCGATATGTCAAATTAAATGGTTTCAAGAATACTACTATCAGATAATAATAAATTAATTTTATTTTTGAAAACATCTTCATCAACAACTTTTTTTTAAATTAATTTTTGTAAAATTTGTTTTTCTTATTTTTTTCAAATTTTTTTTAATATTAATTTTTTTTTAATTTAATTCAATTGTTTTTTTTTTGTTTTTGAGAAAGAGAAAAGAAAAAGAAAAAAATGCAATTGAATTAAATTAAAAAAGATATTATAATAAAAAAATTTAAAAAAATAAGAAAAAAAAATTTTAAAAATTTATTGGTATAATTGGTTTAGATTATTTTTGTTAATGATTTTTTTCAATCGAAAATAATATGTTGCCATTTGAAAAAGAAAAGTTGCCCCCTTCTCCTCTGTTGTTTTCAAAAATAAAATTAATCTTTTATTATCTGATAGTAGTATTCTTCAAACTATTTAATTTGACATATCACTTATTAAAATCGGATAAGAAATAACGAAGCTACATTGTTGGCCGTTTTTTGTGCACCCCTCTGTATATCTTTCCACACATCCGAGGTGCCCCAACCATTACTTGGTAAAATCCGGTAAAAGAAATTATATACAGGGTGTCCTTTTTTTGAGGCTATACATGTGGATCCAGATTATCTTAAGAGATACAAAGTTGGTTAAATTAGGGCAAAGTTGCGAATTTTTCTGCTAATTATTAATCTAAAGAGAAATTTCATCTGAATTTTTTATTTTCAATATATCGCAAGAAAACAAAAAATTGTGTATTGTTAATTAGCTGTTAAATGGTAACATGCACTGATTTATCATCTGCTCCCAAAGTAGCATGTGTTCTACTTTGCCAGCACAGAAGCCAGTTTAAATTAAAAGAAATTGTTTAAAGCAGCTCTAGCGGTAGTTCACACTACGCTGCTAGCAGCGGAGGCTAAAGCAAACTTAATGTGACCGGGACTTTAGTCTTCTAGGTTCATACTTTTGCCACTACAGGGGGAGCGGAATTCCAAAATTCTCAATAAATTTTTATAATCAGAAAAATATTTTGCATTCCTAAACACTTGATTATTTATTTCCCTGAGAGATAAAAAAAAGTAGTAACATTTTTGGATTCCCTGTTAAAAAGTGTCTGAAAATGTATTCGTTAGGAACAGCTAAAATGTCTATCAAAAACGAGTAAAATAAGTGGGGGATTTCATTTAAAAATATCAATGATATCATTGGTAAATCTGCAGTGATGTCATTAATTTTTTTTATACCAAGAGATGGTATTTTAAAAACTTAAATTGACCTGTTGGGCAATTTTCTTAAAAAAATGCAATACAGTGGTAATGAATTTTGTTCCAAACTTTATCATCACAAGCATCAAGTAAATTGGACTTAACTATGCACATGCAGTTAAAAATCTGTATTTTGAAACGCATTAGTTTAGCTAAGTAGCTACACCCTCTATACATAGTTATCAAAATAGTACATACTGAAAAATTTCAAAGAAAAAGATTTTTCTCAACTCATAATTTATTTTCTTACACTCAAGTATTAAATTTGTACTGATGAATTTTTGAAGCTTATTTATTTATTTAATAGAATTTTCGGTTTCCCATTACATAAATAATATTAACATTAAGTACACACAGGTGTTATGAAATGGTATCAAATGAAAATATGATAAACAAAATTGCAATCATTAAAGTAATAACGATTAAATTCTTTTCCACTTATATTGACATATTTTTTATCAAAGCTTTATTATCTTTGAAAAAATACTTTTTTATATTTAAAAACAGGGCTTTTTGCGGATAGGGCTGAAATTAATTACAATTCTACTCTTAAGGTAGAAATTAATTTTTTTTTAAACAGAAAAATGCTAGTTAATGTAAAAATAATTTTTTTATAAAATAATTTATAAAAGGTTGTTAAAAATATTTGGGAATGGTAATTTAATATGCATGTAAATTCCTGAAATTCAATTATTAAATGTTAATACATAATTGGAAATTTTATTCTGTTGAACTAGTAGTAGTTTCAATACAGTTTCAAAATACCAAACTTCACTTCTTGCTAAATTTATTTTAATACCTACTGCCATTTTTTAACCTGTTTTATTTTAAGCCTTCAGTACTCTCGTTAATATTTCATAAAACACCTGAGGTGGGATTTTGTTTCTATCTTGATATTTATCAAGCTTGATAAAACTCAATAGGGGGCTATTCTCGAATTACACATGACACGACTTTTATCATTCTATCCTTGTCATTCAAATGCAAAAATAAGAGTCTGTCCTTGTCATGTCGTATAGGATGTTGTGTAGTGTGATTCGAGAATATCCCCCCTCTTGAGTTTTATCAAGCTTGATAAATATCAAGATAGAAACAAAATCCCACTTCTGGTGTGTGAAATAAGGCAAAAGTCAAAATGTTACTTTTCTACTTAATTTTTATTTAAAAAATAGTCCCTTTATTTAAACTAATAATGTATTTTGATTGAGTTGACATAATTTCTAATTAAGAAATAGCAGCTTTTTTAACTTTTATTTTAATGTAAATTGTAAATATTTTGTAATTTAAAATACTTAATATCTACTTGTACAAAATTATTATCTATCAAGGTGCAATTATTGTATACACTGCACTTAACATTCTTTTTAAAAATGACGTGATAAAAAACAGCAAATTACAAAGTACATAAATTATATTTTTTATGGTTCCTAAAACATTTACATTTTATGGGTTACTCCAAATGGCCTTTCATGTGTCGATAATATGTAAAAATATTAAGTAATAATTATAATTCCTTATAAAATAAATCAAGGTCATGTCATATCTACAAGAAAAATTAATGCAATCGTTGAAATATAACATGTAATTAATATGTTCGATTAAATCAATTTGGTAACAAAAAACCTTTAAAACATTGATAAATTGTTAGGTCTGGAGTTTCGTTGATTATTCTGTTATCAATTATTAACAGTTATCAGAAACTTTGTTTTTGATAAAAGATAAAAGTTATTTTAAACCAATGTTTTTCTAGTACCTCCTTTTTAAAATTAAAATTTATGAAAATATTGTTGAACCTAAAAAATAATTGCATCATTTATCAACAACAAAACTTTTAAACTTTAAGGGGGGAGAGTAAGGTTAATTCAATACAAAAAAAGCATATTTTCGATATTTTTTATTGAGGACAGTTAATACAAAAAGTTCGGCAACGCCTATTTATTTTTGATATGAAGTATTTTTGAAAAAATTGTTTCAAATAAAAGTTGTACTAAAAACTTAACTTCTACTCAGAGAAAGTGTTTGGTTTTTGCTTTATAAGCAAGCGAGCATTTCGATTGCAGCAACTCATGTTAACACCATGACGAAGAGTAAGCAGTATGGCATGCTGATGAGTCCGAAAGAGGACGAAACACGTGTCATTGTCTCTGCTGCTCGTGAGTTGTTGCAATCGACTCTGTGACTAAGGTGGATTAAGACATATTAGCGTCCTTCCGGCATTTTTGTTCTTTGAAAATGTAACCTAATTTACTTTTTCTTAAAAGTTGTACTATTCTTAGTGACGCACTATCTGGAAATATTGCCCATGACCTTGAACACCAAGATGAAGGTCAGGCGATAATCACTTAACTTTTTTTAAACAGGGGCAACCCATTTTTATTGCATATTTTTATATACTTTTACGAAACTTGATCGTACGCGTCTGCACGTATGCTGTGTGCAGAACGCTAAGCAGAAGAAGAATCTCAAAAATGCTTGCATGAAACCCAAAAACCCTTGCATCCAACACGTTTCATGCTCACAACACTGAAACACAGATGAAACATATTTTGCAAACTGTTTCCGTGATGATACTTTCTTGCTCACATAACTGAAACATAGAAAATGCATTTCTTGCTTAGTGTTTCCTTGAAACACAAATGAAGCAAAATGCAAACATTAAGAACTTTCTTGCTCACATTACTGAAACATAAAAGACACATATCTTTCGTACTGTTTCCTTGAAACATAAATATTTCATCACATATGAACAAAGCCACCTTTAAAAAAATATCTTTATTGACATTAGGCGATTCAAATACAAAGAAAATACTCACAATACATATTACCATATTACATATTCACATTCTGTGTGTCAAAAAATGTAAAAATATCACATTGTCATATTCAGTATAGAGTTGAGATCTTATTTCTGTTTACAAAAGTAAGGGGTGCCATTTGAAAAAAAAGTTGATGATGGCTTCTTAAGGGTGGACAAATCCAATAATATTTTAAGAACGGAACTGGAATGCCAATTTAATAACTTATGTTGATTTGATTTTTTATCTCTTCAACTAACGGAGATATGGCCTGTAAACTGAATCTTGGGACACCCTGTATAAAACTGTAAATTATTGAAAATATGCTTTTTATTATATCGAATTAACCTTACTCCCCCCTTAATCAAATTCTTGTTTTTATTTAAGAAATCCTATTTTTTAGGTATTTTGGTTACCGCATCACAAAATTCTAATAATAAGTATGAATATAATGTGGTAACTGTTGTACTTATTACCGAGGTTTTTAAATTAATAGCATCAGTTGTCTTATATTGCAAAGAGTAAGTATTTATCGAAACTATATTACATTTAAAAATGTTTTTTTTTAATTCCAGTAATAGCATTACAAGTCTCTACAATGAAATAATTAACAACAGAAATGTTCTGGCTTTATATTTAATACCAGCATTTCTTTATTGCCTTTACAATAATTTATCATTTCAAAATCTTTTATTTTTTGATCCAACCACCTATAACTTATTGCTACAATTCAGGATTTTTATCACAGCAATTCTTTTTCAGGTAAGACTTATTGTTAAATATAAAATAATATTTTTTTTAAATTTTATTCATTTATTTTAGATTATTTTTAAGAAAACTTTAAGCAAGAAGCAATGGCTATCATTACTTGTATTAACTCTTGGTTGCATGTTGAAACAGGTCAATTTTTCAGGAGATCAAAGCTTGAGCGAAGGAAAAAAAATGTATGGTTTAGATTTAATGAGTATTAGTACAGTATTTTTGTTGGTACAAATGATTTGTTCATGCCTCGCAGGAGTTTACAACGAGTATTTACTAAAAAATGATGGTGCCGACGTAAACATTTTTGTACAAAATGTTTTTATGTATTTAGATTCGATTGTATGTAATGTAGCAGTTTTAATACTGCAAGGAAATTTAACAGGTGCCTTTTCAGGTGAAAATTTATTAAAGGTTTTTAATTTTCAAGTAATTATTCTCATGATCAATAATGCAACAGTAGGAATAATCACAAGTTTCTTTTTGAAACAGTTAAATAGTATTTTAAAAACCTTTGCCAGTGCTTTAGAACTAGTCTTGACTGCTATTTTATGCTATTTATTATTTAGCATACCTATTTATATTAATACTGTTTTGTCAATTGTAACTGTAATATTTGCAGTATTTTTATACACACAAAATCCTATAAAAGTTCAAATAGAAAATATTCCTGAAGTTAAACAACAACTTTTGGCCGTATAAATATTTTTACAATTATTTACATGTGATTTTATTGTGATTCTTAACTAATTTGTAACATGTTACCGATTACCAAATTTAAAATAGTCGTAAGTGTAGGATATTTTAATAACTCTTTTAAACAAAATGTATATTGAGTAATAAATTCATACAAAAACCTAATAGTACTGTTTGCCTAATTAATTTCAGTGTAACCATTCTGTGTGTTCAGCAGGTTACCGGTAGATGATCTACCGCAACCACTGCGGTAGGTATCGGTTGAATGTCTACTGAACGACTTTTTAAAAATGTCAGTTTCATTCAATTAATCATATTTTTTGGTCAGATCTTCAATGGCGTGAACCCCTTTGCTTTAAAATTGAAAAATTTTGAAATTTTTTTCGCGATTTTTTGACTTTATCTTCTAGATTTGGGTTCGCTGATAACGAATCAACCATTGTTAACGCGATCCGACGCGTACTTTTTAAACTACAGCGTTTTGAAAAAAGCAAAAATATGGAAAATTTGAAAAATTCATATTTTTTTCCATATTTATAGATTTCGGTCTGCTAATTACGGAGAACTAAAAAATTTTGAGCTAGGACCAGTAGTTTAGAAGCTACATCCGTTTTTATGACCCCCAAAAAATGATAGATAAGGATTCCCCCTTTGCTTTAAAACTGAAAAATTTTGAAATTTTTTTTCGCGATTTTTTTACTTTTATCAGATTTCATTTTAAAATAGTATATTGTTTTATTAGGAGCAAAAGTAGTACTTTTTGTGGCGAGCATCTAGGTTTGCGGGACGAGCTTAGCGAATCCCGCGGATACATGCGAGCCACAAAAAATTCTTTTACTCGGAATAAAACATGCTATTTTTTCTTCAAATGTAGAAATTTTTAAAATAGTAATATAATAAATAATTTTAAAATTTGACATTTAATTTACATACAATCTTGGTGTATATTGGGTTGCCTAAAATTCATTTCTACTTTGCCCTGTTATTCCTTGTCACTGCAAAGTATTAATTTCTACTCCTAGGCAGTACAAAGTGACCATAGAATCAATGAACATAAAAAGTGACATTTTAAAGCCTACTAAAAGTCACAGAAAACTGTACTTTAATGACGTTTGAAGAAAAACTTTATTTCTACCTTTGATAAAAATAAAATGCGGTGGAAAAAATAGCGACCGGTGGATGTCAGTGTCAATCACGCGTCAATTATTTGGCGTTAGTAAGGTTAGATCCACCGGTTACTATTAACGCTATTACCGTTGAATTTTGTTGAAATATGTAATTTATAAACTCATACTTGTCCAACAAAATTTTTCTAAACATGCAATAATTTTTATTTACTTTTTTAACAGTTTTTTTTTTGTTTTTCGAATAAATTCTAAACTACATAAAATATTAAAAAAATATTTTAATAAAAGTCGTTTGTTTTTAAAAGACCTATCAAACCATACTAAACTCGACCTTTGTTGCTATTTAAAAAATCAAAGTTATTTACGGTTCCGGATAGTTCCGGGTTGTTCCGCAAAAAATAAGTTCACCAAGAGATTGTTTAGGTTTTAGGTTCACAGTGGTGTAATTAATGTTTTTATTTCCAGTCATGTACGATAACGCATTCTCGAGATAAATGGGTTTCACGGGTGGTCTGATACACCCTGTATGTATATCACACAACTCTATTTTTTACCCTTATACAGGGTGAGCTAAAATGATTGGTCAATTCAAATTTCCCGCCTAAAAATCTGGGGAATTTGTCCGCTTCAAGTTTATAGTAACACAGAAATCATGTCAAAATTATAACAAAAGCCGTTTTCGTTTATTCACTTTTAGCTGCTCGGTACAGTACCGAGCAGTACCGAGTGACTAAATTCTGTTCGTTTACGCGGTGCGTGACGCCCTAAAGAGCTCCAAATCTTCCTTCCCCTTACCCCTGACGCACCTACCTAATTTCTGGTGCGTCAAGCCCCAGTCAGCTGATGTATATGCTTTGTGGTTAGGTTCATCGTTTGTTATCAAACTTCTTCAGTATTTTCGAATTATAATTATAATATGAATTTGTACTGATAATTTGTGTGTGATATTTATACTTTCTAAATAAAAATAAAATAAAATAATAAACCTAACCTCTTTTAAGATTTTGACATTTGACATAGATAATTTTTCCGTGTTCGTTTATTTGCACAAAAATAACCAAAGCGTTGCGCTCGGTGCGTCAAGCCTCAGTGCATGAAATCCAATAAACGAAAACGGCTAATGAGGCCTTTCGATGTTTCGATTATTCGTTTTAAGCCGCTCGTTGCAGCTCGTAGCTACTAAATTCCATTCGTTTATTACGATGCGTGGCGTTTTACTTGCCCCTTGAGCACCTACCTAAAAGTACGGGCTTCACCACGCACATTTTTAAGTAGTTTAAAGAATCCTAAAATCGCGTTAGTTTATCCTTTAAGTCGTGACAACTTTTGGCGTCACGCACCGATGCTACAAGGAAAATAAACGAAAGGCCTCAAAGTAACTGGACTACACAAAAGCAGAGGCGTAGGTCGAATTTTTACCGTTGTGTCAATACTTCGGATTTTTGTATTTATTAGATTTTAGCACTTCTGTTTCATAAACATCAGGTTTACTAGGGGGTTTTCTTTTTAAATTTGTTGTTGTACCAACCTGCATATTTGGTTGCCTACATATCAAACCACAATCATTTTAGCTCACCCTGTATTATCTTATCTAACAGTAGTTGTGTTTTTTTACTAAAATTTGACTGATTTGCTCGAGCAAATCACTTCCTTCTTTTAGTTCTATAGGAGAAAATGAGATAGAATATGATTTGCTCATCTTTGCTCGAGCAAAGTATGTAAAAAAACACAACTAGTATCAATCATTTTTTAAAACCGTGTACTTGGTAATAAAATAAAGGAAGCGATTATTTTGTTACACCCTGTATGTTTTTTTTTTAATTTGTAACAAAAATAGGCAGATTTCTATTTTGCTTAGTTTTATTTCTCAATCATAGATGGTGCTAGTAGCACTATCCTCTGCTTTTATTGCGCATGCTCACTTGAACAAAAGGTTTCTAGAGGTCAAATTCACAGCTGTTTTTGGTTCAGCTGATCTTTGTTGTTGAGTGCGTAAAAATTTGACACACATAAGAATATTTGCACATACCTAAATTTAGGTACGCGTTTAGACGCGCCTAAAGCTGCAAACACTAAAAATTAATATTAGGTATATAAAAGATGAGAAAATACTAAGGTTTAAAACAAATCTTTTGTTTCCGTGTGCGTGACGTAATAGGCAATAGGCGATTTGTTTTTGTTTGCATTTCGCAGCATTGCCGTAACTCGCCTTTTTTTACCTAATTTAATTTATTTATTTATTTTTGGTTGCGCTGACGTGAGTAGTTTACAAAGTGTATTTTAAAAATAATTCTGGCCTCTGCTGGTGTTTACGAGGGGGGCGAAGGTGGTTCTCCGCCTCGCAAGAAGTCCCGTAAAGACAATAAAAGTGACAGCATGACTAGCAACGGTTGCGTTCAAAACGGGGCTTCAACTAGCAACGGGGCTGCCGCGGAAAATGGTCATGGGGAATCCACAGATAACACAACTGGATCTCACTTGAACCAACCCAACCAAGACATAGTCAGATTAATTGGCCAGTATCTTAAAAATGAAGGACTCAAGTAATAAATGTCTTTGTTTTTTCTTGTTACACCTGTAATTTAATTTTTTTTAATTTGGTTTAGTCAAACTGCCGAGTCACTCATGGCTGAATCAGGATGTCGCTTGGATCATCCGGTTGCTGAAAAATTTCGAACCCATATTATGGATGGTGACTGGAGCAAAGCTGATCATGACTTACAGGAACTTCGACCCCTTCTTGGACAGACTCAAAGCTTATTGGTAAATTATTTTTATTATAATCAATACTTTCGAATATTTTTTTGGTTGTGCCATTTACAAATTAGCTTGAATAAAAAAAGGTTTTTAATCCTTTTTTTCTAAGCAAATAGGTGTTTGGTAGTAATTAAATTTATTTGATTACATCATTTTTTTGTGATTGGTTTCATCTTATCTGGGGTTGCTATGTGTCCGAGCAAGGTCCGAGAGGATTTTTGATGTGTCTGAGATATTTTAATACTGCCGAAATGCACAATATTATGTATTTCTATCGTTTCTTTGGTGCACACAAAATGTTTCCTTGTCACAGTTGCGGTTCTAATTTTAAAAAAGTATGGTCTTTGAGCTCTAGGTTTGTCCTCTTTTTATAAACACTAATGTCCAAGTTTATCTCAAATTTTTAATTTTATTGTCTAGGTGTCCTAGGTTACCATTTTTAAACATGGCAACTCTAAGTTGCTTATCCCATCAACTACTTTGCAGCTTGTCATTTGTATTTATTAGAATTGGTATAAGCTACACAATTTTTTGAGCTAGGTCCCCCTATACATATTGATGATATTTTGATAAAAGAACGTAAGCAACAAAAAATTTAAAAATGAGTTATTGACACCGTTAATAATCCCTGTTTAAGGGAAGTGATAAACTAGGTACTACGCAAAATTTAATTGCTTTACTGATTTCAAATAAAATACCAAAACCTCTTTTTGCCAATACACCTGCGGCTACCTTACGAAGAAAAATCGAACATGTTTATAAGAACTTTTTTTCGTATCTTTATCATTGATCCAAGAAATCACCATTAGAAATACTGAAACTTAAATATAAAACACCCTGTATATTTCCTTATCAATTCATCAACTATTTTTTGTTTAAGACAATTTTAACCTCTCCTGTAAAATTATACAGGGTGTCCCACTTTTTCCCAGCAAAAAATTTTTTTAGATAGTAAATGTCATTCTGAACAAAACTTTTCCTATGAACTATGTTTTTTCGACTCCTTATAAATTTACAGGAATTTTAAAATTGATAAATTTTCATGATTTTGGGGCACACCCTGTATAATATTCTCTCTTATTACATTTTTTTTAATTTACATCAATTATTTTTTGGATTTTTTCTTTACCAAATTGAGCTTTTGAACATAATTGGCTATATTTAAAATAAGTGAACGAGATTATATTTCCCTTGATAAAATTTAGCATTTTATTGGCTTAAAAATATACAAAATCCAAAGTATACTTGATTTAAATAAAAAAAATTAAAATCAAATGAAATTTATACAACAGGGTGTCGCAAAAAAATCAATAAATTTTTGAAATTTTAAAATTGCTGTAACTTTTTAAGTAGTCGAAAAAACGTAATAGTTCATAGGAAAAATTTTGTTCAGAATGACATTTACTATCTAATAAAAAATTTTGCTGGAAAAAAAGTGGGACACCCTGTATAAATGTCGTTTACATCCATTTGTCAGAACACCATCGATATAAAGATAATCTATTAAGAGGATATGCAATATTGTACTCCTATCTCATTTATTTCTGATGACTTCAAATTTAATTTCTATGCTGCGATTTGTTGATGTAATTAAATAAATTAATTTAAAGGAAATCTTACTGGTCAAAAGGTTAAAGATATTAAATAAATGACGTAAGTTCCAATAATACTTTCCTCAAAAAAAGTATTTTCTTTCTTCTTACAATTTTTTTAACTTATAGACAAATAATCACTTTCCTCAAAAATGTAAACTCTTATAATATAATAATATACAGGGTGTTTTTGACATGAAAATTTTATTATAAACCCTGTTTGTAGAAATTAGGTGTGTATCAAATCATATAATTTTCAAGAAAAAATAAAACTGTAGTTTTTATGTTTTTGCTTACAAAATGAAATTTGTGTATTGGTTTAGAATTCTTGATTTGTTACGATTAATGCATTCTTTTTGGAAAAGAATATTTGCTACACCATTCACCATTGGATTACTAGGGGATTTTCTTTTTAAACTTTTAGTTGTACCAACCTGCATATTTATCCAACCAGAATCATTTTACTTCACCCTGTAATATACCGGGTGTTTAAGAAACTAGGGCCACCCCTGTAATTTCTTTATTTTTGAAGTTGTTAATGGATCATGTTACTCCGTTGTTCTCAATCTACATTTCTCATATACTTTGGATTTTTTATACCGGTTTCCATGAAACTAGAACCACCCTGTAATTTCTTTATTTATGAAAATAAAAATTTGAAATTTTATTATGTTATGTAGCATAAGAAAACGCAACCACTGCGTTAGGTATTGGTTAAATGTCTGCTGAAAGACTTTTTAAAGTGTCAGTTTTTCATTCAAATTAATCATGTTAAAATGTTTAAAAAACTTTATTTCTATCTTTGATAAAAATAAAATGCGTCGGAAAAATGGCGACCGGTGGATGTCAGTGTCAATTATTTGACATTAGATACACAGGTTACTACTACCGCTCAATCTCTTGAATTCAGCCAATGTCAAAACATTTTTGGGATGCATTTGTGTGACAAGGGGATCCTCATTCCTTCTCACTTACTCTCATTTATACATTATAATATCCTCTTCGTTGGACAAATAGGGTTTCTGTCAGACAGGTTGGGAAAAGATTTCGGACCGTTTTTGAAAGCCTTTACCTTATGTGCATCTAGATAATTATTTAAAAATATATCCCCCAGGAAACTAAAATATTCCTTTCTCTTTCCCAGAAACTGAAAATGCCAATAAACGGGCTTGTGAAGTTTTCATTGGACCGCCGCCCTGTATGTATGTTGAGATTTGGAATTTTAACTAAATATAAAGGGAGCTGTAACTGGAGATACGGTCGATTGCAAAAAAAAGTAGACAAAAACAGTTTCCTGTAATTATGTTTTCCCAAAAAATTATCATGTAAGGGCGCGTTCCAGTAATGAACACTAAAGCCCGCGACCGCAAAATTTTCCCGTTCCACTAGCTCAAAAGGTCACCATTCAACAAGCAACCACAAAAATCAACGAATAAATACGGTCGTTGTGAGCTTCTTGCGGTCGCCATCGATGCACGAAAGAAAAAATCGCGGTCTTATGTAGAACGACCTTGCGGTCGTCGTGGGCTTTAGTGTTCATTACTGGAATGCGCCCTAAATAGAACTTTATTGACGACCATTCAAATTGACAATATCAAATTTTATATGAAATTATTTTTAAAATGCTGTTAATAAATAAAGGAACCAAAGTGAATATTAAGCAGATTCAAATAATGTTTTATAATAAGTAAAATTTTTGCATTTTCTTCATTTGAAAATAACCACAATTACTGACAGTTACATTTCCCATAATTTAATCAAGACGTCCTGAAAGTACGTTTTACACAGCTCAAATTTCCTTGTCCACTTTTTTTTGCTATCGAGTGTACTTGTCAGTGTTTAAAATGAGTTATTGTATCTTATACTTTATAACTACTTGTTTAACAAAACAAAAATAGATTTATTATTTAAAGCTTCAGTAAAGCTCAACAAACATGTAGTAATGTATTAAATATAAAAGTTCATATTTTTGCCACCAGAGGACGAGCGGAATTTTAAAATTCCAAATAGAGTGAGAACTGATAGTGGTAACTCAAATCACTAACCATGCCGAGGTTAATGGTTAGTAAGCGTGGTATGTAAATATAACTGCTGATAAATGTGGTTAGTTTAATATTTGTCTGTATATTTACCAACAACATTATTATTATTATCATTCTATTTTCTATTACAGATAGTATCGACTATCGCAGTAGCTTTTTCGAAACAATTATAAATGATTATTATGAATAATAAAAAAATATTGTCAAATATTAAAATACTTTTGTATTTTTGAAAATAAAAAACATAGAATTAGCTCTCTAATTTTAGAGTTTTTTGACATCAGGATCAGGGTGACTGTCAAATTTAACACCGCCATAAGTATAGGTATTTTATTTTTTCCTTAAAATTACATAATTACTAGGAATTTAGAAACCTATCAAAGTGTATCTCAATAAAACTTGTAAAATACACATTCTGAAGTTTAAACAGAAACTCATTTCAATTTTGCACGTTACGTATTGAATTTATAGCGATATAAGGTCTGCGCTCATAGGTGATATGTTTTCTTTCAAACTTCTTCTGCGATTATAGTTCGCATTGAGGTGACTCGAAAAATTCTAGAATATCAAAATCTAGGAATTTTAATTTCCAAATTTATTTATTTGTTACTTGGAAGTAATAAGGATTTTCGAAAATATAATATTTTTTGTTTTTTTTTTAAATTATTGGGGTAATTCTGAACAAAAATGTTGTCAGAAAAAATACTATTCTGTAAACTTTACTGTAACTTAACGCCGATGTAAAATAAAATTTTCGGTGTTAAAATAACATCGATCAGAATAGTAATATTACATTAATGTATAATCAATCAAAATAATACATTATATTGATGTAAAATGTATTTTAACACCGAAAATATTATTTTACATAGCCATTAAGTTACAGTGGAATTTGCAGAATACCGTTTTTTTAGCATCAGGGTGACAGCAATGTTATGGCTAACATTTTTTATTCAGAATTACCCCATAAAAAATATTTTGTTGGTTTTAGGGAACTGCATGATTTTCTATGGTTCTTGTAATTATTAATAAATTTGAATCATGATAAATTTATTGAAATTTGTTGAATTCATAAAGAAACGCTTGCGATTATGACTCCTCCAAGAGCTCAACGATTGATGCTAGAGGCACTAGTAATAATCGCGTGTATAATATATGATAAAGTACAAATTCATAAGAGGATTCTTTGCGATGATCGCAGAGTAACTTTCGCGGGGCAGATACCGCTCAGTGATAATCACTAGCTCAAAATGTCTCAACTGTGGTAACGAATCCCTTTAAGCGTGTAGCAAAAACCGATAGAAAGAGGTTTAAGACGATTGATGCGTTTCATGCTCAGTTTTTCTTATATCGTAACACTACTGCAAATAAAGGCTACACGCGCCCTTAGGTTTTATAAAGGGTGGTAACTTTCCTTGTTCAATATTATGCATATAATTGTTTATGAAACTTATATGAAACTTACTGGAAAAGTGTTACGAACCTGGACGAAATTTGCTGTTTGTTTGATATTAAACAGTATTCACTGTGTAATAGGATTAGAAATTGAAAATGCCAAGAGATACAGTGTCAACTACATTAGATGTTAGAGAAAAGCTCTTCATTTTTTTTTGGTGATTAAAAATCTGAAGAAGAACATATTGATACTGTACCTTTCTGGGTCTAGGTTTTAAGATGTCTTCGATGACAATATTAGTCGACTAGTTGGGATTTAAAAAATGATCTTCTTTCAAACATTTCCATCTGGAATTGTAATGTTTTTTTTCTTAAAAAATATTATCGTAATTGATTTGTATAATTCGTTATTGAGGTAGTTATTAAAATATGTTGCTTTTAGGAAATGAAATTTTTATTATTGGAACAGAAATATCTTGAATATTTGGAAGATGGTAGAGTACTTGATGCTTTACACGTACTAAGAAATGAATTGACTCCACTACAACACAACACTGCCCGTGTTCATCAATTATCAAGTTATATGATGTGCTCAAGTACCCAGGAATTATTAGCCAGAACAAATTGGTAATATTAAAGAATTAGTATTTAATATTAAAATAAAAAAACTCACTCTTTTTAAAGATATTTAATAAGCCAGAACGTTTTCCTTGGATCCTTGAGCGAATGCTTAGCGGTATTTTAGTCGGCCTGTAGACGCAAAATATAATATTTATATTTTCGGATGTATTTATTATGTTTCTTTTTCCAAATTAAGTTTTCTAAAATTGTTTCCTAAGCAACCATATTTGTATTTTTCTGTCATTTAATGCCATTGATAATGTCAACATTGGTTGACGAAAACGTTCTGGCTTATTAAATATCTTTAAAAAGAGTGAGTTTTTTATTTTAATATTAAATACTAATTAATTAATTTTAGATGGATCTATCACATATTAATTGTTTTAATATTAAAGAATTTAATTGTTCTGAAACTAATATTTTCTTATAACTTAGGGAAGGCAAAGGAGAAAAATCCAGACAAATTTTAATGGACAAACTGCAAGCTTATTTGCCGGCAAATATTATGCTGCCTCCAAGTAGATTACACGTCCTGCTCAAGCAAGCTTTAGAAATGCAAGTTGTTCGTTGTGAACATCATAATACTTCACAAGGCCTTGCCCTTAACAATGCCTCACTCCTTATTGACCATTGCTGCTCTAAGGATAAATTTCCCGGCCATACTATTCAGGTAATCCATCAATACCTTTTTAACTTCACTTAACTTATAGACTGTAAAGTATTAATAATTATTATATACTTCCTGGCCACAATTAAAATTTTGGTTATATTGACCGAAATGAAAATTTTAGAGACCTCTATAAATTTTTCGTCACTGTCGCTGAATACAGGCTAATATATCCAATTGTCCATTAATATGAAAATTATGTTAATTGTACTTAGAAAATCTATTTTTCAATGCTTTTACGAAGAAAACGCAATTTTATACTTGATTTATAAAAATGTAACCTATTTGATAGGTGCTAAACGACCATTGTGATGAAGTTTGGTTTTGTCAATTCTCTCCTGATGGCAAAAAACTAGCAACAGGTTCAAAAGATACCAATGTACTAATTTGGGAAGTAAATCCAGAAAGCTGCACACTATCACTGAGAAATACACTGGAGGGACATACTTATGGTAATGAAATTGTTTATTAATATTAATATTTTCCTTATTTAATCAAAATACCTTAATTTTGTTATTAATTAATTGTTTATTATTTATAGGGGCTGCATATCTTGCTTGGAGTCCTGATTCCATCCATTTATTAGCTTGTGGACCCGACGAAAGTCCAGAAGTATGGTTGTGGAATGTAGATACAGAAAAATGTTTGAAAGTATCCCAATCATCCGAAGACGTTCTAACCTGTTGTGCTTGGAATAAAGAAGGAAGTAAATTTGTTGTAAGTATTTTAATTATTATAATTGTGGTTAAATACTAATCAAGTTATAAAGGTTGGTGGTATTAGAGGACACTTTTATCAATGTGATATGGAAGGCAATATTTTGGATACATGGGAATGTGTTCGTGTCAATTGTTTATGGTGTAGATCCGATGGAAAAACTGTGTTAGCTTCCGACACACACCATAGAATTCGAAGTTATATTTTAGAGGACTTCGCCGATCTAAATATGTATGTATTTTGACCAAGCAAATAAAATTGCTTATAATCCTTTTATGAAATTAATTTAACCAAATATTATTTATTTTAGATTACAAGAAGAGCATCCAATTATGTCATTTACTGTAGATAAAAATGACAGATTAGCTCTTCTTAATGTAGCCACTCAGGGTGTTCATTTATGGGATCTCAAAGATAAATGCCTAGTTCGGAGGTTTCAGGGAGTTACACAGGGTCATTTTACTATTCATTCTACGTTTGGAGGTGCCAATCAAGACTTTGTTGCTAGTGGCAGTGAAGATAATCATGTAAGAATACCATTGACTTACTTGTGCTAAATTTAAACAAATTAATCTGTTATTTGTACGTAATAATATGATTTAGCCAACCATATCTCAATCTGAAAGTGTAATTTCAAAAATAATTTTTATACAAGATGTAAATTACAAGAAAGTTATCAAAATTATTATTGCTTATGAATCCGAAAAATTAATTATTCTTAAATATTATACTTTTATTATTCTGAAAATATCTAACATTTAACCTAGTGGTTGTAATTGTCTTAAAAATATAATGAAATTTTTAAAATGTTATGTGTGTGTACATTCGTACACTTTCCAACTCAATTATAATCTCCACAATCCGAAAATATGAAGCCATATGTCAACGCTAATAAATAGGATTTTACATAAAAAAGAATTCCTTTAGAAATCATAAATTTCTCAACAATTTTAATTTTATGTCTTCATTAAGTACGAAAAAGTATCTTCTTATTAGTTGAGATCAATTTTTATGTACTTAATGTTTCAGGTTTATATTTGGCATATTAGAACAGAATTGCCTTTAGCAACTTTAAGTGGTCATACCCGTACTGTTAATTGTGTAGCTTGGAATTCAGTTTACCCACATATGATGGTGTCAGTGTCTGATGATTGCACAATCCGGGTATGGGGTCCCAAGGATCTTTTACCTAAACCATTAGGTATGTATTATTCTTTTTATTAAAAAGTCCTGACCAACACTTCTTTCCAGTGTCTTCATCGTCTAGTAGCAACTCATCTAATAATGGAAATGGTAGTTGGAATGATATGATTTCATAGTGTTTCTTGAGAGTTGCTAAAGACTGAATTATAAATCATGCATTTTTTATTTAAAAATTTTAATTTTAATAACGTTATTTATTAAGGAGAAATTTTGTTTAATTAAATCATAAATTTAGTGCAATCACTAATACTTTTTTTAACACGGTCTTGTAAAGAAAATTTCAAATAAAATTATTTTATAACATACATAATACATATGCAATAAAATATATCACAAATATGTATTTTAAGGTAATATATACATGATGTTATTCTTAATAGTCGAAATCGCCCACCGCGCGAATTCTTCGTTATGGGTTTTGCAATTTACCTACGATGCGGTAAGAACTATTTGCAGGTAAAATAATATTAACAGAAACACTTGAGAGCATTGAAATTCCACATCATGGATAAATTCAAATATCCAAATATCGTTGGGTGAAAAATTAGTACAGTGGCCATTTTCGGCTATAGGGAATAACATTCGTAAATAAAAGTAAGGATAATGTGTAGCTTATATTTGAAGTAAGTTTTGGAAGATGTGAATTTAATAGAAGTGTTTTAGAATTCGTCACAACTACATATTATACGAATATTTATTGTTCTTTATAATAAATCTCATATTTTTAATATTTAATAAATATATTGTATCCCCTAATTCTTGTAATTTTATTACATCCTTTTGATTACTTACTGTACTTTCTACCATATTTTCTGATTTAGAAATGTATGGTGCAAGGTTCAGATGGAAACTTATAAGCTCGTATTCCTTTGTTTACTTAAAATTTTTGTGTTTACCTTGTAATCCTGAAATTTGATTGGACTGCACATTCATTGCATGCAACTTTTTATTGAGAATTACCCCAAAATTCAAGAAGAGATGAAAATAGTAAGAAGCGCAGAATATATTATTTTTAATTTTTTGGCAGGTGGCGTCTCATTTTGGACACTTGGTAGAAAAAGTTACTCTCTTTGTTAAATTTCGCCATGTTATCCACATGGCGAAATTTATTTTTTTTTGTCTAAATTTGAAGAAGATAAATACCTTAAAATACTCTCGACGAAATTTTGTCGTTTTAATAAATGTGTAAAAATTTACTGTGACTTTAATAACACCTAATTTTACCATATTTGATGAGGAATATTTGCCATATTAAAAAAATAAGTAAATAAATAACCTTAAGAATATATACGGAGGGGTGCACAAAAATCGCCCAACGATGTAGCTTCGTTATTTCTTATCCGATTTAAATAAGTGATATGTCAAATTAAATGGTTTGAAGAATACTACTATCAAATAACAAAAGATTAATTTTATTTTTGAAAACATCAGAGGAGGAGGAGGCAACTTTTTTTTTTCAAATGGCAACATATTTTTTCGATTGAAAAAAATTATTAACAAAGATAATCTAAACCAATTATACCAATAATTTATTTTAAATTATTTTTTTTTTAATTTTTTTATTATTTTTAATTTAAGTCCATTGTTTTTTTTTGTTTTAGAGTTTTCAGTTTTCAGTTTTTTATTTTTTTAAATTTAGTTTTTTAATTTATTATTAATAAATTAAAAAATACACCCAACTGCCCCAACTTCGTTATTTTAAATGAAATATTTTGCAATTAAGTTTATAACATTAAATTTAAACAAAATTATGTTTAACCTTAAGTTCGTTAACTTTCCACTTCTGGTGTAAATGAAGTTGCATAAAAATGCGATTTTTCGAATGGGCGTAATTCCGAAAGTATTAATCGTAGACCACACTATGCTAGGTCAATTTAATGGTATTTTTATGGAGAACACGAAAATGCAAAAATGTACTAGGTGTTCCATTTAAAATAAGAAAGTTGCCATCCACTTCCGGTATAACCGGAAGTTCCACAAAATCAAAAATACCTTTGTTAGAAAGTTCGCAATTTGAGTCCTCCGCAGACAAATTTTCAGAATCAAAAACATAACCGTTCAAAAGTTAGCAGGGGGGGGGGGATATACTTTATGCCCGCACTGTTTAGTTATTCAGTTTAATGAAAAATTCAAGTTTCTTATTTTAATTATTACAAAAAATTATTTTATTATAAAATAAACGAAAAAATCAATAGGTATGCAGTTACTAGTTCCCTAATATTAAGCCCAAAAAACCCTAAAAATGTGAATTCATCATTGTATGTAGACAAGTTTAATGTTTATCAACTAAAATTTAAATTATTTGTACACAATTATACATACAGGGTGTACAGAAAGTTCGGCATCCCCTTTTTTAAATGAACTATTTTTGAGAAAAATGTTTCAAATAAAATTTGTGCGATTTTTAGTGAAGCGCTATCTGGAAACATTGCCCATGACCTTGAACAGTAAGACGAAGGTCAGGGGATAATCACTTAATTTTTTTTAAATATTTAAATTTTTATGGCATATTATTATAGCTTTTGCTTTCAGAGATTTACGGAATATATTTTTGTATTCTTCTAAAGGCTGTATGACACTTGCGATTTTACTGTATAAAATCTTCATGTGTTTTCCGTGAGTTTTCTATGGTAGAAACTCGCAAGTATCATACACGTTTTAGTAATAGAGTTTTCTCGCGAGTTTCTTGCATAAAATTTGGTGTATGAGATTTATCATTTTTTATTAGAGCTTTGTTAAATTAAAATTTATTTACATTTACTTGTTTGTAAAAATAGAAAAAAAAACTCGCGAGAAAACTCTATTAAAAAACGTGTATGATACTTGCGAGTTTTTTGCATAGAAAACTGACGAGAAAACGTGAAGATTTTATACAGTAAACTCGTAAGTGTCATACGGCCTTTAAGTAATAAATATAGTTTGAAAGTTATGAGGGTTTAAATTTTAATAATTTTCAATTTTCAATACATATATTTCGGCAACTCTGCTTTATTTTTGAAATTAATCATTTTACAGTTAAATGTTTCAAATAAAAGTTGAACGATTTTTAGTGACGCAGTATTTAGAAATGCCATCTTGAACAGCAAGTTAAAGGTCTGGCGATAATCATTTAACTTTTTTTAAATAGCAACCACCCATCTTTATTGCGTATTGTTTTTATGTAGCGTATTTTTTATTTTACTAAAGTATAAATAGTTTGCAAGAGTTTAAGTTTTATTAGGTATAAGTTCGGCAAAGCCGCGCCAATTTTTTTTAAATAGCCATAAACCGTACAACTTGTATTTGAAACATTTTTCTCAAGAATGCTTACTTTCAAAATTAGATTAGTTTAGATTAAACGGTCTACAAACAGGGTCAATAATAAAATTTTCATATGTCAAAATGTTCCTATCAAAACACTTATGTATGCAAAACATGCTTTTTGGGACACCCTATACAATCGTATCGTTATGCAAATATTTTGTGAGTGAAAACTAGGTTCAATTCTAAGGCTAATAAACACAAAAGTTGCAGGTCTATTTTTTTATTCAAAAGTTAGAGCAGAATTTATTTTTCAAACTCAAAAACAGAAAATAAAGTTCTTAGAAAAAATATATATATATTACCTAACAAATGTTTAATTAATAATTAAATATCGGGATACTCTACTTTAGAAAACTTGTAAGGTCCTTTTAATACAGCAAAAATTAACTCAATAACCACAAAAATCCCAAAAAGAATGATTTAAATTTTACAATACCGAGATTTTAATGCCACATATTAGTAAATTAAATTCAAATTGTAACAAAGAACATAATTTCTTTTTAAAATAAATTTTAAATTAATTATGTTTTTATTTAAATAGTCTTCAATTGAATTTTCTGTTTTGGAGTTTGTAAAAAAAGTGCTGTAACTTTTGAACAAAAAAAATGGACCTACAACTTTTGTGTTTATTAGTCTTAGAATTGAACCTAGTTTTCACTCACAAAATTCTGCATAACGATGTAGAATTTATGCTAAAGAAATAGTAAAATTGGTCTGATTTTGTTTTATTTACATACTGCATGCGACGAATTTTTTTTTAGGAATTAATTAATTACTCAGCCTTCTATTCTTTGTAACCACTGAGTATCGTCATCCAGTCTCAGTGAATAAATTATATTTTCTATAACTATCTGCTAAGGCAATCTACAGAAAATGAGGAAAGGAATGCTTAACTTTAAATCGTAAATGATCAACAACAAAATTCTCTAGCTGTTGAATAATTCATAAATTTTATTTTATTTGAATTTCCTTGTGTCTACAAACCTTTACTGATTGCAGTAAAATGTAAATCTGTTTCAATATTCTTTTGGTATGTTTTAGGTAGGAATAGGAAAAATTTTAAGAAAATATATATCAATACTTTATATAAATATAATAAATAATATATTTCAAACAAAAACAATTATTTTGTCAGTCATTACGTCCAAATTTTACTCAAGAAAATGCTGGTAATTGACAATATAATTACTTAATAAAATAATAAATCAAAAGTACAAAAAAATAAGGCAAGCATAAGAAATGAGATTACAATAAAATTTAAAGAAAATCGTATACCCTTGCTTTGTCCTTCATTGGTCCCAAGCATACTCATTCAAACATGGGATGAAAAAAAATTTAGCACCTGCTGGTTTGCAACCAATACAGAAGTAATCAAATTAAACAAAATAAAAACAAATTATTTACAAATTGGTTAATAACAATTTTCTATAACAATTAAAACAAGTCTGAGATGTTTCATGCTGCCTCTTATTTAATTTTAAGCTAAAACAATTTATCATAAATAAATGGCGACCGTTTAAAAATTATTTTGTTTAAATATGTATAACTATACAAATAATTTAAAATTTATAAAATATTATACA
This sequence comes from Stenus bimaculatus, assembly GCA_963971135.1. Classification (NCBI taxonomy): domain Eukaryota; kingdom Metazoa; phylum Arthropoda; class Insecta; order Coleoptera; family Staphylinidae; genus Stenus; species Stenus bimaculatus. The sequence goes on from OZ020180.1 coordinate 22,730,166, forward strand.
AGATTTACATAGAACCTGTATATAATATATAATTTATTTGCACACAATTATGCACTTTTTAATCTATATTATATACAAAAATAACAATTAACTTAATATTTAATATAATGTCCACAACCGCAGGAGCGATATCTCGCTCTTGATGTTTTCTCTCAATATACATATTTATATAAATATATACATAATAAATATAGTTTGATACTCTAGGCCTCTACAGTTTAGCGTTGTACAAATATATTTATTTTTATATCATTAAATAACTTACAATATTTACAAAAATATACACTATGTGGAATTTACCTAAGAATGTAAAAAATATTTGCATACTTCATTATAAATATACTAAAAGGAGGGGTCTATGCACCAGTTAAAATTGGCATAAATGCCCTAAGTAAATGTAAAATAAGTATATAATATTAATCGTTTTCTTTTTTACACACAAATTATTTTAATTCGAACGATTCCACCTTCCTTAATCATTGACAATAAATTGACTCAGTGCATTCTTTGGCATACTTTGAATTTCATAGTTTGTGCGATTTCTTCTTTTTACGTAAGTATCAGTTATCCTTTTTTAATCGCGCTATTCCAGCTCTTACGTACTTCACTAGCTCTATAAGAGAACTATGCAGTGTCAAAGGTCTACAAGTTCGGTCCAATTCAATGAAGAACTCTGAAAAAAAAATGTTCGACTTAAGTTTTATAAAATTATTTAATACATTATTTTTAAAAATTTCTTTACTTTCCCCAAAACCCATATAAAGTTAGATAAAGTGTGTTTCTGAATTACTATTTATTACCTAGGCAAGTGCAAATATTAGAAAATAAGTTTAAATCTACTATGTAAAAAAAGAAAATTGAAAGTATAAATCATTAAAAATATTCAGCAGTTTGTATTTTCTTTGGAAGGTTCCTAACCAATTGAAATATTTAGGCAATTCTTATCTGTTAATATAAAAAAATTACATATTAAGTTTGTGAACCAGGTTTCCTTTTCATGAATAATTTTAATTTATTTAATAATTTATGTTTTATGATTAAAATAACGTAAACCTACACTTTAAGAAAAAAATGTCCGGAAATTGTGCAGGCACTAAAAAGCTTATAAGCTAATTATAATAAGGTAATACATTTTTATTGATTTAAAATAATTGTGTAAATGTGCACTTTTTAAAAGTGTTCATCTGTTCATTTTTTTTAAATTAGTAAATACATTTTATAATGATTTAAACAATGACAATAATTCATTTTTTACTTACCTACGTGTTTACCTTTGATTACAATACTATCAGCTTGTTCCCAAAGGTCTTGACAAGAAAGAAGATATGAAAAGTTTTGATTCTGCTTCGTCATTGCATTATAAATTGAAACTGGAACTAGCATGCAAGGCTGAGGTATTGTAGGGGCTGCTGGAGTTGGTGGAATATTGCTTCCACGTCCGGCAAGCTCACCACTTCCATAGCCTGATGATTGACTCCCCACAGATCCAACAGATCCAGCTGGGGATGGTGTTGGGGAAAGCGGCGATGGAGTTCCTTGTCCTCCGAGAGCTTGGTTTATTTGGTCAGGTGGAATTGGAGGAGTATTTGCAGACTAAAATGTAATAAAATAAATGTAAAAACTGTTTAAGATGTAACATTTTACACATTATATTAAATCAAACAAATTAAAAAAAAATGCTTACCTTATTGCTATAATCAAGAATTAATTTCTGATAATCCTTCATTTCAAGCTTCCTCATCTTGAAAAGTTTGAAGTAAAGTAGCGCTTGGCACCGGTAACTGTAAATAAATTCATAGAATTACTAAAATCCAAAAAAAAATAACTTTGAATTTAACATACCTTAAGACAGCTAACTTATTGTGGACAGAAGAAGTACTTTGTTGGCCTTTGAATTTTGAAGATATATATCTAAAATTTTTAAAAATTAGTAAACATGAAAATTAGGTTTAATTTATTAAACATACTTAATTAAACTAAGAGTATCTTTGTACATAGTAAAGGCAGCTTTTTCACTTATACTTTCATGCTCCATCGCATTTCCAGTTAGTAAAAAGTAAAGCACAGCTTCCAGGTACAACATGCATTGTTTTATTGTATCAGTCTCTTTATCCGCCAAGTGTTTTAGCCTCTTAGCTTCATTCAGGTACCTGTTTTGATCTCTGTAACAAAAATCAATTTTATTATACAATAGAAAACAATAAGACTGTCCTTGCATCAGTATGAAAATAAAAAGCGATTTCGAATGGCTTCTTTAGTTAGTGGTTTACCAAAGATTTGTCATTCGAATGCGGTTGGTCAAAATATGACAGACCAATCTAAGAACCAAAGCCATTCGAAATCGATTAAAGACATGCAGTGAATGTGTGTTCACTACAATTATTTGACTGTTCTATAAGTAGGATTTTAGATATTTAAAAAGAATGTAATGTAAAAATGTTTACCTTTCTTCATCAGACGGTTCATCACACTTCTCAAAGTATGAATGGTACTCCCGTATAGGTTGAGACCAACTTGTACTCGTACTAGTACGTTCGACTGGTGAAGGCATTGGCGGGGTTCGAGGTCCTTCTCTTTCACGCTCCCTCTCCCTGTCTTGTGATTTTCCATCAAAACTCTTTAAAGAGGCATTTTCTTCATCAGCTTTCCTTCTTTTAGATTTATGATTGCTCTTTTCTTTTTTATGTTCCTTTTTTCTTTCACTGCTATGAGATAAAGTACTTATTGTGGATAATGATGATACACTACTAGAACTGTTATGTCTTTTCCTCTTTTTGCTTTTGAAAGAATCAGTACTATTTTCTTCTTTTAAATATTTTTTACTGTTAATATTATTATTATTATTAGCATTATTACTAAACTCACTATCACTTTCAATATTATTACAGTTAGTCCGAAGTCTTTCATTAGTTTCACAGTCATTATTTTTAATTTCACCTAAATTAATTTCAGTATTTTTAACATCAATTTGCCGAGTATCAGCAAGATCACCCCACTGTCGAAGTTCTTCAGATCTTCTTTTATTACTTTTAGGATTTGGAGGTATATAAGATAACCTGGACAGGTCAATTTTAACTAGAAGGCTCATTTTAGTTGAATCATCGAGTTCAGAAACATCAGTCTTACAATTTTTGATTCTCTCTTCCAGACTTGATTTATCTTCAACTCTGATAGGAGATAAAAGTGTACCAGGAGTAGTAGCAGGCACAACTTCATCCTCAAGTGACGAACTGCTTCTTTCATAATCACCATCCATAATAATTACGTTAACGCCACCTTTGCCTTTACCACCCTTACCTCCTTTAGCACCTCCCTTTCCACCTCCCTTACCACCTTCAGAATCTCTTTTAGGAGTAAACAGTTTTCTTAAGGTATCACTTTTCTTTTTATCTTGAACCACTTTACATTCGGTTTCAACTTTAGCAGGACTCTCTATTTTTGATTTGTTATCAACTTTTTCAGTTTCTGAATCTGAACTTCTACTTGGCATCTTAGCGTCGCTATCAGAACTGGACGAATGTGATCTTATAGGAACCTTTTTAGTTTTTGTATTAGGAGCACTATCACTATCAGTATCAGTGGTTGTGGCTAGAACAGCAGCACTTTTAAAACTACTTCCTAGTCTTCCTTTCCTTTTAACAGGAACAGTGGTTTCTTTTTTGCGAGGTGATTCTGATGATCTTTTGTTATGTGATAATCTGTTATCACTTGTTTTATCTTGGGCACGAACAAATAAGTACTTTGAAATTTCATTTTTACTTTCAGTACTCCACTGCTCATTGTTTTTATCATCAGTGATTGGTGATTTTATCTTATTTGGTGTCTTTTTTGGTGTTTTAGTATCTTTTGTGAGTGATGCTTTTTCGTAATCAGAACTTGAGGAGGATTGATCACGTTTGGAAGTAGTACGGCGCCTTTGTGGAGGATTTAGTTTTTTGGAGATTTCATCATCTGAACTACTTGGTGACCGTGGCCGTTTTGTTTTGAGGGGAGGACGGCCTCGCCTTTTAACTGGAATATCATTGTCTGAACCACTGTAAGAACGATTTTTCACACTTCCCAGAGGTCTACCACGTTTTTTGCGTACTTCCTGTTCTTGGTCCGAACCACTATTTGAGGGTTTAATTTTTCTTGGTCTCCCTCGATTCTTTTTAGATTTTTCTAATTTTGATTTAGTTAACAATTTTGATTTTTCATTTTCAGAGTCACTAGTATCAACAGGTTTTGTTCTTGGACTAGCGCGGTTTACAGGTTTTAACTGTTTTGTCCTTTCGTTATCTCCCACTTCACTGTCACTATCGTTTACACTTGGTTTAGGTAGTACTTTTCTTTTTCTTAAGGATTTCTTCTTTACACTACTGTCAGATTCGGAAAGGCTGGATAGTAAGGGACAATGGGTGGTTGTTAAGGCTTCTTTAACATATCTGTCAAGATCTTTAGAATCACTTGCGTCAGAATCATCAGGATCCTTACAACTTGACTTAGGTAAGACACTAGATGCGATACTGCCTATTGGCGAAAGAAGTGGTGATGTTGCGCTGGCGTCGGTTTTTACCCCATTTGGGTCTAAATATGAAGCCAAATTCCACCTAGGTTTATTTTCTTCTTCCTCTTCAACTGTTTTAGGAGAATGAAGTGAAGGTTGCTCTTCAGGTACAGGACTTTTAGACGGGCGTGGAGTAACTGCTCTTACATTCTCTTCAGCTGAATCGTCACTACTCGAATCACTGTCTGATCCGGAATCACTAGCCGAATCACTTGATGAGCTTTGCACTGGTGACATTGGCTGAATTGGTTCCACCACTCTTTTTTCAATCATTGTGCTACTTGCAGGTGTCATCGCTATTGGTGACAGCATTCTAAAACAATAAAATTCATTTAAGACTGATATAAACTTGAACTTTCAAAGGGGGTTATTTTTGAATCGCCCGAGAAGATGTTGCATGCGACTTTCATCATTCTGTCTTTGTCATTTAAATGACAAAATGAGAGTCTGTCCTTCTAATGTCGAATGCGACATCATGTCGACAATTTCATAAATAAGCCCCATAATCACAAAATATTTTGAATTTTTTCAAATGCTGCATATGCTCTGAGTAAAGTTAAAGTTATTAAAAGTATATTTTTTATTAAGGAAAGAATAATCCTGATATGACTAAAGCAATAGTTTATAAAACTAATAAAATTATTTGCTTACCTTCCTATTGTTAATTTTGAAGGATTATTCCTTTTGTGCTCCTCATCGCTGTCATCAGAAAGCGTAAGGTCATCTCGAAGAATCCTATAAAAGTAAATTCCCATTAAAATAAAACAATAAAGAATTTAAATCCTTAAACAGTTTTTAATAAAACATATTTTAGTACCATAACATTATAAACTACAAGAGATTTAATTGCATGACTTACAATAAAATGTATATTTTAGAAGTTTCATATATTTTGTAATATTTTTTTAATTTACTAAAGATAAAGACGTTTACGTTTCGTTATAAATGAAATATATGTTTTGAAAAAATTTGTTAAGGTTTATTTTCAATATGCTTTAGATTTACTATTTTTTAATAAAAATTTTATAAATTTTGGTTGTACTTACACTGGCGGTCGATACGACGAAGTCTGCTGTGGCCGGTCTCGATCTGTAAGAAAACAAAGAGACAATATATTAGAAGCATGAAAGCATAAATAAGGGCCACCTGTTAGAAGATAACTGAGGCACACACCTGCAGCCAGGTGGCAAATAAGATGCAAGATGTAATATATATACTTAACCGAAAATACATCAATTAAACGGATAAACATGACCTCATTTTTTTTACTAAAATTATACGAAATTTTGATTTATCTAATTCAAATAAATTGCCAACCTTTGAAGGGGAAAATCTCCAAGTATTTGATGCAATTTACGTAATTTAAAATGTTTGCAACCTAAAAGAAAGGCCTCAAATTACAAAAAAAATGGTACCTATAAATAAGTCCCTTCTAGAAACTTAAACCTATGGTTAAACATTCAACACAGCCGTATGTTATTTCGTGTTTATTACTCTCTTTTCTCGTTAATACATAATATGGGGGGTTTCTACTTTATACAATTATTGCTTTAACAGAGGTAAGCCATTTACTCTATACAGCGTGTCCCAATTTGAGTTGCATTACATGGGTATCTTTAGTTATTAATAAACTTTGTACCCATGTAATGCAACTAAAATTGGGACACCGTGTATACTTATTTTTAAATGTTCTGTAATTTACATTATTAAGTGTGTTTAACAGATTTCGAAACTACTTATAAATCTGCAGAAAATATTGTATTAAGTTTAGTATAGAAGAACTTAAAGAAAAAATAAGGATTTAAAGTATTTGGAGTTTGGATGGGGTGCTTTTGTCCTTTCTTAACCAACCCCAAAATTGACTATTTTTGATTTTCTTATAAAAACCTAGATAAAACCAATTATTATGAGAGAATAATAAATATGAAGTCATTTTTTGCATGCTTACCGAGATGCTTACTAAAAGAAAATGTTCAATTTATTATACTTTCCCCAAGGAAACTTTTATACCACTTTGTAATTCACTTTTAACAACCAGTACTTCCTTAGAAAATAGACAATGTCAACTATATCAGTCGCCATTCGCCATAATGTAATCACAAATATAATATTAACACTATTTTTAGGATCTCGGTTCAATGATTAATGAGACTTCCATGGGTTGAAATGATAATTATACTTAAGAGTAGTGGGTAAATTCAACATCCAATGAAAAATAAGCATCCCTGGACTTATCTCCACCCGGGTTAAGTAAACAATAATTGAACAGGAGCAATATAATTACAAAATTGAAGGGAATCATTAGTTTAATTGTATTATAATTAAATGCCTGTACACTGTATTGTTAACTATTCCTTGCTCAAGTAATAAATACCTTATTGATGCCAATAAAATTAAGATAAAAACATTCCTTATCTTATTACTTATTTCAATAATTTATACAGGGTGTGTCGAAATTAACCAGCCAATTTTTAAGCTGATTCTACAACCATTTTTAAGATAAAAACTTCATAGTAACATGTCAGATTTTGCTTCCTAAGTCAGCTATGGGCTGTAGCTAGTGTCAAAAGAAGATTTTGTTCATTTATTTTGAAAACGCTTTATACATAGTAGCAACTTCAAATTTAGCGCGAATCGTAATATATTCAGAGGTGGGATTTTGTTTCTACGGCGGATTCTAAAACTCGCCAAAACGTCATCATTTAGGCGAAGAGAACAATGTAAATAATGACGAATTGGCGGAAAATGATGACGATTTGGCGAGTTCATAAAATTCGCCAACAAAACAAAATCCGGCCTCTAAGGTGGGATTTTGTTTCTACGGCGGATTCTAAAACTCGCCAAAACGTCATCATTTAGGCGAAGAGAACAATGTAAATAATGACGAATTGGCGGAAAATGATGACGATTTGGCGAGTTCATAAAATTCGCCAACAAAACAAAATCCGGCCTCAGATATGTTTTCATGATTTTTTTTAATCTATTAAATATTGCAATGGAGACACCCTGTATACCGTCTAACAAAAAAAATATGCCCCGACTACTATTATTATTAATTTAAACTTGCTTGAATTACTAATTTCTTTCTGTTTATTTCGTTATCGCCATTTCATTTTTTCTACAAAATATACCGGGTGTTCACGGAATTAGGGTCACACCTGTAACTTCTTTATGTATGAAAATAAAAAGTTGAAATTTTACTATGTTATATGGGATAAGAAAACAAATTTATTGAACTAAAAAAAATTCAATTTCGCTGCCGGTTTCACCGGAAATTACATCAACTTTTTTTTAAATGTAAGACCCTATTTTTTGTATTTATTATTAAACACTGGTACCTTCTAAGTATGTTTTTGACAATTTTTTTTTTAACTTTAAAAAAATAATTTGGATTTTTGTTTAATTATTTTTTAATAAAATCTATTAAAAATTAAATAATTTAAAAAGGTAAAATAAATTGTAAATTATGAAATTCATTTAGCCGTTTTTGAGAAAATAATTTAGATACAGGATTTTTTTCCAACTACAGTCATACCAAACATGTAGGTACATTTGTAGGAATTTTTAATAGATTTTATTAAAAAAAATAAAAAAAAAATCCAAAATTATCTTTAAAAGATTAAAGTTAAATAAAAATAAGTTTTTTAAATCATTATCAGTTTTAAAATATTTTTTTGTACTTAAATATTCTAGATTATTAAAACTCCAAAAAGGTTAATTCCAAATTATAAAAAAACTGAAAATATTACATTTTTTTCTTCTATATTTTATTATTTTCCTCTTCATTTTGTTACCTACTTTTAATTATAATAATTAAAATAACCGGTTTACAATTGTTTATAATACGTATACTTATAATGTAATCAATTCTTTTTTAAAAACTAAATTAAGCGTATTACATTTCTTTGATGTAATTATGTACGTTTAAATAGCCCTCACTATTATAGTTTTTATCTACTCTATAGTGAAAACCGATGCAAAAAAATGTAAATTATTCACTTTTATTAATTAAATTTTATAAATAATTACTTAAAATAAATGAATGGTAACCTTTTCGTGATAGAAACTTACATATTTATACATGTTTTGGTTAAATAGTAATGTTTGCTTTTTTAATACCGAATATTTTTTTAATCTACTATCACGTTAATTTTACGAATAAGCATGAATTATTTTTTTAATTTCACATCTAAAATAAAACCTGTCCGCCACTGCTTTTTCCAAAATTACCCTTCCTAATAAAAAGAAGCAATTTTAGGGAAAGTAAATTCCTCGAAATATACTTTTATGGTTTTTCTTATTTGTCCTAAAAAAGGTTCTGCGGCCATTATTAGCTCCCACTCCAAGGTCTCGCCTTGTATAAATTGGCTATTTCTTGGAAGAAATTATTTATTCGAAATACCTTTTGCGAATAATTAAAGTTTTGTGGAAATAACCTTTTCTAAATAAGGGCAATTCGATAAAATGCACTTTTTTCGTTTATACATATGAAATTTTTAAAAGGAATTTTTGAAAATATTTTTTTAAAGAAAAAATTTTACTAAATGTAAAGGGCCCAATACACTCTTGAACATGTTGGGGAGCATGTGCCGGCGTGCTTTTACGCGTGTCAATGTTCGCCCGTATGTGGGGATTTTTTCTGAAAAAAGTTCGTCGCACACGTTCGCCTGTGTATGGCCAAAACCTACATATTGCCAGAGACTTGCAACAGTGCAATGTCATAAAAACAAAAGTTTATATCTATAAATAATAATGTTCTTCGTATGGTTTAGTCATTTTTTTTTTCAACTACGCTGACTGATTTTATTAAAAATCGGGATAAAAAAATATTAGTTTTAAAATCATAAAATCCTAGGAAATGTTTATGAACACTTAGGAAAGTCCAGGAATTTAAGGCAACAGATACCTATCATAAAGTAAAATGTGGAGGAGGAGTTCGTGTCTCTTGTAGAAACAAACTCTAATCTCTTTGATACAGATAATTTATTTGGAGGTTTTCCAAGTTAAATGAAAATGAAATTCGGAGTGAAATTCTTAGAATGTAAATCTGTAATTTTCGTGTTACAATTTTTATCTCCTAAAATATTTTTTGTTTTAAAATATCTTTGCATATTTTTGATATATTTTATATTCTTAGTATGGAGGGTGAGTCATTTAACATAAATATGTGAGAAACTACAGTTTAAAAAATATAGTGTAGTTCATTTTAGAGAGAACGTTTATATGTTCTCTCTAAAATGAACTACTCTGATTTAATATTTTAAATTTAAAAAAAATTCTACCAAAGCTTTTTAAATTACATTTAGTCATTAAGTACCTGCAATTTTTGTTTTTGTGGGACAAACAATTATACAGAAGGAACCAAAAAATTACTCCAAAAATACAAAATTGTAGTAAACGATAACCAGGAGATTTTTTAGTATATTATACTAAAAAAAGTTTTGGTAAAAATGACCAAACACGCAAATAACTTGATTTTTTTATCAGCTTTGGTGGCTAAAAGTGTTGATTTTTGGTTAATTAAAAAAGAAAAATTTTTTTTTCTAAAATTGTTTTACAATTACTTTAGTCGAACTCGGTTATAACAAGCATAAAGGGCTTGCAATTTTACCTGCAATAAGTAATAACCATTTATCTTTATAACCGTGAAACTTGTTAATTTGCGAATTGATTTTTTTGACTAATTTCAAAATAAAAAATTAGAATACATTTATTTCCTAAAACGTTAAATTTTCTAAATACAGGATGTTAAAGGTTACTCATTTAAAAAAACATCTACATTTTTAATAATAAAACTGTGCAAGAGTACTTTTGTATCCTTTATAAATTGCCATTTATTTAGTTAATTAAATGGTGCTTATTACGAATTCAGCAATTAAAATTGAATATTAGCTCTACTTTCAGTGATACAGTACTTCATATTAAACAGTGAAAGTTTACTGGATATTAAGGAATTAATTTTAGCTTCTTAAGGTGGCAGCACTATCTAAAATGTAGATAGTTCCTCCTATTTCTTATGTAGGACCTTCTATTTTTCATAATTTTAAAAATATTTACAAAATTATAAAAAGGAACCATGGATCTTTCGAATTGCTCGTCTTCTAAGATGATCCCCTCCCACTCGGTTACTATTAAATTATTTTTATTAAATTCTATGCATCCATAATTATTAATTATTAAAGCTTTAAAATGAATATTTCATTTAATTGTTACCAGGAAGGCGGCTTAGGAGAAAGGATAGATAAAGGTTTTATTGGAAATAATTTGATTAGTTATGTTATTGGAAGGTAATTGTTCTTGATCAGTTTTTATATAAATTTTAGAAACCAAAGAAATTAATAGCCTTAAGCTTGATATAAAAAAAAGCTCTAGTAAAAAATTTAAAGGCCAAAAATGGAAATACCAACGTTTTTTTATATATCTTACTTGTTCGCTCATGATAAATTATGATATAAATTTTTTTTTTGCTTTTAAAAATTAAATTATGCAGAAAATTCTATTTATAAAAACAGGAAACTCTTCTGATTTTATAAAAACAATAGTGAATATAGAAAACAAAATGTTTGAACTCCCAATTTTACGAAAAATACAATTTAACGTACGATTTTAACGATGAAGTGGTCTGTAGACAAACTGGTAGTAAGTTTAGAAAATTACCATCAAACCCCTGATAACTGGATTACGACTACTAACTAGTTACTGGAACTTTGTAAGTTGTAAGATACAGTTTGATGTTTGCGAGAATGTGCATAATATGTTCTTTTTGGGATAGAAGTTTGTTATTGTTCAAAAAGGAGACCGTCAAAACATCATTTATAAAATTAAATCAACTATTAATAAAAAATTAATTATTTTCTTGTTTCCTTTATTTAGGCCAGACGAGACTAGTAAATTAGTAAAAAAAGAGGTAAAAAATATTTACATGTTAATGTAATTATAACAAAAATATCGACTTAAGTAGTTACATACTGTAGTGGAAAAAAGTAGAGCAACTTTTTATACAAAAATAAATAATCATGCTGTGTATTTTATTAAAATTTAAACATCGTATTATTTGCGAAACCAGAAAATTGTACATATATAATTTTGTAAGCATCTGCAAATTCAATTGATAATTCATATAACTTTATTTTGTAGAAAAAAGTAAAGCAACTTCTTTTTCTTTTACAAATAAATATTTTAAACATGCCTTAAATCGAATTAAAATGAAAATGTTTGCTCAGTATTACTTTGTTAATATTGCTCGCGGTTATTCATTATCAATAGACTTAAAAGAAAGAGTGATAAATGACTATAATAATGGTGTAAAACAATCAGTTATAGCAACAAAATATTCGCTAAACAAATCTGTTGTATCTTTAGCCTATTAAAAAGTCTGGACGGCCAAAAAAAAACTACCCCACGTTTGGATCGCGCAATTTTAAATATCGCCAATAACGATCCTTTCTTGTCTTCTGGTCGTATTAGGGCACAAATTGAGGAAACTATGGGAATTTCTGTAACTTCTTGCACAATAAGAAATCGTCTGGTTGAAGGTGAATTGTTTAGAAGAAGACCTGTCAAAAAGCCACTTCTTTCAAACAAAAAATCGCAAAGCCCGACTCGCATTTGCAAGAGAGCATTTGCTCTGGTCTATAAATGACTGGAAAAAGGTAATTTTTAGTGATGAATCAAAGTTTAATTTATGTAATAGTGATGGAATTAAGTATGTGCGTCGTCCAATAGGCATGAGACTCAACCTAAAGTATACAAAACCAACTGTCAAGCATGGTGGAGGATCCGTGATTATATGGGGCTTCTTTTCTGGATTTGGGATGGGTCCACTTCATCGCATAGATGGAAAAATGGATAGATTTGTGTACAGGGACATTATGTCAAATATTATGGTGTCCTATGCAGATGAAAAAATGCCTCTACAGCACTTTTTTCAACTGGATAACGGATAACGACTCAAAACACAAATCCAAGTTGGAGTGATGAAAAGATACGCTTACTACCCTGGCCATCTCAATCTCCCGACCTAAGCCCAATTGAGAATCTATGGGATAGTCTTGACCGCTCGCTCTATACGGTACAAATCGTATAAAAATTTAGCAGATCTCTTTAGTGCTTTAGAAAATAGTTGGGCGGAGATAACACAACTCTAAATTGACTGTTTGCTCGAGTCTATGCCACGAAGATGTCATCAAGTTTATCACATTTTTTTTATAAAACCTTGATGCATGTTACAATGTCAAAATAAATTGGTAATAGTAAATAGTTTTTAGAGTACTTTAATTGAAGCCAATGGATTTTGTTCTAGGTTTACTTACTTATTTAAATTTAAATAAAATTAAAAGTTGCTCTACTTTTTTCCACTACTGTACATTTCAAGTATGTACGTAAGTAGATCAAGTAATTAAACTATGAGGAGATATAAATGTGTAAGGAAGAAGATAAATCTTGTAGAGTGTACAGTTACTTGAGCGGTTAAAAAGTATGATTTGCCAATTTGTAGAAAATTCAAGGATTGAGCATTAATTGAAGATTGCGTCGCCAGACAGGCGTCGTGCATTAACCCGAATATAATATCATCTGCTTGCAATTACTTCAGGTAAATGTACATGTTCAGATGTTCACGTTTTAGGCATATAAAAGAATATCAGGTAGGTATGGGTTTAAATTTTAAATAAACGAAAGTTACCCGTGGGATGTCAACAACCGCACCGGATTCACCGGAAACACGATCCAAGCGAGACTTGAATCAACTCGTCGTTCCGATCTCGATTTAAATTAATTTAATCATATTTGCTAATAAAAAGGAAAAAGAGAGTGTTTAATTAATGAGTGTATAATTCGTTTATTAACACGTTAACTGCCATACGACGCGCCGGTCGTCGTACGCATTTCTGACTGAATGCGCCATACGACGACCGGTCGTCGTAATAACGCTTGTAGTTTCAGCAACATAAAGTCAATCTTTCTCTACATTTATTAGTGTTATATGTGAGCAGTTGCCACATATGAATGTTTATGATGTGAAAAACATCGACTGCTCGTCCTAGAAACCTATTACATTTCGAAAGAAAATGATAATTGTTTGAATATGTTTTCAATAGTAGGTAAATGTAAGTGAATGTTCAAAATGACAAAAACTTTGTAGAAAACTATTTTATTTACATATAAGTAATTAAACAAGTAAATTCTAAATTAAATTAAATTTATGGACCTTTCAATGATTTTTTATAAAACAATTGGCACACATTGGAGGTTTTTCCGGGCATTGTGAGCAGTATGTAATAACTCGAGGTGTTACACTTCCTTTATCTGCTTCACGGCTTCCATATTTTCGACGATTTTTAGAATAACAGCTGACACAACGTCTTCTGATTTTTCTATTTCGTTCATCGACTTCTCCATTTTCTTCTAATTTATGTTTTCTTGAATTATTTGTTATATTTTCGTCATTATCGTCGTCGACGTCAAGTAAACTTTCGACTAAATACTCCCTGAATTCAGTAATGGATAATTTCTTTTGAGATATCTTTTTATAGATAATATACGCATTTACCACAGAAGTACCAAAAATAAGTTCCATTGCAACTTTGTGATACCACTTCACAGATTTTCGTATTGCATTGGAGTAACTGGAGAATTGATCAGATAAATCAATACCTGCTTTTCCTGCATTGTAGTCTTGAACTATTTTCGGTTTAAAAATTTCTTCTTTTTTTCTATTGTTTTTACCTGTGGAGGTTATTTCTGTTGCATGTCTTGTAGACAACATAAGAACATCTCGTTTATCTTTCCATTTAACTACAACTATTCCTTTTTCATTATGCATTCCAATAATTTCGTTTTTGGAGAGGTTTTTGTTTACCACCTGTTTCGGAATGCGTTTTCTATTTTTTCTAAGTGTCCCTGTAAGATGTGTATTTCTGTTTAATAAATATTCTGCAAGTTCTACTGACGTGTAATAATTATCCGTAATAAATAAACGGCCTTCGTCAAGATAATTTTCTCCTAGCTTGAGAACAATATCAGTTGATAGTGAAACGTTTATTTGATTTTTTTCTTGCTTCCCTTGATAAATTTCTATTCCGTAGGTGTATCCAGTAATATCACAAATTTTGAACAATTTAATTCCATACTTATGTCGTTTATTTGGAATGTATTGACGGAATAATAAACGTCCTCTAAATGGAACTACTGTCTCATCCACACATAGACATTCGCCGGGTACATTATAATGTTGATAAAGGTCTTGAAGTTTGTTCCTGAGAATATTTATTTTATGTAGTCGATCGCCATGAGCTTCTTTGTTATTTGAAAAATGCCACATGGTTAATAATATTTCAAATCTGTTACGCGGCATTGTTTTTGGGGCAATACTATTCTTATATATTCGCTTTGTACTCCAATAATCACATAATTTTGGATATCTAACCAATCCCATCCATAAAAGAAGCCCAAAAAATTTTTTCATTTCCTGTGGACTGGAATCTTTCCATTGATTCAATCGACTACTTCTACTGACTATTTTTGTTGACAATAATTGTGCAGCATAAAGGTTAGTTTGATCCGTTATGTGTTCCATAATGTCTTGAGTTATAAATATTTCGTAATATTTTATCGGTTGGTCACTTGCAGTTAAATTTATATTTTTGATTCCTTCCTTGAACGTTTGTATAAAAACCGGCTGTTGTACAGACGAGTTACTGCCTATAGTTTTCCATTCATCATTTGAAGAAGTACAAAAATTATTGTCATTCGTTTCAACTAATTCATCTTCGATATTTAATAGTTGTTGATAAATGGATTCACTTAATTCCGATTCACTTTCACTTTCATTTTCAGAATAATTTGGATCTCCTTTCATATCATCACTATCAAAATCGTCTTCACTAGAATTATCACTATATGAACGAGTTGTTGAATTCTTACTAAAATTTGCCATTTTCGAATCACTACAGACGATAAACTCCAACAACCACTTTCAAAAATACAACTGGCGCTTTATTTAGAAAGAAATTATTTTTATAAGGAAATATTATAATATTGTTAAATATACAATAAAATAACACAATAAAATAATACAATAAAATAATAAATAAATACATACGACGACTGGTCGTCGTACGGCCTCCTAATAAATACTATTCATTATCAGGCCATACGACGGCCGGTCGTCGTTTATATATTTTTACTTATTTTATCTAAATTAAGTACTATAAAAAAGTCTCTGCATTCAAAATTTTAATTAAATAAAAAATGCCCAAGATATTTACTTTGGCTCTCAGCGTTCCACGATATCAATATATGGGCGGCAGTTAACGTGTTAAGAGGATATTTGTGGTTTTAGTCATAATTTTTTTTCCAGTGGAGCTTTTTTAAAATTTCGTTTTTTTGGTATATAGAAGAATCTTTTAGCTACCAATTTCTTCATTTTTTGTTTTTGTAAGTCAAACCAAATAATCATACGGCAGCAGTAAAACGGGCTCTTTATAAAAAAACCTTCACTTAGCGGCGTTTACAATATAGATTTAAAACTGTTTGAAATAATGTTTGTCTTTCAACGGCAGCAATTATTTAACATATAAAAGAACAAATTGTATAAATTGATTTTTTAATTTAAAATTTTTTAAAACTTTTTGCAACGCTCCAAAAATTTCTTAAAATTTTACCTAATTTTTAGAGCGCTGCAAAAAGTTAAAAAAAAATTAAATTAAAAAAACAATTTATACAATTTGTTCGTTCATATCTTAACTAATTGCTGCCGTTGAAAGACAAATATTATTTCAAACAGTTTTAAATCTGTAGTGGAAGCGCCGCTAAGCGAAAGTTTTTCAAAATCAAAAAATGAAGAAATTGGTAGCCACAAGACTCTTCTGTGTACCAAAAAAAGAAATTTTAAAAAAGCTTCAATGGAAAAAAAAATATGACCAAAACCACAAATATCAAAATCTAGCGCTCAAATTTGCCGACTATACTCTTAATGGAAGCATTAAGTTACGTACTTTGATGTTAGGTTAGGTTGTGTGATGTGCAGACGCACGTACGCCAATGTACTTGGGAATCAATTACTATCCAGTGTAAATAGGTGGCCTAATTACATCATCCTTCTAGAATTACTGGAATTAATTAGCAGCAATTCCAAAAAAAATTAGTAATAATTTTGTCAAAATACTCTATACTAATTGAGGGACAGGGATTTTTACTTTTTTCAATTAAATTTTTGTTTGAAATGAATTGAATAAGTGGAAAAGTGCCTTTTAATTTACAATTTAAATTTAAAAGAACGTTAAGTGATATGATTCCTTTGTTTTGTGAAGAATTATGAATATTTAATTAAAATATAAGCTATCGTTTATTTGAAGCATGAAAGTTTTAAAAAGTATGCTCGTTACATCAAGTGTGTAAACTGCAATTAAAAATAATTAATTTTATCGTAGTTTGCCTTGCAATTAGAACAAAACATTTGAATATCGGAAGCCTTGAAATCAGTAGGTAACGCAATAACGGTGATGTTTTTGTAGAAATAGGCAAAAATGTTGGTAGGTGACGTAGCTCAGTGTTGGGCTGAAGCTACTTTCGTTATTCATTATTCGGTAATTCAGTTTCGCAATGGTGATAGTTAGATTGGTAAGACACGGCACGAAACAAAAAATAACAATGCAAAGCGAAATGGCCGATCTTATGTATATTCAAGGTTTCGCTTCCTTACCGCTTCTTAAGGTGCGCAGTGCTCCTCGGCGCACACATGTGTTCCAAAACAAAGAGGTTCAAATAAAACCACCAAAACGACACTTGAAATTACTCATCAGCGAAAATCACTTGAGACACTTTCAATTTGACGAAAAAAAATTAATGAAAGCTTTTAGAAAAGCCCGCGTTTTAATCAGGGACCATTATTACGTAAGTTTAGTGGAGCACAACGACCGTTTGCGATGTTGCCAGTCGCTAGACTGCACTCTATAACTCTATGTTGTTGCACTGCACACCGAGCCTTGGGGTACCCCGCGCCTCGTCCCTACCATAACAACTGTGCACCCGTTTCACGCTACCCGCTACCCCATGGCCCCATCATGCCATGCCATGATGGCACCGCTGCCTGCCATCGCTTGTCGAGCGGGAATCTACAATCGAATCATCTAATGCGTCAAGAAGTGCAAAAATTAGGGCACTCCGCTCAAAACATGCATGTTATGCATGCATCGATTCAAAACCATCGATCATTATCCACCAGTTTCAACATTAATTAACTAAATAAACCATTAACGAGATATTTAACTTGGGCCAATTTAATGCTTTCACGCTGCTAACTTAATATGTTCTTTACTTTAATTAATCACCCTATGCCTATGGCCTATGCCATTATTGATTCTTCTAAACGCCTCCAAAGAATCCCCATTCCCCATGGCATTACTACATACATATCGGAACGGAACGGAAATTCACCACGATTTCAATTATTTAAAGATAAACAAACAAATTATATTACTATTTTAATAATAAATTTCCTATTCACTTACTTAACTAAATTTGTTTAAAATTTAACTGCATAAATAATTATTCCTGTTAAAATACCTCTAATAGATAACCTGATAATGAAAACGTTTTTGCTAAAATATTGGTTTCCCCACATTGAGTTGATTGATTTTACTACTTGAAACTAATAAATGGCGCATTTGAATTTTTTTTAAAATATGAGGAGCGATATCAGGACAACATTCTTTAAAAATTTTAAATATATTTATTCCTGGCATTTGAAAATTGAACAATATTTTAAACGATTCTAGGAAATTAAAAATATAACAAGATATTGGAAATCTCATAGGTAAAAAATATGAAATTATTTTTTTCTTACATACAGGGTGCGGAAAAGTCCTGCATAATGTAAAAAAAGGCTAGTCACGCTCTCCAGAGTCTAGAATTCAATTTGGGTTAATTTTATCTATCAATTTTATTATTTCCCGTACTCAAATCCTAAATTATTCAGATTAAATAGGAGTACATTAATAAATACATATTATTTATTTTGCAATTTAATTAAAATTTTTAAACTGCGTTTCTAAAATTTGTTGAACCGTTCTTTTACGGATGGTAGTGAATGGTTGTAACTTTTCAAATAATGGTTTGATAAAAAATGTTTCATTTACATTTATTTCCGACCTTGATTTTATTTTTCTACATTACGTGACTTTGCAGTCTTAATTGGAACATTCCAACATTGATAATTTTATGAATCCAACGACAACTCATAAATAAGTAATAAGTGACCTAATAAACATAAGTGACATGTACGTGAGATTTATGTCTTAAAATTTTTAAAATATTTTTTAGGCTTTAAAAGAAAAATATCATAAGAGTCTCTTTATCTCAACCAAATAGAAAGTCACAGATAATTATCAATTTCTAAATCGTCAACATTACCAATGGATGGCGCTGTTGGCCCTCTGTGGCAAATTAATGAACTATCGAAGCCAGTACTGAACCTACACGTTTCTGTGCGAATACAGGATAAAGTCGTCCTAACTATTTTTTCACAAAGTTTTTAATAAATATTCTTTTAGTTTTTATTTTTATTCGCGGACAGAGGGAGAGCTCTTTCCTAAAATCGTGAATAGTGCAATTAAAAAGAACTTTTTTCAAATCCTGGTTTAGAAAGTAGATCGAAATTCATAGTGAAAAAAAGAAGGGGTCTTTTAGTTTTGAAATATAGCATTTTTTTCATAAATTTAGTTTACTAATTATTCCCAAACATCAGCAAATAATAACAATTAAATCAATATGAAACCAAACACTTTTTAATGGGTAACAACAGTATCAAGAACCTGATGATAAAATTTGAAAAAAGTATGTTATTCTACCATTTCTCAAAATAAATATACTTCATCCCTCAAATCATGAAAATTTTGAGTAACTAGTGCTTTTATACAGAGGGGTGCACAAAAAACGGCCAACGATATAGCTTCGTTATTTCTTATCCGATTTTAATAAGTGATATGACAAATTCAATGATTTGAAGAATACTACTATCAGATAATAAAAGATTAATTTTATTTTTGAAAACATCATAGGAGGAGGCAACTTTTCTTTTTCAAATGGGAACATATTTTTTTCGTTTGAAAAAAATCATTAACAAAAATAATCTAAACCAATTATACCAATAATTTTTTTAAAGTTAATTTTTTAAATTTTTTTTTTCTTATTTTTTTATTTTTTTTTATTATTATTTTTTTTTTATTTAGTTCAATTGTTTTTTAGTTTTCAGTTTTTTATTTTTTATAAGTTTTGTTCTTTAATTTATTTTAAATAAATTAAAAAATTATTAATAAATTAAAAATTATTAATAATAAATTAAAAAACAAAAATTAAAAACTCTAAACTCAAAAACAAAAAAAACAATTAAATCAAATTAAAAAAAATTAAAAATAATAAAAAAATTAAAAAAAAAATAAGAAAAAAAAAATAATTATTGGTATAATTGGTTTAGATTATTTTTGTTAATGATTTTTTCAATCGAAAAAAAATATATTGCCATTTGAAAAAGAAAAGTTGCATCTTCCTACTGATGTTTTCAAAAATAAAATTATCTTTTATTATCTGATAGTAGTATTTTTCAAACCATTTAATTTGACTTATCACTTATTAAAATAACAAAGCTACATCGTTGACCGCTTTTTCTGCACCCCTCTGTATGTAGGAAGTGCATAGGGATGTTCAAAAAACTTTAATACTAATGATTTAATTAATAAGAAACAAATAAAGTTTTTGTACATTAAATTTTATAGCAATTAAAAGTTTGGTAACTATTAATTTCCTCAATTGTTTTTTTTAAATAAAATTTTATGTTTTAAATATTACCATACACTTCCTACACTCTTTAAGAAAAAGACTATAAAAAACGAATTACCTATAAAACGTTATTGAAAAACGTGGGTTTCGAGCAGATATGGCAAAAAAAAACTACAAAAAATAGCATGGAAAATTGTCATTCCCGTTTGAAATTTGCGAGGATCACTCATCCAAGAGGATTAAGAATTATACTGGATTAAATTTGATCAAAAGTGGTAAAAATGTAAAAAAGTTTCGATAAGGCAATAAGTTAAGGCTTCAAAAAACATATACACTTTTTACAATTCACATTTTTGAGTTATCTATAAACTGTACACAATGGAAAAATAAAAAGATATTTTTGAGTTTTCAACAATCAAGTGCCTCGCTATTATCTACATAACTCAAAAATAAAAATAAATCAGTTGCAAAATTTTTAAAAAATCACAGGTCAACCATTTTCCATATACAGGGTGTAACTTAAGTAACGCATAATAGCTGTAGCTTTTTAGTTTAAAGAGTTACGTAAAAAAGTTAAATATAAAGTGCATATTTTTGCATTTTTAGTTTTTCTACATCTTTCTCCATTTTGTTGTTAGAGCATCCAACTATTGTTATTTAAATAGCAGTAGTGTGTTTTCTTTAAACATTTCAAAACAGCGAATTTTTCTGAATTCGGCAATGCTATTTTATGAAAAATAACAAGCAAAGAAAATTAAATTTTGAAGAAAAATAAAGGATGGCTCCATTTATAATCCCGAAAAATTTTATTGGGTGTCTAAATATCATTTTGAACAAATAATTTCTTATGAACTTGTATTTTTTTCGACCCCTTATGAAGTTATGGCAATATGACGTAAAAACGTTTTCTTCGGAATGCTATTTACTATCAAAAAAAAAGTGAAAAGTTAATAAAAATAATAACCTTATTTTTTTGAAATTTTAATTAATTTTTTGAAATGAGCTCTTTTAAAAGGTACAAAAAGACTGCTAGTTAAAAAACAATAGTTAGTTGCTCTAGCAACAAAATAGAGTAAGTTATATAAAAACTAAAAATGCCAAAATATGTCTTAAAATTAACCGAAAAACTTTTGTATTTTACTTTTTTATGTAACTCTTTAAATTAAAAAATTTATGCGTTACTTTTGTTACACTCTGTATGTATTTTCGGTGTAGGTGACAACGAAAAAACTACCAACGAAAATAAATCATACTTACTTTTTGAAGCTAAGATGGGCGTTTCCGTGAGCTAAAAGAAAAAAATAATGATTAGTAATTACTTGCAAAATTGACACATATTCCAAAATACACAAATTATAAAACGATTTAAAAATTAACAAAAAAAAACTTGAATATACTACCGATATTATTTAAAAATATACGGTGTTCCATGTAAAACGAACTACCTCGAATAGGTCTTAAAAAATAATTTAATAAAACGGTAGTGAAAGGAAACAACAAAATGAAGATTATTTTTGAAAAATCAGCCTTTTCTTTTTATCAAAAATATCTACAAATTATGCATCAGAGTGACAAATTTTCGTTTGAAATGGAATACCCTATATTTCATGAGATTTTTGGATTATACGTTAATTTTGCGAAGTGTAGAATCCAAAAATAAGATATATATTGTCAATTGACATAAAATGTTATTTAAAATCCTTTTAGGAAGTTACATGTTATTCCAGGAAAGTGAGCACCAATGTGTGTGGGAAAAGTAAGGGGTTATGTAAATTAATAGTTTATTTATGATAATAATATTAAATAATTAAATTTTAAAACGTTTATAATTTGAAAGTTATAAGTTAATTGAAGTTCTAATCAATTAATTTCTAATAATAATTATAACATGTGTTTCCATTTCAATCCTGTTACTAAAAAACCTAAAAGTCCAATTAGATTCTGGTGCAAAGTACACGTTTATAATAAAATTAAAAATTCCTGTTTAGTTGGAAATCGGAAGGTTTAATGCTAGAGCTTTTTCATTCATTTCTACTCATATTGACCTTTTTTTTTCATGTTTTTTAAGCAGTATTTTTTGAGAAAGAAAAATCGAGTTAGTTTTTACCAAAAGGAATTTAATTTTTGTTTACAAAAATTTATTGACTAATTATTCAAGATAACATATTAAAAAAGCTTCTCCTTCAAATTACTTTCAGTTTTTTAAAAATTCTATATAGGATGCTCACTTTTTTTCCAGCGATTTTTTTATATAGTAAATGTCATTCTGAACAAAAATTCTAAATAAAATGTCCAAAAAGTCATTTTTAAATTCCAGTAACTTTTTAATTAGTCAAAAAGCTTATTAGGTCACAGGAACATTTTTGTTCATAAAGATATTTACTATCTTGAACAATTTTTTGCTAAACAAAAAGTGAAACACCCTCTATAATTTACATTGGTTATTTAGTTAACAGAACTTGTTTTCTTAGTTTATTTTTTCATTTTTTGTGATTATTTTTCTTTTAAAAATACCACAATAAACTATTATACATATGTATATGTGTATTATAATAGTTCTTAGCTCTAAAGAATGCAACAAAAGTTTCTTTAAATTTGTTTATTATTTGAAAAAACAGTGAATGGTTAACCTGGATACTTTTGCCTAGTGTTTTTCAAATACAAATTCAAATATATCGTAGAGTTCCAAAGTTTAATGTCAAACATACTTTTTTAAATTTCAATCAAACTTATTAAAAGTAAAAAATAACTAAAAACAGGATTAATGGTGCAATTCTGTGCAAAAATGCAAGTCCTTACAGGAAAAATCTGTTTGTTGTATGGGTTGCAATGGTCGGTTCCCATGGTTACCGAGATGGTTACCTTACGATTACAATATTTCCTGTAAGGACTTATAGATTTGTACAAAATCGACCTACAAAATACAATGAACTCCCACATCTCATTTTACTCACATTTATTTAATTTCTATTGCTAAATTGTACATATGTGTTGGTACTTTGTCTGACCAAAAACATTGTCCCACTGTATTCCACCAAAAATATTTTTTAGATAGTACATGTCATTTGAAATTTAAATTTTTTATCTACTTTTTTCTTTTGATTTTGTCTTGACTTTTGACCAAATCAGGTACATTCCTTTAAGCACAGGAAATTTAAAACAAGAGGCTTTAGTTTTCACAAAACCAATTGGGCAGTTTAATAAAAATAAAAAAAATATGAAAATTAAATGCAATTTATACAGGGTATCCCATAAAAATAATTAAAATATTGAAATTTAAAAATGTTTTCGAATGAGTTGATAAAAAAATATTTGTTCATAAGAAAAAACTGGGACACCCTGTATAATCTTTGAAATTTGTTAATAATTGCTTTACTCCTATACTTTTTAAGAGCATTTTCCTAGACACCCGTGATAAATTTTCCGTTGGAGATAATAACAAGGAATAGAAAATCCATCCCACTTTTCTGGAGCTTCTTTGCAAATTATGACCAAATAACTGATAATTAATGCGAATCCCTAGAGGGCGCGCGAGTTTGGGAGGAAAAATTGTGAAAAATCATGAAATCGAGCATTAGTTCTCCAGTCATAACTCAAGTTTCCCTCGTTAGATTTTCAATTATTTTTTTTAGATTTATAATCTAAATTGATTAGGCTACATTTTGCCAGAGAGTTACCTTCTGCAACCTAGCACAAAATTAATTAGAGGGGTCCAAAGTTAAGGTGCTTTTAGATCATTATATATTTTTTTGTACATTCTCCAATTTTGTTTCCTTCTGGTAGGAATTAAAGAAATGACTTCTAAATCATCTACAAAAAAATTTATACCAAAATGTTGTTCGTGTTAGCTTTTATGACTGCAGAACTAAACCACTATATTTTCCGTTTAGGAAATTGCTCTTAACGATAAACCACGACCCTGAAAGTTTAGTCTAGTGTATTTTAAAGTTATTTGAGATAAAAAAAAACAATATTTTTTTTAGTTTTGGACGACACTAGGTGTAACTACTTGTTAAAAGGATCAATCAGTCTAATGTGCATAATATTATGACGGGTGTATAAGGAAAGGAATTGGATCGTGTTTAAATACGGTTTTATGATTATGCAGTAAAATAATGTTTCAATAAAAAAATAACACAATTAATGAGAGAAATTGCTTTTTATTTCCAAACTCGTTTTTAGAACGATTAAAATCGACTAAATAATGAAAAATAAAAAAAATACCTTTGCTAGATCCGGATTGAAAGTGTATTTGGTGTCCGTCTCTATTCGAGGTGTTGCTGCTATCGCTGTTAGTGGAGTATGAACATTTATCATTTCCTGGAAATAAAACGAATACTTAAAATTGTTTGTAATTGTTCCAACCAAATTTAATACTAATTGTAGCTTGTTTAGTTAAATACGTAAGCAATTTTATATTGCGTATTTTATGATACTTAACCAATTCTTGTGAATAATAAAATGCTAAACATTGTTATTAACAAATATATTATTGAAATATGTATTTGGAAAAAGAATTGCTCACTTTTTCCATAAATATAATACAAAATCATGTATTGGAAACGTGAACAATTAACATAAATGTTATTTAAGAGATATGAAAATAAATATTTATTTTTATGAAATGTTTAGAAAAGGAGATGTGTTTAATTTTATGCAGTTTCTATTTGATTAAGAGATTTATTGTTATAAGTTATAAGTACGTACATAAAATTATACGTACACTTCAATGACATTTGAAGTAATTAGACCAACAATCTAATCTTTATATTAATTAATTAATAGGTATCTAATAATAGTTGCGAAATTTGCAGTCTTAAATACCATGAACGTATATTTTTAGGTAAATGTTAGGAGGAATTTTTAAAGCCTAAGGAGAATACTTCTAAAAAATAGAAAAAAAAACCTAGAAGGAAATACACCCAAAAAGTATTTAAATATTTTTTTATCTAATACGCTAAATTCTTTCATGTTTCACCAATTTTAAAACTTTAGTTTATTAAGAATAAAGTACTTCATTTAAAATAAAATTAACGCTTGAAACAATTAATTTATTTAGTTTTTTAGTAATTTAAAACGGGTCCATGAAAAGATTAATTTCAATTAAATTCTTAGGAATTATCTTGGCACCGCATTGTGGCTAAATATAAATTATCGACTTGGCATCGTCCGTGGCAAAAACGTGCGCGTCTTGATAAAAAAATGCTCTCGTGAAACGCTTCGAGGAGTTGGAGTGTGGAAGGCATTACGATTTGTTGACAACTTACCTTAAGAATACTTTCAACTTCTTGCCCGCCACTAGGCGTCCCTATTGCACTAATCTGAAATAAATAGAAAGAAAAAATAATTAGAAATGCCAATATTTATTTTAAAATTATAAACACTTTTATAAGTAGAAATACCTCTACAGAAATATTTTTGTAAACACATTTCAAATTAAGGAAACTTCAAAGTTTCAATACACAACATTTTCCTATCCACAATATGGGTAATGCAAAGGTAAGACATTTCCGCCATTTGTCAAGAAGACACGGATACACTCGCAAAATGTAGATGAATTTCTAATTAAAACTTCCAAGTTAGATTTGGGACATGCTTTACGTTGGTTATCAAAGTTGTGTACTCAGAAATATACAGCTTATCCCTGGATCTTTTACACTTTAAATCTGTGCAACGGCTTGACAGAAATGCTTTTAATAAATTTGATCGCTTGAGACTTATGACAAGTTATATGAATGTAAACATCCTTGAAAAAATGCTTATAGTCCAGTCAACTAATGCTCAGAAAAAGGTGTAGAGTGCATGGAGGGGGGCAGAATTTTTGGGTTCAGGGTCGTTAGAAGGCAAACATACTAAAAGTCCCCGACTCTAAGAGGATTCGGATCACATTTTTTTGTCAAACTGTGCTCTTAATATGTTGGATTGTGGATTTTAAGCTTATAGCTGTAATGTGATAGGTTTTTTGCTTGAAATCAGTATTTTAATGCATTCATTTAGCATTTTTTTATCTTTAACAAAAATTCAATAATTCAGTAACTTTGACATATAGTTGTTGATGGTGGATTTCCTATTCACAAGGTCATTTGACAAAAACACGCTAACAAAAACGTGAAGAACCACTAGCAGGGAAGAAGTTGTACTGTTGTTTTTGATGGCTACACCAATACATCCAAAAGTACAAAAGTTGCAGAACAAAATCGTACATATCATCTGAAGAAGTGCCTGGATATACAGTTCACCATTGCAACTGAAATCACAGTCGAACGGGATATATTCTTCTCGAACGCCAACAAGAGCCATCTAATGTTCTAATCAAGCTGTTGATGCAAAAACTGGAGGAAAATAATATAAATCCCCCCCAAGTAGAGGATGGTGCAGATGTCAAAATTATATCTACTTTACAGGCACTGAACAGTCAGTTTCCTTTTCAGTGCTGTGATAGGCGAATATGTGGACTTCGCAGGCCTGTTATTGGCGAAAACCCTTCCCCCGAGTGATTATATTCCTCGTGAAATCTGGCTGAGTCTTCCCAACAACATACTAACTCTTCTAAAGATCTACAGCAGCTGGGGCTTAAGCACATTCTGTTTCTACATGCTTTTACAGTCCGTGATACCGTCTCCGCAGCCTTCAGGAGGAGAAAAGTTCCAAATTACACCAAAACGACAGATCCATAAAAGAAGCAGCTGAGATGTTTACCAGCCCTCTGTCGACACCATCTGAGGACGAAAGAGCTGTGAATAATTGCATCCTCAGATGGTATGGTGCTCCATTTAAGGAGTCATCCTTGCATGAGTCAAATCATTTACCTTGATCTATCCTGATACTTCAATACTGTCACCAACTTCTATAGGATGTACTACCAGATCCAGCCGTGGATATGAACGGTACTCCCCTCAGATGTGTGGGTTGTGGGAATACCTGGTTGGGAGGAGAAAAATGGGAATTTTCCATACTATATTTTGTCGGTGTCAAAAAGAATACGACACATGAAGATGCGGTTACTGAAAGGCATTGAATTTAGGAAGATGCGGTTGATGAAAGGCATTGAATTTCTCAGCACCATGACCCAACTGCCAGAACAATCCCCATCAACAAGGATGAGTTGGAAGAACTCAATCACGTTGGAGTTTTCTTGGAGGATTAATTTTTTTCTTCTGGTCACCCAACAAGAACAATTTGAAGTACCTATGATTGACCGGTATTTTTATTATTGACATTTAATTTTTTAAATTTGCCATTGCAGAAGCGTTTTTATCCGCGGCATTAATAATTCTGCAACCAC
Source organism: Stenus bimaculatus (assembly GCA_963971135.1). Classification (NCBI taxonomy): domain Eukaryota; kingdom Metazoa; phylum Arthropoda; class Insecta; order Coleoptera; family Staphylinidae; genus Stenus; species Stenus bimaculatus. The sequence continues at coordinate 22,757,774 of OZ020180.1, forward strand.
CAATAAAGAAACAAGTTATTTAATATTTTTTTTACACGATACAATGGATTCACCTTCTACTTCGGCCTTTAAAGTTATCTCAATTAATATTGAAGGATTGTCATCAGCAAAGCAAGATTTAATTGCAGATATATGTAGCTACAATAATTGTGATGTTTTATGTTTACAAGAAACACATAAAGATTTAAATTCAAACCGTCTGTTGATTAAAGGTATGACATTAATAGTAGAAAGACCTCATAAACAATATGGTAGTGCAATTTTCGTGAGAGATGATATAATTTGCAGTTCCAGTTATAAATCAGATAATAATAATATCGAGATTTTAACCGTTACCATTAATAAAATTAATATTACATCATTATATAAACCCCCAAATGAATCTTTTAAGTTTAGTACTCCAAAAATGTCATCACCATCATTTGGACAAATTATTATAGGAGATTTTAATAGTCAAAGCCCTACATGGGGATATCAAAAATTAAACGAAGATGGACAATTATTAGAAACTTGGGCAGAAAATGAAAACCTTAATATAATACATGATGCTAAATTACCATATTCTTTTAATAGCAGTAGATGGAAAAAAGGTTATAATCCAGATTTAATTTTTGTTAATAATAATTTATTAAACAATTGTAAGAAAAGAGTTTTAGATCCAATCCCCCACTCACAACATAGACCTATCATGTTGGAAATTACAGCTATAGTTGTACCACAAATTATTCCTTTTCGACGTCGTTTTAATTTTAAAAAAGCAAACTGGACTAAATTTTCTAAATCGTTGGATCAAGCTGTTTTATCAATAGAACCTAAAGTAATTAATTATGACTTATTTATTGAAACTGTTAAACGAATATCTCGTAAATTTATTCCTAGAGGATGTAGAGTTCAATACATTCATGGACTTACTAAAGATCTAGTCAAACTATATAAAGATTATTCAAATAGTTTTGAAACTGATCCATTCTCTGAAAGTACTTTTGATTTAGGTAATCAACTAACAACTCAAATTAGTTTAAATCGCAAAGAAATTTGGCAAAAACTTATAGAAAATATCGATATGAAACATTCTAGTAGAAAAGCTTGGAAAACTTTAAATGTAATTAATAATGATTCAATACGACCAGTTATTAAATCAGACGTTACAGCTAATCAAGTAGCTCACCATCTTATAATAAATGGAAAATCCAATAAAATTCCTAAAAATTACTTTATAAGAGACTATGCAGAAGAAGTAAATAGTTACAGTTCATCTTTTAATTTAGATGAACTCGAAATTGCGATCAATATGCTAAAATGTGGAAAATCAGCAGGTTTAGATGATTTAAGAAATGAACAGATAGTTAATTTTGGACCAAATACTAAAAATTGGCTATTACATTTATTTAATAACTGCATTATTGAAAATTCGATTCCTAAAATTTGGCGCAAATCAAAAATTATTTCTCTTCCGAAACCTGGAAAATCTCTAGATGATCCTAAAAACTTTCGTCCAATATCACTTTTATGTTGCCTTTATAAATTATTTGAAAGAATGATATTTAATAGACTGTCATTAAATATAGATGATAGACTAATTCCAGAACAAGCAGGATTTCGACCAAGAAAAAATTGTTGCGGTCAAATTTTAAATTTAACTCAATATATTGAAGATGGTTACGAAAAAGGTTTGGTTACTGGAGCAGTATTTGTTGATCTCTCAGCAGCTTATGATACTGTGAATCATCGTAAACTTTTACTGAAATTATATAATATAACAAAAGACTTTAATCTTGTTAAGATCATCCAGCTATTATTAGAAAATAGATGTTTTTTTGTGGAATTATGGGGAAAAAATAGCAGATGGAGAAGGCAAAAAAATGGACTTCCTCAAGGTAGTGTTCTAGCTCCTATACTTTTTAATATTTATACCAATGATCAACCAATTACGATCAATACAAAAAGTTTTATATATGCTGATGATCTAGCAATTACAACCCAAAATAAATCGTTTTCTATTATTGAAGGAAACTTACAAAATGCTCTTCAAAATATGTCAATATATTATTATAATAATTGTCTACGTCCAAATCCGTCAAAAACCACATCAAGCCTTTTTCACCTAATTAATAGATGTGCAAATCAAAAATTAAGACTTAAATGGTATAATCAACAAATAGAGTATAACGCATACCCAACATATTTAGGAATTACTTTAGATAGAACATTATCTTTTAACAAACACATTGAGAAAACGAAAGCCAAAGTTTCCACTAGAAATAATTTACTTCAAAAATTGGTTTGTTCTAAATGGGGTGCTTCTCCCCATACCTTAAGAACTACCGCACTATCTTTATGTTTTTCGGCAGCAGAATATGCTGCTCCAGTTTGGGAAAGATCTTGTCATACGAAAAAGTTAGATACTATTCTACATCAAAGTTGTAGAATAATTACTGGATGTCTAAGACCTACATTAATTAGTCATATTTATATTCTTAGTGGGATTGCTCCTCCAAATATAAGAAGGTCTGTAGCAAGCATGTATGAACGTTATATTCAACAAAATGATATTCTTCATCCAATGTATGGTAAAAGAGCAGAAATTAATCATCTAAAATCTCGTAAAAGTTTTTTATCTAGTGTTCTTCCTCTTCTGGGTACTAAATCTATAAAGAGAATTGAATTGTGGGAACAATCATTAAATGATAAAGATAGGAATTTACTTTTAAATCCAAAAGAATGTCTTCCACCTGGTGCCAATCAAGATTGGATAATTTGGAAAAGTCTTAATAGATTACGTACATCAGTTGGTCGTTGCAAATATAATATGAAACTTTGGGGCTTTTATGATGGATCTCTTTCCTGTTCTTGTGGTGAAGAAATTCAAATTATGGAACATCTCTTAATTTGTCCAAAACTTGAAAATTTTACAAATAATTCTGAATTAGCTGAAGCAAGTCCATCTGCAATTAATTGCGCGAAGTTTTGGTCTGGTGTTATATAACTACTTATATTATTTATTGTTTCTTTTTGGATACGAATATATATACCGGTATTTTTGTTTAAAAATAACTAGTATGTAAATAAAAAATAAAAGTACCTACTTTAAACTATAATATGCTGTGTGGTTTTATAGATATATCTTTTTTTCCACTGTTTTGAGTGTAGCTACTCATTACTATACCAAATGCAACAACTTGCAGCAATAAATAGATAAAGTAGGATCGGCCAGCAAACAGAAATTCCAACCTAACTGACATTGCATTAAATTAGCGACGCCGAATTTTCTTATCCATGCTGAAGAGTTGTATTAATAGTAGTTCCTGCTACAACATTCCAGCTAGTAGTAGAAATCCTTACTACAACCCTCCAGCATGGGTAGGAAAATTAAGCGTCGCTGATTTAACTCAATTTCAGTTAGGTTGGAATTCCTGTTTGCTGGCCGATCCTGCTATAAAAAATGCCAAATGAATGCAATAAAATGTAGGTACTGATTCAAGCAATAAACCTATCACATTACAGCAAAATATGTTAAACTCCATCACGTTAAAAGCACATTGTGATGGAAAATGTGATCAGAATCAGCGTTTTCCGGAAATAGGCGATAATTCGAGATGCTTAAATATAGAAACTTTTGGTGCAATGTGTAAGCAGAATATGTAGGAAATTTTGCTAGCTTTCAAAAAACGTCAGATTTATAATCTGTAGGACCAATATTTTTCAAGTTAAAAGCGAAAAACTTAGAATCGGGGACTTTTAGGAATTTTACCTCCTAACGACCTTAAAACCATCCACGAAATTAAAAACTCTGCCACCCCCTCCATGCACTCTATAATCACTCGTTGACTGGACTATTAGGTAGAAGACCGTTTATTTAGAAGTATGTTTGAACGAAAATCTAACAATAAGTACCAAACTTTTGCACTGTAGAGTACTTTAATAAGAGACACTGAAATCGGTTAAACAACAGAAATAAAAATTTCTCTGGATTCTTTCTCAAATAGTTGTAATCGAGATAACATGTAAGGATTTTAAAGACTTTTTCCACTTTATAAAATGAAAATCGATTGGTGATTTCAACTTTAAATGGATATAAAAATTTATTTGAAAAAAATAAAAGTAGGTATTTTGAAATTTCATTCAGATATGCAACTGCTTTCGTAAATTCGACATGCAAAATGAGCTTAATGGTTATAAAAGACTGACTAATTTAGGTTCCTGCATATTTACCATTTAATTACTCGTATTAAAGGTAAGTGCGTTGAAATAATGAACCGAGAACGAAGTTGTTTATATCCATCGAGGAGATGAAAAAAGACGTAAAAGCAGTGAACTTGAACTTAAACGTAAAAGGCATGTAATGATTTCATACCTGCTCGGGTATCTTGTTGATTCCTCTGGAGGTACTTTGCGGTCTTGCACAAGAGGTAGCCTGCTGTTGAGTAGGAGGTGGCCCTTTCGCCGGCAACAGTCCGTTTGACCTGTGACTGTTGATGGCACTTCCGTGCTTAATAGGTTGCCCGGGGTAGGATCCACGACCTTCGTGTGGGGGTTTACCATCGGTGGGCTTGACGTACCCACCTCTGGAGGCACCTGATGGATGATGAGGACGCGCTGCGTTCCCATTCGATTGCGTTTGTGGCTTCTTGAATTCCGCCTGCAATCTCGACGAGCTGGACACTTGGTGTTGTTGCCTCGTCGTACTCTCTGCTGCAGGAGTCGCCGCCGCAGGAACTGCAGCTTCATGTCCTATTATTCTTTTGCAAGAACTGTCGAGGTAGAGTTTGACCTTTTGGAAGTCTCCAAGTTTACTTTGGATTTCCTGTGTTACGCGGTCAGTAGACGATGGATTTACCTAAAAAATACAAATGTTTAAAAGAAAATCAAGAGTAAATGTGATATGTATCATAAATATAAGATTGTGTTTTAAATTCGCTGGGTAATTTTAAAATTATAAATGGCAGATGTCTGTTTCCTTTTGAGACGAGACGAGAAATGGTACGTTTATTCTGAAGGCGGTGAATGATATGCAATAGGACTTTTTTGAGATTTGATAAAGCCTTTAGAAAGAACAGATTTCCACCATTGAATAAAACCCAAAATAGAAAAATACACTATACAATGTAAATTAATTTCATATCGAGTAAATCTAGTAAAACCAAAACTGAATAGATTGTATAAATTCCAAAAAATGACTTAGAGTAATGAAGTACTAAGAAAAACAAACGTAGATTAATCAAGGAAATTTTTCTTGTCAATATGCTACATACTTTGCATTGGGTGTTTTTTAGAAATTAAAAGATATTTTTGCAGCAACTAAAATAATCCTTTCATTATTTTGTCTTAAACTTGCTAAAAATAAAAAATAAAACCTCGTTTACACTGAGGGTTTTAATATTTGCGCAGGAAGAGTAATAAAAAGAATAACACGAATAATAAAAAGAGTTTTTATTCAGGAAATATCTTGTTTTTACTTTTTATTTTTTAATATTCCATGACTAAAATATGTTTTTAATTGCTGGAGTATAAAGCCGCAAAATTAAGAGGGAAACAGGTAAACGTTTGGATTATCGAGTAATTAACCAGCAGTTAATACGTGCGCTTTCGGGCAATGATATAAAATGGGGTATCCTGACAATAAATACATAAATTGAATGATCCCTGAAAATTTTATGGCGATTTTGCGTGAGAGATTTTATAACTGGAACAAATTGTAAAGCAGATCGCGTACGGTCGGGCTCATTTCGTGGCTGCAAAGGGGCATCGGGTTCACATTTTCCAGCTTTTACTATTTCACCATTTCTGATGCTTCTCCGGAAAATGTTTTATCGCAGACAATATGAAATGCTCCTTGCAAATTTAAAGAATGACTGATGCACTGCAATAAAACCCAAAATTAAATTTACACCGAATATTTTATATTTTATACATTGAATATTAAATTGGTCATAGTTTTATTTTTATTCCAGTTCCAAGCCACACATTTTCATAAAATTTCCTGACTAGGACAATATTCACCAGAAAAAAAACAAGTTATTTTAAAACATGAAGTGGCTTTCAAAAGTTTTCAAGATTTGTGGAAAAGGTGAGGAAGTTTTGAAGTACCGCCTCATCATTTGCGCCAATTTTACAACTGGCCGATGTTCATAAATTAAAATTTACAACCGCACGTGCAAGTGTGGCAGATATATTATTTTAATTCCTCGCCTGATTTCCCCATCTAATGTCAAATAGTCTTATAGGACTAGAACTAAAAAAAATAATGTAGGAGTATTTAATTATCGTTAGAAATAATTACAAAGCTCAACATTTTGAATTTTTAAGGAGAAAATATGTTAGCGTATGTTAAAATTCAGTGAACTCATAAATTATTTGTAGTGCCAATAAAATCAATAGAATCTTGCTCGATTTCTTGTTTTTTTAATGGTAATAAAATAACGATAAAAATTTTACATATTAAAGATATATTATTATAATATTCATGAATAATAAATCTATTATTATTTAAAGCAAATAAGTAAAGAAATAATATCATTAATATGTTTTATCGATGAAAATATTATTATATCATGCAAGTTGGAAGAAATTATAACATACTATAAATAAATAATTTTTTAATAATATAAATTTATAAAACCAACAAAAAAATATTATATGATCAATAAAACTGTTAACACATGTAATACGTACAAATAATTCCGATTTTATGAAATATTTTTGAGAAGGTTTCTTTAAATTCCCTTGTGAAATCTTTAATGGTGTTTTCCTCGTTACAGTCAATCTCCTCCAGATTAAATTAATTTTGATGTAATTATAAAGATTAAGAATTAATGAAATAATAATAATCAGTTTATTTAATTTGTAAAAGTTAACAATTATAATTTTCTAAAACAATGCATCACACTTCTGATATAACTAGTGTTTCCCTGTCATATTATTGTACCCACCGATAGGTACATAAATTGGAAGGATGTTTGCAATATTTTCCTCTCAGAAGACAAATATACAAAAGCTGTCAGATTTGAACTTCCTGCATCGTTTGTTATTCTCGAATGATTTTTTGTTATAGGTAAGTTGTATATCGATAAAATAAAACGAAAATCATTTCCATTAAACCCCACCTTCCACTTTGGATACACCAAGCCTATTTTTTCCTTCATTGCAAGTGGCAGATAAGGAATACTTGTTGTATATGTCTTTAAATTAATAATGAGTACGTCCAATATGAGGTCCAATTTTTGTAACAGAATAATTGCACCTGATTAAGTTAAAATTTTACCGAGTTACACTGTTATCAATGTTTTACCAATAGACAAAATAGCAGTTTATGCATATCACCAGAGTGGAAACATTATTTTTTATACCTACATGTTTTTAAAGTCATTCTACTAAATCTGGACAAGAGGAAAAAATCCATAATACATAAAAAATATAACTACCTTAAAGTGCCTTAACTTTGAGTGACTTTGGACCCTTATAATTAATTCTGCATAAAATTGCAAGAGATAAATAAATGTCCAGTTGTAGGCGTAATAGTCAGGATTTTTCACGATTTTTTTTTAAACTCGCGCGTGCTCTAGCGTCCCATGTTAACTATCACTGATTGGTTGATAATTAATTTGCTACAAAGCTCAATTAACGAGATTTCTTTTATCCTACTTTAGGACCTTCGACGAAAAATTTATCGTGGGTGTCTAGGTCTAGAAAGATGCTCTTAACTTAAGGGTCATTTATGTTACTCTTAGGGCCGGTTGCACAGTTAAAGCTTAAGCCTTAAGCGACACTTAAGGTGATAGCGAGTCAAATATTGAAAAACCGATGTTTTTATCTTTCCTGATTTTTTTTTAAGTATTTCAAATTGGAAACTAAAAAAATAATTAAATACCGAACTTAAGTAAGAATTGCACTCTTATATGCAATTTTTATTTTTCATTTATCTAGATTTATATGAGCATAAGTAGTTTTGCAAAAATAAAATATAAATATAGAAGTTTTTCTTGCAAAATTACACAAATGTAATTGTAGATACATAATAAACAAAAATTTTAAATGAAAGTAAAATTGTATTTCTGCCATGTTTTTAGTTTAAGTGTGACTTGAAGCTTAAGCTTAAACTGTGCAACCGGACTTTAAAACTTAACACCCAATTTAAATATTTTTTTTGCTTAATAATTGAAAACTACTGCACATATTATTTATGAGTTTTTTTTTGTCCTTCGTTTAAATTGGGCGATTTTTACGCAAAAACATCGTTTCGTAGCTGCCTCATATTTCGTCACAGAAATTTTGTAGATTATGAGTTCATTGCACCCTATTTAGTATACTTCAAAAGTTACTTAAATATATTAAGTATGTTTTGTAGTTTTTAAATATGTAAAACAAAAAAATTCTTTTTTGAAAAAATTATACTACTCTTAACAGGTTAAACATTAGGAAGCACTTGATCGGCTATCTTTTGTTTTAAAATTCGATAGGGTTGGAAAGTTATGCGCAAATTGAGTCAAAACTTTAATTTTAGCGGTTAGATTCTCCTGTCTGGCTATTTTTTAACCGATTTTCAATTTTAAAAGCTTAATCGAATGTGCTCCTCGAACCAAAACCGCCCACGCATAGGGTTTTTCGAATTTCGAAAAAATAACGAAATAATAATTTTTTTAAGATCCCATTAAATAAATTCGCAATTTTCGACGGTTTTTGGTCTAATCAATTCTATTTCACCCCCAAGTAATACACCTTTTCTAAAAGCTTTCAAGGTCCCCTTTATGACAAAAAAAGAATCACTTCGCTATCTTTTATCGTTATCGAGTTATGACTGAAAATGTAGCAAAATTAAACAAAATCTCCGTTTGAGGGCAAAATTTGGGTTTGAAAGTTTTCACTTTTTACAAAATAATTAATATCTTCAAAACTTTTAGCAACATTGTGACGATTAATAGCTTAAAATTCGCACCGTCACCTCCTCCACCAAATTCCGTGGAAATTATAATTTTCGATTGAAAATTGGGCAGTCCAGGCCGTATTTGTAGCAAAATTTTTCCATAACTTAAAAAAAATTTTCCAAAAAAACTATTTAACCGATTTTTACTCAATATTTTTCAAAATGCGTGTATCCACGGTGTTTACCTTTGGTGAAAATTTAAAATCGCTAACTTTTATAGTTTTCAAGAAAAACAACCCCGCAAATGAAATATAATAGAAAATGGATGAAATGTAGGTGGTCAGTTGCCCTCTACCCCCCTAAAAAATGTAAAACCCAAAAACTCAAAAAATCAACATTTTTGTAGGTGTTTGTTAAAAAATAATTAAATTTTTAAAAATTTTATAATTAATTTTTATAAATTTGTCTGTACGAATTTTTATTTCTTAATTGTAATTATTAACCGAAATATGAATTTTTCAAAATATCTGTTATATAAAAATTCATAACTTTTGAACAAAAAGTCGCAATGCCTTATTTTTTTTTTGTGTTATTTCTTTATAATGCACCCCAAAATTATTAACTTTCAAATTTTTAATTTGAAACGCTGCACCATTGTGCAGTTACTAAAATCAATAAAAACTCAAGCACAATAAAGCTTTTACTCGTCTTCCTCCATTTTTTTTACAAAATTTACGTCATCTACAAGTAATCGAAATTCCCAATGATTATATGGAAGTTTATCTATAAATTTGTCTATAATTGAATTGTCAATAATAACTTGAAATGCTAATAAATAACGTATATTACATAAAATTACCTCCCACTCCATTTTCGAAAGTATTTAAATGCATCCTTTTAATGATTTACACTTATTTCAAGCGTTGTTAATTAAAAGCCAAATGAATAATTCATAAAATGACGAGAAAACAAATACGGCAACATTTTATTACGTATTATGTACACGTATAAACGGCGCTCTTTTTTAAGCTCAATCGATAAAAAATAAAGGAAGGGGGATGAGGAAAACATCCACGATTCACGTTACTACACTCGCGATACGCAAAGCCTTTTTAATCAGAAAAGCAAAGCACAAAGCGGGAGGGGGGATGATTCCGAATAAAAGTTTATCGAAACGAAGTACGTATATTTGTTTACCAGAGTTTTCCATGAAAAAGCCAAAAGCGATATTATATTGGTACGGATCTGGCAATTTGGACACCCACATTTCCATATAATTATAGATTGAGTTTCTTTTTAATGCATTTAGCATCACAAATAATTTAACACAACATTCGTAACAAATTATTGTTTCAACCTTGAGCCAACACAAAAACGAGCTGCTTCCAAGGATACACTTACTAATCCATTGCAAAAATTTAACTTTATACCAGAGTTTTATACGTCATTATTTTTACAAAAACTTCCACGATTTTAAAGTCCAAATCAATTTATTTATACCACATCATAAAGTGATAACGCTAATTCTGATGATAACAGTTTTTGTTTGCAGACGACAGGCGGAATAATTTTCGTTATCTTTTACATAAAGTTATAAACAAAGTGGGAAATTATATTAAAATCTTACATACGTTATTTTTGTTTTAAAAATATTTCTAGCTTATACAAAAAGTTTACTCAATCGTTTAGTATGTACTACAATTAAAATTTTAAAGCTTTCTAGTACAGTAAAATTAGGGTAAAATGGGGTTCCTGCTTCTGGAGTTGTGGGGATGAAAATGGTTTTTTTTTCAAATATCTCAGTTTCTATCAATCCTACGATAAAATTATTTATTACCAATCTTGTAGAGCATAAAATTTCCTACAACTTTTGTCTGAAACTTTTTTTTGTAGGGTGAACTTATTTTTAGTTAAAGTAACGCGAATGTCCTATAAATACTACAGATGAAAGAAAATAGGGTTTGAAACGGGGAAGGTATTTTTTTCGTAGAGAGTTGAAATTTTGTATGTGTACGGAGGAGAAATTTTTAAGAAAAAAGTTTAAATGTCCCTTTTCGATCGGCCGTTTTTGTGCAAATTTTACTGTACTATTACTAAACCGTGACAATTCATTGATGACCTCTATAATCTATAAATCACCTGATTATTTATTGAGCTGGAATAATGAAACAGCTTAACGTGTATATCATAAAGCTATTTCATTATTACCTAATTTTGGTTAATACTAGTGTAAACACTTTTGAGGTTAACTGGAAACTAAAATTATGATTGTATAAATGTTTGTAATGGAAATAAGATTTAAATCGTGTAGCATAGCATTTGATTAGGGAAATATAAATAGAAGGTACTGTTTGAGTTATTTTTTATAACGTAGTAAGCAGTTCCAACAGATATGTAATTAAAATCATGTTATTTGATCTGCTGCAATTTATCACGTCAAGTCGGCTATTTTTGCAGAGGCATGTAATATATTTGACCATTTTTTAAATTTATAAAAGTAAACCCTATTTATAAATCGCTTCTCAAGTACATTTCCTCTTTTTACTTATTTAGACGTTTAACAACTCAAGGAGATATTTTAATTTTTTAGCCATTTAAGTAAAATGATAATTACTAATTACTACGATTATTGAAACAAGTACGTTGTAATTAGCTGTCGCTAAGTGGCGTTTTTATTTAAGTTAATACCAGATGATCTTACGATCTTCGGCACTTTCCTGAAATGTTGCAATTAATATTTTACCGCGGATAAACCAATTTGGTTTGAAGTCGAAGGAAGATATCCCATCTACAAGCAATATCGGACGTGCCATGCATCGAACCAAATTCCTTCCGCTCCCCCTTTCCTGCACCATTGTTGCCGTTCCCACTGTTCGTCTGCTTTCAAACAATGAAATGTTCACTTCAGACTTCATTCCGTTTTATTTATAAATAGAATCAATGACGCCGCCTCCGATCCGCAAAGCATAAACCACAACACCAAATTTCAGGTGATTCTTATCATCAGTTCATTTTAAATTGAAGTAGCTAAGATGTTTTTACTTCTTGTTTACTTACATTTTTAAGCAGCGAAATTATGATTGACGAAAATAACTTTCTCTGAAATATTACAGGCAACAACAAATCTTGATAGGGTAGAAGTAATAGATCAATCATAAAATAACATCAAGTGTTTATCATCAAATTTGAGATGATTGCCAGTAAATTCAGCGAAAGAAAACTAACACTGGAAATGCAAAAAACATCAGTATTCTTCAGAATTTTAGGCGAGATTTTAGGCAAAACATTTCTCAAAGCTCTTGCACATTATTTTTAAGATTTTTGTTCTTTTCCAATATACAGGGTATTCCAGACCACCCTACCCGTACCACATGATAAATTTAAAAATTACGAATTACACCAAAAGATTCTATAGGTTCACTTCGGTGGTAATTTTTTTTTCTCATCAATGTACGACAAAGGGTTCTCGAAATGAAGAGGTGGTACGGGTCTGGGACACCCTGTATAAGATTTAGTAAATTTAATTTTTTCGTGATATAATTTCCTAGGTCTTCCTCTCAATCCTGTTAGTACTTTTGATGGTCTACCTGAAGTTATTTTCAAAATAACATCTTCAATTTCTTCTTCTTCATAATTTGTAATATTTTTTGCGTATTATTTTTTTCCATCTGGCCGATTTCAATTTCTGCATAACGACTCGTTTTTTCTGACCTTCTTTGAAAATTATTTCATTTGGTAAAATTGATACAATTTCATTATCTTCAAGAAATCTTAGATCTCTAAAAATTTCAACTTTTTCCTTCTGTTTAGACAAACTACACGACGACATCCAAATTCCTTGAAATTACTAACATCTGGCAGAACAACTGGGACAACAAGATAAATATTGGGTGCCACATAAAGTTTGTAGAACTTGTGTAGAATCACTTCGATACTGGAGCCAAGGAGGACGAAAAGGCCTTGCATTTGGAAAATCGATGACTTGGTGTGAACCAAGAAATGATTTATACAGGGTGTTCCGTTTGTCGTTCACCAAATGTCGGGGTTAGAAACTAGCGTAAATTTAATCGAGAGGAAACAAAAAAAATTGGGGATCTACCTTTTTTAGTTTAGGACCTACAGCGTTTTGAATTTTAGGTCAACGATTTTTGTCAAAAATCACAAAAACGCTAATAACATTGTAACCACAGTGCATAGGGATTTTTTTACATAATATATACATAAAAAATTTATAATCCAATAATTATATAATCCAGAATACTACAATGGTTTTTTTAAGTATACACTTTTTAGAATACAACAGGAAAGCGCTTAGTCGTATGTTTTGTACTTTATAAAGCTCTTTCCTACTATACTTCTTTTCAGGTACAATTAGTATGGTATTATCAAGTATAAATATTGCTCGATATAACAAAAATTTAAAATTTTCTTAAATTTAGATTTAAAAAAATTATAATTAACAAGCTAAAACTATCCTTTTTCAATTGATAACAACACTAATACAAAAGTACCTAGTTGTTAAAATGTTGAAAAAAAAATCGCAAAGTAAAAAAAATAGATTTTGAAGTTTTTTTCCAAGACAACACCCTTGCGGTTATCTTTTTTTTAATTTTCTGAACCTTAGCTCTTTTTCTTTACTTACTAAAACCTTCTGAAGTTACTTCTACCAAAAGTAGTACTGAGCATAGTTTATTAAATAGGCTGTACTGTTTGTCAAAAGGTATGCATAGTTTGTCAATTAGGCTATAAATGACATCTGATGGAAATCCGAGTGTTTTATAACAATTTTACGTCTTCCCCCCTTCGATGTTATCAGACTAACAACCTCTTCTTGTAAGAGAAACTTCAGAAGCCTATTGTAGGTAAAGTGAAGGAAATACGATTTCAATTTTTTCTTGGTTTATTAAGAATATGAAAAAGTCTAAGAAAACTTGAAAATATATAAAACCTTAATGGGTCTTATTTTGGAAAAAAATTCAAAAACTGAAAAAAAAAATATTTTTTTTTTATTTTTTTTCTTTGTGATTTTTTTTTCAACATTTTAACAATTATTTGTGTATTACTATTGTCACCAATTCAAAGATGATGGTTTTAGCTAAGTAATGATAATTTTTTAAATCCCTACGCACTTTGGTTAAAATGTTATTAGCGTTTTTGTGATGTCTGACAAAAATCGGTGATGTAAAATTCAAAACGGTGTAGCTCTAAAACTAAAAAAGATAGACCCCCATTTTCTTTCTTTTTTATCGATTAAATTTGCTCTAGTTTTTAACCCCGACGTTTGGTGAACCACGAACGGAACACCCTGTATTGTAAAATAAACGATTAAAAATATATTCAATCATTTATTTCATTTTATTTTAATTATATAAGGATTGCGTTTATCTCAAAAACTAGAGTCAATTTGGCCCTTCCGATATATTTTTCGTATTCAGGAGACCAGAATTATCCAAAATCGACTCATAAAGCCCATGCCGCAAAATCACTGTTGACCAGTGTAATCAATTAGTACATAAATCTGGTACATTATGAATATTAATGGTTTCTTTTCACCACATACATAAGTAATACAGTAACCCTTGGCTACAATTTGTGTAGAACCATTATTTGCAAGATTCAATGTTTTTGATTGAATTTTAGAAAAATTTTCTTTTTCTTTGCATAGATGAGAAGTTGCACCACTATCCAAAAACCACTCAAAATTCTTATTAGGCAAACAATTATGACAATTTTTTGTTACGCAAAAACTAATATCTTCTACCTTCTACATCTTTAGCAGAACGTTGGCATTTACGATTAGTCCTGCAATTTTTGGGTTAATGTCCAACTTTTTGACATTTATGGAAACGGAATTTAAATTCTTGACGACAATCAACAACAAACCATTATTATGCCAATAACATCTATGACAACAACATCGACAACAACTAACTACACACACTATTTAATACAACAATTGGTAGATTTAAAATATCTTTATTTTTTAGTATTTGTAATGAAAAGAACCAATTTCTTTGAAAAAAACAAAACGTCTTTCGACTCAAGTTTAGTATAAGGTCTACCGTCAAATGCCAAAACTATCATCGTTACTATTTGATGGCGAATAAGGGGATGGTTGTATTATTCTTTTTTAACACAATAGTTGCTGGTTTGAAGAAGAAAGTAGTTTTGACATTTGGTAGACCTTATACTAAATTTTATAGTACATACGCCGAATAAAATCCTTTTCCAACCTAACATGACACATCGACTATCTGGATTGTTAATTTCTGCCACCTCACCGAAACGCGTATTGTTTTTGTTATGGCGCATCCACATCTGAGGCAATGGTTTTTCTCCTATCTATTGGGTGCGACGCCAAAACAGATAGGAGAAAAAGCGTTGCCTCTCCTTGCCTCGTTCGCGTAAGTGCTCAGATGTGGACGCACCTTTAGCCTAACATCCGTACATAATTGTTTGCTTGTCCTTCGATAGTCCAGACGACATCGGTTTATTGGGAGGGCAAACTATACCCGTATTTCTTAAATAATATTAATAGCTCAAAAAACTTCCCTCATTTTTTTTATTTTCTTTTGGCTTTTGTGACGATAACTTTCAAGATATCGCCATGAACTCTATCGACTTTTGGTGTCTCGAGACAGAAAGCTTAAAAAGTACTTATTTAAGGATTAAAGTGGCGGAGTTTTAAGAAAGCGAGTGTATTAAACCATATTTAACAAAAATGGGGCGTTTAACTAATATTTCTTGACCTGCAATACTATTTTAAGCCCAACATACTTCATTGCATTTTATGTTGTCAGTTATTGTGCAATTAATGTTTAGCACTTCTCAGGTAACGTTCAGTTTATATTACCACTTACATTTTACACGACAAAGGCAACTATAAATGTCAGTGTTGTGTATAGTCAATGCAGTTTGGATATTAAATAAATAGTTTTTTGAGATTGGAAAAACATGTGTTCCCATGTTTTCTACTCCCTCGCAATATTTTATCTAATCAACCTACAAATATGTAAATTGATTTATGTATGGGTACATCTGCTAAAAACGTATTTTACTTTAAATCAAAGAACTTTTGCAAAGAGAAAAGGATTTTGATGATTTGGTGGGAATAGGCATTAAGCGAGAAGGGGGACAAGCTGAAAAGTGTACCAAAACAATTGGGCAATTAGATTCGTACTTGTTGTGTAAGTGACATAAAAGCAATTAGTGAAGTTGCGCTGCTAGGCAGGCTATTTCTTTTGTGTGCAATTAACTTTGATCTACATGTGTTCTCAAATTTACCATTTCAGCACGCTTATGCGCTCTGAAGTTATTGAATTCAGGAGAGAGTAGTACACTCGATTATACACTCTGTATATCTGTATTGCGATTGCTTGGTATAAGGATCACTTCGTTTTCCGTTTTCCATTTCTCTTTGATTTTCCCAAGCTTCGTCGCTCGCAACGCGAAATTGGGGCAGCATGTGTTATTTATATTAAACTAAAGCGGTCAAACGAACGCAGGCATATTTATACATTAGACATTAGACACACCTACAACGGAGAAATTTTATACCTAAAATTAACTTATTCGTTTTAATGATTTTGATTAATCCTATTGTTAATAATAAACCAACTTTTTAATCTGCTATTTATGTGTTACAGGTGTCAATAAATTTGAAAGTGTTGTATGTGGCCAAAGGCGGCTAAATTGTAAATTATCCGAAGGTTTGTACCACTTGGGATGGTTATAAATTTATGCCCTTTTAAACCAGCCTCATAAACCTTAGCCTAATAAAATATTATTTAAGAAATAACCGTTAACAGCTTGTACTTTTTTCGATAGTCGGGGCTTGAATTTCTCAACTGCTGACTAATAACACCTCCAAAAGTCTACAGTTGAAAGAGCTATTATTGTTAACTCAGAGTTATTACAACACCTTCATCAAATTAATGGTATTGACAATTTAATTGGTAAATTATGTTTGATTATGTTGATAATAATATACGTCGTGATTCTTTTTTATCCAATCAATAAATTAAAAATTTACTTGCAAAATTTTAATGCTATTAAAAGTTTGTATAAAAGGTTACTTGATTTCGAAAACTTATGTTTTATGTATTTTTTTAAACAACCAGATTTTTGTACATTAAAAAATAATAAAAATATTTTATAATAGTATACACTATTACTCAAAACCTTCATGAAATTAATAGATAATTGAATACTTTAAATTTTTTAATTTCCACTTTAATTTAATTTTAAAAAATAAAAAGATGTAGTTTTTCTCATTCAAAATATAATATAAAAGCTAGTATGCTTTCCGCCAATTTAAATAATTATGGTCATAGTCACCCCCAAATTAATAATTGAATTAACTGAAAGACCTGGATCTATCAGTAAATTCTACTACTAATTTGGAGGTAAATAACCAATAAAGATTATATTTTAAGAAAAATACATGTTATATTGTAAATTTCGATAACAAATATTTGATATTTCCAGTTTTGCGCTCGAAGGAATCTAGTCTAGGCTCTTGGCAAACAGAAAAGAAAAAATATAGGATATTTTTAAAGTTTGTTAACTTTATTTTCTCGTTTTACATTAATAAATAAATTTCGCTTTTATTTCAGGCTTTATTAATAATTAACAGAACTTTTCCACTTTCGGTTTTTGTAAATACTAGTGAGGACTAAAATCGTGCAACCATCCAAGGTTTAATGTTTATCTTAGTGTTGAGTACAATAAAGGTCTATCATTACGAACACAGCGTAAACCATTTTTCTTCTATCAATATTTTCATCTTAGAGCTACTACTTTTATTCCCAACAAGAATATTTTCTTATCATGGTATTTAGCGTCATAGTAATTTTCGGTTTTTATATATTTTTGAAGTGTTAGTTAGATATTGTTACCTTTGAATCCAAAATGTAGGTTTATATTTTCCTAAGATGCAAGATTTTTCCATTTGGATTAAAACTTTGCTCCATAAGAATTTTTAAATTGAAATAAGAAAATGGCGTAATTTACTGTTTTAGACTTATTTATTATTAAAATCTTCCAAAATGGGGGTAGATGTTTACAGAATTGGAGGTCATCATCATCATTCTGATTCTTTCAGATATTAGCCAATAAAATCTGTACAATTTTGTAATATTTAACAACACTTCAACGACTTTTAAAATATATTCAAGAATTTAAAAACACCTTGTATATCATTACATTTTTATGCTGTATTATTATCTTTTTGATCAAGCACTTTGATGCGAGTGGGTCTTTACACCGTAGTATAGGTCAAAAACACTCTTTAAAAAATTACTGATGGATTATAGGATAAAGATTATTTTGTAAAAGAAAATAATTGTTATTTTCTAAAATAAGTGTATTTTGTACAAACTATTGAGTTATTATGACATTTTATATATCTTTTTTTTTAAGATAACTAGATTATTATAACAAACAACAAAACTTATCGCAAATTACCAACAAACAATAAAATAACCATTTTCGGCGGAAACATACTCCCGGCCTTGAAAATGAAAGTTTTCAAAAAATTATTCACAGTTCTGAGATGTAGGCAACGGACAAATCTTGGTGGCCGCACGTTTTATAACACCAGTGTTGATTTTGATGGAAACTACTCTAACAACTTCATCTTTTCCTTTAAAAACCTCGATGATTCGTCCCAATTTCCAAAATAGAGGAGGGAGATTATCATCCTTTATTAAAACCAAATCCCCGATTTTGATGATCTTGCTGGACCTGTTCCACTTCTTTCTTTGTTGAAGTTCACATAAATATTCCTTTGACCATCTTATCCAAAAATCTTGACGAAGTTTTTGCAAATGCTGGTATGTACTTAACCGATTCTCAGGAATTGAAGATAAATTCATTTCCGGTAATGCATTTTGATGACGCCCAAGAAGAAAATGCGAAGGAGTTAAAGGATTCAAATCTGAAGGATCCATAGAAAGTGGACCAATGGGTCTAGAATTTAATATTGCCTCTATTTGCACCAAAACAGAATTTAAATCTTCATAAGTAAGTAAACAATTACCTATTACGCGTTTCATATGAAATTTCATTGAACGTACTCCTGCTTCCCAAAGACCTCCAAAATGAGGTGCTTGAGGAGGTATATAATGCCATTTAATATCTAACTTTGATATTTCGTTTTGAAAATTTAACTGGTTAGTTTTTAAAAATGTTATTAATTCGCGCATTTCGTTATTTGCCCCTACAAATGTGGTACCATTATCAGAAAATATTTCAGCAGGGAGACCCCTTCTTGAGATAAATCTTTTTAATGCAGATATGAAACAATCTGTGGTTAAATTTGAAACAAGTTCAATATGAATTGCACGAGTATTAAAACAGACAATTAAACAAGCATATGCCTTGCTAAGTTTACACCCACGTCCCTTTCTATCTTTGACTTGAAATGGGCCTGCATAATCTATTCCGCAAATAGTAAAAGGTAAATTTGGAATTAACCTCTTTTTTGGTAAATTACCCATAAATTGATCAATTGAAATTGGCTTGGCCTTAAAACATTTAATACATTCATGACATGTTCTTCTAGCAAGATCTCTTCCGCCAATAGGCCAAAATAATTCACGAATATTTGAAAGAAGCAACTGAGGACCAGCGTGCATATATTTCTTATGATAATAATTAAAAAGTATTTTGATAAACCCTTGTTTAGCATCAATTACTATTGGATGCTTTTTATTAAAAGGCAAATCGGCATTTTCTAGCCTACCACCTACGCGAATTAAACCAAGATCGTCAATAAAAGGATTTAATTTGGCAATTTTACTCGAATGATGTACTATTTTCCTTCTTTTGAGAAATTTGTATTCCGCATTAAAAGAAATTTTTTGATGCATTTTAAATAATTGATTAGTAGCATCTCTAAGTTCAATTACCGATATTGGCCCTAAAATGCGATTCTGCTTTGGGATTTTACAATTATGTAAGAATCTCTTCATAAAAGAGAATACCCTTTGCAATTTAATAAAAGAGGAATATTTATTGAGAAGACTGATTTCGAAAGTATAACTGATGGATGCGATCAATACTGTATTTGTTTTCATCTCAGGTAAATCATTTGGAATCTGAGATCTGAGAAAAGTTGGCCATTTTGATGTATCTGACATTAACCACGATGGACCATTCCACCATAAGAGGCTATCAACTAACACCTTAGCAGTCACACCCCTGGAAATTAAATCCGCAGGATTATCGTTGGACCTGACGTGTCCCCATTTGCAATTGGTTGTCAAGTTTTGAATTTCCGCTATTCTATTACCCACAAATTGTTTTAAACTAGAAGGATTTGACCTTAACCAATATAAAACGATTGATGAATCTGTCCATAAATAACAATTATTAATTAAATTATTCAAACTTAAAGATTTAATTACTTTATTTACCAATCTTGAAAGGACTAAAGATGCACACAATTCAAGGCGAGGAATACTTGTGGATTTTATTGGTGCCACCCTAGATTTTGCACATAAAAGCTTTATGTTTGATTTACCCTGATCATTAATGCTCTGTATATAAATACAGGCTCCATAAGCTGTAGTGGAGGCATCAGAAAAACCGTGAATATTTATTGCAACAGTATTTTTTAACAAGACATGCCTAGGAATCTGGAAAGAATTTAATGACATGAGATTGGAAATAAAATCTACCCAATTTTTCCTTATATTACAAGAAACAGGTTCATCCCAAGACAATTTCTCCAACCAAAGTTGTTGCAATAAAACCTTACTCACAATTATAACAGGACCAAGTAACCCTAATGGATCAAATATTTGTGAAATTGTAGATAATATAGTTCTTTTGCAAATTTCTGTTGGTAAATTTATTTCAGGTATTTTGTATTGTATAACGTCTTCACCGGGATTCCAATATACCCCAAGAGTTTTAGCGCATTCACCAAAATTTATGGGCATTATTTTTATACTATCATTGCTATTTGAAAATATTTTAATTACTTCGGGATCATTAGAAATCCATTTGCGTAAATCAAAACAACCTTGACTTAAAACATCAGAAATTTGTTGAATTAAAAAAATAGCATGAGATGATGATTCCGATCCAGAAAGTAAATCATCCACATAAAAATCTCTTTTTATTATTTCCGAAACTTCAGGAAATTTATCTTGATTCTCCTTAGCCAATTGATGAAGACATCTAATTGCTAGAAATGAAGCTGAAGCCGTACCATAAGTAACTGTATTTAATTCGTACGTTTCGAGAGGATGTGATTGATCTGCACGCCAAAGAATGCACTGCATATGACGTTGCTCTGGATTAATTAATACCTGTCTATACATTTTTCCAATGTCAGCTGAAAACGCTATTAAATGACGTCTAAATCGTAACAAAATTGAAAAAATATCTTCTTGAATGATAGGACCAACTGATTGAATATCATTCAAAGAAACTCCAGTTGAAGTGGTGCATGATGCATCAAAAACTACACGTAATTTGGTAGTGATACTACATTCTTTTAAGACACCATGATGAGGCAAATAATAAATATCTTTTATGAATTCTGGATTTTTTAATTTAGTCATATGATTTAGATTTTTATATTCCTCCATAAATTCAATATACATATGCTTTAATCTTGAATTTGAATGAAATCTTCTTTCCATGGAATAAAATCTATTAATTGCTTGAGTTTTGGAATGACCTAACTTAGATACATCGTCCTTTAATGGAATTGAAACGATGAATCTACCTGAAATGTCCCTTCTTGTGCTAGCAATAAAATGTTGCTCACAATCATCAAAAAGAATTGTCTGAGGTGACACTTCCTCTATTTCCCAAAATTTCATTAATTGATCTTGAACAGTATCAGTAGAAAAATTACAAATAGTCATATGGATTCGAGTAGAAGGTATTGAACCAGATATCACCCAACCAAGCTTAGTTTTTTGTAAAATTGGTAAACTGCAACCCAATTCGATTTTACCAGAGATTATAAGATGCCAAAATATTTCAACACCTATTAACATGTCAATTTGTGAAGGTTTGTAAAATTCAGGATCTGCTAAAGCAACATGATTTGGAATATTTAATCTTGTAGAATTAAATATGACATTTGGAAGATCATCAGATATTTTAGGAATAACTATACAAGACATATTAAACGAAAAATCATCTTGAAGCGACGTAACTTCGACTTCACATTTTGTTTTGAAATTAGTTCTAATTTGATTAATTCCAACAACATTGATGTTAACGGGATCTTGTTTTAAACCTAATTTAGTAACAAATTCCGCAGTAATAAAATTGGATTGTGATCCAGAATCCAAGAGAACCCTACACGATTCAAGATATCCATTTTTATTCGCCACAAGAACTATTGCAGTTGATAATAGCATTTGATTTTGAATATTAGAAGTCGAATTTGATAAAACCCTTTGTATGCCTTCTTTATCATTTGTAGATACCTCATTAATTGAAGTTTCAGAAATACGTTTTGGCTTGGGTTTATCAAAATGTAACAATGTATGATGCCTTTGGTTACAAAATTTACATAATTTTGATTTACAATCGCGATTAGAATGATTTTGATAAAGACAATTCGTACAGAGCTTAAGTACCTTTACTCTATTGTACCTTTGTTTTGAATTTATTTTAAGAAACTCAGGACAAATATAAATTTTATGTGCACCATTGCAATGCAAACAATTTTCAGATGTCGATATGAATGTATTAGATGTTTGGAATTTCTTATTTTTAAATGATTGGTGCTTTTCAGAAGTAGAGGAACCATCAGAAAAATTATTTTTTGGTAAGGATTGTATTTTAAGAAGCATATTAGCCTTATCCTTTAAAAAATTAATAAATTCATCTAAGGTCGGATATTCCCCTGTTTTTTTAAAGCTCTCCCATTCACGAAGAGTTATTGCATCTAACTTGGACTTAGTAAGATGTATGATCATAAAATCCCAACTCTCTATAGGCAATTTTAATATTTTTAATGATTTTAAATTATTTTGAATAATTCGTACCAATGCACGAATTTCAAAAGACGATTCTTGTGTAATTGTTTTTACATTAAGTATTTTATCGAAATGATTTTGTGCTAAAATTTCCTTATTTTCAAAATTTTCGCACAATGTATTCCATGCTTCCTCATAATTATCTGAACTTGTTTCAATATTATCCAGCAATTCTAAAGCGATTCCCGTTAAAGAAGTTTTTAGATAATGTAATTTTTGAAGATTTGTCATACGCTCGTTGTTATGAACTAAACTCGAAAAAAGATCACGAAATGATAAAAAATTATCAAAATCCCCATTAAATTGAGGTAAACGTATCTCAGGAAATTTGACTGATTGGGAAGCATTAATGTCAAACTCCTTCGAAATGGTATCACTTTTGTTAACAACTTCCAAAATACTAGAATTTAAAATTGTAGTTTTGGAAGCATTTTTTATTAATACATCTGCTTGAGCAATAGCTTCATAATATTGATTTTCAAATAATTCCCTTTCGGAATTTTCAATATCATAATTTTCATTTGAATCTATTAGAAGATCAATTTCTTCTTGAATACTGTTAAATTGTTCAAAAACGACATTTAAATTTAAAAGTCGCGTTTTTAGTTGTGATAAATCATTTTCTGACAATTCGATTGTGTCAATTTCAGAAGCATTAAATTTTATTAAAAAATTTATGAATCGCGTTAATTCACCTTTTTTAACTCCACGTTTTCCCTTTAATACCTTTAATTTTTCGGCATTACTCATATTTAATTTAATTTAATGTAAGTGGTACAAATAATAAGCAATATCAAATTAAAAACTATTTTGGTGCTCACATGGAAAATATTCGATGAACTGACGACTGTTGAATCTTGAAGAATTGTTTTCTGGACTAGCAGTAACAAATCCTCTTCTGGACATGCAGATTGGCTTGTTTATTGATGATGAACCATATAATCTTTATCCAAATCCGGTTCGAAGGACCAAATGTTGCGAGTGGGTCTTTACACCGTAGTATAGGTCAAAAACACTCTTTAAAAAATTACTGATGGATTATAGGATAAAGATTATTTTGTAAAAGAAAATAATTGTTATTTTCTAAAATAAGTGTATTTTGTACAAACTATTGAGTTATTATGACATTTTATATATCTTTTTTTTTAAGATAACTAGATTATTATAACAAACAACAAAACTTATCGCAAATTACCAACAAACAATAAAATAACCATTTTCGGCGGAAACACACTTCCTTTTGAAGAAGGATATAAGTAAACAACAATTAAAAAGAGGTATGTTAGTATCGCTACCAATTACTCCATTGTAAAATTAAATTTATACACTGCACTTCAATAAAATTTATGACAACAATAAAACAATAAACACGTTTCAATATCATTTAAGCAAATAAAAAGCAAAAAATGGAGTGCACATCAAATAATTTAGAGAAGCATAAAAGAATGTTTTAGCAAGGTAAAATTTAAAAATGTTTTTACTAAAATACATTTTCAAAAATTTTAATTGTATATATAAAAAAAGAAAGTAAATTATAAATTTATAATAATTTTGCAGATTAAAAAGTTTTTTCTGTTAAAAATAGTTTTGATAGTTTGACATGATACATATATCAAAATATGTGGAAATTCGCTTGAGTTAATTCCGACTTTTCAGAGTAGGCAGTAGGAGTACTTTAAATGAAAATTTGATTAAGCATTAAAAATTTATTATTTCAGTTTTTTATTATACTTAGTAGTAGTTAATAATATTTATATTAAAAAATATTGATAACTTTAAAAATTATTAAATAAAAATGAAAGAAGAAAAATTTCAAAAAGTTTATCTATTATTTGTACTTCGCGGCTTAATGTCGGGTCAATAATTGCCGTCCCTTCAACGACCGTTAGATGGAGCCACTATATTAAGTTAGAATTAAAATCGAGCAAGTTTCCTCCAAAGGCTAGGTAATTTAATCTTTTACTGCAGATCGAGCTGTTTTAATCTTTCATATTAATTTAATGCTTTATTATTTTAACAATACTGTTAAAAAATCGTAGAAAATTGTTCTAAAAAAATCGGGTTGTCTCGTTAATTATTAATTACACTGTGTATGTTTTGTCAATGTTATCTTATTTAAACCAACATTAAATTGCATTTTATTTTTAAAAATTACTGGAAAGCTATTGACATTTAAAGATCTAAAAACTTAAAAAGTTTCTAAAATGAAACATTATTTTGTAATAATAAAACAAAACTTTATAAAAGGGGCTTCGAAGGGAAATTTAAAATTCCAAAGGATTCAGACTGCAAGCATAGTTCTACTATAAATTTGAGATTTAAATTCAGTCTACCAAAGAAGAATATTCTATTCACAAAAGGAATTTTTTTTCTTCACAACTATAATTAATTTAAGGCAAGATTTTCCTAAAGTACGACATGTCCTTACATGAACTAATAACCGGACGTCATAAACGGGTTAGATGCTATATGTCAGTTTTTAGGGAGGTTATGCCATATAGAGCTCACTCGCTTCGTTATCGGAAGTGACCTATTTTCTTAGCGGAAAAAATTAATTTGAATTGCCAATTAAATATTTTTAAATGAAAAGCTTAATTCGCAACAATTGGCGCCCAGTTTTATCTACTTTTTTAAAATAATTTATTTATAACCGTATCTAATCTTCAATATAAACTTTATCAGCTAGGTACTAGGCGCAAAATAACTTAATTGTTAATCTTATAACAATTTAAAAGCTTATGTCAACAGCAATGATTTATATTATCTATTTTGAACCAATGATTATTTAAATTATTATTGATAACGTTTTAAAATATATGTATTATGTCGAAATATTTTGCAAATATTACATGAATTTCAATATTTTTAAATGCTCCAAGAAATTATCGCACTACTTAATATTTTGTTAATATCTTCGTACTGCCCATTCAGCAATATCCAGAGTTGTCCAACTTTTTTCTGAAACAAATAATTATACTAGTAGACAGAGCGCCCAGAGCGGGCAAGGTAGACATCGTGTTAAAACCCCTAGACAAGACAGACTTTTGTGTTTGAGAACATTGCGAGAAGCCTATAGCAACAGCTTTTAAATGCTTATAATGTCTATGTAAGCTTTGAAACAGTGAGAAAAATACTTTCTGAGCAAAATTTAAGACCTCCGATTCCTGCAACAGGTCCAGCTTTGACTCCAGCTCATCGTTTACTTTTACTGTTAAAGCTGAATGGGAGGAAGAATTCTGGGAGGAAGTTTTATTTACGGATGAATCTAGATTTTGGCCAAATAACTGTGAACTGTTGTCTAAGAGCATTCAGACGTTGTGCGCTATATGCTCAATGTTATTTCAACCCAACCACTTTATTTGGAGGAGGATCGGTGATGGTATGGGGCGGTATATCTTTGACGGCTCGTACAGACTTGTTCAATGGTGGATATCTTAGAAGATTATGTTGGACGCTTTGCATCATATATAATGTAGCTCATTGTGGCTCGCACGAAGCCGAGATCTTTCATCTTATCCCAATTGAACATGTCGGGAATATGCTTGGTAGACGTTTAGGAGCTCTAAATCACCAACCAGATAATTTAGAAGATCTAGGACAAAGGCTTCAAGAAATTTGGTAACATCGACCAAAATGAAATAGCATCATCATTAGAAATATAGAGAGTCGATGTAGGAGTGTTATTCAATGTAGGCGTGGAAATACGCGATATTTTTGTTATTTTCAAAATAGTTATGAAATAAACCTTGCATTTTTTCAAACTATAGCCACGTTTAAAATTTAAAATTATTACCTATCCAATTACTGAGCTCTGTGAAAAATATAAAAAAAATGGGATTAAAATGAGAATAATTTTTTAAAGCTCTTTTTTTATTTTAAAAAACTATAATCAAAATCTTGCAAGGCACCATTTAAACAGAATGAATAGTGCAAAAGCTTTTGTCGATGCAAGACACATAGTAATATCGTTACTTTAGGATGCTAATTAAGCTTGCATTATTAAATAGTTAATTTTCTAGTAAGTACCTACCCCAAAGGTAGACAATAACCTGCCCCATAAAAATATTATTAAAAATAAAGCTAAACAAACGTCCTTTTAATTAATTTAAATTACTAATCATCAGTACCATCAATAATGTATTGATTTAATTAAAAATAATTACTTTTGTCATGCTTGAAGAAAGCCGAGTTGAAACTTGTAAAATGTACATACGTAATAAGCCTTTATAGCGAATAAAAACATGAACTATAATAACAAGTTGTAATTTGTAATAATAAATCAAAAAGTAAATGAAAAAGCTCTTGAAACAACAGAGTAAGCTTATTAACACTAGCTCATTAAGAGGCAAGAACTGAAATATGTAAACAACTTAATTATTGATGCTGTCAATCCTTGAGGTTATCTTATTAGCCAATCTTAAATTAAAATTAGGTTACCAAATTATATATTATATATGTGATATTTACAAAAATTAAATAAAAAATAAACTATTGTACTATTTTTTACTCGATTTTTTAAGAAACATGAAAGTGGTTGAAATTACACCTAACAAATTTTCATAAATAATTTATACTGTTTAGTGTTTTAAAATTACCCTTAGCTTGTACTATTTTCATTTTAATGAATGTTAATCCCATAGAAAACCTAAAATTAAAAATCATAATATAGTAATTTAAATTAAACGTTATAGCGTTTAGCCGTAAATTAATAATTAAAGAAATATGAAAACACTATTTTTTATTTAATTAGATAGTAGAATACTAAAATTAAAATACCAAGGTAAAACGTATACAAGACGAGAATGTATACATTCATGGTGTTGATTTATACATAACCCATTGTTTACAAAAATTAAGTTGTTCCCTAAAAAAACAACTCATTAATTAATGAAATACACTAAAACCATATTTGAGCAACTTTATAGTCTATTTTAGGACAGGCAATTGCACGAAACAAATCCATATTATTTATTCCAAGGCATCCTTGGGGACTCAGCCTGACATGTTTCCTATTCGTAAATAGCAAGGACACCAACAAACGCTATATACGTGACTAATTAATTGATTCTCTGGAATATGAGTTTTTGCTATGTACCCAAAATTTATATTTATAACCTTTTAACAAGAACAAAATAAATTCGTAAATAATAAATTTATTACCACTGATAATTACTCATAAAATTTATTTTATTATTAGAGTGCGTGCTATCGTAATAATATTTACCGAATAAAATTGAGATTCATTATTAAATTAATGTAAAGGACATGTTGTGAATAGATAATTTATTGTTAATGACAGCACGTTTTATATCCTTTAAAACTACATTTTAATTAATATACACAATATTATTGTTCACAAAATTGATAAATTATATTTACCTACCATCCAAAAGCAGAAATTTTGGTTGAAAAGTTATTTAATATTTTTCTTGGAAAGCGCTGGGAAAATAATTTTATGCAGCGAGGAAGAAAAGTGGTGTTTAGAGATTATATTTCCAACTTTTGAATATAATACAGAACAGGTAATAAATAATACGACGTTTTCCGCATCCCTTTTAACCCTTGTAGCAATAGGGTGCTTTAACACCCTTACAAAATGTTATTGACAGATTTATTTTGCACCGCCCTTTATATTAAAAAATTTTACGAAACACACAATTTACTAATTTAAACAGATATGTTGCTACTTTTTATCAATCTCAAAATTTTAGGAGTAATTACTTTTTTTTGTTAAAAATATTATAAATTTTATCACTTGATTTGTTTTGTATTTAAAATATTAATACCTACCTAAAAAGATAATGAAATTTTGTATTTACTACAGTATTAAAAATTTAATAACATCGGCATTACCTAAAAAAGTAGGGTTTGTTTTTTATTTACAGGGAAGCAAGGACAAATATCTGCTCCCCTATCGGTTTTAACTCTTTGCTCATACCACTAAATCACCCCTTGTTATGTTCAAAAAGCTCTAGTTTTATTGATTTTCGAAAAATGGGATAATTACTTTCAAATAAATTTTATTGTGTACAGTTACATTGGAAACTTTCAGGAAATAATTTATGATAAAATTCTTGGATTTTTTCAGATTAATTTTTTTATTTTGTCCCTTTATTACTAAGAACATCTATTTTGACAAAAAAAATATGAAAAACTACTATATAAAATAAATAATATTTATCAGTAATTTATTAATAATTATAATTGTGAGTATTTCGAGTTTTTTATATATTTTTTGTTTAAAATGTGATAACATTTAAAAGAATTTAGAAAGATAAATAAATAATTGAAGTTCCAGAAACTTAGTAGCTATCAAAAATGCATTTAAAAAGATTAATCTTAAATTTATTATATAACGTTTCATTGAAATTTTTAATTGGTGAAAAATAATATTCGATATTCAGGAACAATCTCGGGAGCAATTTAATGCTAATTAAGAATTCAAGAGAAAATTTCCGAAAATTCGGAGAAAGTACATAAAAATTTATTCATATAATTATAACGTTTCGATGTAGGATTGGAAGCGAATGGAAAATGACGAGGAAAATGATTTTTTAATACATTCTCAATATTACATGCAAACAATTAGCCGTTTATAAAAGGAGTACTTAAAATTCGAGCAAGTATAAAGTTTCTATATTTTTTTTATTTTTTTCGAACGATAGAACTTCTTTTTCTTTAAGAGCATCTTCCTAGACACCCGCGATAAATTTTCCGTTGGAGTTAATAACAAGGAATAGAAAATCCATCCCACTTTTCTGCAGTTTCTTTGCAAATTATGACCAAATAACTGATTGTTAATGCGAATTCCTAGAGGGAGCGCGAGTTTGGGAGGAAAAATTGTGAAAAATCATTAAATCGACCTTAGTTCTGCCCTCATAACTCCCTCGTTAGATTTTCAATTCTTTTTTCAGATTTATAATCTAAATTGATTAGGCTACATCTTGCCAGAGAGTTACCTTCTGCAACCTAGCACAAAATTAATTACAGGGTTCCAAAGTTAAGATACTTTTAGATCATTATATTTTTTTTTATACATTCTCCATTTTTTTTCCTTCTGGCAAAAATTAAAGAAATGACTTCTAAATCATCTACAAAAACAATTATACAAAAATGTTATTCGTACTAGCTTTTATGACTGCAGAACAAAACCCCAATATTTACCGTTTAGGAAATTGCTCTTAAGAAAATTTGATAAAATTATATCTCACTCTCACTTACGAGTGAGTCATATCTTATAGTGGGTAAGAGCGAAATGAAGAAAGTGATTTATAAAAGAAATGATGCTATGAACTAAACTTGTCAAATGTCGAAAACAATAGAGGGGGGGGGACATTTTGGTGGTATAGACCCCATTTTTTACATAATTCTTTTTTGTGCTAGCCCAAAAATACTCTTTGCTCTGAAATTTATTGACCTTATTTTTTGACAGCTTGTTCGATTTAGAAGTTATTTGAAACAATGTACGATGCTGCATTAAAAAAAATACTACAAACTTCATGGATATCCTGCTTGACCAATTTTAAGATAAAAACACAGAATAATAGAAAATCTTTTTACATGTGCCCATTTCAAAATGTTAAATGTTTATTAGATTTTCAAACGATTTTTATTGTTCCTATAAAATTTTGAAATGGGCTCTGGGCCCTTCTTTCATGAAACCCTCGATATTTTGTAATTGTAATTTTGGTATGTACAGAAGACTTGAAACGATTTTTTATGCTAACATTTACAGGTAAAAAACATACTACACTAAGTAATTTGCAAACTATTATGGACTTGTACTGTTATTGAAATCAATGTATTTTCAGGTTATACATTATTTAATATTTTAAATTCTATTAGAAACTTTATTTATCAAGAAAACGTTAGGTTATGAATTACCACAAAATCGAATACAAATTTGTATTAGTTTTTATTCAGGTATAATAATTTTATACAACTAAAAAATTATGTTTTTTTTTCACTTTTTTTAGTTCTCGTCAGTACTAGCCTATCAGGATGTTTTGTAATAATAAACTCCAAAATCTCGTCTATAATATATTGCATAACTTTCTTGAAGTCATTTGTCCAGGACTCATACTGTTCTTTGATTATTTTGGCATTTTTTTCGACATATATTCGCAACTACTATAGAACTAAAAATGATGGAAAGAGCAATCATTTTTTTACATTTTATTTAGTTTTCTCGTCATATTAGAGCACATTATTTAATAAACAATTAATTTGATGTAAAACCAAACTTGTAAATAGACAAAAATTTAAATAAGAGCGTTTTCAAAATGATTTTGCCCACCTTGTTATTCTGGCTTTACTAAAACAACGAATGAAAACAGATATGCTCCTTCGATGTATATTACAACCGAATTTTGTTTGAATCTTACATTTAAATGTAAGGTTAACCTCAATGTACTTTTACCTACACCATGTTTTGTCATTAATTATTATGAATAGCAGTGGTATTCGAAATTCGAACTTGATTAATAAATAGAAAAATGATGAAAAAATAACATGTATTATTTTGTGGTAACAAAACTCCTTAGTTTGATACAAAAAAGATGTACCTCTACTCTATAGTTTTATTCTATTATTCAAGAAATGAAGCTGTCTGTCTCGTTACACGCTCCTGATTTTTTAAATGTTTTCTTGAAAACTTAAAAAATTGAGTTTCCTTCATTTTGCAAAAAAGCCTTAAATTTTTAGGTAGAATGATTGAAGGTATATTATAAAAATTTTTAAATTCTTAATGATTGGAGTAGATTAGGATGCGAATTTATGAAACTTCTAGAAAATCAATCCATCATTGTCTTGAGTTGAAGGTAGAAATGGGCGCTAACCTTCAAGCGGTTGAATTTGCCTACCAACTTTTGTGGCAAAAATAGATAACTCCCAAATCTGCCATACCGTAAAAGATTTGTTTTATTTGGCGTTCAAATCTACTTCAACCTCCTTAATGATTACGAATTTCTAGACTTATATCTTATAGATGTACAGAAAAGAAAGTAAGAAATGAGTAATTGAGAATTGTAAAAATTGAAATAAAATAAATTATTGACAATTTTTCGTAAATTTACGGGCACGTAAAGAAATTTATTAATCTAAATAATATTTGTAGTTAATGAGTTGACGACAATAAAAAACAACCTCTTGACTAGTTTCTATAGTCATTAGTATCCTTCTCAGGTCTTTGGTTGTTACAATAGATCTCATTTAATCACATTTAATTAAAACAATGACAACTACTATCTTTCTCAAGCCTTACCTTTTAGTGATTAAAACCTTACTAATGCAGATGTTAGCATTTTATAAGAAATTATTGAAATATTAACTGATTTGATTTATTTATGAAATTCCTGATATTCAGAAAGAGATAGAGTGAATTTATATAATTTCTACGAATTAATATTAATATCAGGTTTTCATTTTTATTTAGAATATTATTTATGGATAAATAACAAACTAATCCAACAATAAATCGGCGGGAGACCGAATATTGATGCTAAAGGCACCACATTCTAAAAAATAAAAAATATTATTTTATTAGAAACATACTGTTCTTATCAATTTCGAGGCACTTCTATATTTTACTATGCTGTTTTAAGTCGAAAATTGAAACTCGATTTGGGGAAAACCTTTTAATGCGAAATATGAACATCCCATTTTTCTGGACACACTAATAATAAATGGCGCGCGCGAGTTTGGGAGTAATAATAATGATCTAGTTTCCTGTGAAAGATTTTAAATTTTTTTCTGTTTTGCAGTATAAAAATCTTTTGAAAAATCTAAATAAATCAGTCCATATGTTAATAAAAATAGGATAAAACCTGTGAACAATACTCATAACAGTCAATCTTTGCGAAAAATAATTAACAATTACCTACTAATTACTTTCTCAATTCTCAAAAGTAACTTTTAAAAAGTCTTGGGAAAGACCCAAGCACAAATTCTTGAAAAATATAAAGGCAGTGAACTATTGGATATTTTCCAAAAATAAAACAAAGAAACTTCCTACTAAATCTGGAAAATATTATTTCAGAAAATTCCAGTTGTTATTGCCTTGACGAAATCAGGGAAATAACTACTATAAATAGCTCCAAGTGAGCCAATTTGTTTTGATATTGAAAAATGCAATCTATTGAATTGTGAATTAAACAATACTTTCTACCTGAAATATATTCTAGTAATTTGTATTTGTAGTGTTACCAAAAAAAGATAAGGTGCTTGGATTTGTCCTATTAGAAATACTGACAAATTTCTTTTTGGGTGAATGACCACGAAAAATGTTGTTTGGTAATAAACAAAGATTAGAGTAGGAATGTATGTATGTAAAAATTGAGTGATAAAATAAGTAATAATTTAAGGTGAAGATTAGCATAAGCTGTAATGAGTTGGAAAGATAAGTGCTTTAATTGGTTACTAATAAGTTAATAAATAAAAAAAAAGGAACTTACCCTAACCGGTTCGCCAAAAAGCGGTCCACCGACAGCATCCAGGTCTACACTCTGGGAGGACATCTGAGCGCGGGCTTGCCGCTCCCGCTCCCGAAGGCGGTCCCTTTCCACGCTGCAACACAAAACGAAGAAGAAATCAACAAGTGCATTCACCAAGAGTCGCCGCAAAAGGCATTAACGCGCCAACAAAGGCATATAAACACACTTTATAGTAAATGCATGAAATGAAAACAAACAACTTGCACACGTTAGGACTAGATTTTCCCATGCCCGATGTCGACAGCAATTAACGTGCACCTTAACTACATTTATGGCTCTCAACTCTCAAGTAAATAACTTAAATCATTAATTTATTGTTTCGTTTTATAAAGAGGAAATTATATCTCATAGCTACAACTTCTCTTCTTCTTTTCCTTTAAAAACTATAACACAAATGCGGAAAATCAAAGATTAATATATTATTACCATGAAATATAATAAAGAAATAAGTAGCCCACGACTATCTTTTAATTAAAACTAGGTTTCCTGCTTCACTTTTAAAATGATACCTTTTTTTGGGAAGACGTTACTGAATCGAAATATTGTACCTGTTTCGTTCGAAACATGCCTGCCGTCGTATTATAAATCGAGGCGTTAAGTTATCACACGCGTTACGGCCAAATTGTACGTTAATAGCAAGCGATGCAGCTTGGAATTGATCGATACCCCTTTTGCCGCTACACTTCGGAATCTTCCGAATCTTTAAATGCAATCCCGAAAAAATCATATAAGTTTTGTTCCAACAACGAGTTCTGACCTTGACTTCAAAATTTTAAATGGCAACCCCTAACATGCAATACCTCATTTTAAAGGAAATTAAAAGGACTTTAAATTGGTGTGAAAAATTTTGGAATCGGATCACCTCATCATAAGTTATAACAAAAAATGTCAGACCAGAACTACAATTTTGGGGTAAAATTTGTCCCCTATAAGTCTGTAAAAATTGATATAACATATTCGTCAGACGAAAATGGGATGATTTAATCAAACTTATCTTTATCCAAAAATGATTCGTTGAAGCGCAATCGAATGATAAAAACCTGCAAATTTTGTTATCTTTGAGTTTCAATAGGGCCTTAGCAAACTGTTTTTGAATAAAGATAATATGGGCTAAAAAATTCAATTTTGGTCTCAGGAATATGTTATACTAATTTACACCGATTTCTAGGGGGCAAATTTTACCCCAAAATTGTAGTTGTGGTCTGACATTCTTAGTTATAACTTGTGATGTGGTGATCCGATTTCAAAATTTTGCACACCAATTTAAAGTCCTTTTAATATCCTTTAAAATGAGCTATTGCGTGTTAGGTGTTGCCATTTAAAATTTTGAAGACGAGGTGGCTATGACAAAACTAGAGACATCTAGCGGTTTTTTTTATATGTAATTAAATTTGGATAAAATGTTGCAGTTGAATGGGGTCTAAACGTCTTCGAGACATAAAATTAATTCTGGAAAGTATCACAATACTTGGTTTTGAATACAATTTAACCAAAACTTAACCTATAGTAACAATTTTATCCATTGTTGAATTTTAAGGCTTTCGATAATGTCGAAAGAAACAACTCAAAAAAACACTTTCATGGAGAAAAATTATTTTAAATTATGTAAATTTGGCAATAAAAACATCATCAGGACATATTTTAAAATTTACTTCATTTTAGCCAAAACTATTAAGAGAATTTGCCTTGATCCCTATCAGTTGTTGAGCAGTGTATAATACAATAAATAAATAATACAATGACATTCAAAGAAAAATTGAAATTAAAATTGAGGGATTAGGGATTATTGTCCTAAAATATTTATAAATGAGATTTTAAGCACAACCGACGTTTTTGAAACAGGTAAAGATACTAAGAAAAGGATTTGCAATTAGCTATTTATTGGTTTTGATAAATCTATTGTATTCAATTTATGGGAATTTACTTTTTGTTCATAGTTCAAAGTTTAAAACAAGTTTAGAAAATAAATATGTTCATAAAGTTCTTTAATTTTATTCGGGATATACGAGAGGATATACCAGGATGTTATGGATGTTCAGGGATATACAGGATGTATCATAATATTTGGGCGATATTTTAGGATATACTTCTTTAAAGGATATAGGTGTACATCATTTTCTCTCGTGGTATGCCCCTCGATTTTATTTAAATAAGAAAAACTTTATCTGAATTGAAAAAACTACTAAAACATAATCTAAATAATACAAATATCTTAATAAAATTGTAAGTAGATTTTGAAATATTATTTTTGAACCTTTTAAGGGCTTTTTTGCAAATAACTCTATTTTTAATCAAAGATGTTCAAAACGTAGTTTTTATTACGATTATTTTAAAGTTGGAGTAAATTTGGACGCTAATTATTTCTGAAAAATCAATCCATCCTTGCTTAAGCTTAGGGCATAAATGGACGCTAATTAAGAGTAGGTAGTAGGTAGAAGACCTACATATCTATCATTATATTCTGTTAGCGTCCAAATATGCCTACCCTTTTTTGTGGTGAAAATGGTCAGCGCATAAATATGCCCTATCATAAAAGATTTATTTTATTTGGCGTCAAAATGTACTCGAACCTATTTTGCTATTCTATAATTTGGGTCCAATCAATTTGCCTATGCTTCTTTTTAAATTTCTAGTATGAAAAAATAAAAATATAAAACACGCAGATCATATATATTTTTTTCTATTTTGCGTCTACAAGAATAGTACCTATATTAAAAAACTCGTTTCATAAGTCGATAGTAGTACTTGTTCATTAAAATACACGCCGCTACGCGGCTCGCATTTTAGAACTAAACGCTAAAATAAGCGACTTATGAAACTCGTTTTTTAATATACTATTTATTTAAAATTACAAAGATTTTACTTCCTTATATTATTTTTTACTTTCTATGTTAATAAACGAAAATTTACCTAATGGACCCCTAAATTACAATTATTGTCTTTCATGTTTCTTCACTTACATTATTGAGCGTAAATTAAAAAAAATGTTTTTTATTATTATTCCAAAAATCAGTAGAGAATTTTGTATTTAGCTATACGAAAAATAAATTCTTATTTATGATACTACGAGTGCTGTTTTATCAATGGTTTATATAACGTGAAATTTCAGCAAGTATTTCAACAAATCTATTTTTGTATTTACTTTAATTTTTTTTGCGTTTTTTGACTTTTTGTCGATGTCGACTACGAATAGACTACTGCTAAAAATTGTCTACTGCGCACATTTAGTTATAACGCTTATTAATACCAAATATCGCATCAAATTTATAACGCTTAGGCGATCTGATATCACCTACGTTACCGGTTTATAATCTGGGCCCAGAACGGTTAGGTTTTCAACAAAAAATGGGTCCACACGTGAAATAATGTTAATAATTTTAAATTTATGTAACGTCATCATATAAAGCCCCCATGACGCATTTTTTTAATGGAAACCCATAAATTTTAAGTCGAGAAATTAAAAAGACGTCTAATCCTGTTAATCCATGTTGTTGAATTATCTCCACTCGTTGCGAAGATATTGTAAAAATTGAATGTTGATAGCTTGCTATTTTTGATTGGCCATATCTTAGGAACGAGAACAGATAAGGAGGTCACTGAAATTATGCATGGGTACACAAGTTTAGAAGTCCGTTGACACTATTTACTTAAAATTGTGGGTTTCCATTAAAAAAAATATCGTGATGAATATTCGATGATGTCACATGAATTTTAAATGACGGAAAATGTCCACAGTTACAAACAAAATTTGACGTGTCGAGCAGTTTTTTTCTGAAAATCGAACCGTTTCTAACTTCTTGAATTTATTCCATGTTACAGACGCACCCTGTATAATTAATGCAAGCCACTAACTATTGGTTTATTAATTGACTTTTCCCCGATTTTTTAATTTTTGTTTCATTATATAGACTTATAGACGAAGTTTGACTAAATCTTAATATGTAATTACTTTTTTTATATAGTAACTTTCATATGTAATATCACGTGTGGTCAAATTTGAGTCGAATATTTTTCACTGTCATTATCACGAATGTCATTTGGGGTTAAGTTTTAATTTTTAACCCCAAATGACATGAGCGGTAATATATGAAACATTTTAAACTTTTTTGTGCAAAATTTAACACCCAACTTCAAAGTTATTGAAATTTGATATTAACGTCATAAAATAATCGCTGATATTTTTGACGTTTTACTTGTCACAAAAAATAATCACTTGTGAGTTGAATAGTCAATAAAATTCACCGCAAAAACAATTTATCGCATTATACGCAAGATCATTGACAGAATCATAGCAGAAAAAACCTGAAACCACTTTTAGAATCTGTATTCGATTTTGAAAACATTGATGTATAACACTTTTTTATGGCCCGTCATTGGTGACCCTTAGAACTAAAAAATACTAATAAATTGATTTTTTGGTTAATTTAGTAAGTCAATAAATAGTGGCCAGCATTGTGTTATGCATCAATGTTTTCAAAATCTAATACAGATTCCAAAAGTGGTTTTAGTTTTTTCTGCTATGATTCATTAGTTTTCGTGGTAAATTTTATTGAAATTTCAATTAAAAAAATAGGCATTGTGTGATAAGCATACTCAATTTGCTATCAAATGAACTAGGTAACTTTTTTATGGCCCATCATTGGTGTCAGTAGAAGCAAAAATTGTCTAAAAATTAGTGTTTTTGGTTAACTAATAGCTATGAAGACGGCAAGAGTAGGCTAGTTGCATCGTGTGGTCATGGTTGCCACAGAAATTTCCGAGGAAATTTCAGTTGTCACCGAATTTACGCCTACTTCTGACGTCATTTTTTGGCGGAAAAAATTAATTTGAATCGCCAGCGCCACTACAATATAAAATGAAAAGGTTACGTAGAAATACATGTAAAAAACTGTGGCTGGAAATTTTATGGCCAACTTCTCGCCTGTTCCAGATTTATAACAAAAAAAATACAATTTAAGAACATATAAAAGCCTCCCCACCATATATGCTGTTTTTGGTAATTGATGAAATCGTGATATTAACTATTTTTAGACAACAAAACTATTTGCTTCTCAAAATGGCTCCCAATCCATTTTTTTAAATGTTTAAACAACGATTTTCAAAATGGCAACAAATGAGGTTTTTAAACATTGAATTAAGTATAATTAGTAACAAAGTATATTTGTACTATTTATTTCCCTAGCTGAAATTATAAGCAATTTAAGGTCATTACACAAGATCCTGTTAAACAATATAAGTATTCGTAATCGTTTTTTAATCCCATATACTAAACTTTAACGCTCGGCTTACTGCTACGTCTCTTTCGTAATTCGTAATACATATGTACGAAGAAATAAAACAGTGGGAGGTTGATTTGTTGAGAATAATTAACTTATTATAGCTAGAATAAATTACAATTAATTAATTTGCGTTATTGATTCATATACAATTCTCAATTCTCGTTTACGAATATCGTCAGTCTTTTCCATTTGCGTCATTCGTTCTAATACCTTTGTTGTAGTAGTAAATTCACAGTTTGAATAATCCGCACAATCGGTTAAATATCCAACAAAAACAACTCTGCGAGTTATTATTTACAAACATTTAAAAATTTCATTTGCAAAATAACTACTTTTAATTGGCACAAACAATAAAACCGTAATCGTTAATCATAAAATGAGATTGCTTTGAGTGCTACAATTTAAAATGTAATAAAAACGCAGTTTTCGATATTGTGGGTAATAAAATTAATGAGTATTGAAATTTTCTGATTTGTTGACATTTATAAGTGAAATATAATGTTATAAAATTAAATACCGCGTTATTGTTCTTCGTTATGATGTAACAAAACATTACTTGTGCGGAAAATCCAATTAAATTTTTAATAAACGAATAAATATAAAAAATGTCACCTTTTGTAAGTGTCGTTTAGTTCATTCCCAATTTTACATTATTTCTTTTAATTTAAAAACCGTATTTTTGGTACTAAACATACATAAAGTAGTATGCAAAACTAATCAAATATTAAAATTAGTCATATACAAACAATCCAATCATAATTTAAAGACATTTCCTTGACCTGCACAACAAATGAACGATGAATGGAATTTTTCATGTAAATTACTTGACACACAAAATCATAAATTATTATAACAATTTTTGGGATTATTATAGCGAAGAAAGTCTTTCAATAAAAATATTAAATTACCTTTTTGGGGCGGAAGTATTTCAAGAATTGGATGCAGAAAAATATCACCAAATCTATAAAAAGCAATGAGTAGATAAAAAAACGAAAGTGATAAAATTAGATTAGGTTAATTCTTCTGCTAAATTTAAGCTCAAGGACGTTCTAAACATTGAGAGTAAATATGAACTTTAAAAGAAGGACTAGTCCTGAGAAGTCAACAGTAGTTTAAATTGAATCGAGATAATTTCCCACCTCTTAACCTTCGAAATATAACACAAAGGTAAACCAGAGAAGGTAAAATATTCGGAAATTATTGTTTCACTCAAAACTTACTAGAATGTTAAACATTGATAAATCCCATAATGCCGCTTGTATCTTACAACTTTAAGTACAGCTCAGAATTTCGTCACAAAGAGAGATTTTTTGGTAATTTCTTCATTTCTTGCATCATCGGTTCCACCATAATAGCCAGAGAAAAAAGAAGGGAACGAGGGTACAAGGGAAAATATCGCAGTTCTCAATATATGGACTTGCAATGTCATACAAATTAAGATAGAAAATCTCTTCCGGAAGGTTTTTGGAAGACATTTTCTAAAACTTCGATTTCGAGTATTTAGAACAATTTAATGTCTTACTTTTTATAGAAACGACACATTAAAGTGTATAACAACAAGAAAGTCAAAGAAATTGTTAATCTGAGATGGGCTTTGAAAGTTTTCAAAATTCTCATTTTTCATTGCGAATTATAGCCATTTCTTAACATTTATTTTCGATTGTGTATTTGTTCATATTTTATAAAATCTGTTCCTTTACTAAAATTGATAATTTGGTAATTCATCAATTATAAGCTACATTTTATTTTATGTAGTCCTAAATTTATCATTCATAAAATTTATTCAATTGTCCACGGATATAAATAAAAGGTCCAAGTATGTACCTCCTATGGACACTGAAATGAACAATAGTTATGTGTGGACATAAGCTACTCCTTGAGGGTCATTAAACCTGTTATTTCACGCCGCACGCCAAAAATTAAAAAGCTTCAAATGTAATTTAGAACTGGCCCAAAACATGTTGAAGTTAATGATCTATACCAAACCATATCACTTGCATTTTAAAGGTTAATAATCGATAAATGCAATTTCAATTATAATTTCAATAACAATAATTCAAGTTAAGCTATATTGTTTCTTTAATTAACAAGTTATGTTAATTATAACCCACTCAATGTTATTTCATAAACTTGCTAAGCAAATCAATCAAATTATTCTGATAAACTAGGAATTATTATAAAAATAAAATAGAAATATCAAAAATTTTATTTCCCCGAAACTAAAAAATCCATTGGAAAAATTTTTCCTAGTACATACCCAGCGCATATTTTGATTTTTGGATCATTATATGCAAAACTAGTTCTTAGAGTCACAGGAAATTACTCTTCTACAAATTTTGAAATCGTCCATTAGCAATTATGAAACCATAACTACGAATTAATGTATTAGATATAATAAGCTTGATTAATTCTTTAATTAGGAACCCGCAAAATCAATCAATGCAACTTGTAAACTCTACAAGTGTTTCTAATTGCAAAACAACTACTTTAATATTTATAAGCGACAACAAACCTGGTATATTTACATAAAAATGAATTACTTCAAGAAGATAAACAAACGGAAATATTCAAGGAGTGCTTAAAACTGAAAGTGTTAACATTCCTGTGTAATTTTAAATGGGGTTTTATTCATGACTTTAATATTTCATTTGATTTAGGTTTTGAACTAATTGGTGATTGCTACAATAACTAAAATCGGTATTAAATAATGAAAACAAAGAAAAAGCATCCGTATTCACAATATTATACAATATAGAATGCTGGTTATTGAAATGATGTAAATAACCAATAAGAGGCAATAACTTCATGAAAAATGTAAACATCCGAAAAAAAGTATGGAAATTTTTAATTTTCCTACTCAAAGAAAACAAAATATGAAAATATTTTAATATTTTGTTGGGTACCCTTTGCTTGACATCTTTTGGGCATCGAATCTTCTAATTTACATAGTGAATCCATTTTATTTTTCTTTGTCCTATGATGAAATAATGTCTCAAAGATGTTCAATGGAGTTTCGATCTGGAAATTGTGACACTAACTTGGAAGAGTGCTTCTGATCGTTATCCTTCTGAAATCTTCTCTTCAGTGGTATAATCCATAACCAAAATGATCCATTTTGCCCTCTGCTTGCGTAATTGCCCCAGATCCAGAAAAACAACCTGATACCATAATGGACCCACCACCATGTTTAATGGTCAGCATTTAGTATCTTACTTCGTAATTTTGTTTAATGGGTCGCTGAACATACTTTCATCGTTCCAAAGGACGATATTCCACTTTTTCATGGTCAATGTCAAATGTGATTTTGCAAATTCCAGTCGGGCTTTTGTATATTTCTTGGAAATTATCGGGTTTTTTGCAACAACACATTCGTTTAAATCTACACCTATAAAGTGATTTCTGATGCTTATGGAAGTCAGCTGAATGTTGAATTCGTCCAAAGTCTTGATAATTTTATTCATCCTGTCGATGGTTTAGGAAGTCAGCTGAATGTTGAAGACCTGATAATTTTATTCATCATGGCGATGGTTTTCTGAGGTCTTCCCGATTCACGTGACATTTCGACACCACCACGTGAAGGGCATTTCGCTATAATTATTCACCTTTAGTAATATTTAATGATTTTCCAATTTCAATTTGTCTTTAACCACTTTGTTAAATGACAATTATTTTTTATTTAAAATCTTTAGAAAAATAACGTCTTTTAGTCTTTTTAATCAAATATTTTCTAACTTACTAATGTGACTGTTTTGAACAACTTATATAAAATAAAGCGAATAAAAATAAATTTCCATACTCTTTTTAAGCAAAAACTTGCATGTGAAAAAATTATAATTTATTGATCGCAATTTCAAGAAATAAAACCCAGAAATATCTTGTTTTTTATTGTAAATAAACACTTGGCGAAATAATTAAAATTTCCATACTTTTTTCCACCACTATCCTGGTTAATAATTAAAAATTTCGAGAAAAAATTTGGATGACTTTTTTTTATAATTTTTCCTATCAGAAATCACAACCTTGTTATTACAATTATTTAAAACAATTTTTTTAAATATTTATAAATTCTATTATGTTTATATTAAAAATTCTCACACAACACAAACTGTGATCTAAACCAAATCCTTAAAAAAACCAGATTATAGTTTTATTTTATGCGTTTTATACACTCATTGATATTGCGATATTTTTCAAATTCCTAATATTATTAAAAGAAGGTTAAACAAAAGGCATGTATCTGTTAGGTTATACTCCTCCCTTCATTTACATATCAGCTTCAGATTGCTCGTTTGGGAGTAAAATAAGCAAGTAACTACCAAGAATCAACAGTTTAATTCATTGATTTTGCTCGAACACAGAGCACTTAATGCATGCCCAGATTCCAGATACTGCCAAAAATGGTGTCTGCACAAAATATCAAAGAAAATAAATTATTTTATTATCTATTTTGGTTCATATTTTATGACTACTTTCAGTAATATGT
Organism: Stenus bimaculatus; assembly: GCA_963971135.1. Taxonomy (NCBI): domain Eukaryota; kingdom Metazoa; phylum Arthropoda; class Insecta; order Coleoptera; family Staphylinidae; genus Stenus; species Stenus bimaculatus. Next base: position 22,800,895 of record OZ020180.1, read on the forward strand.
GTCTGAAAATGCTTTTATGGTTAATTCGTAAAAGGTGCCAAGAATAGAGAAATCCATTGTTCCAGTTGTATTTGAAATTTAATTTTCCCTCAGTTCTTATGATATTTTGGACTTGGGATCAAGCCAATAGAATAGTTGGCATTTCTTTAATAGTTTACAATTCTAGTAGTTGCAACTTATATCGTATTCAATTAGTTTTTTTCTTATATTTAATTTTGCAATAAAATTTTCAGTTTTTAGAAAGTATATAAATTTTAAATATATCTACAGAACTTTCCTTAGAACCGTTGTGTCCCTTAAATTATCCTAAAAGACTAGGCAAAGTATTATGTAAAAAACATTATTTACATAAATTGCATAACTATTAAGATAAGAAAAATTGATATCGGTGAGTAATTTGACTATGAGTAACAAACACCTTAATTTTTACAAAACTAAAATCTAAATAGCAACCATCGTTCTCATACACCTCTATTTATCACAATATTATTAAAAGATTAAAGTTCAACTTTATATTTTTTTAACTTTAGAATATTAAAATTGAGATTCGAAATATTTTTATTTTCTAAAGTGGTATTTTCCGAGTGTTCTTTAAAGTTGTCTTTAATTTGTTAAACTCGATAAAGCTTAAAAAGCTGTTTCACACCTCGTGACCTTCATCAACACCCAGAACCAAGAAAAATATCAAATTTCATGTAACAGGGTTTCCGCTTCACATGAATGATAAATAATATATCCTTTGTAACTAATTAGTTATAATTTATAAAACTCTTTAGTTAAATTCAATTAAAAATGCGAACACTAATGAAATTCTATTTAATCACGATTTGTTAAAAAAAATTATAAAATGTGAAATATAATTATACAAAGAAAAACTAATAATTTACTAAATATCCATATTTTATTTTAAATATTTCTTGCAGATTTAAACAGTGGACTAAATTTTCTTGCATAAAAATTAAAATTAGAAAAATATTTCAATTATTCCTCCTGCAAATTAAGTTTTCTAGATACTGGACAAAGGAATATTAATTTTAATATACTAAATTGTATGATTACATTTATAATAAAAATCCAAATATATTAGAAAAATTAGTCCTATCTATAAAAATGCACGAAATTAAGATTTTAGGAAAATTGCACACCTACTTTACAAAATATACAGGGTGATTCAGACCACCCGTGCGACCCATTTATCTCGAGAACGCGTTATCGTACATGGCCGAAATAAAAATTTTTATTACCAAAGTGAACCTAAAGAATCCATTGATGAACTAATTTTTTTCCGGAACAACCCGGAACTATCCGGAACCGGAGGTAACTTTGATTTTTTAATTGGCAACATAGGTCAAGTTTGGTATGGATGAATAGGTCTTTCAAAAACAAATAACTTTTATTAAAATATTTTTTTAATATTTTTCATAGTTTAGAATTTATTCGAAAAACAAAAAAAATTGTTAAAAAAAGTAAATAAAAATTATTGCATATTTTGAAGAATTTTATAAATTTATAAACACTTTTTCTACAAATTCTAATGTTTTACCAACTTTAAATATCATACTTGTCCATATTTCATCAAAATTCTTGAAAATATGCAATAATTATTATTTACTTTTTTAACATTTTTTTTTGTTTTTCTAATAAAGTATGGAAAATATTAAAAAAGTATTGTAATCAAAGTTGTTTATTTTGAAAAGACCTATCAAACCACATCAAGCTCGACCTATGTTGCAATTTAAAAAATCAAAGTGATATCCGGTTCCGGATAGTTCCGGGTTGTTCCGGAAAAATATAAGTATGGTTTGATAGGTTTTTCTAAGAATAAACAACTTTTATAAAAATATTTTTTTAATATTTTCCATAGTTTAGAATTTATTCGAAAAACAAAAAAAAATTGTTAATAAAGGTAAATAAAAGTTATTGCATATTTTGAAGAATTTTATAAATTCTACAAATTCTAATATTTTACCAAGTTTAAATACTTGTCCATATTTAAACAAAATTCTTCAAAATATGCAATAATTATTATTTACTTTTTTTAACATTTTTTTTTGTTTTTCGAATAAATTCCAAACTATGGAAAATATTAAAAATATATTTTAATAAAAGTTATTTGTTTTTGAAAGACCTATCAAATCATACCAAACTCGACCTATGTTGCCTTTTAAAAATCAAAGTTACCTCCGGTTCCGGATAGTTCCGGAAAAAAATAAGTTCACCAATGGATTCTTTAGGTTTACTTTGGTAATTAAGTTTTTATTTTAGTGATGTGCGATAACGCATTCTCAAGATAACTGGGTGGCACGGGTGGTTTGAATCACCCTGTATATTTCGATTTTCTGAAACGCTAAAAATGCTAAAATAAGTTCGTGGAAACGTAACTTCTAAGGTATTTTCTTAAAAAAGCTATGAATCATGGTGGGGCCAATCTTGACACAAATAATAATATAAGTAAAATAGACAAAAATTTGTTGAAGTAGTTCCTAAACCTTCAAGTATATTTATTAATCGAATAAAGTTTTGAAAGAAAATCGATGAATAGTTGTCTATTTATAAAAAATGAGCTCAGTTCTGAATTCCTGACGAGTGGATGTTCAAGATTACATTAGGTTAAGTAACATTAGAGATTACAGTTAGTTGCTATTACGAATAGTCTTTTATTTTCGCCGGTTAATAACGTGCTAGCGTGACATCATTTAGTGAAACGTAGCTGAGAACGTCACTCTACTGTTCATGTATAGTGTGTGATGTGCTTCTCCTTTTTATATATTTTTAGCCTGGGAAAATCAACCAAGTTCGTGAGTAATACACCCGTCACCGTCATTCCAAACTAAAACAAACTCATTTCCTAAAGAAAAACCGACTTTTCCCGAACATAATTGTTTACGAAAAATAATCAACTAGGTGTATCATTTTTCTTAAAATAGAAATTTCAGGCTGAAACCAGCGACCTCACAACTCTTAATGAAAAAGTCGTGACTGTTACAAAAATGCATTTAATTGATTTGATTCGTTATGTTGAAATTATAAATCCCAATTGTGAATTTTTTATTTGTATGACTCAGACTTTAACCTTTACATCGATCTTAATTTAGGTTGGAAAATGCCCAGCACGATCACCTTACTTCAATATTTTGGAAGGCATGTATATTAATCGCATCCATAATCTTTCAGAACTAGAAAAGATTTCTAAAATTTAATTAAAAGTTATTTATCATGTTTCATAAATAAAAGTTTTCATATTTTGTTTTTTGCATGTATAATTTAATTTGAATTTTACGATTGTACAAGTTGGAATAACTGGTTGGTTTTAAGTTACTTTTATTTTAGAATTTAAGTAGGTGTTTAAATTAAGTTTTATTATTGTAGGAACGATTTTACAGCCCTTCAATTAAGTACTACCCATGTGGCTACCAGATGCTGTGGCTGAAACACCTGTCGGCAGAAACGTGCTACTCTAGATCTGGCTCTGATTGTGACAAGACCTTTAGATTTTTTTATTTTTAGATCCCTTTCTACCTAGGCACGTTCTTCTTGAAAAAAAAATAAGAAAACTGGTTGTAATGAAGTACTTAATTATTTTTATAAAAATTTAAGGTGTTGTTCGTGATATCGCGCGAACTCTAGTTGCTCTTAATAAAATCGGCGGCCATAAGGGCTAAACCATAGTATTCAATAAAACATCTGTGAAACTCGGCATCGGCATGGCGAGCGACGAGCCGGAAGAAGAAATCGATACTCGTTTCGTTTCGGTGTGTGTTTGTTTTCAGTTTTCACGCCCACTAGCATCGTATTATTGTTATTTATACGTCTCATCTCTTCGTTCAGATTTTTAAAGAAAGTTATTACGTCATAAACTTTTATATTTATTGGAGTTTTATTGAAAATGGGTTTTCAAGATGTATAATTATTTACTGCACTTCCCACATAAGGGCTCTAGCAATGGCTTCGTCTTATTTTCCTGGAATATCTTTAATAAAATACGATTTGTGTTTAAACTTTTCTTTTAACCTTTGGAAATTTACTAAAATGGTTGTTTGTACTTAACGTACATAACCCAATATAATAAACAATCAATAAAAGTCAATTTTATTTTATTACGATTCGCCAACACTTCCAACTCTTTGAAAGGCCATCTTTAGTATCCTAAATTACTTAATAAAAAAACGTAACCAAAATGTATTTAAATTGAATCTAAATAAACAAAAAACAAAGTACACTTAGTAAATTTAGAAGCTAATGATTATCATGAAATCGGGTGGGCTAAATTATATTTCGAAAGAACAAGATGGGTTATACATATTTTGAAAACTTTTCTAAATGCAAATTTGTTATTGTTGTTATTCGTCATTAGATAAAATTGCTATCTTTCGTTTTAGGTTATACAGGGTGTCCCATTTGACTTTGGACTGTATGAGTATCTTTGTTATTATTGGAGATAAAAACTCGGTTAAATGGACTAAGTAGTAGAGATTTTTTCGAATATTAATAATTCATTTACAAAAAAATTGAATATCGCATCGTTCCAAAATATGGCTATAACTTCGTTATTTTCGGTGGTATCAAACTTTTTTTTTGACTTAATACAGACAATTTTTGTGTACAATGCAGTAAAACAAATGAATATTTTTTTTTCACCAACGGATTGACCGGAAATGAACCAAACTTATTTTTTTCTTATGGCAGCCATATTCGGAATTAGTATATTTTTCTGAGTAATTTGATATATCATAAGTAATATTTTTAGAAAAATAGAAATAATTTTATTATACTAACCAAAAATGGTCTTGATTAGATTTAAACTGTCAATACATATGTGTTAAGATTTATTTTACATTTAATATTTTAAATAGTTACATTTATGTTATTGACGATTTACATATCTTAAAGTCCAATGTTAGTTTGTAAAATCAAATAATTTTTTTTTTTAAATATGACATATGGTATACCAAATTACTCAGGAAAAAATACTGATTCTGAATATGTGTAAATCCAATATGGCTGCCATAAGAAAAAAATAAGTTTGGTTCATTTCCGGTCAATCCGTTGCGAAAAAAAAAATATTCATTTGTTTTACTGCATTTTACACAAAAAATTTTCTGTATTATGTCAAAAAAAATTTTGGTACGGCAGAAAATAAAGAAGTTATAGACATATTTTAAAAATCGCATTTTCCTGTTTTTTCAAGATAGCGTTGAAACGATGCGATATTCAAATTTTTGTAAATTTATTATTAATATTCGAAAAAATCTCTACTACTTTGTCCATTTAACCGACTTTCTATCTCCAATAATAACAAAGATACCCATAGAGTTCAACGTCAAATGGGACACCCTGTATAATAATGACATTTTCTAGAACTTTCTCGACAGAGGTCGCGGCATGTACGGTTCAGGCGTGACTACTAAAACATTATACTTGACATTATACATAGCCCTGTATAAAATTGAAGATTTTGGAGAACACTTATATCCTTAACTTTTATCATAAAATTTGTAAAAAAAACAATATTTGGAACTTTTAAAAGGATTGGTGCGACTTTAATGGGACAAAAGTACGACAAAAGGCCGAATGGCAAAAGGTAGACATGGAACAAAAGGCCGACATGGAGAAAAGGCCGACGTGAACAAAAAGCCAAACGATAAAAGGTTAAAGGAGAAATGGCCGAACCATAAAAAGTCGACGCCATCAAAAGGCCGAACGCTAAATGGTTTTAACGCGGATAGAAAAAAAAACCGAATAATAAAAGTTAATGTGCACAAAATAAAATTGATATCAAATATTTATATATTTTATTTTCAAAAATTGTATGATATGATGACTTGGTACCTAATAAGGATAAACGATATATTATTTTGTCAAATATTCCATGATTTTCCAACAAACAGAAACTTCAAAATTTATTTAAAAAATGTACATCATTAAATTAAATTTGTTGATTGTGTTTCTGTTTTGAAAACAAACACTTTTTATTTGAAGCACGCATTACTTCTTATAATCCTTAGTTTCAGAAATAGTTTCATCTTTCAGGTTGGGCCAGGTCAGGTCAGGTTAAATTAGTTTGCATATAAGCATCTTTCTAGGTCTAAGTCGGCCTTTTATTGTTAGCCCATTTCTCCTTCAGCTTTCTTTTTGTCCGCGTCGGCCTTTTAATTCTCGACCTTTTCTTCATCAGCCTTTTATGGTTCGCCCTTTATCCCAGCCGGCCTTGTCTTTCGGCTCATGTGTTTCGGTTTTTTGGGATAGATCCCGTGTAAACTTTTCAGAAACAATAATGATAAAAAACTTATTTAAAACATTGTTCCTACTGAAAAGCTCTAAAAACTAATTAAAAATTCTTAATGATCAATTAAAATTAGCATAAGTGAATCCATTGAAACATAAATAAGATAGGAAAACTTTAACCGTTCCAAAATTTATACGAATTTCCTTTATTGAATTCATTTTAATTCAAAAGATAAGTACCCGAAGATAAATTGTTTCATCATCATTATTTTGAAAAAGAAGAAAGGGAATTGCCTACCAAAAGATTTATGACTTTCATCAATTGATTTTTCGAATGATTAATATTGAATAATTAAAACCATATTGCGACAGTTTTTAATTTACAAAAAGAAATATTCTTTACAATTTACAGATTTTTAGGCAGATTCTGGTCAAAATTAATGGCCTTTAATTATAAAGATAACTATGGAAATTGTCCATTACAACCCATATATCAAATTTAAATGTAAAAATCTTTAAACTTAAATGATTTGACCAGAATCTGGGTTTTAACCTTTGTTGGAGTGCATAGCTATAATTGTAACTTTTGTGATTTTAAATTGCTGATTGGCTTATTAGGCACAATACAAGGATTCCAATTAATAGAAGAGGAACCATCTAAATTCGGTCCGATATTTTTGGAAAGAACTCAAGTAAGCAGTATGCGATGCTGATGAGTGCTAATAAGTCCATGACTCTGCAGCTTGTGTAATTGTTGCTTGGTGTACCTTCATCATTAAATTGAAGACAGATCTAGGATCTACATAATTCCATCATATTCGTATATTTATTCTAAATATCGATCAGCATCTTCGATTGCATTTCTACCTATGTTTTTTTATTGACGAGTTCGGTCATTTGCTAACAAATAAAAACGAGCAGAGTCATCTAGTGTTGGTGTCGGACTACACAAGCCTTTATTGGGCATGTTATATGGATCTGGTTTTTTCTACTCAGTGGAAAAATCATTTTAGTTAAAAAAGGTCTTTAAATTTGTTATATGGATTGCAATGAACAATTTCCATGGCTACTTTAAATGCTTCCAATTACAGGCCTTTAAATGTGAATCTCTCTATTAACTACTACGTGTACAAAATCATTAATTAATTAATAATCGTTTGTAATGTGCCAATCTTTATTAATCGGCCATATTAACAAAATTGGGTGTTAAATAATTATTCTTTTCTATGATAAAACTGACTAGAAATTCCCAAAATTAAAAAAAAAATGTGGTGTTGCAGAATTTTATAACGAATAGTTTATTAACTAAATCTATCCGAGGTAAGGATCTGCTATTATGATATACCACATAGTAGATAACTGTAAGAGGTTATGTATCCAATTACAGAAATTTTGTGGTACCTAATAATTTAAAAACTATAACCCACCAAAATATCCAAAATGCCTTTTTTTAAACCTAGGCCCGAATTCCTCGAAGAGAAGACTTCCCTCCGAAATTTTCGCAATTTTGGGAAATTATAACTAAACTCTTGTGGTTTCTTCAAATTTCTTCAAAATAATTTTGGATTTATTTAAAACTTCGCGGAACTTCCAAAAATATCTTCATAAATTTTGCTATTATATTAGGTATTTCATCTCTGTCGTTCCTTTGGAGTTACATAAGTAAATTATCTGAAAATTAAAATTAAAGAAAAAATTTATATTTTGTAATTTTTAAAATCTTCTCCAAATTAATAGAGTTTGTTAAAATACATTTTTAAATCAATACTACCGACAGGGTGTTTACAAGTAATTCTCCAACCTAGTTATACAACCAAATGTACTAAGCCCAGGGTAACGCTTAAGGAAGTGCGGGTTAACTACATTCAGAGGTTAAATGATTTTGTGAAACATGTTCATAAACAAGTAAATTAATATTACTTTATGACTTATGGGTTGATTCTAGTCAAAATTAAAGGGCTTTAATTAGAAACATTTAAGGTAACCATAGAAATTGTTAATTACAACCCATATAACAAAATTTAAATGCCTTTAAACTTAAATGATTTGACCAGAATCTGGGGTATTAGACTTGGGTTTTATCTATAGACTTGAATTGGGGTTAATAAAAATTTTAAATTCAATACATTAAACGCAGAATTAGGATAATGGGTGAAGTGGATGTCTAGGGATAGTAGTGAAAATTTATAATCAAAGGCAAGGTCGGTGGTCCCCTAAAGGAACAAACCGTTCTCATGACACCTGCATCTGCCATCCATAAATTCAAAAGCCACATTTCTTGTTGACTTGTTGAAAATATATTTAAATCGGGTAATTACCTTCTTGAAATTAAGATTTCGAATTTTAATTACACAGATTATATAAATTAGGAATTTATTTTAATGCTATAACACTAATTTTAGGTATGTATATTACAAATTTGGTACTTCTTAGAATCTACTTTTAAACCAGTAATACAAAAATCTGTACGCCACCTCCAAGGTCGTTACGCTATTATCAATACCATTCAGGCTTAAATGTAGGTAAGGATTTTGCTTTCAACAATTGAATAGGCAGAAGTAGTTAAAAATTGAAATGAAAACCGCAAGAAAGTTGAGTATCTAATTTTACAAAATTCAAGTACGTGCGGACAAGTGTTTGTCCTTGTAAAAATTCTTTTAAAATTCTTATAAAGATTGTTTAATTTGTGATATCGGCCAAGGTTTAATATTGTAAATTCTGAATATCACCGTAGACTTTATTTAGCATAAATGATGTTATTAAAGCGCCTGAAGGTCAATAAAATTGTGAGTTGATATACGCGTGTATATCGCATAAAATCGATAAGTTGTTGTCAACTTTCACGTGGTAGAATCCCAAGAGGAATAGAAAATAATTTCACATTTAATTCAATCGTTTCTTGTGTTACTTCCGTTAAATCTATTTCGGTGCACCTGGCAAAAAGGTATTCGCTTTGGAAGTTAGCCCTCTAGACATGAGGGTAGGTAGACGTTTTCTTCTCTCTTTCTCTCGCTCACATTCTTAATAATTGGTACAGAAAGTGTCTCTTTATCCCGTCAAAGCCCTCTTGCTCTCGCACAGAGATTTCGTTATTTATCCTGCTCGGTCTACGGCTACGGTCCTCAACTCCATAGACTACAGCAGACAGGACGTTGACATGAATTGCTTCGCCATCGTAAACACGGCACGCATCATTATGATCAAATTTGCTTTAAAAAATCTGAACTGAACAAGTTGGCCGCAATACTTAAACTTAAAATAAAGACGGAAAAGACTTGACAAATAAGAAATACGCCGCAACACAAAAACCCAAAGTGCTATTTTTAAATGAGGCAATGACATTTCACTAAAAACGTTCTAAATGGCGCATATTAGTCCCTTGGACTACTTCTATTTTTAACCGCATACCGAAATGATTTGTTTATAAAAACAAGCACTTAAAAACAAATTTTGTTTCTGCACTTTTAAAACCCGATCGTAAAGTTCGTAATAATTCTTAATGAATTGCTGATACGAACTGCATACACATAATACTTTGTAGTGAATTTATGAGCTCGATTCTGGCCATTTCCTGGGAGTCTGCATGGAAATGAACATCTGTAATAATCGAGGAAATTGGATTTAATAAATTTTATGAATTTTCCGCTTTTGTGTATTAAACAATATTTTTAATTCCCTTTTAATAAAGGCATTGAAATAATAAATTCATACTGTTTCCAAACAAAAAGGTACTTTTCGAAAAACTCAATTTTAAAATGAAATGATCAACAATTGATATATTTATATCCACGAACAATTTTGAACTCAATAAAATAAAGATTTGACAGAATGTTATTCAAATATCTTGAATTGAGATAAATTAGATACATTGACATTTAATGGTCCAACATTTATACATATAAAAAGAGTGATTAAAAAGTCAAAGGCATGAATAACGATGTGTAGTGGGTCAACCCCAATATTTTTATATTTTTTGCTACTGGCATATTTATCCAATATTTCCTAATGTATTGTTATCAAGGGTAATCCTAATAAAGGTTTACCCGAGGGGTGGTTCACCTATCGAAGTAGGTGTACATTTTTTAAAAAGTACTTCGAAATACATTAAAAGTACTCGAAATACATTGCCGAAGTACTCAAAGTACATCGGAAATACTCGCTTCAAGTCGTGAGCAAATTCGAGTTTGTTTTGCATTCAACGAGTACTTTGTTGGGAATTCAATGTACAAATGACGAGTTGATAACAGTGGTCTTGAAATTGGTATAAACCAGACTCTTTTTTTATTCAAAGATTTCAATAATTTATCCAACGATAATGATGTGGAAGACAATCATGACGAAAATGTAAACTTATTTCAAAGCATCTCACAAAACAGTGCAGACGTTATTGATATTTCTGAGAATATTCCCGAGGATATTCCAGAAGTAGTTAAAGATTTAGACGAAGATTTGAAATATGTTTTGCCTAATTTTTGAGAAACAAATTCTTTACAAAAAATTAATTTATCGGAAGAGTTAATAGAAAATCCGAGAGAAAATCAAGAGTTTTTTTGATAAAAGCCCTTACACCAAAATAATAACAATAAAATAATTATTATTAAAAAATCAACTCTGTGCTGAATATTAGACAATAAGAACCCTAAATTAATTGCGATCGACTTTTAAAAGTACAACAAGGTGCAATAAACCGCAATGTTCTTCACACTAATAAGAGTAAGGTAACACAAAAGTTAAAAAAAAATCTATATAGGAGATTGGTGTGCTTTTGGAGAAAGTAGAAATTCTAACAACTTTTATGTTAGCTAAATACTAGCTTTTTCTTATTTAAATGGTAAAACCTCGGGTAAAACGACCAAAGTAATTGCGACACTTTTTTGGTAATATAAAATTTAAAAATACCAAAATCAAAACCAAAATCATGATTTTAAAGCTATTGATATATAAGTACAATATGTAAAGAAAATATTATTATTAATGAGAAAGGTGATATAAGTATAGATGAAAATACTTTCAAAAACATAGAAATGATAAATAAAAAAATCAACAAAAAAGTTTCAAAAAAAGCCAAGAAAAAAACTTAGAAAAAAGCAGCAAAAAAAAAACGAAAAACTATGATATCTTCGTCTGAAGAAAGTGACGAGAAAAGTTGGTTTGAAAATGAAGATGACGAAGACGAGATAAGTAGTGTTGAAGAAATGGATGAGGATTCTGACTCGGATATTGACTTGCAATTAGAACGCTACTATGCGATTTACTATAAACAAGAGTAAAGCAGCACCTGCGCTTGGTTTCTTGGTCGATTTATTAAAAAAATTACCAAAAATCTTGTTCAAGTAAAATTTTTATCTAGAGATCTAGATAGATTTGTGTGGCCAAGGGATAATGATATTCAGAAATTTATTATGTGTATTATACTTTATTTACATAAAATGTTTTATTTTTTTAAAGTTCTAAAAACTACTTTTACTATAATATTGATTATTTTATTGTGTTCTTAAAATGTTTTGATATATTTTTTTAAGTTTTTATATTTCGATATTTTTTTTGTAAATGAATGAGTTTTTGCTCTTTTTCTATTTCTTTATAAAAATTACCTAAATACAAAATTTTTCTTACAAAAATATGTCGTGATTAAAACAAAAATAAGATCCACAGTACATTCGCAGTATCTTAGAAGTACCCGAAGTATATCCGAAGTATTTCCGAAGTACTTCTGAAGTATATAAGGTAAGTTCGAAGTACCCGAAGTACATTAAAAATACTAATGTACTTCGGGTAAAACCGAAGTAGGTGTACATATTTTGGGTAGTGAACCACCCCTCGGGTTTACCAATTTTCACCTTCCAAAACCGAGAGGAATTCTGGAAGGACCCGGAATGACAAGAGTTGAAGTGTAGAATTAGCGTTTAGAGTTACAGATTAGAATTTAAGTTTAGTTTTGGAGTTTAGAGCAACAGTTTAATTTTAGAGCTCAAGATGGACGATGGTCCATTAGAGTTCCAGTTGTCATTTTGTAAGAAACAAATAAAGGGGTAAATTGAAAATCTTGGCCATTTTTTATTTAAAAAAGAACTGCAACTCCTAGAGTGGGGAGTAGGGGAAGCAGTAAGTGTTGTGCTTCAAGTTTTCACGCGATCACAACAGTAGTGGTTGATAAATGTGGGGTGGGTAGCAAACCATGTTTTGCGCGAAGAGTCGGAGGAAAGAAGAGGTGGCGCGTTATCCAATGTTGATAAAAGTGTTTTTAAAATATGTAGGAGATCCCAGTTTTCAAGATGTTGGAATATATCAAACTTTTGTCTCCAAAATTTTAAGAACGGTTCATGAGTATAGCACGAGCTACTTGTAATTCTGATAAATGGTTTACAAGCGTGGGCCCTTCATGATTCTGTTCTGTTCATCATTCTAGGATATAGTCAAACCAAGAGATTTTTAAGGTAGCTAGTGATAATTTTGGTAATAACAAGCATTACTTTTAGGAGATGTAGGATAGGACCGTGGCTAAAGCTACCATTTAAAAACCCAAATATACCGCAGGAGCAATCATACAACAGCCAAATTACAAAAGAGAGGATAATAATTGAAAGACATTTAATCAAGTATTTCAAAGGTTTCCAAGTTTACAATAGAAGTTACGGTGTCTATAGAAATAGTTCCAGGACTTATCATCTTCAGCTTCATTTTGTACAGAGTATCAAAATTTTTAAAGACGAACTAGATTCAATAGAACTTCCACTATCAGATATTCCGCATCTTGAACAGTAAGAAGTCGAAAATCTAGAAGTTGTGGTCAACAAAAACGAAATATAAGCACAAATTTTAGTTTAAGATTCAAAGTAAATAAGAGCATCTACTCAATTTAAAGGAGCATGTACAGTTGTTCTCAGCTGGAAGTAGGACAAAAGTAATCACGATCGCATATTCTTTGTCCTACTTCCAGCTGGGAGAAACTTTACTTCTCCAAGCTTTCTCGCTTTTATTCATACGAAATTGAGAATTAACTCGCAGTTTATCCTCATGCTCATAAGTAAATTCTTCAGAATATAAGCTCATATTTAGTCATATGACTCATTGTAATGAGTCTATAGACCCTTCATGAGTTATAAACCTTTTGGTTAATGAAGCAATGAAATGGTCAATATACGTAACGAATATTGATCTTCAAATCCATCATAGATTGATAGATTATCTATCAAATGGAATTTCTATTTCCGTTTTCTGCACACAGGTGGGTGGAATTAAATATTATATTAGACTATTCCCGGAAACATTTTTTTGGTTTCCATCGTTTCAATAGAACAAAAATGGGCTCAATACATTTTTTGAATAATATTAAATGGAAGTTTTTTGAAAAGGGGTAGGCTTTACTTTGGGTATAAAAATCGTGATAAGTCGTGAATTCCAAAATTCCTTTCAGATTTTCAATTTATTTCTGATTTATAAGCTAAATTAATTAGGCTACTATTTTACAACTATTTATATGCTGCAACTTTATGCAGAAATAATTAGAAGGACTTGGTCAGAATTTAGTGGTTTGACTTGGAGATCTATAAATCACCTTTAATGTCGGCTTGAGAATAACTAAATATTTGGTGTATTTTTGATCAGGGTGTCTAACAACTTTATAATGCGAAATTCCCTAACATTTCCAGGTATTCCAGACAACGTTTTTTTAATTTCCAGATTGATGTTTTATCCAATATGTGTTATAGAAAAGAAAAAAGAATATTTTTGAAATTATTACGAATAATAACACCTTTTTTAATCTGACGAGGTTCAACAAGAAAAAAATGTTTGGTAGCTTAACATTTAAAAATTTTCAAACTAACCCAACCTAACCTAGAATGTATATGAACACGCCGCGGTTGGCGCATCGGTGATAAAATCATAAGAAAAAAATAATCGTAATATTAAGAAAAATTTTAAATTTCCGGGTTTAAAAAAAATTCACTGACACTTCCCTGATTTTTCCAAAATTTTCAAAATCTCTGACAAATCCAGGTTTTCCCTGTTTTCCTGTTGTTGTTCTTATTTATGAAAACTATAAAAAACTAACGATTTGTGAAATTAATGCATACAGAACATGGAAAATGGCAAAATGTAAAAATACAAATAATGAAGAAAATTGAAACTACTTTTGCAAATACTTTAATTTATTCGTTGCAGTAATGAGGTATTTCTTTTATTGACATTAAAAGTAGTTCGAACACTTTCCGTGACTAAATTTTCTTTTATTTGTTAATAAAATGCTGGAATGTGAGATAAATTTCTCTTTATTTTATTTACAAGAAATACGAGTTACTACAACTGTTTTATAAAACAAAATAAAAATCCACCTCTAGTTACAAATATTTTAAAAATTAAAAAACTAAAATTAACTCCTAAAAAAATGAATTCACTCTCACTCATGAATAAGCGAGATAGAAAAGGTGGTATATAAAAGAAATGGACTAAGCTACACATTTCACACAATTTCTCTTAACTCTTGATTTCCTAAAATAATAAATATAACTTGTATAACTATGAAATATACATATTTAAAGTGAGTTAGAAAATATGGAGTGTAAAATAACAATAATTTAATAAAAGCTGGGAATGTAAAGCGTGATTGGACTGTTCTGCACGGATTCGTGCAATGCAATACTTTTATTTATTTTTATTGGCTAATTTGGTAGATAATGCAGTTTAATTTACGTTTATTTTGAAGCGTGCCAGAGTATTGATTTCACATTTAAAAACGCGGCTTTTCGTATTAATTTTTATTTACTAGAATTCACCAACTATTTAACACATTTATCAATTTATCTAGATAACCATGAATGTTTTTTGCTCATATGTTTGTTAACAATTCAAATTTCCTACCGGAATAAAAATTAATGGATTTCATTTTAAAATTTTTAATGCATTTAGAATACATGTATTTTTAACCTAAACATTTTATAAACAAATCCGTGTTGTTTTCATGATATACAGGGTGTCCCATTTAACATTGGACTGTATGGGTGTCTTTATTATTGGAGATAGAAAGTCGGTTAAATGGACAAAGTAGTACAGCTTTTTCGAATATTAATAATTCATTTACAAATAATTTGAATATCACGTCGTTCCAACGCTATCTTAAAAAAACAAGACAATGCGATTTTTAAAATATGGCTATAACTTCTTTATTTTCTGTGGTACCAAAAAGTTTTTTGACATAATACAGACAATATTTTGTGTACAATGTAGTAAAACAAATGAATA
This sequence comes from Stenus bimaculatus, assembly GCA_963971135.1. Taxonomy (NCBI): domain Eukaryota; kingdom Metazoa; phylum Arthropoda; class Insecta; order Coleoptera; family Staphylinidae; genus Stenus; species Stenus bimaculatus. Next base: position 22,816,363 of record OZ020180.1, read on the forward strand.
TTTTTTTTCGCTAACGGAATGACCGGAAATGAACCAAACTTATTTTTTCTTATGGCAGTCATATTGGATTTACACATATTCGGAATCAGTATTTTTTTCTGAGTAATTTGGTATACCATATGTCATATTTAAAAAAAATAAAATTATTTGATTTTACAAACTAACATTGGACTTTAAGAGATGTAAATTGTCAATAACATAAATGTAACTATTTAAAATATTAAATGTAAAATAAATCTTAACACATATGTATATATTGACAGTTTACATCTAATCAAGGCCATTTTTGGTTAGTAAAATAAAATTATTTCTATTTTTCTTAAAATATTACATATGATATATCAAATTACTCAGAAAAATACACTAATTCCGAATATGTGTAAATCCAATATGGCTGCCATAAGAAAAAAATAAGTTTGGTTAATTTCCGGTCAATCCGTTGGCGAAAAAAATATTCATTTGTTTTACTGCATTGTAAACAAAAAATTGTCTGTATCAAGTCCAAAAATTTTGTGGTACCACCGAAAATAACGAAGTTATAGCCATATTTTGAAAATCGCATTTTCTTGTTTTTTCAAGATAGCGTTGGAACGATGCGATATTCAAATGTTTTGTAAATGAATTATTAATATTCGAAAAAATCTCTACTTCTTTGTCCATTTAACCGACTTTCTATCTCCAATAATAACAAAGATACCCATACAGTCCAACGTCAAATGGGACACAAATCAAGTGCTTCTTCGAGAAATTTGGGCGTTGGGCGTTTTATTTTGAAAATTGGATGAAAATATTTTGATTACAAATATTTCTCTACCTAACTTTTTTTTCTATTTCAATGATTAATAATTTAATTTTGATATTCCAGTTACTGTTATTGAACTTTTTCTGTGCAAGTGAATGAATTCAAATACAATTTAATATTACTAATAATAAATTATCCAATAAATAGAACAATAGTTAAAAATTATGCATTAATAAGCATTTTTAAATAGTAATTGTGAAAATTCAGGAGTAGAAAACCAGTAAACATAATTCGAAGGACGCGGTCGTAAGGTATTTGACCTGATAGCGGGTGTCAAAACACCTAGATAAAAAAATGATTGGAAAAAGTTTTTTTTGATAAAATGCCAAGATCGGAAGCGAAACCTTTATTATTTATTACATCCAACAAGTTAACTAATTTTGAAAAAAAAAATCGAAACTAAAAACAAGCAATTTAAAAAAAATGGATATAAAATAATGCATTTTAAATACTACTTGTGTTAAAATAATAATTTTAAAACAATAGTTATTAATTGTCAAGTCCTGCAGTTGTACATTATTTAGGTAAAAGCATTGTTTGCAATAAACAAGGGAGCAAAGCACGCAAAGCTGCAGCTAGTAATAAATATGGAAATGCTGAAAATTCCTTTAATGCAAGAAAGTAGATTTTAATTTGCATAACTATTGTCTTAAGATTTTCAGCTTTGACTTTTTTGCGTACGTCTGAGGGCTCAACCTCATACATGCAAAAAAAAGAATTTACTTCAGTAGGAGTGAATTTATTGATTGACTGAGACCGGTCTACTAAATACACAGACGTCTGGTCTCTGCTCTCCAAACGCTAGTTGGCTTTTGTACAACCTTCGTTTAATGTCGGACCTGTGCTAAAAATATGTTTTACTAGCTTAATTATATAATTACCTTAATTGCATTTATTATTAATTCAATGATCATCATTTCAAAAGAAAGTAATTATATATCTCGTCTGGACAATAAACTAAACTCAAATTACCAAATTGGATGTTAATTTCTTAAAAAACAAATCAAAAAGTGATTTTAGATAAGGATCATAACATAATCTTTAAAACCTCTGTAAAGATTCAAAAAAATGTAGGAATTAAGAAAAAGAATTATCAATGGCTTCGTAAATTCCAGTGTACTCTGAATATTGACAGATCATGCGTATTAAAGATTGCACTTGGGATTACAGGAAACTATAAATTCCAAGGCTAAAACAATACGAATGGAGAAAATAAATAATCGAAGTAGTAATTGAAAACGTTTGAAGTATTTAATGGTAAAAGTTGTAAAAGATGTTAGCTCAAGTCTAAATTAGTCACTTTGATCAATTGTTGACTTTGCATTCACTTTGGCAACTCTTCACATTGCACATCTACGATTTTTTTAGTTTTCAAACTAAAATATTATAATTTACGCGTAAATTTGAAACTGAAATCACTGCTCCAGTTTATGAAATTGAGAAATGCCTTCATAAATCGCTATCTTTACCAATGATCTAATTTTCATGTAATCACTTACAATCTACTTAGTATTGGTCAATCTTCAAGCTGTACTTGTAAAAAATTTAACCTGAAATCAGTACAAACGTATTGAATACCTCTATTTATACTGTCCTGAGTAAATTCCAACTTCTAATGAGCAATAAAAGGAATTTTCGTATTTTTCAAGCAACCTTTAATACTTGTATGTCTATATGTGTGTTTGTTTAAACACGTCTCACACTGATAACTTCTAGATAATTTTCTGACCTTGTTTCTAAAATTATTTTAGTTTTTGTTTTTCGTTTCAATCTATAATTGAAAATATGATTAAATTAAAAATGGCGCCAAACATTTTCATCCTAATCTACAAACCTATCAAACATAAGCATCTTTCTGTAATTTATTGATAACAAAATCGAGATCAAAATCATAAAGGTATATCTTGTTTTTTTACAACACCATGTCAAAAATGATGGAAGAGTTATTTCAATTATTTTTAGATTTCAACGTAACATTATTTTCTTACAATTTTTATCTTGAAAATCAAAATACCTATTATTTTTTACTAAACTTCAAGGAACGATTGCCAATCACTGATTGAAGGTTTCCTTTTGTTCTTATAAATAGTATCAACACGTTTACTGCGAATTGAAAGTAGATTTGCACCAAGGGAAGAAACTTAAAAAAACTCACTTTTAAAAATTGTCAAAATTCAAAAATTTTCTAAATGTAATTGCTCTCAAAGTTAAATTTTCATCATGACATTAGCATTCATTGATCAATAATATTATGCATCATATATCATCTGGAATAAAAAGAAAGATAAAGACAAAAAATTAATGGGAGAATCTTTAATTAAACAAAAAAAAAACAGATTCTTATAGTAGGAACTAAGAAAAAGAATAGTAACAATTTTTAAGAAGGATCGAACTGGAATTATTACTTGTGTGAAGGTAGCAATATACATATACAGGGTGTCTCACTTTCTTTGCAGCAAACATTTTTTTAGATAGTAAATGTCATTCTGAACAAAAAATTCCTATGAACTATTATGTTTTTTCGACTCCTTAATAAGTTACAGCAATTTTAAAATTGATAAATTTTCATGATTTTTGTGGAACACCCTGTATAATATTCTTTCTAATTATATTTTTTATACTTAAATCAATTATTATTTGGATTATTTCTTTGCCAAATTGATTTTTTTGAACATTATTGACTGTATTTAAAATAATGGAACGACGAGGTTAAATTTCCCTAGCTAAAATTGTAAAATTTAGCATCTTATTGGCTATATACAAAATCCAAAGCATACTTGATTTAAATTAAAAAATTAAAATAAAATGAAATTTATACAGGGTATCCCACAAAATCATTAAAATTGCTGTAACTCTTTAAGGAGTCGAAAAAACATAATAGTTCATAGAAAAATTTTTGTTCAAAATGACATTTTCTATCTAAAAAAATTTTTGCTGGAAAAAAAAGTGAGCCACCCTGTATATATATTTTTTTAAATAAGTTATCGTTGAAATCTATTGCCAAGTTCACATAAGTAAATTACTCGTTAAGTAACAAAAATGTTATTTTTCACGAAAAAAATATGTCAGAACAATCAAATAAAAGACAAGGATTTTGGAATACAATTTTTATATACATAAATATATGCTAGTGCACTTTCTGCCCTTCTTTAAGAACAATAAAAATGTTTGTAAAATTAAATTGCAATCAGATTTTTAAAAAATATGTAATTTCTAAAGAATTTCTACATTAAGAAATAAATCAACGAGCTTACATATATTTTATATTGATAAACTAAACTGTCAAAAATTTAATTTAATTATGGTCAAGGATTATTTTGTACGAAAAATCATTCAAAATCCAAGGAGAAAAATATTGTTATGGGTTATATTAGTTAAGTGCAACCTCGAGTTGATTTATTTATGAATGCATTTTTATTCCGCAATTTTTAAAGGCACTACGCCGCGATAAATGGATAATGTTATCAGTCATTTACAAACCAATTAACATTTGTTCTGCAGCATTCAAGAAATTAGAATTCCAAACAATACAATGGAAATGGAAATAAAATGAATTTTTTAAATTTTAATTCAAAATTACCTATTTGCGAGCCTATTTGTAAACTCAGTTTAAATAAAAATGATAATAAATAATATTCTCGAACAGGTTGAATTTCTGAACAAATTGTAACAGAAAGGAATTCTTAAACATCAAAAATATGAAAACTGTAAAACGAATGATGATTTGGCCAAATACCGAATATTCTGCGAAAATTAGGTTACCAAGTTACAAAAATCTTTAATTATTAACTTTTAATGTGTTTAGATATTAAAACGATATTTTTACTTTTAATTTTTTTATAATGAACGTAAATTGGCCAGGAAATAAAAATTATTTAAATATCTACATTTGTTGTTTGAAAGAATAAAATAAAATAATTCGGTAAGTAAGGGAGTTTTATCGAAATTTTTGGAAGATTATTTCAACTTCAAATTCAACTAAATTTATGACAGTATGTGGGATCGTTAAATTTGAATTCCCATGATATACAATAGCAATAATAATTCAAAAAAGAAGTGCTGAAAGTTTTAAATTGAAAGAGAAATTGGTTTTCGTAACCGCCCATGTTTACAATCCAAAGATCTCTGGGATAAGAATTTTGGTTCATCTTAATCCGTCACTATTGTATATTACATCGTCGTTATCTTGGATAAAGAATAATTAAACTCAACTCGATTTAAATACTATCTTTTAAAGAATTGGTGGAACTCTAGATGACCACCCGTGATCAGTGAAGACAATCATCACGTTTCCATGCAGTTTTTAAAACGTATTGAATACGCTAATATTGATCTTTCAATCAGAATCAGAAGTTAGTATGAAAATGATGCCCTAAAACATTCACAAGTAAAGTCGCTCCCAGTTGGAAGTAGGACAAAAAATCCGCGATCGAGATTACTTTTGTCCTACTTCCAGCTGGGAGCAACTGTACAAACGAGAAAAAATTTGGTTTAGAAAAAATACTTAGTTACTTTTTTACAGTATGAACCAGTAAGCGTTTAACGAGCTTTTTGTATTTAAATTGCGGAATACTCCACATTTAAAATCCATTTCTTTAATAAATCACTATTTTGTCTCACTCTTACTTACTAAGTCCTATAGTTATAATATGTAAGAGCGAGACGAAAAAGGTGATTTACTTGGCGATTTATTAAAGAAATTATTATTCGACCTTCTCCGAATAGTACAAAAATGGCACATGGATGAATAATTATGAATATTCGGTAATCTTCTAACGAAAATTCTACAAAAGTAAATAGTACAGTGATGTGGCGGATTCTGAGAACGTTGGTAATATAAGGTATTTTAATAAACCTTTATTGGGAAGAACTGAGGATCCGTTGTTATGGAGAAAATAATGGAAAATAAAGTTGCATATTATGTTTAATCATATTGCATATTATTCCAATTCATTGTCAACAAGTACATTTATAAAGTGTGCCTAATCAATTGTATTTTTTTAATTTACCGAATAGTACAAAAACAACATACTGTGAATCTATAAAGAAATTGCAATAATAAAACGTTAATTAATCTGGCAAAAATTCATACTTACTATCCAAAAAAATAAAAAATAACATTTTTTTACTAATGGGCGATCAGCTGTTTGAGGAGAAGTGGCGCCCCCAAAGATATAAGGTTCTGCGAATTTTGGTAATATTCGGCAATCACATCCGATACTAGGTATTCGGCCACTCGAATCAATCAATCAAGGGGTATGCTTATTCACATTTTAATGAACTATTAATTAATACTGGAATGAACCAACTAAGATCCCGTATTGTAGAAAAAGTGTATACAAATTCCAAGACAAATTCGGAGTGAACTCAAAGTTGCCTATTTTAAGCTAATAAAATTTGGAATTTGTTTTGTAATGGAAAAATATATTTTTAGACAAAATCAAAATGTTTTTATATTTTGACAATAGTATGTGTTCAATAGTTTTTTGATGGGCAAGAGAAAGAGTACAAGTCAAAATACAATTAAATTAGTGTGGGTACTTTCTTTCCGAGTTTTTTTTTCATATTTAAAATATTCAATAATGTTTCAAAAGGTTTCTTAAAAAACTAGAACACAATTTACAAATTTTGCAAAAATCTTAAATATAAGTGTTTTGATTGTATAAGTTTTCCATTTCTTCTGCAACATAACATTTTTTTGACTACTATTATACCTCCTCAAAGTGTCTTGCAACTTTGTTATAAAATGTAAATGCCTAAACCTTTATTTGTAACTAAATAGTCTAATCATAATTTATTTTGTCCTTCTTTATCTGCTTAAGTTTATGCAGAAAAAATAAGTTTCCTATAGTCTAGCCTTTAGTGCATAACCGAAGAAGTAAGACACGTTAGGAAGTTCTTGTGCAAGCCTAAGGAAGTCCCAAGGAATTCCGAAGAAGTTCTAAAGAGGTCCTAAGGAATTCCTAGGAAGATTTCTAAGTAAATTTAAATTGTTCAAAAGCCCAAGATGTTCTGCCCTGTATTATAAAGGCCGATTAGAGGTGCACATACATCTTGTACAAGATCGACTCAGATTTCTAATGCGCAATGTGCAGTAGCATCTGAGTCAATCTTGTACAAGATTTATGTGCTCGTCAAAATCGACCTAAAGAACCAAGAAAAGTAAAGACAAACAAAAAAATCGTTAGTTTATTCATAATTTTCTTTTCTTCTTTACTATTCCAAACTATTTTCTCTTGCAATATATCCAGTAGAGTTCGACCGAAATTTTAGCAAAATAACAAAATTTGTTTGGCACCCGAAAATCTCTTCTTCAACCAATCAAGTCCATCTCCTTGCGTAATAAGTAGAAGAGGTATCTATGTCATAATAGTTTTAGTACTTTAATGCCCGTTTTCACCAACTATTCCTAAATTTAAGCATTGCTTATATGCTAGGTATTTTTTTATTATTTAATAAAAAATACCTAGCAACTAGCATATAAGCACTTCCTAAGTTTAGGAATCGTTCACCAATGGTTATTAAAACCGATTAAAACTTAGGCATTGTTTATAGCGCTATTTTTAATCATTTAATAAAAAATACCTATCAATAAAGTGGTATAAGCAATGCCTAAATTTTAGGAATCGTTGGTGAAAACTGGCATTAAATTCAGGTACTGAATACTATAATAAAAAAAGTACTGGGGGTTTATTTTTTAATCACTCCACACGATATCGTATACGACATGACAAGGACTCATTTACTCTTTAGCATCGACATTACGAAAAGTACAGAGAGAAGAGATGTTCTAAAAGTGTACTTTTCGCTAGTAAAATTTGATTTTTGAACAATTTTGATCAAAAATGCAACTGGTTCCCCTTCAAATTGAATTTATTTTTCAAATGGAATTATATCAAATATAATATATTTTAAGGGCGTACTTTTGGAAAAATGATAAAAACGCATTTTTCCAAAAGTACACCCCTGTAATAGACAATAAACAAAAAACATAAATTTTATATGAAAAATAAATTCAATTTGAAGGGCAACAAGTTGCGTTTTTGTAAAATTTTTGATTACAAACACGCAAAAAATAAATTTTTACTGACGAAAAGTACGTATTTCATATCTTTTCTATTGTGAGTTATTGAGTGGCCAGAAAATGTTTTTCTTCCTCATCTTGAGAAAAATATGAGAAGGAACAGTTCTTATAAAGTATATGAATATGTGATTACAAAATATTATGTATCTGATAATAAAAATTCATTTTATCGTTCAAAGACATATTACTGTAATTACTAGAGATGCACTGAATATTCGCTAATTATTCGGCAGACCGAATATTAGGCCATTATTTTTTACTATTTAGCGGTATCAATTTCAAAGCAGTTTCATAATGTACTATGCTTGTGGTCATATTCAGTATTCAGCTAAATCCGAGGCTATATCACTATTCGGTGTTCCTCTACATTTTATTAGACTTAAGGTGAAAGGGATTAAAATGTTGAAAAACCCATGAATTTAACTTTCTTGAATTTTTTTGACGTGTTTCAAATTGGAAACTAAAAAAATAATTAAAAACTTAAGTAAGAATTGTACTTTTATATGCAATTTTTGTTTTTCATGTATCTAGATTTATACGAGCGCAGTTTTGCAAAAATAAAATATCAATATAGAAGTTTTTCTTGCAAAATTGCAAAAATGTAATTGTAGATACATAAATAACAAAAATTGAAAATGAAAGTAAAATTCTTACTTTAATTTGGTATTTTTATATTTTTTTGAATTTCGACTTCGAAACGTCATGAAAAATAAAAACGTCGGTTTTTCAACATTTGACTCCTCATTACGAGCCTCATTACCTTAAGTTTCGACTTAAATCTTGAAACTCACTTTATAAGTGAAAACTCGGTTCTTATAAAATACCGAATGAATGAAAGTAATGAATACTGAAACTTTAAGTACCTAAAGTACTGATTACTTAAATACTTTTCCAGGATCTGCCAGACGTCAGGCAGAAAGGAGAAAATATTTTGATTAAGACGTAAGACCAATCTGTCCAGTCTCATCTTTCTCTCTCGTACTCACACAAATCATAGCAAAATATCGTTTCGTAGAATCCAGATAGCATAATAATAATGAATTGATTAATCGTAATGAAACACAAATTCCTTTAGAAGACTATTCTACATATCAGACGTACCAATTTGATTTTTTAATATTTTACAACTAAGGTCAAGTTCGATAACTTGGATATAATTTTACATCATTTTTGGAAAAAAATCATACTTTGAGATAATGAATCTATTATTGGATTTCAATTGCACATGAAGCCTCGTAACAGCTTTAGCGAAAAACTGATGTAATGTCATGCCATACTCATGCAATACCAATTTCTGGTAAATTTATGAAAAAATCTATTGTCTATAGTCAGTGTGTAACGAAGTATTTGGCGTTGTAAATCATCGATATTAGTGTTAAGTAAATAATATTTGTTTTTATAAAAACTGGAGCTCATGTAATAATAATACTACATGCGATGTACAGTTTAGGGAAAACTTTAAAATCACAAATAAGAAGGAACTAGATTTAGTGCCCAATTACCAAACTTGACTTTATTTAAATTTTTTAAATTAAGTACCGTAAAACGATGAATAGGAAAACTTTTCAACTTTGACGTAAAAAAATAACTAACGATAATTTTTATTTTTTGACTAGAAATTTCGGTTTTGCTTTTTTTCTTGCAATTTAGAGCAAAAACAAAACAGTTTCTTTCTTTTTTTAATGGTGTTCTCATTCACCCCGATTCAGACTTCTGGAGTTTTTCAGATGATGAAAACAGGAGTTTTTTTGAGGTTGCACTTGTAGTATTGTTGATGGTCCAGTAGTGGTGACGTAATTTCCTAACTATTCATGATATTATCTTCCTAAAAAAATTGCAACTAAAAGTACAGCCCGTTTTAAAGTACCTCCAATATACAGGGTGTCCCATTTGACATTGGACTTTATGGGTATCTTTGTTATTATTAGAGATAGAAAGTTGGTTAAATGGACAAAGTAATAGAGATTTTTTCGAATAATAATAATTCATTTACAAAAAATTTGAATATCGCATCGTTCCAACGCTATCTTGAAAAAAACAAGAAAATGTGATTTTTAAAATATGGCTATAACTTCTTTATTTTCTGTGGTACTAAAAAAGTTTTTTGACATAATACAGACAATTTTGTGTGTACAATGCAGTAAAACAAATGAATTTTTTTTCGCTAACGGGTTAACCGGAAATGAACCAAACTTATTTTTTTCTTATGGCAGCCATATTGGATTTACACATATTCGGAATCAGTATTTTTTCTGAATAATATGGTATACCATATGTCATTTAAAAAAAATAAAATTATTTGATTTTACAAACTAACATTGGACTTTAAGAGATGTAAATTGTCAATAACATAAATGTAACTATTTAAAATATTAAATGTAAAATAAATCTTAACACATATGTATTGACAGTTTACATCTATTCAAGGCCATTTTTGGTTAGTAAAATAAAATTATTTCTATTTTTCTTAAAATATTACATATGATATATCAAATTATTCAGAAAAATACACTAATTCCGAATATGTGTAAATCCAATATGGCTGCCATAAAAAAAAATAAGTTTGGTTCATTTCCGGTCAATCCGCTGGCGAAAAAAAATATTCATTTGTTTTACTGCATTGTACACAAAAAATTGTCTGTATGAAGTATGTTTTTGGTACCACCGAAAATAACGAAGTTATAGTCATATTTTGAAAATCGCATTTTCTTGTTTTTTCAAGATAGCCTTGGAACGATGCGATATTCAAATTTTTTGTAAATGAATTAATAATATTGGAAAAAATCTCCACTACTTTGTCCATTTAACCGACTTTCTATCTCCAATAATAACAAAGATATCCATACAGTTCAATGTCAAATGAGACACCCTGTATCTCGCCCTGTATAGAGTATGGTTTTCCAATTTTGATTATGTCAATTCATTAATGTGCTACCAGGATTCTACGAAACTATATTTTGCAATGATTTGTACTAGTACGAGAGAGAAAGAGGCTACTGGAAAGATTGGTCTTAAACAAATCATTATTTTTTTGTATTAAAATAAAAATTTCAGCAATTTGGAAAATATTGGGAGAGACTCAGGCGAGTTTCTTGAAAAAGTAGAAATATCTTTAAAAGAGAGGTACGACACGCCAGGAACTCCTTATGCAAACTTCGGGAAATCCTGGGGAAATCCGGGAAATATTTGCATAATATAAATGGTCATAAGTTAAGGTCACTAAAACCACGAAGTATTAAGAAATCAACGCCTTTCAATAATAAAACATGTCAGTGGCGCATCCAGGGGGGGCAGCCCCCCCCCCAAAAGGAATGTATTTTGTTAAGAAAAATTAGAAAAATCTTGCTTAAATCTTTAAATTATGAAACTTATTTTTCAGTTAGAATAACACCCCCCTCCCCCCCGTCGTCAAAGTTTTTTGTTTTTCAATGTTCGTCGGCCCCCCCAAAAATAAATCCTGGGTGCGCCACTGAAACATGTAATAATTGTGGTTAAAAAAGGCGTAATATTTAAAAAATAAATCAATTTAAATAAAATAAAATAGTATTTTTCCGGGTTAACTTAGTAAAGGTGAATTATAAGGAAATTTATAAATAAAAGTGATAAAATTAGAATTTTTTAATTTAAAATTTAGTCGTGTGTTTGTTTCCCTTGCTTCGTTTTCCTAACCTAACTATGATCACGTCCGGTCCAGAAGGGTATTGATTAAAACGTGTGTACAAGCGTAAGCATGCTGCAATATCAAATTAATAATCATCGTCACTATTTTTATGGCTTATTGATAATTAAAATAGCCGCTTTTATTTATTAATAACGCTATTTTAATTTAAAAAAATAAAAATAGCGTTAACTGGTGTATTTGTTATAATAAAATAATTGAACGCGTGTTATTGTTTTCGCACTTGAGATAATAATGATAATGTTTATTTACATGGGATAAAAATGATTGTTGTAGTTTATTTAGAGAGAGAGAAGTGGCAACACTGCTTGAGCGATCTGCGATAAACGTCACACGTTTTTTTTAATTAATACGTATTGGGTTATGCGAAATTGTTTGCAATTAAAAATGCAGACATTCGCGATTAATTTATGATGTTTGTAAATAAATGTTGGGTAATTAATTTGTTAGAGGTGCCGTAAATGGAAGTTGTTAGATGAATTTTAGGTTAATTGGCAACGAGCGGACATATGATTAGTAAAAAAAGTCGTTGGGGTTATTGGGGTGGGTGGTTCTTATGTTTACTTTAGAGATTTACGATACCTAGTTGATAATAATAGTTTATAGGAATTGGTGTCAAACGTTACCGTGGTGGCTTCTTCATTTCTTTCTATCGCTTACAGTTCACTGCAATGTGTAACTCCATTTTAATAAAAATCACAATCACAGTGGTGGTGGCTAGGAATAGAAGACTAGCTAGCACCACACCGAGCACTTGCACAGGTTCGCGATTAAGATGCACTTTTACGACCACTTGTTGTTTAATTAGTCCGAGAGAGCGATTTAAGGCAGGCAGCGATTAAGAAGCGCCACTACCACTAGCACACGCACTTGTCATTTCGTCAAAATACAAATATTGTAGTGCGTAATAGTAATAGGCGCACACATTGCTTACATTAAAGATTTCACTGATGAAGCGTCTTCCCCTTGATTATGGAAGTGGACGTTGCCGTGTGCTCCGTCCGCTCTGTCCGTGTTGTTCCGTGCTCCTTTTCGCCTTTCACGTCCGCGCCGCACCGCGCTGCCGCTGCACCGTTCACGTTCACCGTTCAACGTTCACCGTTGATGGAGGCGCCACCGATCGGCCACCAGCTACAGGTCCGTACCCTACAAAATGCTATTGCTTACTAAATACGCCGAATACGTACGTCGTACGCCCTCTGCCCCTAATCTTCCATTACTATCTCCGCGCGCGCCTCGCCTTTCGCCTTACTTCATCCTCCTGCCACATGCTGCCACACAGCCACACTCCACTCTCTATTCCCTATCAGGACTATCAGGATATCAGCATTCAAACATGCCCAAAACGCAAAACGCTCTCCCTTTTCTCCTATTCTCCATTTTTATTCAACACCTCTTTATTTTATTGATTCTTTACCCACAACTATTCTTCTCATTTCTCAATTACTCTCTATCATCACAACCTTTCAAATTTACCAAAATCAGGACAATAATAACTAAAAAAATCCACAACCTCCTCTAAATCCCCATTAAAGTAAAATTTTGTACATTTTCCAAAAAATTTAGGAAGTGATTCTAAGGCTCGGATGTAGCAATTTTCTTAGGGCAAGAACAGGAAGGAGCCACGGTTGCAGGGACGGGAGATGTGGGCTGTCGCCTACAGTGTGAAATTTTGGGGTGACAAATTTGTTTAAATTAATTATATTATTCTGCACCTATGTAATGTTATTATTTTGATCCATGTTATGTTGTTTCTATTTTCAGATTTTTGTAACCATAAATTACAAAGAATGTTCTAACGGAAGGAAACAACTATCGAGCCATTATTAGTACCAAAATCGAAAACTTAAAAAAGTATATGAGCTTCAAAGTTTTTTTCTAAACCAAGAAAACCAGGTTCTTCATCACAACATTCGGAATCTCACTACGGAACAAAATCAAAACTAATTGACCCCAAATCCAAAAATTACATGGGCAACAAAAAAAAATTTGTAAAAAACTTTTTAAACTAATTTACCTAAATCTTATGTATTTTTGCATGCTGAAACCGTATTTGAGATCACCCACAATTCTCTTACAATATGACATCAATTATACAGTGCGGACATAACGTAAACCCCCCCCCCCCCTGCTAACTTTTGAATGGTTATGTTTTTGACTCTGAAAATTTGTCTACGGAGGACTCAAATCGCAAACTTTCTAACAAAGGTATTTTTGATTTTGTGAAACTTCCGGTTATACCGGAAGTGCATGGCAACTTTCTTATTTTAAAAGGAACACCCAGTATATTTTCGTGTTCTCCATAAAAATACCATTAAATTGACATAGCCTAGTGTGCTCTACGATTAATAATTTCTGAATTACGCCCATTCGAAAAATCGCATTTTTATGCAACTTCATTTACACCGGAAGTGAAAAATTAACAAACTTAAGGTTAAACATAATTTTTTGTTTAAATTTAATGTTATTAACTTAATTGCAAAAGAAAATCATTTAAAATAAGGAAGTTGGGGCAGTTGGCTCCAACTTCCGGTGTAAATGAAGTTGCATAAAAATGTGATTTTCAAATGGGCGTAATTCCGAAAGTATTAATAGTAGAGCACACTACGCTAGGTCAATTTAATGGTATTTTATGGAGAACACGAAAATGCAAAAATATACTTGGTGTTCCATTTAAAATAAGAAAGATATCTTCCACTTCCGGTATAACCGGAAGTCCACAAAATCAAAAATACCTTTATTAGAAAGTTCGCAATTAAATTCTTTAGTGCACAAATTTTAAGAATCGAAAACATAACCATTCAAAAGTTAGCAGGGGGGGATTTTCTTTATGTTCGCACTGTATACCGGGTGGAAATGAAAACCGGGTCACCTCGATAACTTTTTTATTTAAGAATAAAAAAAATTAAAATTTGGCTATGTTCTATGGTTTAAAAAAACAAATTTTATGTGCATTTTTTATTTTCGAAATCACTTCCGGTTTCACCGAAAACACCATGAACTTTGTTTTTTTAAATGTAACATCCCATATTTTTATTCATGCTTAAAATACTTTTAAAAAAGAAGTATTTTTGAGATATTAGTTTTTATTTTTTTTGTAAAAAAAATTTTTTTCAAAAAAAAAAAAGGTTTTCGAAGTCGGTGAAAAGTACCAAAACTAATTCTAAATAATTCAAATACCTAAATAAAATTGTAATTTGAAAAAAAATTGAAGTGGTTTTTGAACTATTAATTTTTAAATTTAGTTAATGAAGATTTTATCAAATATCTCACTTTTTTTAAATGCAATGATGCCGGGTCATTCGACTTTTTAAAAAGAGGATTTTATAACGATTATTTTGGTACCCCATATGTAGGGGTATTATTTTGCATGCGCATGTGCATGTGCATTTCTTAAGTTGGAAAATACTAGCTATTAAGTATCTTTATTACAGGCACATTCACTTTAACTCGACCACCCTGTATAACAAAAAGCTTTAGGAGAATTTTTGCAACCACATTTATCAATATTAAACTGTGAATAAAAAGCACATAAACTAAACAATACAATGTGAGATTTTATTAAGAGGAAGAAAACAAAAACCTGTGTAATTTATCAGAACTGCCAACCTGATCATATTTGATATTATTGCCAACCTTATAACACTAGAATATATGGCCAACTTAAAAATGTTGAACGGTTAAAAATAATTTTTATACATTTTGGTTAATAAAATTGATTTTTATTAAATGTTGAAATGTGAGAAATTGGTGGGTGATACGACTTTTTGTTATTATTTTCGGAATCAGCACACAAAATTACATAGAAAGTAGCTAAAGTTATTGATTTTTTTTTTCATCGTTGGCCTGTGTTATCAATACAAAATAAAGAGTTGCTTTCGGGGATTAGCACAGATACAGTGAAAATGACTGTTCCTATGAAAAAAGATCAAGCGCTAGTTACCGGGGGGGGGGGGGGGGGGGGGGGCTATTTTTTAACTAATTCGCATGCGAAAAGTTCAAATGATCATACTAGACAATATTGTAATTTACCAATACCAACTACAGATTTAGAAATAAACCTGCAATACATTTGTCCATATTTGATTCTAAAGCTATTGGGAATTTTAACCATCTAGAAATTCCCAATAGATTTATGAGCATTTGCACTTGCACCCCCCCCCCCCCCCCAGCTTATAGAAAAGATGGGAAAGAGAGGAGCTAAAATAAAAACATAAGACACTTACAATGGCAATGGCAATGGCAATGGCAATGGCAATGGCAATGGATCACCTATGTATTTTACATTGAGAATTTTAATTGAACAGAATCAAAGAAACTAGGTACATACAGTAATGTGGGCCTAAGCTGTTGAACTGGTTGGTTATTTTATTCTGTAGCTTTAAAATCCAAATGTCCGGGTCTAATTTTAATTTTGTGAATTATAAAATATGTAAAACCGTCTCCTAATCACTAGTACGACCCAGAAGAACCTGTTATATGTATAATGTATAATTGTTTCCTTATTTTAAATTTTGAATATCTTTCAAAAACCAAAAATGTTAATCCAGTACCCGGTATTTTTTAAAAAAGGCAATACCAAATTGTGTTTCTAAAGTATCAAGAAATTGATTGATCTTGAAATATTTTAAAAATTCTGCCTGCGGCGCCAGCTACCCTTCGAGGAGGACTGCCGCCCCCATATAGACCAACTTTTTTGTGCATTCCAAATTTTGCTTAAAATAAACCCTAAATGCCGGCGCCCATGTTTATGAAGTTATTTATTTAAGGGCGTATATAGGATTTCATTTTGGGAAGGGCAAAATTATTGATGAAAACTCGAAATTGAGGGATTTTTTCGAGATTCCGAAGTTAAAATAAAACCCAGGTTAACCTAAGCTAACATTAAATTTTTCCAATTTTGGAAACATATACAGGGTGTCTCTGAAATGCCGCAAAAGCTCTCCAGTACGTTGTTAGAGACCCTTCAGGGAGATCCTCAAGAAAATAGTTAAAAAACTCGTCTTGAGTCTTGACCAATTGAGATTTGAAGGAACAAAGTTGGGAATTCAACCTTTTTTTGGAATGAATTTTGAAAACCCGCTAGTTGTCCTGAAAATTTTGGGTTCTCTTTAGTCGTGAATAATAAATTAAATTTAAATCGCATTATTCACAATTTATTTTTTTTTAATTGAAAATTATGACGGGTAATTGTTGTAGGTAATTTTATATTAAAAAAAAATGAATTCCCAACGTTGTCTCATCATATCTCGGTCAATTGGTCAAGAGGACTTTTTAAACTATTTTTCTGAGGATCCCTGAAAGGTTCATACTGGAGAGCTCTTGCAACATTTTTGGTACTTGAGACATCGTGTATTTTAAAAATTGTTAATTGAAAATAATTAGTGTATCCCAAAAGGAAGCGATGAGAAAAATATCCTAGAAAGTAGACTCATCTACAAAAAACCCAATTTTCAGGATCGGAACACCCAAGTTTTTTTGGAGGGACTTTTTTCCACTTTTTTCCACAAAAAATGTCGTTAATTCAAAATTGTACCATACTTCATAAACTAAACGCCTAAGGTTAATAATTATTTTGTTGGATTGTTTTCAAAAAATAAATACGAATTAAGTCAATAAAACTTTACAGAAAACTCTATCAATCTAAAAAAGATTCAGTGTTGGTACCTTTATGCGATTTATTTCAAAGATTGAACGAAAGTAAATAAAAATGGAATTTATATTTATAAAGTAACGTCCCCAAAAACATTTGATAAGAAAACAACAGGTTAATTTGTTTTCTTAAAATTTTTTTTTACATTATTTTCGCTCAAATCTATGATCTTGGGGGAGGCTTTTAACCCTTCAGCCACCCCCTAAATACGCCCTTGTACTTATTTTTAATTAAAACTTAAATAATGACACAAAGATATGGTCAGTGGAATTCTTACCAAAAGGTCGCGATGGTTGCTTTTCTTACTGATCACCTTGAATTAAAACTTAAATACTTTATTAATAACAATTAAAAGTCCACAAGCTATCGGCGCTTGCGTCGTCCGGCATTTCTAAAAATGTATGACCTTGAATAGTTTTTGGCTCTTGCCTCTTGTAATTTCAATTATATGATAAAAATATCTTAGACCAAAAATAAAAATACAGGGTGTCCTGTAACTACACCAACAACGCTGGTGACAGTAGAGCTGAAAATAACTCGATTTGGCCCTATTTATCTACATATATCCAAAAAATGCACCCTTCAGAAGTTATGAGCTTCTGAAGTTCATTTAAAAAAAAATTTAAAATGCGAAATTCCCTGACAATTCCAGGTATTCCAGACAACTTTTTTTTAAATTCCAGATTGATGTTTTATCCAATATGTGTTAAAGAAAACAAAAAAAGAATATTTTTGAAATTATTACGAATAATAACACCTTGTTTAATCTGACGAGGTCCAACAAGAAAAAATTGTTTTGTAGCTTAACATTTGAAAATTTTCAAACAAACCCAACCTAACCTACAATGTATATGAACACGCCGCGGTTGTCGTATCAGTGATAAAATCATAAGAAAGAAATGAAAAATAATCATAATATTAAGAAACATTTTAAATTTCCAGGTTTAAAAAAAAATTCACTGACATTTCCCTGATTTTTCCAGAATTTTCAAAATCCCTGAAAAATCCAGGTTTTCCCTGTTTTCCAGGTCGTTAGACACCCTGTTTTTTTAATTGCTGCCAAAGTAATAAAAATTTTATGATGAAATTTTTATAAAAAACGCTCATTTGGTAAAAATTTTACCAATCCTCGATTACTGGAAATGGTCTTATATGGTACCAAAGAAGATAAATCACTTAAGAACTTTTTTGGTATTCAAAGATTTTAGTAAAATATATTTGCTTTTGTAGACATTCAAGAGAATTTTTTTTGTCCTTTACAAATTTAGCGTAGGAAGTGCAGTTTCCGAGTAACATTAAAAAATAATTTAATAAATGGTAAGTAAGTTAGGCTTTTTAACATACATTTTTAAGAAAATATTTATTTAAAGCCCAAAAATTACCATTGCGTTTACACCATATTAAATGCATATTTGCATACTCATTAAACTCAATTTTAAATTTTAAAAATAGGAAATCCAGTTGAAAAGTTGAAGATGTAGCTTGTTACCAGTGCTGGAAAACCCTGAACATTTTCGAAGGGTTCGGTCCTGGGTTTGGTTCCATTAAAAAAAAATTAAAGGGTTCGGTTTCGGGTTAGGTTCCAAAAAAAAAGTTTGGAACTGGGGTTCCAGGGTTCGATTCAGGTTCCGAAATAAAATTGGAACCCCAGTTCCGGACTTCGGTTCAACAAAATAACGGTTCCAGATTTTAATAAAGGTGTTTATGTTCTTAAATTCCAAGCTTATAAATTATAAACAATCTAACTTATTCTTTATGGTTTTGGTTTTGAGTTGAGACGTACCCGCAAATCATACACTATAAGAAAAATAAAAACTTCAGGCATCTGCTCGTACAATAAAAAGAAAACGCTCACGTGCGAGCTGAATCAAAATAAAATTTTAGACCGAAAATAAATTGGTCGATAGTCGATATGATATAACAATTTCAACCCCAAAACCCAATATTTTTTGAAAGGTTCCGGTTCCGGAAAAAATCAAGAAGAAACAACTTTTATACGATTTTATAAGAAAATTATAATAACCGCAGTGGTTTTGTAAATATCTCAAAATCAAATTTTCATCAAGTACTGTTAATTTTGCAATATTACTATCAGTTTCAACAAAAATCAACTTCCGGATAATTAAACGTCTCAAATTGTTTACAAAAATTATTCAATAAATTCCAACGATTAAAAGAATATTTTGTTTGTATGTAAGTGAAAGCAGTGAGTTTGAATATATTATAATATTGTTTAATAATATTGTTGTATCGTGAAATGCGTTTTTCTTATACATATCTAATGTTTAAAAAAAATCTAGGCTCCCTAGGATCATACATAAAAAATTGAATGTTTAGTTTAATTTAGTATAATTATAATCAATTATTATTACGAAACTAGAGAAGATTTTCAACTTCGATTATTATTTGTTAATAACAATGTCATTCACAAGTTTGTATTCAACTAGTAGCGGCCTCTAACATTTACTACGAAAACCTTTTACACCTTGAAATAAACTACAACTCCTATCTCATATATTGTAATTAGTTTTCATTAACTATCAACAACAAACAAACAAACAATATTAGTAAACAATCAAAAACTTCATAACAATAGTTTAATTCTACCCCTCTATAAATTTTAATTGTTTATAATTTATTTACAATGTAAATGAGAACA